>CM047428.1:20427495-21172087 GCA_026168455.1 Theocolax elegans
TAAAATTTTACATATTCACCAATGTTTTTTAAAAACTTCTCGTAATTTACAATTTTCTGTAAGCAGCTTCAATTCCGATTGAGTCGCACTCGATAACGATGTTATGAATTTTGTCTGTAAATGACAGTGCATGCCTTATTTATTCAAATCTTGTCGTTACTTAAAGTTTTCTCTAAGCAGGTTTATTTTCCATTGGTTTGCACTTGATAAAATTGTTATGAATTTTGTCTGCAAAATGATGATTTTCAAATGTTTTTTCAAACTTCTAAATGATAACATCAATAATACACACTGCTGATACTATATTACTGAAAAGTTTTTTTCAGTGCTTTCATAATAAGTATGAAAAATTTCAAAAATTACTATACTTCCACAAAATTGAAAACATTTTTATTAATTTAAAAAATATTTTATGAAAAAGAACATTCTAATATAATTAGTCTTGTTAACAATAGCTATTATTTTAAATTTTAGTAGCTGAAATGTAAAATGGCATTTTATACTAAATGTGTTTACTTTGCAGTATTTCCAATAAAAGTAATTATTGCATAAAAAAATCGGTAATCGCAATACAATATATTTTATGTTTAAAAAAGTAAAAGAAATGTTATTGTAAATTGAACGATTATAAGATTACTAAGTAAATTGGTACAAAATAGATACTTTTTAAATCTTGCATACATCTGCTATTTTTACTTCATAAAAACTGCTAATAAAAAAGTGTATCTTTTTAGTGTAGAATACATTCAAAAAGTTTGACGGATTTAACGTCCTCTTAGTGATGTGATACTCCCATATTGCAGAAACTTACCTAAAAAATCCCAAAAATTTTATAACCTAATTATAAGAAAAATCTGAAAAAAATCGCAGATACAGTTCAAAACAAATAGAATAGTGTGATAGAAAGATTTTTACGAAATAAACAATTGTTAAATAATTATATATAAATATTTATATTTGGTCGGCAATATGTATAGCTTTAAAACACTGATTCATGGCTGCTCAAAAATCTCGCTGATTTATCAATAAAAATATATGAAAAAAATCACAGAAAATCCTCTAAGGAAACACAACATCGATACAGAAAGTATTTTTCGATGAATTAAATTCCTCGTTTAATAAAAAATAAATCATTTTTTATTAAAATAATCAAAAATCAAGATCAAATTTCATATAATAAAATTATAAATATAATTTTGCCAGAATCGTAAAAAAATTTATCGTAAAAATTTAAAAAATCTTATTAAATTTTAGTAAACATTCCAGTTTGGCATCCTCGTGAATCATGTTTACCAACGCTTATTATAAGTCGAACTTAATATAACAAAATTATTTAAAATACACAATGGAGGGTGAAAAAATCTCAAAATTAATAGAACAAATATACCGTAAAGTACCCAATTGTCGATCATGAACCAATTTCTGATCAGTATATTATTTTAAAAAACTAATATGATTTACATAAATCTAATTGTTACTATGTACAATTTAAAGGTTAAATAATCAATAATTGGTCAGTAGTTTTAACTAGGAATTGATGTACACACCGAAAATTTACTGATCAGAAATTGGTACTTTCCGCTTTTTTTTTCTTAGATCGTTGCTTACTTTAAAAATAGTAGTTATTTGATTTTTCTAAGATCGCTAGAAGGAAGTTTATACTTATACTTTCTATGTGCGTCTAAATATATACAATTATTAACCTTCGTTAACATAAAATTATTCTCTGAACATACGGATTTGTCTTAACTGATCAACAACTGGGTATGTGATGGTATCATTTTATTGAAATCGTGTGAGCAGATTCTGGTGAACCCATAGCTAAATATCGTAAGATTAAACGCTATATTTTTGATAAACATTTTGGTTCATCGTTCACGCAATGTTTAAAAGGTCAAATATTCCAAAGAAAGAAAGAAAAATAATGTGACTTAGTATTAATATCGCCAAACATTCCCGTACCGCGTGAGCTCCCAACCGTTAAACCAATTCCGCCCGAACGAGTGAACGAATCAACCCTATAAACACATCCGTTCCACCTAAAATATTTCAAACCCTCCAAACAGCATACTACAAAAAAAAGCAATCACTCGACGTATCTTTAATTTTTATACTCGCATAAAATATCCCAACGACCTCGTATCCATTCTCATCCGCGATATGTGTGAAAGAAAAAAAGAGAGGAAGATCGGTATATACGGATTTAAAACTCGATGCAATCGGTGATCTGAGAGAGAGATTATGGCGTCGAGTATTCGCAAATAGCAATTTCATTCCTTTAGTGGGAGAGGGGATGAAAAGAGATAGTGCATTTGGCAGATTAAAAGACCATTGAGGTGCAACGAAATGCTTGTAAATATGCCCTATGGTGTATGAAAAAAAGAAGTCGCGCTGTTTTCCTTTTTTTCCATCCATCCTCCTTCCACCCCTCTTTTCCTTCCTTGATGAAATTGGATCCGTTTGAGCGACTCTTCTTTTATAACCTCCTCCCTTTCTCCTCCTTCTCCTCATCCTTCTCTCTCTCTCTCTCTCTCATCGATTTTCACTTCCTTCATCTGAAATTGCTAAGGCACGATATTTTCTTTATTTGCACCCCTTATATCGAATGCCCGCTGACATTGCCAGATATTCGTGTATAGAAATAAAAAAAAAATAAATCGGTTCGAATTTGTTTTCACACTATCGTTTTCTTTTTTTTCTGTTTCGATCGATGGTACCCTAATAGAAATCAAAACATTTATGTAACGTATTTTTGGACCCAAAAATTTAAAATCCTCAATTTCTACTGTGATACGTAAGCCTAACCTCAAACTCCTCATCTTTTCTACTACAGTGTATCTTCGTTTCGATTATTATTGTTTTCTACTGAAATTTTAAATTGATCTTTCTAAGATTTTTATCTGTTATTGTTGAACGTATCAGACACTTTTGTGTTGCCGGATTAGAGTACAATAATGCAAAAAAAATTGCTGAACTTCGGGAATATCAATTAAGTAGATTGAAAAATATATATTCTTTTTATTTTTTCAACAATTCGCGTAAAAATCAAATGACGATTGTATAATCCAATTATATACAGGTTATTATATTTTTATTTACATTTTAATTATCATTGTACGAGCGGTATACAATTCTTTTCCATTACTTTCATTTACACGTATATCGGATATTTAACATTTTTCAGATATTCACTTGTGTAATTTTTTTTTTTTTTCATGCTTGGTTGGGAATCCAATGTGCGCTTCAACGTGTACACACATATATAAAACGACTGATTAATTAAATTCCATTTAATTTTTTTCCTCTCTTTTTGAAAATTTTAATTATACCGACATATTTAAAGTTGAACGGTAAAAGCCAATCAATAGCATTATTATTTTAATCTCCTTCATTAACGTTTTACGATTCACATTTAATTCAACGATACGAAAAAAACATATTTTTTTACTCGAAATCGTCAAGAAAAAAAGGGGGAGGGGAAGTGCTCGTCCAACGGCCATAATCGAACGATAATATTGATTTTACCGACTCGCAATTAAGAAACGAGGAGAGAGAAAAAGAGAGAGAGAGAGATAGATAGATAGATAGATAGAGAAAGTGCGCATCGTTCGCCGAGGAAAAGAAAATATTATCTTGTTCGCGTGTACTTAATGAAACTCAGGGAAATCCGGTTACGTATAGGGGGATAAAGTTTACAGTGTCTCAAATGTAGTACTAAGTACTTTTCCGCATTTTATTTTTTTTCGATATTATTTTGTCACGTTTGATGCAACTGGAAAACAAAATTTTTTTCTTCAACTGATGCTTATGCGATATTCATTATTATGCCTCCTTTTTTTCTTAATTAAATTATATCTTATATAGGATTCAGGATGTTAATGTAAGTTAATTTGTGCAATGACATCAATTAACTTTCATAATTAACAAACATTGCGAGCCCAACGACACGTTCAAAGGGAATTTAATATTTTAATGAGGTTGTATGCGGATTTAAACAAAGTATTTAAATTAAAGTATTTATTTATACGAATAAGAACCGCGTTTTACAAATGTAAAAGTTAAGCGGATTTGGGAGAATAAAGTGGAATGTCAATTGTTTTTGGGGAGTTTATATCGATTTTTGGAATAGCGAGTGGTTAATTTCGATTTGAAAAAAGTTACTTAAGAGTGCTCTATACCCTTTCAGCGCCCTCTAGTCTGAGAAAAATTTTCTTTATAATATTTAGCTAATTTACTAGAGTTAGATCCAAGAAAACTAAGTTTTCCCACGTGTAAAGTAATAATAAGAGTTATTTAAACATGTTTTTGGATAATAATATTAAAAGCTGAAGGTATGTTTTGTAGAGAAAATCTGACTTGACTGTGGCGAGTAGCAGACGTCTGTCCACCGCGGTATCAATTTTTTCTCTACAAAATACGCCTTCCATAATACAAATCAAAGTAAATGTTAGATAATTTTTTATACCTATTTTATACGTGGGAAAACTTAATTTTCTTTAATTTGACTATCTTAAATAATCTAAAAAATACAAAGAAAATTTTTCTCAGACTAGAGGGCGCTGACAGGGTGTAGAGCACTCTTAACTATTTTCGTTTAATAATCAAAGGGAATGTTATCAACTTTATTATAATGAATTTATAACCTATAAAATAAGTATTCTTATCTCAAAGTACTGTAAAAATTAGCAAATACTCATATGTGGGATAGAAAAATTTGTGTTTAAGCCTATAGTGAGTACTTTTTGACCAAAAATAACTAAAATATCGATTTTATTGAACAGTATTTTTGGAACTTTTCTTTACACCAAGAAAATGCGTGTATTTAAAATTTCTTTTTTATTTCAATTAACATTTTATCTTATTATTAATTTTTATTTCAAATTATTCTCTAATACTATTTTTTAGGCTCATAATTCTTATAATTTTACAATCAATGGCTTCTTACATTTGTAATTTACAAACGCAATTACATATTTTTTACTTTTCTTATGTTTATCTATTATTATTTTTTTATTCAAGTTGTAATACATTTATTTTGTATTTTTCAGCATATCCTGTAGCCTTGAATTTGAAAAAATATTTTTGTACATAAAAAATCTTACCAAAAATATGTATCTGTTGGGTTATGGTAAAAAATTGCCGTTTTTTGTACAAGTTAAATATTCAGACACAATTTTTAGAGGTTATATCTAACTTAGAAAATGCTGTCTTCATGTCAAAAAAAATTTTTCATTTGAAATTATCTATTTTCATTTGTCAATTTCATCTTCACTCGGATAGTCGTGACTGCAATATTTTCGTTATTAATTAGAAAAAAAATCATCTTAATAGCCTTATTTTGTTAATTTTCTAGTAGATATATTACATAATTTCAAACAATTTTGTTATTTATCTCTAAAATCTTTATTAATTAAAATTAACATATATTTGATAGGTTAAATTAAATTTTTGCGCTAAATTTTTCAATTTTTAGTCTAATTAAATAATCTATTAACAAACTCAAAAATGTATAGAATTAATAAAATTAATTATTGATCTTATTTAATAATCAATCACTATGTAATACTCCTTAAAACCTTATCGTATTTTACCACAATTTTTACAATTTTTTACAAAAACCTTAACAATTTACCACAAAATTTTTTTTATAAAAGTATAATACCGAAAAACATTCTAACACGAAGAAGATTCTTCTAGAGTAAGAGTATATCGATAACAATCTATAGAAGGGTCAGAAAAGTTTAAGCGCAGGAGTCAGCATTAAATTTCAAAGTCAACTACGATATCGTTATTCTATAATGCTAAATTTCAGTTAGCAAAGAGAATATTTCCTTTAATACTCGACGATATTATATACGGATTATATCTGAGATAAGAAAACCATATAATATTATATATTTATTTTCGTCCACATTTATAATTTCAAACGTGTACGCGATATTTCATAATCTTTTTTTGAAAAGGACGAGTTTCGTTACTTCAAAGAAATGATAAACTAAAATTATTTTTAACATTAAATTTATGAAAATTAAATATTTCCTAGAAAATTGCCATATATGATATAATAATCTCAGTTTACTAAGTCGGCTGAGTAATCATAACTATTCTTTACGGTATATATATATATACACGTAGAGACTCAGAGATTAAAGGAAAAATTGCCGAGATTATAAATGAAGGAAATTTATATACAGCTCTACTGAATTCTCCTCTGGATGCTTGTACGTCGAAAATATTTTTTCGAAATAACGTAAAAGCAGAAAAAATACATTTATATATTTGGACATTCTTTAATCCTTCTTGGTCGCGTTTCGTACTCTCGGGGAGACAAAAAATTCACAGTAATCCTTCCAAAAAGAGAAAGGAGAGGACGAGACCTACCGCATGTTCTTCTTACAACTTGCGACCTTTTATATTTATTCGAGACCATTTTTTTTCATCATCGTGTACGTTAACGTTTTGATAATGAACGTTTTGCGTAATTTCAATAGCTTTTGTTGCTAAACACTTTCTCATTAGTTACGCGTTTTTCTTTTGTCTTTTCTCTTCGTGTACGGAACAAATTTATCGTTCCTTCCCGTAGAACGCAGCTGGGAATTATACGAGCTTGAAAAATTATGTACCGACGTCAAAAAATTTATACTTCGAATTATGGAAATCTTTTTATTACAAATCCGATATTTCCTTATTCGAGACATTTTTTTTGGCACACGGTATATGTTAAAGCAACATTTGCTAGTACAGAAAAATGAATTATCCTTATATAAAAGAAAATGTCGTAACGATTCTACATATATGCTTATCGTTGCAAACTATAAATTCATCAATGTGTCTTGGGAGATTCTTAATTACAAAGGTGTGCTATACTATTACCGAGCTATTGTATCAACGATAAATTTCTTTAACTAATCTGATAGACTCCTGAGATTCAAAGTATAAATACAAAATTTGATTTATTGTTTCAACGTTAAAAAGAAAAAACAAGTGACGTGTTCTAAATAAAACAATTGAATTCGTGGTTAAAATATAATTTCGTATAATTACTCGATGACTGCCATAAATCACGGTTATCATTTTTCATTTTCAATTATGATTGTCCTTAGTAATCCAGAGAGAAAGAGAGAGAGAGAAGTTAAATTGATTTTGACATCTGTCACTAATAGTTTTCAAGTAAGAATCTTGCTGAGTGGAAAAGTGAGGAAAGAGGAGAGAAGGCAAGATTGAAGATAAAATGTAATAAAGAACGACGAAACTAATTAATTTAAAGAAAAATCCTTATTGTATTAAAGTTCAATCGTTCCTACGTCCGTTCAGATTTTTCCGAGGATGCGACAGCGAGTAGAACAATTTTTCCCCATCCTGCGAAGATGGTCGATTAAATTTTATAACAGATAAATAACGATTCAACAATATTGCGATGGCCACTGAACAAGTTACCGAGATATACCTTTATCAATCCTAACATAATCTTTAAAATGTTGAATTAATGATATAAAAATATTTAGATATATTTTTCAAAAGAAGTATCATGAATGAAAATATTACTTTTAGAAGCAACTATTTTCTTTGCAGACTATTGTGTCAGTGGAAAGTACTATCTCAAAACTTATTTTCTTTACGTATTAAGAAAAGTACATAGATATATTATAAAAAGTACTATAGGCTAAAACGTTATTACCATTATACTTAATTTCAATATCATCTAATATTTACCATTACCATCACTTATTAACAATATTTGTAATGGTCTAGTGGAAAGTACTTCATTGAAAACTGCATTTTTTTCTTTTTTATAAGAAGAAAAAAAGATTTTTTCATTCACCAATTTTTTTTTTATCAAATTCCTAGATGATTGTATTATTCGAAAGTACTTTTCTGAAATCTAATTTCTTTACGTGTTAAACCCGTTGAGGTCCAAAGGGTGAATTTATTTCATCCCATTGAAAAACTAATGAAACTTTCATATTCTCATACAGAAATTCATGTTTCTATTATTTTCCTGATTGCTCTTTAAGATTATGCAGAGAAATTTGCACTATCTTATGAGAAAAATAAAATATGGCGTGTATTATTTGGAAAACTGCGGAAAATATGCCGAGTATTCTAGTTAAGAATTTAATATTGAGTCCCAAAATCTGCGTAATCAGTGTTATCATTGTCTCTACTTCAAAACGTAATGGTCCGAAATTTAATATGACGGTCACAAAATACTGAAAAACGACTTTTTGATTATTTTGAAGTTTGAAAAATCTCCTCCTTATATTTAATAGAAAACGTAAACAATCATTAAAAAATAAGGTTTACAACTAAAATTAAGTATGGCAAATCGAAGATAGTAGACCAAATTCTAAAAATATGAATTTTTGTAGTTTTACGAAAGTATTTACCTTGATTTTAAAAAAAGTACTTTGCAAATCCAACTTTTATTTTTTATAAAAGTAAGAAATTTAATTTGTTTGGAATATTTATTACTATTTTTTTTACTATTAGCCTCCATCACATTGATTCAAAACTTAATAATAAAAAGACATTTTAATTTTAACTAAGTTTGTTAAAAAGTACTTTCAGAGTTATTGAACACTATATCCTAACTTTTGTGAAACATAATTAACATCTACAGTCCCAAAAAATAATTAATAATAAAGACTAAATGAAAAACAACTCAATAAAAACAACGAATTTGTTTTATGTTTCAGAAGTGACCAGATAGAAGTTACCAAGAGCCATGCGATCTTCTAATATCATCCAAACAGTTTTCACTCGACTAAAAGATTCTTAATTGACACGAGAGGGGTAACACGGTAAATTCTACGATCGAATTTAGAGGTCGTACGTTCTCTAATAAATGGTGTAGCTACTACCGTAGAAACTACCCAGTGGGTGATATTTCTTCAGGAGTCGTTCAATTTACCTCGTCGTGGACAAGTACATCGGCCCCGAAATTTCTCCAAAACGATAAATCGTAAAGTAGTGATGCATTGCTGGTGGTGTTGGTAGTGATACTATAGGATGAAGACGAGGAGACCATAAACGAGTTGACCATCCGCTATGGCCGATGCCAATCCACGACCGGCATTCGTGCGACCAAGTGATGACGATGATGACTCGAGGTCGCAAGTGGCACCGGAGCCACCAATTCCGATAGGTCGTGGAAGGAACTTCCGCGGTGAGTGACCAGCCAAGTGAATGCGACCAGTTCCGAACGACCCTGAGACTAATTTCGGGCTGGAGGTTATATTGGTCTCGTCGCGACTGTTCGGATTCGCGATGAAGATCACTACGGGAGAGGCGGTGGTGCCCCTACTCGGTGCTTTGGCACCACGATACGTTGTCAAACAGGCTACGGTCAAGAGATGTGTGGCTGCCCTGCTCCTGGTCTCAGTGGCTAGTATATTCTACTACACCCACTACATCATCAGCAGCCCGTTGTCCAGGTAAGTTATCATTGAAACTTTCACCGTAATTCAAAGCGAAACATGTTAACCCTTAGAACACCTTGAGGTATCATGGTCTGACTCACCAACATCCGATAACTTTATATCACTTTTCAGTACTAATTATGACATTTTTAATAATTGTATAGCCTCTAAAAGGTTATTAAAATTTATGTGGCCAAGTCATACTTTAAAAATTTTTTCCTAGAAACATTTTCAATTGAGATAATGACGATTGATATCTTTTTTTTTATTATTATTTTAACGTCGTTCTTTTTATGATCCCAAATCGGTGCTAATCAGCGACGGAGGTCATACGATGTCTTTGTTAAGAAAGCACTTGTTGAAAATATATTCCCCAGTGGTGCTTGTATCAATCGGCCGGAGCCGGGAATCGAACCTGGGACCTCCAGATTACGAGCCCGACGCCCTACCGACCGAGCCATCACAGGCCTTTCAATCGATATCATCTTGGTCGGCTGAAGATTGTCATTTTACAGTCACTTACGATTATACGTATAACAATCTGTACACATATAATTAAACATAATCTATATATGCACATTGTACGATTATAATTTATATCGGTTTTCCGAACCAGTTGTCTAATTTTAAATTAGGGAAGGCTCATTGTACTATTTGTCTATTATAGTCGTTAGGTTGTTAGGATTATTGGATTTAATAAAAAATATTAATATTACTGAGTCATTAGATTATTGGATTATAACATTCAAATGGAAAATATTAAAACAATTCATGTAAGTAGATTTGTAAAATATACTTTTCATTCACTTTCAGGCCATTTGGTCGCAACAACAAATTACATTTTGGTCTGCTCATTGGGCTAATTTTATTAATTTTTTTCTCCTCGTAAAATATACCCTTTCTGAAGGTGAAAAGCTTAAAAACGAGACTAACAAAAACAGATAAGATTAAAATTGGAAATCTCACGGCAATCGAGAAAATATACATCTACTAGCAGGAACCACAAGACACAAGTTTCAAATATGCTGATTGCGACACGCTCGCTACACGTTCAGTTGGTTTGCCGCGCATTACCGAATCCGAAATTCTCAGGGGGTAGTAGTTGAGGAGGAGGAGGAAGGGAGAAAAGCCGGGGGGTCTTGAACTTAACGTACAAGTCTCTCGACAGGTCTAACTAGTCGTCCGCGTGCGGCTTTTGCCCAGGCTCGCGTTCGCGTACCTCGTTCCCTCAAGGATCTCGGCGAACTCTAACGTCTGAGAAGACTACAAGAAAAGAGTAAGCTGGATTTTAACTAGGTAGACAATGCTAAAGAGATAATTCAGTTATGTTGTTCAACAACATAGCCATTGGTAATACAATATTTCAAATATTGACAAGATAATCCAAAATCCTGAACCAGAAATCTGATTGTTTTGACAACAATTATTCACTTACATAAATATGATGAGCGCTCTCCATGGTTATAAGTAGGAATTTGTCGATCTGACGGAGGCGAAGGAAAAGAAAAAAAACACAAAAAGTTTTTCTTCCAAGCGACGTTTCGTTGGCTTGGTCTGCCAACCTCTTCAGGCTATTTTTTATTGATAACACACAAATAACAAATTAACAGAACGCACAAACAATATTGAAAAACTTAGATGTAAAAAAAAATACCTTTTTATAATCGGATAACCGATTCGTCAAGCGGTTAGATAAACAGTCAACATAAGCAAAACTCGGTGTATTTATATATATATCGCTAAAGGTAGTGTAACGTAAACATTGTACAACTGTCAAATCAGGCATTTAAATTTCTGAGAACTGGGAAATAAGAGCTATTTAAAAATCTAATATCGTCTTTCTTATTAATATTATTAACATCAAGTTTAATGTGTAACATTTCCGAAATAAGACGCTTTTTATAATTGATCTCCCTATCGACAATTTTTACACCATCCCAATCAAATTCATGTTTATTTAAAAACATATGTTGATTAATAACTGAATCAGTATTGTTATTCTTTTTGTGTTCATTAATCCTCGTTTTTAGTAAACGTTTAGTTTCACCAACGTAAGATGCAGGACAGTCTTTACAATTCAATTTATAAACAACATTCATCTGTTCAAACTTTTTTGTACCATCTTTACCCAGTTTAATAATAGAATTCAAACTTTTTTGAACTAATGGTAGAGTTTGAATATTAACAGACCTTAATATGCGAGATAATTTATCAAAATTCTGAGAAAAAGGTAATGGTAAATAGGCAAGACGTTTAATTCTGGAAGTAGATTGAATATTTTTTTTATTAAATTTTAACTTATTTAGACGGAAGTGAATATTTTGTTTAATAAATTTGATATTGTAGTCATTGTCGATAAGTAGATTTTTTACAATATTTAAATTAGTTGTATGATATCGTACATCTGATAATAAAAAAGCTCTGTCTACTAAATTATAAATCACATTCTTTTTTTGTTGAGTTGGATGATTTGAAAAATAATTAATCAATCGACCAGAAGCTATGGGTTTTTGGTACCAATTTGTTATAATACGATCATTTTCTCTAATTAAGGTAATGTCAAGAAAATTGATTTTTTAAAATTGATATTCCTAATGAAGTTAAAGACATTGTTACTCTTGGTCCGAATTTTAGTCTTAAATCGAATTTATCGAATCCAATAGTTATTGATATCATTAAAAGCACGGAAAATTGTTTGCAAACTTTAGATATCAGTAAAGTTGTTAGTTCAAATATTAGAGAACAAGTGATAAATAACATCAATTTAACCATAAAAACAAAAACTCATTTAGATAGTAAAGAAAAAGTACTTATTAATAAAATTAATACTACAAAAATTTTTTTAAATAACAATCCAAACATATTTTTTACTACTTCGGATAAAGTTAACAAAACAGTTTGTATGTACAAATCTGATTATGTTACAAAAATGACTAACATTTTTTCGGATAATACTGTCTATAGGTGTATTTCTAAGAATCCATTAAAAAACTTACAATCTTCTACTTCTAAAATTTTGAAACATTTAAATAATCAAGAATTTTTACAACACAAATTTCACACTAATGCACTCACCTGTTCTAATACTTGTTTAGCGAAAGGTTATGGTTTACCAAAATCCATAAGATTGATAACCCGTTAAGACCTATCATTTCTTTAGTTAATAGCCCTACACATTTTCTTGCTAAAATAATTTACAATGAATTAAAAACAGCTATTAAATTACCGAAATCTCACATTAACAATAGTTTTCAGTTGAAAGAAAAATTAAAGGATGTTATTTTAGACAATGATCATGTTTTACTTTCATTGGATGTTGTTTCACTTTTACTAACATCCCTTGCAATTTAGTATTAGATAGTTTAGAAAAACGTTTTTCTTCTATTAATAATAAATGTCGCATTCCGTTCAATGAGATCTTAGTATGTACGAAATTTCTTTACAATAATACATATTTTGTTTTTAACAATATCTATTATCAACAAATTCATGGTACTCCCATGGGTTCTCCGATTTCTCCGTTATTTGCTGATATTGTAATGGATGATTTGGAAAATGATTGCTTAAATAAATTATTGAACGAACATAATTGCAAACCACTTTTTTATTTTAGATACGTTGATGATACTATCTTGTGTGTTAAGAAAGAACATGTAAATTTAGTTATAAAGATTTTTAATTCATATAATAAAAATTTACAATTTACTTCAGAATTAGAAATAAACCAAAAAATCAATTTTCTTGACATTACCTTAATTAGAGAAAATGATCGTATTATAACAAATTGGTACCAAAAACCCATAGCTTCTGGTCGATTGATTAATTATTTTTCAAATCATCCAACTCAACAAAAAAAGAATGTGATTTATAATTTAGTAGACAGAGCTTTTTATTATCAGATGTACGATATCATACAACTAATTTAAATATTGTAAAAAATCTACTTATCGACAATGACTACAATATCAAATTTATTAAACAAAATATTCACTTCCGTCTAAATAAGTTAAAATTTAATAAAAAAAATATTCAATCTACTTCCAGAATTAACGTCTTGCCTATTTACCATTACCTTTTTCTCAGAATTTTGATAAATTATCTCGCATATTAAGGTCTGTTAATATTCAAACTCTACCATTAGTTCAAAAAAGTTTGAATTCTATTATTAAACTGGGTAAAGATGGTACAAAAAAGTTTGAACAGATGAATGTTGTTTATAAATTGAATTGTAAAGACTGTCCTGCATCTTACGTTGGTGAAACTAAACGTTTACTAAAAACGAGGATTAATGAACACAAAAAGAATAACAATACTGATTCAGTTATTAATCAACATATGTTTTTAAATAAACATGAATTTGATTGGGATGGTGTAAAAATTGTCGATAGGGAGATCAATTATAAAAAGCGTCTTATTTCGGAAATGTTACACATTAAACTTGATGTTAATAATATTAATAAGAAAGACGATATTAGATTTTTAAATAGCTCTTATTTCCCAGTTCTCAGAAATTTAAATGCCTGATTTGACAGTTGTACAATGTTTACGTTACACTACCTTTAGCGATATATATATAAATACACCGAGTTTTGCTTATGTTGACTGTTTATCTAACCGCTTGACGAATCGGTTATCCGATTATAAAAAAGGTATTTTTTTTACATCTAAGTTTTTCAATATTGTTTGTGCGTTCTGTTAATTTGTTATTTGTGTGTTATCAATAAAAATAGCCTGAAGAGGTTGGCAGACCAAGCCAACGAAACGTCGCTTGGAAGAAAAACTTTTTGTGTTTTTTTTCTTTTCCTTCGCCTCCGTCAGATCGACAAATTCCTACTTAATTATTCACTTAGTTTCTTTTATCACAAAATTATCTTTTAAAGATTCAAACCTAGAATCTTACATATTAACTTACAACCCTGAACTAAAAATTTCAGTGGGTTGACAAAAATTAGGTACAAAACATTTTGTTAATAATCATTCATTTAGTTACTTTCATCACATTATCTTTTGATGATTCGATCTTCGGATCTTAGATTTTAATTGGAAAGGCAACTCTGAACTGAAAATTCGATTAGGTTAGTAAAAATTAGTAACAAAATATTTTGGTAATAACCACATATATTTAGACTTGTTTCATCTCGAAATTATCAAATGGTCTTTAGAACTTCCGATCTCGGGTTTTAATTGACAAGGCAATGCTAAACTAAAATTTCGGATAATGAGACTATTGTTGTTGACCGACATAAACATTGAAAACAATTCTTGTAGTATCTTTATTCCGAAATTAAAATCTCGAATCTTTGACTCTCTCAAGTCATGTTGTATACCGACCAAAAAAATAACATTCAAATTTCACAATTAACATACAAAAACCGAAGTTCGAATCTTCATTGATAATTTTTTTAAAATTATTTATAATAATTGTAACGCATTTTAACAATTTTTCTATTAGAAACTTTTTTCACTACCAACCATTCGTAAGTAAATGAATATTTGCCAAAACGTATTTCTTTCCGCTGCGAATAATTATTGATAAACAAACGGGAGTAATTTGCGTAAGTGAATTTTGAACTGTCACGGTAGTAACAGAAATATTTTCCTGCGTGGAAATACACCTCCATTTTCCAGGTTAATTTCACAGTTGCGGGGTCGCGTTAAACATCAAATTCAACAAGAGAGAGTAGCGCGCAAGTTATGATCCTTTGCCGGGTGAACTTTGCCATTTCTTGGTCGCAGTCGACGCATAACTAATAATTTAATACCTTTGACGTGGTGAAGCCGTGAGGTCATTTCCTCCAAAAGCTATTTTACTCTATAATTAAAGTACCTTTCTCAAAAAAAAAAAACGAAATCCACAATGATTCGTTCGTAAATACCTTTATTTTTTTCTGTCTGTAAGATATTTAGCCGAAAAAAAAAACATGCACGCATCCTTTTTTACGAGTTTCACATTTTTATGTATAGCGCGCGTTGGTAAATCAATTTTTACTCGAATTCGCGTTGTGCGTGTACGCGAAATAAAAAAAAGGAAGCGAGAGACAAGCGAGAGAAAGAGATGTACAAATTTTCATGTGACACAAAAGCAAAATCTACATCAAAGACGTAGAGGTCAAAAAGTCATTCGGAAAAAAATTCTCGTAAATCGATCTTGCTGCGTGTTGGTATATATACACAAGATATTCATCAAATACATAAACAAACAGCAAAGTATTAATACTCTATACGTGTTGTAAAATAAATCCTCTTTTTCTCGGTACTTGTTGTTTTGTTATATGGCAACTTCCCGTAAAACAGAGAGAGAGACAGAAAAATGCAACGTCAATACCGTTTTTGTACATATATAAAAATATAATACACGTAAGCCCTTTACAATGCTTACGTATTTGCATAACCGGGACATTGTTATACGTTGACTCTGATGAACTATAAATAATGATAATTAAAATAGCCATTTGCATAATTTCCCGTATATACGTTCGGGACCATACTTTGTCATTTAACGCAAGAGAGAGAGAGAGAGAGAGAGAGACAGTGAGTGTATGTGTTGTCCACACATACGCGTGTTACGCGCTAATTTAATGGTGCTAATTTACTTGCGGTTTTACGTGACTTCTGAGAATTGAAGCTTATCTATCTCTATACATGGTGTATTTTGATGTGTGACCCTTTGTTGGTACTATAATGATTGTTCAATTCATTGTGTTTTTTGATATTTTTATCAAAATATAGGAGAGTAACACTTATACAAAACACTTTATATTGCTAAATTTGCCACATATGTTGGTGAACGTAGATTAAGGTCACACTGTCAAAAAGTGACTTTTAAAATGCTTTTTAGAAAATATAATTATTAAAAAATTGATAATTTATCAGTACGTTATGTGGCACTTTTGTTATTCGATTAAATATCTTTTAATTTTTAAACATAAAAGAAACTATATAGAAAACTGAAAGATGAATTTTAAAAATTCTAATGGTATTATGCAATGTATAAAAGTATAACAATTTTTTTAAATATTTATCTTTGTAAAACTAAAATATATTCGATAATAACAAGTATTCACAAGGTGTATTGTAAACTCATTATTCAGTTTAACCTTAATGTAATTCAGTGTTTGCGTTCTGACATATTATGCCGTCAATATACGTCACTTCGTATTGTGACGTAGTGTGACATCACTTTACGTATCTTGAAGAACTTTCTACCAAACTTAATTGCTTTGCAGTACTAACGTACATCATATTCAAGTAATGTACTATTATGAACTAGTTTATGTAGAACAATACAATTTCACAACTAAAATATAATGTTAATCTAGGTTCTAAGATTAGATTTAATTTTAGAATCATCAATCATACCTATTCAATACACATAATTTGGGAAACTGATCGTATTCAGCTTGTAGGATATGTTACCTAATATAAAAATATGAAGAAAGATAGAGCTGCAAACCCTAACAATCGTTTTTGCGCGAGAGTTATACGCTAATTACACAAAATTTCTAAGAAAAGAGGCTTTACTTTAAACACTTGTAACGTCTAAACTATCAAATATTAACATTCAAATCAAAGTTTAATAAACACCTAAGATAAAATAGATATCATTTTAAAAAAATATGCTCGAATCCGTTATAATGGAGCAAAGTTACAGCCAAATTAAGAATTTGAAGAAATTTAGCTTAAATAATCAATAAAATTTGTAGGGTCCAATTTTTTATTAAAATTGCTTCAAATTTTTAGTTCGGCTATAACTCTGCTCCATTTCAACGGAATTAAATGAACCTTTAGTGCATCCTTAGACTTTTGAAAATATACGCTAATATAGGTACCATCAGTACTATTAATCAAGAGACTCGGTAGTAATTCTCCAATTCCTTGATTTTCATAAACCTTTCAAATTGCTAGGTCACCATCTCTTCAGTATGCGAGTCGTAGGTAGTCGCGCGGTGAAAAACCAAAGAATCCCTTATCATTTAGGTATAGACCCTCCTCTCTCTCTCTCTCTCTCTCTCTCTCTTTCTCTTCCTCACCTTGACAATAGAAATTAATTGAAATCTCGTCTCGCAACTAAAGACCTTCTGGCTTAATACCTACGCCCGAGAAATTCTCTCGGCAAATTTTCGTGAAAATCTGATCTTCGACGAAGGAGGATGAGGAGGGGGAAGGAGGGGGAGGGGAGAATGGGGAAATTAACGCGCTGGTAAAACTGGGCCTCCGATGGAGTCGACCCAATTTAAATCAGGATATATGAAGAGACTATGCGTTTCCGCGATGTAACCGGTTTAATTCCGATTCTCCTACCGAAGATCTCTCACCAAGTTCGGCTTCTCCTCCCTTCAACGTCCCTCGTAATAACCGCTTCGATGCTCCGAAATGGAGCTTTACGAGAGTAAGAGAGATAGAGAGAGAGAGGTACGAACACCAGGAGGACTTAGGAGATAGATTGAGGAAGGGAGGAAGATTAAAATGGGCAGAGATAGCGCGGGGGAGTAAATTAGAAATATGTAGATGAGGTACAGGTAAGGTGGTGGGGGATTGATTTCGACGGGAGCTACCTTAACCTGAAATCCTATTCAATTCCTAGAGATACGAGGACAATATGTTCATCTAGTTATCATTTCACTTGATAATTACCTGTCATTTTTAATCCTCGATAATCTAGGTTTGTCTTTACTTGCAACGTGTATGTATATAAAGTATCATTAAACGTGCTCGAAGTTTCATTAGATTCGGTTTAACATAAATAGAATGCCGCTATCTCGATAATCCTTAAATCGTGTCCGGTCTCGCGATCAAAATTTACTTTTACGGAGAAACAATGGAAAAGGAAACAAAAAATGAGCGGAAGAATCGGAAACGAGTAAATCCTGAGGGAGGGAAAAATGGATTTGGTCATCGGATTGATAAAGGAACAAATAAAAAAACCAATAAAATAATATCTGATTTTCTTTGAAAGGAAGAAAACATCTTCAATCTCGAGCAGTACAGAGACCGCGCAGACTAAACATTTTAAATTTGGTTTAACTTTGGAGAAAATGGGATTTAAGACGCGTTACACCGGGCGCCAGTTAATTAGGGAAGACGAATGCAGTGGCGCCATCCTCGATATAGGCCAATCTCGAGGCCTCAGCCAGATAATCAGGTAGACCAGCGCTGCCGATCAATCCACTCCACTCGGCTGACCACATCGGTGTAAATCTCGAATGTCCGTGGTTAACGAAACTCGGTTGGCAGCTATCCTGTACACACCACCTTTTGTATCTTGAAGATAGACCCTACATTGAATGATAATGCGGGCATTGTTTTGCATTTTGAATTAGTGGCTTACGTAAATGTTACGTGTTCGTGTATTCTCTCTTTTTTTCTAATTAATGGGACAGATTCTTTTTCACATTCTTTTTTTCGAGAAAAAAAATCGACTTTTTAAACCTAGTCGTTTTTACGGAGCGGCATCACTTATTTTTGGATATGGTAATGCAAATTCATCAAATAATGAAAATTCATTAAAAAATATTGTATTTTTACAAAAGTAACTTTAAACGCGTTTCTCTCTAAACCATATTTTTTGACCTAAATTGACATTCTATAAAAAAAGAACTAAAAATTTCAAAGATTATTCTGTACGCGCGTATGAAGTATACTAGGTTTATGTTTATTTATCCCTTTTTTTTAAATAATTTACCTTTAAAACATTGACAATTTTTAAAATCCGACATTTTCTACTTTTTTATCGGATTTAGATAATCCTAGTACACACCATACCAACAAGTATACTATACATATACTACTCGTAAACGATTTTTTTTATTTCAGATACTTCAAAGTTGAGATATTATGCATTCGATTTACCATCGTAAAAGAAAATTTGTATTAATTTTAAAATGTGACCTTTCACGTACACAATAAGTTTGAATTCATGCAATAAATTTTTCTATGCAAAAAAAAAAAATTAATTGAAAGAATCTTCGAGATAAGCAGGGATTGAGATTAGGCCAACGATATCTAAAAAAAATAGATTATGTATTAATTTTAAATTTCATTTTTAACTTATCTACAAAAAATTTGAATTTATGAAGTACCTCATAATAAATGATAGATTGAAAGTGCTTTATGTTTTATTATTTTTTTTTATCTCATAAATTTATCTCCACTGCGTTTGTGTGTGTGTGTTTGAATTTCGCATTATAATAATACGGTTAATCATATCGTTCCGCGTGTATAAACAAAGCTTTAGTGACAAAGCAGTTAAATATTGTATTTAGTTGAAGCTAAATTATTGACATTGCGAACATCGCTTGTATATCGATTTTATCCCGAAAAATATATTTTTTGTCGAATGTTTTTAAAATATTACGTCACATACGCGTAAAGAAAATAAAAGGAAGAGAGGGAGAGAGAGAAAAAAAACGAGGGCGTATTAATACACCCACTCCTCGACGTTGCATATAATTAATTTAAAATTAATGCTCGATTTTATCATTATTGAAATTTAAATAACTTTACCGGTTGGTCGGTGACCTCGCCTCGCCAAATATATATATATATATGTATTTAAAATGAACTTTGGTGTACGAATATTGGCTCATTCGGTGTGTCGGGAATTTCAGTTCCATTAAAAAATTCCTTTTATCTTCACCAACGAATTGATCAATCTCTCTCTGTCTCTCTTTCTCACTCGCGTTTTTTAATATATATATATTATACACATCCCACCGGGCAAATTAATTATCATTGATGAAATTTTATTCACATTGCCAACATATTTCACCGTTGAATTATCTAGGTTAAAGGAGAAAACGAAATTTAAAGTTATATATATATATATATATATATACCGCGGAACAATAAAACGATGCTTTTATATATCGGAGGACATCTTTATTTCTCCAGGGAGGTGAGATGAAAAAAACATTCTCCGACTTATAAATATACGTGTGTATGTGTTATACGAGTGTACGTGTGTCTGTGTGTGTGTATGTATGGTTCACCAGATAACAGATGCATTTGAATTTGCAATTTCGCATGACCCCGCCTGTCATATGGGAATTGGTAGAGGGAGAGAGGGAGAGCAAGATCCTCCGGATGTTTGTCGTGCGCTCTTCCAATCACCGGCAATTCAACCTACGAGCTTAGTTTGCATCGTGCTAAATCCGATATCCTTTCTTCCTGAATCTCCTGATGTTTGGTACGTCTTTCCTGTCAGGGAAGACCTGCACGCTTCGTTGATCCGATATGTCGCGTTAAAATCGCTTACCCTCAACTTACATTTGTTTACGAATTTGTTGATATGTGTGTATGTGTGTGTGTGTGTCGCGTTAGTTGTGTCGTTTAGTCGACAAATGATTTTTTGGTAATTAGGTTGATTGTACATCGTCACTTGTTCGATCGATGTTTATACCTCTAACCCACTGTCAATTTTAATTTTTTTTTATCGATACCGGTTTTATAGCTCGATGAAGTTACGGTTCGATAACTTGTTACAAGTTCGAAACAAAAGTTTATATACTATTATTGTAAAAGTTCTCTTTTCTTCGTTTCAATTGAGTATATGGGTTTTATGACGGAAGGAGAGAAAAAAAAGAGGAAGAAGAACAAGTCCGGGTCAAATTAAAATTGAATTTTGATAGAGATAAAGATGTTCCTTGTTGTGGGTACTTTTACGATAAAGTCACCTGCAGGAATCAAAATAATATTTAAAGAATTCTTTTTCCCCGATTTGTGATCGATTTAAATTTTCTGATCCCAGTATTGTTATTGAAGTTTTATTTATGATTCATTTTTCTTGATAAACAACTTCATCAAAATCTTCCACGTCATCTAAATTATTTTATTCAATCGACACCTTCGTAACTTATAAAATTACAGATCTAGTATTGTTTTCTAAATTTTATTCAAAATTGTTTTTTCTTGTCTCGATAAATCTTCCATGTGAACTAAATTATTTTGTTCAGATTCTTCATTTCATACCTAGCGACCATTCCTCGATCGCGAACATTCCATGAATCGGTATTATTTTTCATTGTATTATTTTCTTAATTATTTTCTTAATTATTTTCTTAAATACATACACATTAGTACTGGTGATTGAATATAAACATAAACATAAGTAATTAAAAATACACGAACAGTAAACGTAAATAAAACCTAATTTATTTAAAATAATAAACGTAGTCTTTTAATCTGAAAATCAAATAATATAAATATATATTATAATTTAAATAATCCTTTTCAAATTAAATTTTAAAAAAGAAAAAGGATAATACGATTATAAATTCAGGTTATTATTCTTTATCTAAGAAATACATTGAGATCGAAAAAAAAGGTAATTTCCTGTAGAGGATGTCCAGGTAGACAAGGTAACCTCCAGGTCATCGGGGCATCATCTATTGGGAGGTACACTATCATAATAAAAAAATAGTAATTTCTCTAACAGGATATTCAGGTACAAAGGTTGAGAGAAAATGTTACGTCACAAAAAGACTGGAAATTTTTAAACACGATTGTTAAAGTCGACATCCTTTTCAGATGTTTACAGTGTCCTTGTCAAATATTCGTTTGATAGAGCGATTTTATTGAAGCACGATCAAACATTTCGTATTCAACACTATCCTCTTTAAGAATAATCTCCTTTAATCTCACAAATGTTAATTCTCAGTTGCTTAACATTCCTGTACGGCTATTTTCAATATCCGTTTCTTGAACGACTTCATCTCGGCATTGAATGTGCAACATCCTCGTTTGAATGCATTGCATTTTCGCGAATGAGAGCCAATAGATTCTTTGTGCTGGCAAAGGTAACCGATGTGTCTCACAATGCACTGAACTGCTCCCTCTGCTGGTGCTGCTACTCGATTCGCAAGCTGCCCTAGGGATTTGACTCCCTCAACGAGAAAGAAAAAGAGAGAAGCATGGTTGACTGATCGCGCTCTATTGATTAGGATTCCAATTATTGGCTTCAATTGCCCATTCTTCTTCTACTTTTATTTTTGCGCCACCTCTTTATTCCTTTAGCTTATTCTCTCTTTTTTGCATGCGCGCATACGATGGAAATCGAGAGTTCGAATTTTGAGTCTGGATTTTCGAGAATGCCACTTTTGTCGCAATAGTTTTACTCTGATGGACTTTGACTGTTGGTTTTCTTTCCGATTGTTCAACCTGTGAAAGTAAGTTATCATGTTTTATTTTTGTTGAGGTGAACTTCATTTAACTTCGTTTTTAATTACATCGGCGTTAGATTCTCGTATCGCGGATAATACGGAAATTCATTTGACGAAGGATGAAATAATTGCGTAACTAGTCGAAATATTCACTTACATCAATAAATTGCAACACATAATTAAGTTTCAGTATTTGAATTATTGCTTGGATACGCCAGCCTCTTAATTCTTCATTCCAAATATTTTTCTATCGAAGATTAAAATCACGATCTACGGTAATAAAATTCCATCACTTATTTCGTTTGATCATAGATCAATTTTCATTCGATGGATCGATAATTTTCGACCACATTCAGTTGTTTCGTCATTGTCTTGTCCTTTTTCTCTTTATCTGCTGTAGCACTCGCACTTACAATGTTTCATTTTTTTTTCTATTCTCTCTTTTACTTCCGATAGTCATTGATGCATTCAATGAAGGCGTTCGCGTGTGTTCGCTCATACATACGTTTCTGTATATACGTCGCCCCTCCCCCAACAAGAGACAAAAAAAGCGAGCGAGAACGTGAAAGGGAAGAATGATGAAAAATAAACGAAATGCACAAACAATAAGCGCCCGATATTAAAACTTCCCCCACCGCCTTTTTTTCTTCATGGGAAAACTTTGCTATATCCTTTGTCACTGTTTCAACGAGAGACCATTTACATTATCCTTTACAACTGAAGTATCTTCTTTTTCTTTCGATGAGAAAAAACGCAGTGTACATATACGTGCACAAAGTGAAGTGATTAAGAATTAGATTTTCAAGTGCATAACAAATATTTGAAGATATAAGGATATACTGTTATCCGTTCGACGATTCTTTCGAATATTCATCATTGTACCAAATTAAAAATTCTAGATGGTAAAATTATTCCTTCGATAGATTATGATCCAAAATAAAAAATTGATGATGGTAAAATCATATCTTTGATTCATCATTATGAAAAATAAAAAATTGAAGATGGTAAAATCATTACTTTCATCCATCATTATGCTAAATTAAATATTATAATTGATAGTATCATTCGTTCGATTCATCATTATACGCATAATTACAAGACTTAGGTTGGTAAAATTGTTTCGTCGATAATGCCGTTAAATATTAATTATTACAAATTAAGGATACTAAAATAATTTCTTGTATACTATTATTTCGAACATCATTATTACAATTACCTTCGACGATACAGATTCTTCCAAATATTCATCATTACTCAAAAAAGTAACAAATAGAAAATCGTAAACCTATACCGATAAAACATAAACATTTGAAGATCTTTGGGAACTATACACTGAGAAAAGTAATTCTTTGCTTCAATGAAATGGTGTATTTGCCATTTTGTTTTAAAATCTTTACTTTGCGGCGATTGTCAATTTATTAACTATTAGGGAAATATTCCTTAATAAATAAGCAGTCAAATGAAACCTAATATTCTTTACTAATAAACTAATTTATAAAGTTATGATTATTATTAACGAAGGAATATAATTATATATCACACTGAATACATTCGTTTAGTCAAATTAGTAAATATATTTAATTACGCTAAGATATGAGACTTAGGTAGACATACTTATATAATTAATGCATAAAATTTACTATCAAGTTCAAAAAGTCGTTGACTCCCTCTAGCGGTGCGTGAAAACATTATCCTTACGATCCGTTATATTAATAATAATATTTAATTTATTACGTATTAATAAAAGAACGACTTGATTGAGACAAAATTATATAATCATTGTTCACCAAAAATTCAAGTCACTAGATTCTTAATAGTTAAGACATGTCCCTTTCGCCTCAAAGAATAAATATTGGTGTACAGTTACATCGTTTCGACGTTTCTTTTAAATATTTATCTTCACCCAAAATTGCAAAATTTAACAAGCAACGGTAAATATATATATATATGTACACATCTTATTTTGATTGTTCGAAACAAGCATTTAGACCCAAGTGCTTCAATAACATTTAAAGCTAATTCGTGGCCATTTGGGCCAATCGTATTATCGCCAAGGAGTTAAGTAGCAACAACTATTGCACCGAGTCAAACCTCGAAATTGCGGAACCTCTCTCTCTCTCTATATATATATATATATATATCTATTGCGCCTAGCGAGGAAGAGAGACGCTCAAGCTTAAACGATGTATTAATTGCTTCGACTTTGATGCGCTTCCTTACACTGAGATGCGAACGTAATGTTATTACATTAGGCCGTAATAACAGCATTGTCTTCCACGTATATACACCTACTCTTCTGGAAATTAACTTATGATAGTATTACACGCGCGCGCACGCACGCACACACACACACACACCCAGAGAAAAATATACATGCATGCATACCTATATCTGCATGTGCACTTGTTGTATGCGTGTGTATATGAGTGTGTGTGTGTGTGTGCGTGCGTGTGCGTGTGCGTGTACTACCTGTGTGTACGTATGTTTATGAAACTTTTACCCCGTGAATTTTGATGATTATTGTAATTATATATATCTGGCGGTAATGTAACCTACATTTACAATTTACAGTTACGTTACAGTTCACAAAAAGAACTCTTTTCTAGTTTCCTAACGCATTACGTCGATTTAAGTTACACCTATTACTCCGTGTGTTGTATCGCATCGAATTGTGTTGTCAAAACGGAACAATTAATTAGAAAAAAAAATTACACATCTTCATTAATAATCATAAACACGGGATTATATTCCAATGGTGGTACTCACGGGGGTTGACTCCAGACTAATCAAGTTTACATATTCACGATAACCTTTTCTATCGGTAATATCCATAAATTGTAATATCGATGTATATTTAATGAACTTGCACACCATACAAACACACAGTCACATATTTAATTCATAAACACACATTGAATGTGTGAGTATGTGACTTTGTATGTGTGTGTGTATGCATGTCAGCGTGCGTACGTGCGTGTGTGTTTCTGTGTGTATGTGCGGGCGCGTATATGACAGCGTTAACAGAGAAATATTTTTCATTAGAACTTATTACGATAATACAAATTATTTAATGGAATGATTGATTCCATTAATTCCATTAATCAACCAGTGGGCTGATCGGATTTACGTTATTTGTTTACCAGAGAGTTAATTATTTATTTTATTTTACAATACGTTGTTGCGACGAGTTTTGTAAAGTGTGATGGGTATACGAATTAATTGCGCAGTCGAGAGTAATAACGATTATTTCAATAACATATTAAGAACGTTAATAAAGTAATTTAAGGGGATGTCGGACTCCAAAAATGGTTATTTTTAATGTTTTTTATAAACAAAGGAATAAATTTTTGAAAAAATCCTGAACGCCATGCCCTTAGGCATATTTTAAACAGTATACTCAAATTTTTTCAAATTTTTAAATCTGTAATTTAATTTTGATTTTTGCGTTGAAAATTCATGTTTTTTTAGATAAATAATTACCGACCGAAAATTGTTTATTCAATTGTTATTAACAAATTTATTTTTTCTTTAAAACTCAAAACGCCACAACCTTGCTTTTGTTTTAAACTACCCATATGAATTTTGTTCAGATTTTTAATTAAATATTTTCAACATCATTTTTATGTTGAAAGATGTAGATCCCTGTAACTTGGGTCCGACATCCCGTTAAAATTAATGCGGTTGATATTTTTAGGATATTACACGTTTTCAGGTTGGTTGTAGGTTTCGTCAGTTAGAACATATTTTGCCGAGGACATCGGCAAGTTTCCGGATAGAGAAAGGGAACGTTTCAAAACGTATTAAATGGGTGTAAAGTAAATAATATTGTACCAGTTTCGAACTTGACAGGTTAGGTTAGTTTGTCCATGGATATGAACTATTGACTTATCGGACAGCTATTGGGGGAGGATACACTAACAAGGAGGGGTCAAAACTCCGGGTCGATTTTATTGCAATTTTGGGAACTGTTTGGTACACAATTATGAAAGAATTCATGTAAAATTCAATCTCACAAACTGTTTGACAATAATTCTACGCATTTAATGATAAATGTATACGTCAGTTTGATTAATGATAACTCAAAAGCATTTTAAGATAGACACTCAAATCTAGATCTGACAAAAAGTTGAGATCAAGTAGATACGATTTGAAAAGAAGGAAGCTTAAATAGTTCTATTTGGTCAAAAGTTTTGGGAGAAATAAGAATAAGACGAAATATTAACGAAAATGTAGTATTTAAATATAATGGACTTTTTAGGCAAAAATTTCATCTTATTCTTATTTCTTCCATAATTTTTGACCAAATTGAAATATTTGAGCTTCTATTTTTTCAAATCGTATTAACTTTTCAATTCGTATTGTCTATCTTTAATTGTTTTTGAGTTATCAGTAATCAAACTGACGTACACATTTTTCACAATTTTTCATTAAATGCGTAGGGTTAACGTCAAGTAGCCTATGAGATTGAACTTGACATGAAATCTTTCATACTTGTGTACTAGAAAACAGTTCCCAAAATTGCAACAAAACCCGCGACCCGGAGCCTGGAACCCTTCCTTGTAAGTTTTTTCGATTACTTCGAATTATTGATTAACTGAACGTTGTTTTAATTTTGGGTTATAGCTAGTGGAATTTGAGTTTTTCGAGGTTAGGGTAAACTGTCTAAATTGTACATATACACGTGTTGGCTAATTTTTGCATCCCTTTATTTTCTCTCTCCCGGTGAAGTCCGATTTTGTTATCGTGAACAAAAAAAACAACCAAATACATCATAAACAACATCCAAAATTATTGAAATTCGTGATTTTGACGGAAAGTACGAGGTTACAACCGTAATCCCCATCTACCCGAAAATTGACAATACGTACCATGTATATATATATAGGTAAGGAGAGTCGGTATCGCGATAACCGTATAGCCTTAATTCCGAAATGATTTTTCGCCGTTGTTACGTGACTAGAAACGCCAGGAACATAATACGGGAAGAGAACAAACGGCAGGGAAGGAGGGAGAGGGGGGGTGAAAGGGAGGGAGGGAAGCGAGACGGCGAAACCGGAACGTAATGTGGCAAAGCCAGAATAGAGAGAAGCACGAGATGAAAGCGCAACCGAGGAGAATGAGACTCTAGATCGCATCAGATAAATGTATATGTATATCTACACACGCACACACTGTATCACTTGTACGTTTACAAATGTTAATATTGCTTAAGGGCAATTTCGTATGAAACGAAATAATATGGTGAAATGTATGTGTGTAAAATGTATGTGTATGTGTGTGTGTGTGTGTGTATGTGTGTGTGCGTTTACATGGTAAGTTATGCAACTCCTTGATTATCGCGTTGGATTAAGTTGGTTCGTTCTCGAAAACTAACGATTTTTTTCCGTGTGTTTAAATATTAAATTTGGCTTGATCGATATATGTAGATACCTGTAATTATCATCGTCAGAAAAAACGTGTTCAATCCCCTTTACGATATATCGCTCCGTCAGCTTCTTCAGCATATAATTTGTAATCGTAAATTTGTCCAAACTTTTAAATTTTAAACATCAAATTTGTGTCGGTAAAAGTAAAGTTCTGTATTTATTATGATTACGAAAAGAAACTTGCTTTATCTGGTTCTTTCGTATGTTCTAATCTATACTTACTACTTTTTCATACTTTTAACTCAATAGTTTAAATTGATATGATTTTTCAGTTGATAACTGTATATCCCTGTAATTATCATTACAATAAAAAAAACACCTTAAATTTTCTTTCTAATGATTTACTCTACTGTTTCTTTTACAGGAATCTATTTACATAATTTTTTTTCAAATATATCATAAATATTTTTTTGGTAGATAATTGCAGATTCCCTTAATTCCGTCACAATAAAAAAGCACCTTAAATTTTCTTTTAATAAAATTATTTTATATTTAATTTTCGTACGTATCTTAGCTTCAATATTCTAAACATAATTTTTGAATCGATAAAGGTAGATCCCTGTAATACGATCACCAAAACAATGTTGGTTATAGTTAAAAATAAAAAAAAAGTTTCTCATTTTACGCTCTTAGAATACCTTATCCATCGAATAATAGACTTGTAACACACCTCCGTTTAAACGTTATTATCAGGAAGATCCCATTATTCTCTCCGTGCAAACAAATTGAAAGAGAAGATTAAGACATACGCAAATAAACTGAACAATATATAAACCTCAAGAGAGAGAGAGAGCAAATAAACCGAGTACGTCCGTTATGTGTACACACATCGAACAAGTCGATCGCGAACTTTACGTGCGACTAAAATACTTGTGTGCACGTTGTTGTTGTTTCATACAGCCTGTTGATTTTTCCTTTATTCTATACTATCGATTTCATCTATTTTGTAAGTTAGGTTGTACCCCTTTTCGGTTAAGAATGAAATCGTATGCGTTTCGGCAATACGACCTCGGGCGAAAAAAATCGATCGACCGTGATGCGTATCTTTGTCGACAAAAAAAGCTAACCTTATATACAAAAAAAGAAAGTTAAGTCACTATTTATAGAATAAAAGAATAAAGAAAAGGAAACAATTTGGGCACATTTGCAATGTACAGAAATATTTTATTTTCCATTCGACAGATCGATCGAATGAAAGGGACGCGGTTTTCTTCAATTAACGACAAGTGGCACTTCAAATGGACGAATTACCAGATAAATATTCGCAATAATTATCACGTGATGGACAAAAAGGAAAACAAATGAAAAATCGTTATCGTTATTAAAACACTACGCGATATCAGGAAAGACATATATAATTATTATATCGATAGGTGAACATCAGACCATAAAATAACATGTGAAATTATTTCCCGATTTCGAACGATGACGTATATATATAGACACACCGATATATTTCCTCTATTTAACGTCATCATTCTAGTGACCAGCGATTAAATGCGGGCCTTTTGAACATCGATCACTGCCTCGTCTAATACGCGTTAAAATCTCTCTCCCACACCTACCCTCCTCGCCATTGTTTATATTTCATTTAATTAATACGACGGTGAGAATTTTGAAAATTTTCTCTATATACGCGTACATGTGAGTATATATATAAGGGGAGAGAGAAAGAGAGAGAGAGAGATAAATCGAGTAATACCAATAATTGAACGACATTTGCGATATATGACCAGTACGCTTTGATGAGAGACAAACAAAATATCATATCGGCTTTCCGTACAAACGCACACGCGCGCGCGGACGCAACGCTGATGGGCTTATATGTTCGTAATTAAGATTTTAATTAATTTGTTGCACGCTATATCGGTTGATGCCATCTGCTTTTCTGATAATTAGTTTCGTTCTTTATTACCAACACGGTGGTAAATATATTTTTTTTTCTTTTTGGCAATCGCATCGATGACTGTTTTTGAGGGACGGGATGAGCATTTTTGCAGAATGCTGATAACGGTAGAGCCCTGTAATTTGGGGAATATTATGTTTTTATGGAAGAGTAGAGCTATCAGAGTTCTTCTGTATGCTTGAAGTTATTTTTTGAATTTTTTTAATTTTTTTATTTGATATTTTACACGGCATTTTATTAGGCCGGTAATAGTGGAAAACTATAATTTGGGTCCAATACCCTCTTTTTATCATTTATAAAAAACCTTGTCTTTATAAGAAATTACATATCAAAATCCTTGAAGTTTATTATGAATTTTTAAGATTTTTAATTTGATATTTTAAACGAGGATTTGATTGGGCCGGTAATAGTGGAATCTGTATTTTGGGTCCGATATTCCCTTAATATCGTAGATAAGAAATGTTGCTGTCATAAGTATTTACACATCAGATTTCTTCTATAAGAATGTAAAGTTTCTTTCCGAATTTTCTCTGATTTCTCATTACACATTTTAAAAGGAATGTGTTCTGGTCGATAATGGCAGAAATTTATAATTTGGGACAGGTACTCCCCTTGAAATTACCAACAAATTAATTTTGTTCTCTAAATCTAGCTCCATGATCTTAGTTATACTTATTAATTTTTCAAAATTTATAATTTCTTACATTTAATATTATTTTTCGTGGTCGATAAAAGTAGATCATTCTAATTTAAGTCCGATATGTTGTCGTTAAGATTATCAACTAATTCCTTTTTTCTTGATAATTACTACATGCATTTTTTTCTCATTACGCAATGTATGAATTAGTACTGGCAGATTTCTGTAATTTGTATCCGATGTTCTCATAAATTACCACCAAAAATTTGTTTAATCATTATAACTATTTATTCAAGTCTTTTATCGATAATATGATTTAGGAACGATGGTTTCTTTAAACTTACTAAAAAAACATTTATTGTTTGTTAAACGTAACTTTCTCAATTTTTTCTATAATTCGTATCTTTCAGATTTTAAGTTTCTTAAACATCATTTTTAAGATCGATAAATGAATGCCCTCCTGATTTGAGTGTAAAGTCTCCTTAAAATTACCGTCGAAAAGAATTTTTTTGTCCCTCTCGAACTTTACACTTCACGTTTGATATAATTCCCTTAAACTGTACAATGCTGAAAACACGATTATCCAATATTTCAACTTGATTGTCACCTCTCGACTAAACCGAAGAAAAAAAAGTAAAGTTCGAATTCGTGCAATAAAATCCAGTTTATTATACAAAGGCAAACCCATGAAAAACGGAAAAGGAAAAAAATAAGATGTCCTTACACAAGCCAATTAAAAAAGAAGAAGAAGTAGAAGAAGAAGGTATCACGCGATCCGTCTCTGACACGAATCAAACTTTCTTTTTTGTCTCGTAATACTTTGAGGGTGGAATGACAAAAGTTCGGTTAGGAGACCCGGAAAGTTGTAAAAAATCATAAAACGATCATTTCGCGGATAAGTCCGATGTTATCGTCCAGCGTCTACTTTCGGAAGACTCCGGAGATGATCATCCTCCTCCCCCACCCACCCTTCAAAAAAAACGAAGGAAAGGGAGAGAACAGAGAGGAAGGGAAGTAATTTTGCGCGCGGTGAAATCAGTTTCGCTGGACGCCCGTAAATTGCCGGAAACCCCCTCGATCGAAGAGAAAACCCAAGGGCGATTTCTTCTCTCTCTTACAAAACTTTTTCTTTTCGATGGTATTTTCCCTTGATTTTCCTTTCGTAAACCCACGACAAAACTGAACATGTTCTTTTGTTTTTTGTGTATCAATCATATATTTTCTTTCTTCTGATTCATCATCTGCAGTTAAATAAATTTGGTTGAGCAATTAAAAACAATTTTTTATTTAAATATGATACTGAAAATAGTGTATTATATAAACTTGATATTTTGGAGAAAAAACGAGCAAGAAAATCCCTTTTGCACTTTAACAAGGAAATTTTTTGTCACTGTAGATACTTTGCAAATCCTCTGCTCACTTCAAAGGCTTGGGATTTTTTTTTTTCGTATCAGACAACTTGAACGTTTGTCAAACGAAATCCGATTAACTTCTTTCTTACAAATTTTTGTCGCTAATAATAAATAATGTACTGCTTACCGTTTAAACTCGTAATGGAAGTAACAAAAACATGTTCGCAATTTAGAAATTTATGCGTTTACATCAATTTTTTGTTTGTATAGTTAGTTTTATCAACATGAATTACGATATTAATGTGAAAACTACTTTAGCATTCATTAAACTTACAATATTGGAAATATGCTTATTAAAATTTTTTCGAAAATATAATACAAAATATCTCTATTTTGTAGTAATAAAAACATGTTCACAATTCATATCAATTTTTTATTTTTAATTCTGAACTCTCATAATGGAGAAATAAAATAACAAAAAAATTTTATAATTCAGAAATTTATTCGTTCGCACATTGATTTGTAATTTTTAATTATAGATTTTCAAAATATATAGTAATATTAATTAAAAAAGCTACTCTATCACCATTTAAACTTAAAATTTCTTAAATCATTTTCTTGAAAATCCTTGTTCAATTGTTACAAAAAAATAGCAATAAAAAACATGTTTATAACTAAAAAACATTTTCAATAATCCTAAATTTTAATTGTTTAACTCACTCAACAATTAACTTATTTCATATGATCATAATCCACAATTAAGTATGTCATATTTAAATAGGTATATATGTATATAAAACCTTGCTAAGTATATTAAATCGTCGGAGCAACGTTTGTACAAAGTCTGCACACTTAACCTAGCCATAATATAACGCTAATTTTCTTGAAACAGAAACATTAATATTACACGTAGTTATAGAATGTCGGAAGAACTTGGTACTTTACTGTGTTTACAGCTTTAGAAACTTCAAGCGCGCACCGGCTCTATGTTATTCAATAGTCGAACTCGACGAGGATTGCTACCTTCGCGTAAACGTAACATGATGACATGTATTAATACTAATTTCAAATTCTTTTTATTCTGACCTGTCAAATATTAGAAACAAAAATTTTCTTCGCGTATTTTTTCAAATACTCTTAGTAGTAAACGTGAATTTTCAGATGTTTTAAACTATAACATGTACAGAATTTTCGTAATCGGTAATTACCCTTCAATTTTTCATTATTTAATTTTTATATAAAATTGTTAATTTTTTTTGAAAAATGCAGATGAATATCATGGTTAAACATTTTAGAGTTATAAACATATTTTTAAAAATGTACGTGTTCTTGTATAATTTCTAAAGCTATAACATGTTCGGAATGTTTTATTGATAATTACTTTCAAAATATTATTTGTTGAATTTTTAGTACAAAAATTATTTGTAGATTGGAAAATCTACATTCAAGTCGTATTTAATAAATATCCTAGTTATAAAAATACTTTTAAAAATGTACCTATATGATTATTTTTGATTTAAACATGTACAGTAATTATATACCTTTGAATTCTTATTTATCTCACCTTTATTACTAAAATTATTTTAGTAAAACATTATAGATGACAATTTAAAAAATTATTTTGAGAATATACATGATTAGATATTTATATAACTGTAACTTACATACATTTTTAACCTATTCCTTTGTTTATGATTCCTACATATTTTTATTAAACAATCTTTATTCAATAAAATCTACACACTAACACTGTTTAAAAATTTCCTAGTTATGGACATTCTTTAAACCCTTTCAGACATTGGTGAAAAATTTGAATTAAAAAAATTATAACGTAAATTATAAAAAGAATAGTAAAAAAATGCTTTAACAGTATATTTGGATTTATCAAATAATATTATACCAATTCTATAGTTGAAAACAATCGCGGTAATAAAATTGTAATTTAAAATTGTGAAAAAATTCTAAATTAATTTAGGTCTGAAAGGGTTAATTACGTTCACGATAATTCCGAATTTAAAGAATTATAACATGTATAGAACTCTTATAAAATCACATTTTTTCGGATAATTTCCATGCAATTCTGATTTTATTAAATTTTTGTTCAAAAAATCATTTTCACGTAGTAAACTCCACGTGCACGTCATAGCAACAAAAAACATTTCCCAGTTATCGAAAAAAAAAGAAAGAGAGGCAGGTCAAACCTCATTTCGTTATCTCCGCAAGAAAGAGAATTCCGCGCAACGAGGAAACAAACGTCCTAAGTAAATTCACTTTCGTGAGACGAATTATTAGCAATTTAGCAAAGCCCAATTATTATCCCGTCTTGAAGAAAATTATGCATAATATAATCTGACATCGAGTCCGCATAATATTAATATAATTACACGGAACAAACGGTAGAAAAAAAACCAGCGCAGTTGTTAGATGTATACATAGACCAGTGAGAAAAAGAGGAAGGCTTTTGGCCGAAAAAAAAAACGTGAGCTTATATAAGCCTCGAGAATAATGCAAACGCTAATCCCATACAAGAGCTTACCAAGTAACACCGGAACCTCGTTTCTTCGATGCTCGTTTTTCTTTTCCTCTTCTGTAAAAAGCTAACCTATATATACTCCTTGCTGAAATGAGAAAAGGGTAGTGGAAAGAAAAGAGAGAGAGAGAGACAGGGGTTACACCGCGAACGTTATAAATAAAAGAGACAAGTAGTTCAATTAATGATAGGGTAGAAAATGAATTTGTTCCATGTTTTTATAAAAGAGATGCTGATGTAGCATAGCCTAAAGAAATTCTATTAAAATTACTAATAAAATTTTTCTTGATTATAGATTAATCAATTTATTTCATATGTGTTTAACTGTCATTATGAATTCTATCGGATTTTTAAGTAAATCTTTAGGTCGATAGTAATAGATTCCTCTAATAGCAGTGTGGCATATTTTTTAAAGATTAGAAACAAATTAAAATACTACACATTTTTTCTTAATAAGCTAAGTCAATATTTTTTTTACTGTCATTGTAAATTTATGTAGATATTTTAATTCAAATTTCTAAATTTTAATTTTGGGTCAATAATGCTAGATTTCTATAATTTGAGTACAACATTCCGTTCAATTTATCACCCAAAAAATTTTTTAATGTAGTTTCGTCAGTTTCCTTCTAAATTTCTGAAGTGTCTTTATAAATTTCAACTGCCCTTATGTTCATCACAATTTCTTGTTGATACAGGTAGATCCCTGTAACTAAGGTTTAGCATCTCATTAAACTTACCGCAAAAAAAAAATATATATATATATAATTTGTTTATATCTACGAACGTTTTCCTAATCCTTAATTTAACATTTTAATCAGAATTTCAGGTTCATAGTGATAGATCCCTGTAATTTCATCCCTCCATTGCCGTAAACTCGTTGCATTTTAATAACGAAGTGTTCGCATTTAACATCTGCACTCATAGCGTATCGCTTATCCAAACAAAACTCGTTAAAACGTAACGCGGCAAAAATTAATTTCCCAAAAAATACCATACCGTCAGCCGATAATCATCACTCGAAAAAACTACACCCAACGTTAAACTAATCGCATTATCCCAATGTAACATCTTCCTAAAAAAAAAAAAAGAAAATCACCTAAGTACACGACCCTCTCGGAAACTAAAAAGAAAAAAAGCAAAAGAGAATAGTGTACGAAAAAACATGAAAGGTGCACCGTACACAAATATTTAACATCCGCGCATCGAAAACGCGGGACGGACACGCAGAGTTTCGTGCAGTACGGACATATGCGGAAGTTCGCATTGTGTGGCAATAATAAAAGTAATAAAAAAATGAGAACGATCTTCGGGAGAGGGGTGGGGGTAGGGCAGCCTCGACGGCAGTCGATACGGCAGTATAACCCGACCGAGCACCATATCTCGCTACCCCCATCTCATGGCGTCACAAGGGCTCTATATGGCTCTATTACACGAACCTCCTACGCGAGCACCGGCGCACGTTAAGTATCTTCGGGAAACGGTAGAGGCTTCGCGTAACGCTCGAGAGAGAGAGAGAGAGAGAGACAGCGAGAGAAAAAAAAAGAGAGAGAGATAAGTCGAAACGTATAGGAAATGTATATTTTTCTTTTTTGTCATAAATATTTATATTGTTGTTGTTGTTCGATCTCCTTTTTTTACATTTGTTATCGTTGGTTTCGTTCTTTTTTTTATTTATTATAGACAAATGAATTTGGCTATCGACCGATAGGCATGTCCAGCGCTGATCAAATATTGGGTTGGACGACTATTTTAAAGTTTTCTGACATTTGACAATGAAAATTTTTAAGTGTTCAAGAAAATAATAATTGTTATATATATATTTTTATTCGAGGTAATTTTTAAGGAATAGTTATATTTGAGGTGCAGAGGATCTATCTTTATCCATATCTGTGATGTTCAAAATATGAAATTAAGTTTCTGAATAGTATTCACGAGGCTAGTTTAGAACCTGTGGAATAAACTTATAAAGCTATTTCAAAAGAAAACAAATTCTATGGAGTGTGGGTCATAAATTACAGCAATCTACTTTTATCGACCTTTCATGTTCAAATATACAATTAAAAACTGAATAATATTCATGAGGTTAGTTTAGAACATATAGAAGAAACTGAAAAAGTTATTTTAAAATAATTATTGAGGGTATGTCGGACATAAAATTACAGAGATCTTCTTTTATCGATCGATGATGTAAAAAATATCAAATTAAAAGTGTAAATAAAATGTACAAAGCTATAGTTTAGAATAATAGAATTTAATTATAAGAATAATTTAAAACATCTGGAAAAGTGTGTCTATTTTTTAAAACATTTATTATTGATGACTTAACGAGATGTCAAACATTAATTAGAGGGATCTATCATTACCAACACAAAAATTATGTTTAATATTTTAAAAACAGTAAATTGGTCGGTAAAAAAAGGTTAACATAAAAACTAATTTATTGAAAAAAAATTCTATATATTGCTTGAAAGAAATCCAATCTAAAAACAAGATACCGATAAAACAAGACTTTTAGAAGTCTTATCTTACCAACCGGCACGTTGTTCCTGAATATGCAAAATGTATTCCTAAAACTAATATCAATTATCTCCTGTGTATCGACTCCGAACGTCAAAATAATTTTCTTATCAATCAGAATCATCGAAGGGTAATTCGACGTAGCAATTACGTGATTAATTATTTTGCAGTTCGGATCATGCAACCGCTATCTACTGTGATCGACGGTGCACCGTTGTGAACGACGATAATTCTTCACCACGAAAAGAAAAAAAAAAGAAAAATCTACGAACGCAAATGCCTAATTGCGATCGACACGCACTCCAACAAAACTTTATTACCCTTAACGTGGGATCTACATTCTAATAAATATAAATATGAAATTTTATGGGATTTTCGAAAGGTTGTGTTTTATAATTTTATGAGATAAAATTCTAAAATATTTTAATAAATTTGATATTTCAAATTTATTCTTCAACAAAGGTTAGGTTCTTCGCATACTTTATAAGACGTAATATAACATTCGAAAGATTAGTTTCACAATTTTATAACCAAAAAAATAATTCTAAAAAATTTTAATAAATACATTTTATTCTTACTTGCTTGAACCTAACAATATCATTTATGAGATTTTTGAGAGGACATGCTTCATAATTTTATAATATAAAATTTAATAAATTTTAATAACTTTAACTGTCTTCTAAAAAACTGAAATTATACAAAAAATTATAAAAAAAATCCTTTAAACAAAATTTTATACGTACTTTATAAGATAAAATTCTAAACATTTCTAACAGTTACAACGGTTTTCAAAATCAGTTAAATCACAGAAAAAAAATTTACAAAATTTCCGAGAGGTTATGTTATAAAAATTCTCATAATTTAATAAATCCGTATCTATACTTTCTTAATTATCAAAAAAAAAAAATTTTTTTCTCACAATACCCGAGTTCCCCTCGTATGCGTTATTATCAGCGTCAGCAACGCAACAGCCTTTTTTCGGATTCCCTTCTGCCAAAAAAAGAGGACGAATCTGGATGGAACGAAAAAAAATGAGAGAAAGCACACGTTGCGATCGAGAACCCTTGTTTCGCAGCGGTAAACCGAGTGCGCGCGCGTTGAGATTGGACGGGTTGTGTCGATTTCGTCGACCGGTCCTTGTCGAGAGCGTGGGAGGCGCGCGTTTTATTGAAGCAAAAAACACCGGCCAGAGGGAAGATTTGACGAGGGAAACTAATCGCTTCGCGAAAATCACTTGTTCCTCTTTCTCTCTCGATATACATTTTTTTTCTTCTCACAAACGCTTGGGTGCGATGAATTCCAATCTATGATTTTTATTGCTTACGTGTGAATTAATGTGTCTCATTGCTCACATTGAAATGGAAATAGCATTATTTTTTTGTTAACTAATAAATAATTACGTTTCTTTAATTTTCTTATCAGACTAATCGATTGTATATTTTTTGTTATTTATGAGTTACAGGGATCTACCGTTATCGATCGATATATAATCGTTTAATATGTTTAATTGAGAATTCCAATCAATTCGATTAGATTAATTAGTTTGATACTTAAATTTAATTAACTTTGATTAATTAGTTTGATATGTGTAAAGTGGACGAAGAAAGAAACATTTTTAAGTGATAATTATACGAGGATGTCGGTAAATTGTTGACCGAGATCTGTATTTAAATATCGATATTATGTTTTAAAAATTGCAAAACTCAAAAAAATTTATGAAGTTAATTTAGAAAACAGTTTTGTTCGTAATTTTAAGGGAATCCTGGTCATAATGAAATCATGAATGAAAAAACTATAGATTTTTATAAACAAAAACATAATGAAAAATGCTTAGTCGATACATTTTTATTTAAAAAAATAGAGATTTTCTATCAAAACTCGAAACTCAAAAATTATGTTTAAAAATTGAATTAAAAATCAGAATAAATATTGTTACAAGTACCTGCCCTGACAATAAGGATTTTTCAAAAAATCATTTCTGATACTTACAAAAACTAAAAATCTTGTCTTTTTTTAATATTTTTAATAGTATATCTGATTGTTACCGACTGAGCGAAAAATGTTGAATATTATATATATAGAGTGACAAAAAAGTAATGGACCCTTTGTCCAACATAGCTTTCTTAAAATAATACATACCCGTTCCCTTACTTTTTTGACGCCCTGTATAGTTTTCCGTATAAACTATTTCGAAAATATCTTTTATTTACAGAATTGCAAATTCGCACCGTGACATTAAATTTAATGCTTCTGTATTTAACTTTTTTCTACAGAATTCTATAATATCATTTAATAAATGTAATAATCAACAATCCACCATCTTCCTAATCCTTCAACAACAATATTCATTAAAAAACTAAAAAACACAACTCAAAATTAAACCATAATCATCCACTGAGTCTAACATGAATCCCGCTTTAAAAAAATCTAATTACTTTTCGCAGACGTAAATTAAAATTCAAAAACAGAAATTTAATGAAAATCCAGCGCACATCGCTAAGTAAACAATTGTCGAAGAGAAGAAGGAAAAAAAAAGAAAATGCGTAAACACAACGAGCGTCACGTCCAGTGAGCATAAAAAGGTAAACTGTCGTTGCCCCCCTTTATTCTTCGAAACCGAGTCGTATAGACGGTATTTACTTGACAATTATAGTCGAGCACGCTCAAACCGTTTCTCTACACTTTTCCCAAGAGAAGAGAAAGAGAGAAAGAAAGAGAGAGAGATGCATCCTTAAAAAATTTTTCCTCGAGACATTCTCCTTTTATTAATGCCATCCTTGTTTGTTTTTTCTTCCCCTCGCGTTTCAACATTGATTTTGAATTTTTAATTAAAATTTCCTTATTTTTTCTGCTTAAAATACAGTAATATATCGCTCGTAACGGCAATTTATACGCTTATTTTACGATATATATGTATATATGTAGGTGTGGCTTTTATCTCGAAAATTGGCGACGAGGTTACGTTATTGTTTGTTATTTGGACGATAACGAATATCGAATCGTAATGTTGGAGTATCACGTGACACTATTATTTCATCCATAACCATTACCAAAGTCATTCGAGGATAATGTTTCTCATTAAAATCTGTTACAAAAAATATATAATAATATCAGTGTTGTTATATGTTGCGGTTAATGTTTTTATTGATCGATTTTTACATACAATTATTTTAATCGAGAAGTTTTCAATTTTTCTTTTTTTTTTATCTTTGAGCAATTTGTTTGTAATGAAACAAAGGAATAGCGAAAAATATGTCGTTTAAAAGGTTTGTAATTGCGAAGTTTTGTGATAAAATTAGCAAACCACGTAATTGTTAACAATAACGTCATAATACTGAAACACATATGAATGTTGTAAATGGCAAAGTATTTAATGCCGATTTCTGTTTTGGAAAAATACAACATTGTCTCGTAAAATCAAGTTTATTAGGGTAAAATTCACAGAGAAGGTAATTATCAAGAATGACGTCATAATACGTGCAATCCGCAAATATTATAGATAACAAACATATCGAATGTCAATTTCTGTTTGTAAAAAAAATACACGATTACCTCGTCAAACTTAATAATATAATTATTAACAATGAACTTACAATAACGAAATACTGACGTAACAATACGGTAAAATGCTGTCAAAGCTAACAGGTACAATTAATTTCTCTAATTTCAATTTTTTATCCTTGTCGATGTCATAATAATCCGAGCACATACCTTTTCGATATTAAACTTGTACACGCAGCAGCCACCGGGACTCATGAAACTTTCATCGTCTTTACGAAACTTGGTCGTTTTATATCCTCGAAACTTTTTCCCATCTACGCATAGGTCGCTTCTTCTTCTTTCTTTTTTTTAATAATACGAGGAAAAAAGAAGGAATAATAACGGAAGTTGATGAAGTAGGTCTCATCGTTTTTTTCTCTCTCTCTCATACGTTTATGTATGACTAAATTCTAATTTTTGAAAAAGACGATCGTGAACGAAGAGGTTATTGAAATTGTGAAAGTGGTTTGAAGTTTAAATTTTACTTTTCTCGGGGATTGTAGGTGAGACCTTTAAAGTCAGAATATCGAACAAATATGGGTGCTTCGATGAGTGCGTCTTGTTTATTTTTAATTTTATGATTATGGTACGTAATGATTTGTTAGGTTAGGTCAGTAGAATAGGTACTATAAATACATCTTTATAAAATGTTTTGACATTTTTAATCCGATAAACAATTGATGGATTCTCCGGTAATTAATATCAATGAGCGGGTTAATATACGACACGATATCCACTTCCCTTTACTTCACTTTCTTATTCTCCGAGGAGTCTCGTATACCGACATCGTCACAGCTCACCCTAGTTTCCAAGGTCGTTTACCTGGAACCAAGCTCCTACGAATGGCTTTAAAGGAATTGTCAACATCTTTTTTCAGAGGTAGAATTATGATTCCGGATACGTACCGAAAATTCACCTTCACAATGAAATAACACAAAATTAACAACATTTGTAATTATTACGAAAAAAATGTACGTATAAGTAACAAATTTTTTTAATCGAAAAAATTAAGAGAAGAAAAATCACATTCTTGAGAATTAAGGTTCCATCGGAGCACAAAAAAGGATAGAAAAAAATGCTTCACAAGTAATTAACGTTAAAGTATAAGCACTCGAATGAAGAGGAAATACAGGATCTCGCATCGGAGCACAAAGGAATCTTTGAAAAAAAAGAAGCGTAAAAACGTTGGGAGTTTGAAGATAAGTCGATTATCCGTGCCAAAAGTAGGTAAAGGACGGACAGTTCAACGTCACTTCTTGGTTAGCTCTTTCTATTCCTCTTGGGGAAAAAGAAAGAGTTTCTTCCTCCTCGATAATCCTTTTTCCTTGGCTCCTTTTCGTTACATTATTTTTATCTTATTATCCTCTTCACTTTGTTCCCATGCTTCACTGATTTCTTAAACACAATCATTCCTTTTCTCAAGGATCATCGTCATCTATTATTGGAAAGGGCGGACAATAAAACGTAACAATTTTGCTGAAGCTTGTAATCAATTTGTTGCTTCTAAATGAAATTAAAAAATACCTTGTTCTTTAATAATTATGTAATCACATGTCACACTTTCATCATTTGGAAGTTGGCAGAATAGAAATCATGTGACCTGATCATTTGGAAATTGACCGCTGAATTATCCTGTGATCATGTATTACGGTCTGATCATTTGAAAGTTGACGGTTCAATTATTATCATGTGATTGTACGGTGCAGTCCGATAATTTAGAAGTCAATATTACAAAGTTATTACAATTCAGTCACGTGACCATGCTACAATTTGATAATGTGATTATATGTTACAATTTGAACATTTGGACTCTAAAATTTCACTGATCATGTGATCATATTTTACAGTTTGATCACTTGGAATTAGACAGTTCAATGATCAAATAATCGTATGTTGCAATTAAATATTATGTGATCATTTGTTAAAATTTGATTATTTGGAAATTGACTCTTTCCTTCAACTTTTCAATCAATAAGAAACTTTCCAATGTAAACTCTAGATTACCAAACTTTTGTTGCCCAAAGCAAATAATCCAAATTTCGTGAATCGTGTGATCGTACGTTACAATTTGATCATTTGGAAGTTGACTCTTCAATCAATTACAAACTCCAAAACGTAAATTCTGGACTACCAAACTTTTGTTGCCCAGATTCATATTTCTAAACTGGACGTTTAATCCTTCATCTATTTTTTTTCCTGTTCCAAACTAAACGGCCAAACTCTTCATCGAGTATGCAATTTAATCGGGAGACAGTTTCCGAGCTTTCGGTTAATCTAAAATTGCTTTTCCAACTGTATTCCACCTTTTTCGATGTGCTTACTTCTCTCTCTCTCTCTCTCTCTCTCTCTCTCTCTCTCTCTCTCTCTCTTTCCCTCCTCGATCGTATATCGCGTTATTAGCGTAGAAAACTTTTCGATGCGTGAAATTCGTAACAGTTACAAACATACCTTTTTGTAAATATCGATGTTTCAATTTTTTTTTAACAAAATTACTTCACTTGTAAATCCATCAATGAACGAGAGCAGTGAGCATAATTTATCCTATTATTGGATTAAAGGAAGGAAAAATCGTAAATTTCCATTAACAATCGTCGAGATATTTACAGCGACGATCCGATGCATTGTTCATCTTTGTTTTTTTTACTATATATCAAAAATTATCGAGTGAATATAAAAGATTTTATCGAAATATTTCGAAGAGAGACCGCAGGTGAGGAGAATAAAACATAAAGGATGAAAGATTGGCTTCCATCTCTTTTTTCTCACTCACAATTGGTAATTGATTTCATTCTCTCTCTCTCTCTCTCTCTCTCTCTCTCTCTCTCTCTCTCTCACACACACAAAGCCATTTAAATTCTTTTATCAAGATCGAATTGTCTGGTAGCTTTGTACATCTGTAAAATTCACAATCGATTTTATTTACGCCCGTACTAGTTGTTTAAAATGTACAACGATTCCGATATGTTCGATACCTCGAGTTACAGATTAAATTTGAATAAACAACTAATTGATGATAATTGGACATTGTTTTGTTAATTTAGGGATTGTACAACGATTTAACGGGGAGGTCAGATCTAAATTACAGGGAAATCTAATTTTTCCAACGCAACAATGAGAAAATCGAACTGATGAATTAATAATTTGGAAAAATGTATTTTCGGAGAGTTAAAAACGTGTGATAGAAGTTAATAGGTCGCTATGTCGGTAATAATTCTGATTGAATTATTAATTTTAAAATGTGGAAAATTTTACAAAACAAGTTTTAACAAGTAGTTTTACAGAAAAATCTATTTTTTATCGATAATTTTAACATTTCGAAAGTAGATTAAAGTATCATAATTAAAATAATAAAGTAAAATAATCACCTTTATAAATTAAATATAATTTTAAAAATATAAATGTAAAAACTTTACAATGAAAGTTTAAATCATGTAGAAGAAGTTGATAGAATTATTGTTTAATAAAAAGTAGTGTATTCTCAAAATTAATTTAATATACACATTGTCGGTAATTACGTCGATATGTCGCTAATAATATTTTCCTATTAATAATCGGATCTACCTTTATCAATATATGTTTGTAAAATGAGAAAGTAATTCATATAGCTACTATCTGAAAAAAGTATTTTGAATTAACTAAAAGACATTGTCGGTAACTATGTCGATAAACATTACATTTTTATTATTCGTTTAAAAATTCGAAAAAGTCACGCATAGATTTTTTAATATCGAATACCAGAACCTGACTAGAAGAATTTTTTTAAAGAAAATCATATCTTTAATCTATAAAAAATGAAGTATACATACCTATAATCTACGTGCTCTATATTACAATTGTTATAAAATAAAAAACTTGACGTCAAAAATTTGCAAACTAATTTTATCCCTTCCACTTTTATAAAATCGTGTTCCATAAATGACAAAATAATTCGGTTTAATTAATAGCCCAAGCTTAAGTTAAGGAAATATCGCGTTACTATCTTACGCGGCGTTGTGTAACACTGGCAAACTCAACGTTGAACCATAAAATCTCAAAGTACCAAAACCATATCGAGAATATAATGGCTTTTCACAGGCGAGGATAGTATTCTGGAAATACCTCGTTTTATGTATAAATGGTCGATATTTAATTCACCTATTTTAATTTAATTTTATTTACCAAAATTTAGTTCCTGATTTTGATTTTATTTATTCGAAATTTATCAATGCAATAAAAATAGTAATAATACCAGTGTTAATAATATGGAAATACGAACGAAATTTTAATTTTGGAGTTTAAATAATTTTATTTTAAATACTTCTGGACTAATTTAAAAAGTACCTTGATTTTTTGGTTTTTAAAATTTTTTATTAAAATATAATTTTTGAATTACAGACAGTACCTCCTTTTATCGACTATTAAAATTATCGACGTAGTGTCGTTAATTCATTGTGATGAAACAATTTAATTCTTAATGTATAGCTTTACCAGCTTTTTTATATATATCGAACTTTATTTGTAAGTTTTTTCATATTTTTAATTTGATAGTTTTACTTCATTTTTAGGTTGGTAATGGTAGATTCCTGTACCTTATTTTTTGTTAAAAAAGCTCTGCCCTCTTTATTAAAAAAAACTTCTGCATTATGTTCTTAGTTATATTTGTATAGATTTTCTTAATTTTTATCTGACATTTTTTAATTATTACGGACAAATAATTATTTCTTTCGTAAAATGCGATTTTGTCAGTGTTTACAAAATTTTTTAAGTTACTCTCGCGAATTTTTCTAGTTATTTACTTTTATATTTTAAAGGTACTTCTTATAAGTCGATAAAGATAGATCTCTGTAATTTCGATTCGACATCCGTTTAAGGGGCTGTCAAAGTTGAAATTGAAACTTCAAGCCAAAATATAACCGACTGAATGCTAGTTCAGTTTTAAATATGAAAGTTTAATAATATTTTCTATGGAATAGTCAATTTTGTTTAGATTTACCGATCAACAAATTAAACATAATTAAGACTTCATTCAATCTATCGTCACATAAATTTTTATGTAATTACGTCAATTTTTTGCAAGAGTCGAATACACAAGTTTTTACAAAAGTTCAATTCGTCATCTATATCGCATATTTCTCCATCAATAACATTTTGGCGCGAAATTAGAAATTCATCGGTGCGCGCATAACCTAAACCTAAAATCTAAACACCTCGATAATATCATCGTTACCATTATGGCGCGATATTTGAATTTTCAAATAAAAAAATTCACTTCATTGAAAAAGGCCCTTTCTATCAATGCACACATAACTTAAACATCTCGAAATATCATCGTGATCATTATGACGCCAAATGTGAAATGTCAAAAAGAAAAAAATTTACTTTATTGAAAAAAACCTCTTTTATCGATGGGCACCCCTATATATGAACACATACACATCTACCCTTGTATCATTAACCCCTCATCGATATAACTCTACATACAAACATTAGGGAGAGAGGGGGGGGGGTAGAGAGAGAAAGGGAGAGCTTATCCGAAACGCTTCGCTAATCGTCGATCAGACCAAGGGCTATTATTCGGATCGAGGTACAATATATATATATATAGAGGCCTACTGTAAATTCGCATTAAGGCTTACACGCGCTATATAACCTCTCGACGACGGTACGTCACTATAGATGGAAGGGGATTCAGGTCAGATGGCCTTTTCTCGTAATAACCTCTTGTTCTACTACCCCTTACTCGATCAAACGGAACTTTAATCTTACCTCGTGTCTCGAGTGGATCTCTCTTTTATCTCTCACTCACTCTCTTTCTTCCTTTCAGAATGTTGTATTGAAATTATCTCTCTTCTGCTTCTTCCTCTTCCTCTTCTTCTCTTTCTTAAATAGATCGATACTTATATCGATTTGATCTTTATCGACGGGTTGAGAGAAAAATAAGGAAAAAGTAACGCGTCACGTTTATCTCCGAAAAGAACAAAGAGAAAAAAGAAGAATGTCACTCATTCAAAATACTCCACGTTTTATAGGTTAGGGGAAAACTTTTAATTACTTTGAACATCGTCGTTAATCTTCGAAAGAGCTCGGAGTCCGTTCGTTAAAGGATATCTTCAAAAGGAGTCCCTTTTTTTTGTTCGACGTTATCAATATTACTCGTCTAATTAAATGAGTAACGTTTTTTTTTGTCTTTGATGTATTAAATCTCGCCGAGTGTGACGTCCCTTTTTTTCTCGCTTCGCTGAAATGTAAGGAAAATCCATGTGTGTGTGTGTATGTGTGTGTGTGTGTGTGTGCGTAACAGGGTAATAAGCTTAACTCGGACCATAGACGGTGGTGGTGTATGTGACGTATCTTACCAAGATTACGCGTACACATAGTTGTTCGGCCTAAGCTTACGAGGGTAAGCGTCTACCATGCTGTGTTACGTGTTCCCGTCTTCGATGTGTGTATTGATAGTATTCCCAGGAATACTTGGATTTCCAGTGTGGAAAGGTATTTGTGTACTTTTATCACTAATCGATTATTACCGACCGAGTAAAATTTAGGGGTTAACGGGATATTTAATAACTATACATACAGTATACTTTAACGGTGCTGCATTTCCTTGAAGAGAATGTGTCAATTTTTTCAAATTTCTATTATTTTATAATATTCAAGATTTGTATGACACTATTTTTATTATTTATTTCTAAAATATGCTCTGTAATAGGATTTGATTTGTTTTGAACGGTATCTGTGATTTTTTCGGATTTTGAAATTTTTGTCAAATTGTAAGTAGAGTTATGTAATTTGGGTATTACATCCCAAAAAAGAAGATGTTAAAGACTGGTTTTACCATGAGAGTCGGTATTACCGACAAATAAAAACTATTTGGTTAAAAATTAATTGTTAGACTAAAATTTAAACAAAATTATTATGAGAATACTGACCTTTGTCTTTGAGCAATTTAGCATCGCACAAAATTCTACGATGATCCGTACATGCATTTTCGAGAAAAATTGTTTTGAAAAATTGAAAGCGTCGGATATAATAAAATATTCCAAAAAATTTTTCTCAATAATGCGTGCATGGATCATTGTAAAATTTTGTGTGATGAAAAATTGCGCAAAGGTAGAGGTCAATGTTCTGAAGATTTTCCTTAAATTTTAGTCTAACAATTAATTTTTAAATAATTATAAATAGTATTTCTCTGTCGGTAAGTCTAACTCTCATGATAACAACTGGCTTTGACGGTCCGTTAAAAGAATGTTGATGAATAAGAAAAAAAACTGTCGTGGAAAACCGACATAGTTTTTGAGATACTGCATCAATGATAATTTAATGTTAAATAACCTTAAAAGGATGTCATACTCGATTTTTACCGACCGAGTCAATATGGTAAATTATGAAAAACGTAAACTTTATTGTCTCTTGTTTTAGTATTATTTATCACTGTATTAAATTTCAAATATATTGAACACATTCAAAATACATTCAAAAAGGGCATTAGAAGGAAATTCGAGTCTCAATTTTCTATTACAAGATTTAAGAGTTAAGTTTCCTGCCTATGTCATTTTGGAATTCATTAATATTATTGTGTATATTGTAGCACAGTGGCATATAATAATAGAATGAAAGCGAGTGATAACTAGGTTTTTCATAAATTATTATATTCATTTAGATTGATTAGTTTACTCGTCTCAATTGACTCGGTTAGTAAGGATTAATTTTAACATCCACTTAAAAATCTAAAAAATAATGTTCAGTTTCCTTTATTAAAAATGATTAGAAAAACCTAACTAAAATAATTTTTCGAAATAATATAACTTTCCTTTATTAACAAAAAAAATAAGAAAAGCAATACCTACGTGTCTGAAGCAAATTACAGGTTCCTACTATTACCATTCCCAAAAATAGTATTAAATTAAAAAGCTGAAAAAATTCAGTTACTTTATTTAAAAAAATAGAATAATCATACTGAAATAGTTTTTTTAAATGTACATACCTATATTTTAAAAAAGCATGTTACACGTGCCTACCATAATCAATACAACAAAAAATTTTAAATTAAAAATTCGACAAAATTCGAGTACATTTTCAAAAGCAAATTCAATATCAATCTTCCCAAAAACCCGCATTACATTCTCCTACAAAAAATTTGTAAAAAAATCTACCTCAGAATCTATTAGTCAAAATACAATTAACATCAATACCAACGCTCAATAATTAAAATAAGCCTCTACAAACTAACCTAATAAAAAATTCTTTAAGAATCTGAAAAATTAAACTTTATCGAAGAAAAAAAAAGAGAAAATTGCACGCGAACATAATCAACGAGGAATTTAATAATTGCGCATCAAATTTTTTAAATATTTTCCACTATCCGCGATATACGCGTAAAATATTTTACAGTAGCATTGTTCCTTTATTAACAACTAAAGTATACGCTCGGTATACGAGTATATCAACATTTTCTTTAAAAAAAATGAAAAAAAAGAACAGCTACTTCGTTCATCCTTAAAAAAAAGAATAAGGAAGAAGTAAAGTAACCTACCATTTATTTTCATTACTATTTATAAACTGATATATTCAGGTTAAATCAGCTTAACGTACACATCCATATACATATAGACATATACTTGGGTAGTAAATGTAAGATAATTTATGATCTAATGCCTCATTGAAAATGCGCATAAAATTAATCAGAATTATGGATCTTTCGTGTTCTTCGTATATACGCTATAACGTCAATAGTATTATAATTTCGTAATTCAACCGAAACTTATTAAATATTCATTGTATAGTTGTACTGATCCATTGACGTTTAAATTTTCACGATCACTTGGTTATATGTATGCGTTTGTGTGTGTGTGCGTGCGCGCGTGTGCGTGCGTGTGCGTGTATGTGCGCGCGCGCGTGCGTGTGTGTATGTCTATTTATATATATAGTTGCCGTTAACGAGGAAAAAAAATGTTTCACCTAAAAAGAAATTGTTCATTTTTTTCTTCGTGACTGACTCAAATCCCAAAGTAAACGACGACGTTCGTTATGCAAGTCACGAAAGAGCGAGAAAGAGGGAATCCCTGGTGTATCGGATTTTCTCGTAATTTATATTACTTTTTTTCTTGTACGTCACCGTAGTATCGATCTCTCTCTTTTTTTTGTTAACGGTATTGAAAATGTGCGGATCAAAAGTATATGCGTTTATGGTTGATCCTCTGTTTTAGATGCGTTATGTACGTTAGATTTCAATTTATTTTCGAAAATTTTGGGCGATTTCGTCATCGTTGACTTGGATATGGGATTATTGTATCGTAAAAATTAATGGTATTATTTGTAGTTTAAGGAGGATGGTAAAACTTAGAAGTTACTCGTAAAATGAATAATTTTTTCGGTCCATACGAGCCATACGATAACTTCGGAAATTCGAAATTGTAAATGGAATTTCAAGATATTATTAGAAATTCTGAATTTTAAGTTCGGGACGATGCGCGCTGCTATAAGTTTTAAAGCAAGACAAACCAAGTAATCACTTATTCCATTTATACATTTTCGAAGTTATCGTATGGCTCGTATGGATCGAAAAAATTATTCATTTTACATATATTCACGAGCGAACAAAATCAATTTATATTGATATAATATATATTTAAAAAGTTGAAATTACTTGGTTCTTCTGAATGTGAAGATATTAATTTTTATTCAATTTTCAGTTGTAAGCACTTGCATTTGATTGTAAAAATATATACATAATTTTTTCAGATTTTATGAATTCATAATAGAAATATTTACCGACTTACTGACATAATTATTGACAATATGGCGTTTATATTTTTTATTTTAAAGCACGTTTACTTTTAGTTGAACAGTAACTCTGTGAATTTTTTCCACTTATTTTTAACATTCTTTGTGTACTTTTTCAAATTTTTATACTCATTTTTTTAAAATTATTTTTTAATTAATAAAAATATATCCCTGAAAATCTTTTCCGAAATCTCCGTAAAATAGTAAACGAAAAAAGCATTTTCTTTAAAAATAATCAAGTCTGCCTCTTCCATCTGTTTTTTAAACTTCCATTGCGAAATTTCCCTTCATTTAAAATTAATAATTCAAAGGAAATTTTTACCGACATACTGACCTAATTATCGACACAAATTATTTCGTATAAAACAATCGCTTTGTCAATTTCTTGCAAATCTATTAAATTTGGTAAATTTGAAAAAAAATTTATATTTATATTTTCAAAACATTGTAGGAATTGATAAAGGTAGATACCTGTAATTTAATTTTAAAATTATTACGTACGGCATTTTAAAATTACCGATTAAAAAATAATATTTCCTTAAGGGGGTGGCATACCTGATAAATTACCAACCGAGCAAAAAAGATTAATTATTGCATCTATTTAAAAAAATATGCAATTGTATGCAAATCCTAAATACAGAAGCACTAGGTAATTAAATAATAAGTAATTCTATAAAGTTCCAGGTCAATATAACAAAAACACCTAAAAAATTTTCTGCACAGAAATATGAGGAATAATCGTAAATTTACGGTGCAGAAATTTTTTAGGGTGTTCTTGTTGTATTCACCTGGAAGTTTGTAGAATTACTTATTATTTAATTATCTAGTGCTTATGTATTTGGGTTTTGCGTAAAAGTGCGTATTTTTTAAAATATATATAATATTTACCTTTTTTGGCTCGGTCGGTAATCCACCGGGAAAGCCACCCCCTTAAGAATAGTTTTCAAACTTTCGTTGTAAATTTCTTTAAATTGTTACATTCTATTATGAATTTTGGTTGATGAGTACCAACATTCTCATTACTAACATTGCCAATTTAATATTATTTAAGTAGCAAAATTTTTTTCTTACATATTAACTGGTCAATATAATTTGCTCGTATCATTGCTACGATGAAAACGTAATCACTAAAAAAATTTGAAAACCTATATTTCATTCAATTATAGTATTATTTCCATAAAATTGCCACCGAAAAAAACAATCCTTAAAAAATACTACCACCAAATGCAAATATTCAACCGTTACGAATAATAATAATAATAAAAAAGCCCCACACAAATCTATAAGAAGATATAAAAAATCACACAATTTGAAGGTAAATTATCGAACGAAAAGTTCGCATGCCCGGACGCAGTTAACCGTGGATTATCGCCGCTTCTTTGTTGCGAGGACCTAAGAATCCGACGTATTTATCCTTGGGAGTCGTAAACTTTTACCCCCTCGTAGGGGTGCGAAGAAGAAGAAGAAGAAGATTTGCGCTATTCTTCACGTCGCCGATATATAATTGCCAACCGGGCTTCATTAGCTCTCCCTGCGGGCGGCTTTCTCAATGTGATTTACCGTGTACTGATTTATTAAACGCGCATTCGAGAGTTTCGACGCCGTCAGTACATCGATTCATTCGTATTGTTTTTTTCTATACACACAGTCATTTTCTTCTAGAAAAAATTGGGGGTTATAAACCATTTTTAACATCTATTTAGTAGACTGTGAATATTCTCCGGGAAATGTTTGTACTATTGTCGTTTGATTTGAGGTTACAAAAGGGAATATGAAATATTGAATTCGACTAATGAGTATATATATTTAAAAAAATAATAAAGAAAATGGAAAATAGATAAGCGTATATTCTAAAAATATAATGTATCAAAGTAATTCGAAAAATTTGATTTATATAAATTAACTCAAACTTGAAGACTGATAATTATTGATACGCGGGAAGAATATATTTGAAGAAATAATATGGAATTCAATCAGATTGTTCTATTTTATTTTAATTTATAAGAGGAACGATTAAATACTAAGATATCTGTTCGGAGGAATAAGAATGTATTACAAAATTCATGATTAATTTTAATGTAAAATCCGAAAGAAATTGACGACTCCTGTAAAATTTCTTCGATAAATTAATACGTTCGATAAAATTAAATTTAATATAATAATATTAAATTGAATTACGAAACAAATTACAAGTAATATTGGTAATTTTTGAGTAATATGTTTGAAAAAATAATATTGAAATTCAAAGAAATGTAAAGTAAAATAATAATGTTAAAAATCACAATAAAAAAAAAGTATAAATTGTCAAATTCTGAGAAGCATATTCGATTCACAAAAAATACTATTGAATTAAAAAAAATGTAATTTAGTATAATAATATCCTTTTTAATCACAAAATTGTAACTCAACTTTATTTTATTTTTCATTTTTAAAATAATTACCAATTTCATTATAATCCTAAAAAAATGAATTCCACTAATATCGTAAATAAAATAATATTGAATGAAAAATACAAAAATACGAAAGAAATTCGTATAGAACCCAACGCATGAAAAAGTAACCTAATTAAAAGATAATAATGATTAACGACGAAAAGGAGCTCGATACATTTACGTAAGGGGCACGTTATTATTAGTATTATTATTATTATTACTATTATTATTATTATCATAGTTTGAATTTAGATCGACGAAATTTGACTAATGATTTACGTTAAGCGCGCGTTGAAATTTTCGGTCGTTAATCATCCCCCGGGTGTTAATATATTACAATGGATCCGTAGCGATAGTACTATTTTTCGACGTCGTCTATACGGTATATATACATCGATTAGAATATAATTATTAATGATACATTTATTTTTGATAATCGACCAACTTTCCACGATCGCGATTAGAAAGTTGGGTAACAACGAAATTTTAATTAACTGAATATTATATTATTAACGAAAGAAAAGTGAATATTTACCGTCGGTGTGATGCGATTAATTTTCTATGAAATATATCTCTCGCCGGTGGTAAGTAGCTTAAAAGACACGGGGTATATAAAATAATCCGATTTTCATAATCCGTTCGATTTGTTTCGAAGGTATATATATATACGGTATAATAAGTAATTTTTAATTTTATATATATATATTTTTTTTCCTTTGATCTTACGAGATTTCTTTTTTTTGGAAAGTAAAAGCGTGTATTTTTAAGCGTACATTACGAGAGAAAGGGGAAAAAAAGGTAGAAAGAGTGAGAGAAAAGCGTCGCCAGTGGACTTTGCCAAGCGATTACGAGGGACTATCCCCTCGACGGACGCGTTAATTTGACGTCCGAGGTAAATACGCGAACGATGTACTAGAGAGACGCGGAAGCTCGATAGACACTTCTTCGCTCGAGAGGGAGACTGTAAAGCGTTCGTTTCACGAAATTACATGAAAACCGATATCAGGATTCAGTCATGGCGGATCTTTTTTCTGCTTTCGTTTAAAATATTTCAAACTTTTCAGAACGAAAAGTCGTTACCGGCGGATGGTACGTGATTATTTGTTATCAATTATTTTATTTTTCAGTATCATGGGATACTCGATCTGTTGGATTCTTTTAAATAATTAAAGTATTGTGGTTTTTAACAGATTTTTAGTTTCCTAATTTATATATAGATCTTTTTTGGATTTGTAAGGATAAGTCCCTGTCATTAGATTGTTAAACTAAACATTTTTTAATTACAATGGATCAACTTCTTTCAAGAAATCACTTTACAACGCTTATATACTTTGAGTATCACAAATAATAAACGTTTTCAATTTTGTTATCCTGCGATCAGAAATTTTTTTTGCTTCCACGTGTTACCGACAATAATATAGGATTTTATTATCAATTGGTTAAAAGTTTATTATGTGAGAGGACAGGCTGTAAATTTCTTCTACATCAATTAAGCTTTACATCGTTAGTATTTTATATTAATAATTTATTTATGAGTTTTTGATTGTTAAAGGTAGATCCCTACCATTAACATTTATCAATACACTCAACCTCAAAATTTTGACAAATCTTCGTATCAACTCTACATCACTTTCTCCAACTGCTTTAAAAGTAAGTAGTTTAACTTTAAATTTGGTCAGACAACATCATGTATGCTAATGAACAAGGTAATCCGAAAAGAACAATGACTTTAAATTATAAAACCTGAAGTTAGGTTAACTATTCCCATATTTTTATTTGAATTAGCGCTTATACTTCACATAGCAAAATTTAAATTTGGTCCTGTCAGATTACATTGATTCATCACTAAATAACATCTATGACAGCCATTAGAACAACCAGTTATCGAATGATCACCAACCAAGGATCCGTAACAACAGCAACAATAATAATAACCCAATAACCCAATAACAACAACAACAATTACGATGTCAATACCAATAATAATAATGACCATGACAATGGCTATGACACAACAATAAGAATGACGACGACAGCAACAATAACAAGAACAACGAGAACGTATCGAACGATAACCAATTCATGATCGATCAATTCATTCACCATCGCAATGGTAAAAATTCGATTGTCCCTCCATTTGTAACCCAGCAATTCCAAAATCGATATTCTCCATGCAGTATTTATTTCTCGTAGCATGCGCCTCGTATGTATCGGCGCGAAAGAGCTTAATGCTCGAGCTTCGTCGTCGTATTTATGCTTCCGCAACCATCTCCTGATGTTCGGGCGAGAGGCATGAGGGCGAGGGGGTAATCCCCTTGCGCGCACACCGGCTAATGCCACTTGGCGAATACACACCTCGATTATTTACGAACCTGCGCTAGAGGGAGGGAGAGTTCCTAACTCGACATTTTTTTTCTACTTTTTACAAGGTAGGGGTGTTATCTTTTTGATTTTAGGGCGAAGCGTTCGTTACGTGGTTGTAGCGTTAGGTCGGATTTTTTTGTATTTTTACGAGTCAACGGATGGGGTCGAGAATCTGATTTTTCTGAACGTCTGTTTAGATTTTTCTTACTCTTGCCAGTCAAATTTAATAATACTCAAGGTATAATCTAACACTTCACTAAAGGTATTAATTAAATTAAATTATCTATCTATTTTAATTATGTAATTAAAATTTTAGTTATTAACAGCTTTTATGACATTAACAATGTATTTCTCCATTAATTTTTAGGCAAAGGTATTATAGTAGGAACGTTTAATACACTTATAATGATGAAATTAATAAATTAATGTCATTTGGGTACGTAACTCCAACGATTCACTAATTTTCTTTTTATAAAACATATGCTACAGTCTGGGCAAGTTTGGTGATCTAAAGACTTCGGTCTCTTCTAGCTGGAATAATCAAAAATAACTAATAACTTAATTTATGACACTTAGCCGATAATTAAATGTTTAATCAAAACTTACAACATTTAATATAGCACAATAACCATAAAAACCACCAATGATATCTCTTTAATATAACTATTCATTAAATTAATATAATTATTCAAATCTTATAATTTATATAATAATTTACAATATTTAATTTGATCAATATCAGATACAATAACCATCAAAATAATTACCATACAATATTCAATTTTCATTAACATTTTTTCTGCAAACGCCTCACTCTCGTCATCTCTTTTTATAAATTTCATAAAATAAAGATACTGTATATTGCGAATATAATTTATAACTCGAAAAAAGACCAAATTATGTTAAGATTAAGAATTTAACATTATGGATTTCGTCTGGTTCTGTGCACCTAAATTTATTAGTCTCGTTGTTTGATTTAATATTCAATTTTATAAAGTCGTTGTTCAGTACTTACGAATAAAGAAATGCAAACTCAATCCTTTTTTTAACTCTTTCTTTTTTTTCTTTATATTTTATGAATTCCATGCATGATTTTCTAATTTGTTAAATACTAAAATATCTTCACTCTTTTACGTCGTGTAGATATTTAAAATTTACAATGTTTTTAATAAAAATTGCTATATTTTATACTAATCGATGGATATATTTGCATTATGCGAGATTCTATAATATTTTTAATAAACATGATTATTAGCAATAAAAAGTATCAACATGTCAATAATAAAATTGGTAGATAAAGGAAAGAAACCATCACTACATAACCTCAAAGTATTTCGGTCTATATTATCATCAATTACGGATAAATAAATTTCTTTTTTTAGAATATTTTTACGGGATTAATATAAATTATTAAAAAAGATGAATAAATGCAGCTTTTATACGGTACAGTATGTCCACCGATTACTATGATTTATAGCAATTTTTATTAGAATTTGTAATAATTTTTATTATACATTTTTCTCAGTGTACTTGTAAAAAAGAAAAAATAGGTGTATTGAGGGTTAGAAAGAATTTTTTATTTACTACGATGAGATTATTTTTAAATGAAGGGGATGTGGAAACCAAATTACAGGGATCTATACTTTTTAATCCAAAAATTATATTTATAAGATTCAATTAAAAATATAGAAAAATTCACATGTTGGTTAAAAGATGAAAAAGGGTCCGATATGATTTTTACTGAAAACATAATTTTTTTTATAAGAAACGAATAAACAATTTTTGGTCGGTATAATTAAAGATCTGGAGAAATTCGAGTACATAGTTTAAGAAATTACCAATTTCTGAGTCTAACGTGTCCATAAGTCTGAAGAAGCTTTCGAAGATAGCGAATGAAACAATGCATATAACGTAACAAAATGATTTTGTTAAAAAATCATTTAATTGTTAAAACAACGATGGAGTGTGAAAGACAAATATCATCATTACTTATTACAAAAATTCCATTAGATTTAAAAAAATCCATATGTCAAACCGTAACTATGAAAAAATGAATCTTTTTGAATTGCGTAACTGAAAAGGAGTTGACCCAGAAGAAAAAATAATTACCATATATACAAGAGGCTATAGCGTTTTACCTCACCCAAATTAATTAGCTAAAACTCGAACTATATATGTGCGTGTATGTGTACGTTTCAGCTTGATCCATCGAGATACAAGGCCAGAACCAGCGATACGTTGTTCGACTCTACGGGGAGCAACGAGGCTCTCAAAGGCACCGGATCACCGGAGCGAAGCTCGGTTAAGGATCGACCCGAAGGTCCTCGTTTTCGTCGAGACGCTCTACTCAAGGTTGGGTCGTGAAATCGCCGAGTTGCTCGTCTACAACCGCATAAAGTGAGTCATTAACCCTCGATTATTATTTACATTGGTTATTCCATTGGTCTACACAACCCATAGACCTACGGAACAAAAACAAAGTAGAAGAAAAAGGGATATGTTTTATTTATTCGTCCGTGAATCCAGGATATTTGACTTTGAAATATTTCCGGGGAATATGTGTGACGGGTATCGACATTTACCCCCATATCCACCGGAAAATGAGAAGCGATCCGGGAATATTAGAAATTTCATTTCTCGGTTCGTGCGTTCTTTTTTTTATACCTGATATACATTCTTGTCTCGAATTTTTCCTTTTTTTTTATCATCTCCGAGTGTTCGATTCGACATTTATTCGATGGTATTTAATAATATAGGAGACACGTTTGTTCGAGCGTTAAATTTAAGATGAACGTCAATGTTAATCGGAAAATTCAAATTTCTTGCGTTTACAATTATTTTTGATAAACTCAGGGTATAATTTTTGTGTTTGGAAAATTTATGATAATTGAAGGAATGCATATACATTAAAATATAAAGAATAATAGATTATATCGTTTTAAAAATTTAAATTTCCCCCGTTTCAACATTTTTAATTTTTCTTTTTTTTATCAATGTGATTTATTTTACCATGTACATTTTCAATCAAAAATGTTTTTATTGGATAAATGGATTTAATAAATGCGTGGTATAAATGTTAAGTTAGGATATATCAAAGCAATTGGATGAAGGTATATTTTACAGTGCGATAATTTAGATCAGTGTTCCAAAATAACCAAAAATTTTATCACAAAAAATTTGAATTATGGGAACGATGATAATTCTGTAAATTATAAATTTAAAATATTTATCAAATTTCAGCGAACTAATCGTATTGAAATTTACATGGTAAAGTTTCTAGACATAATCAATCCCAAACTCACAGTGTGATAAATCAGTACAGTTTTCCCAAAACCTAATAAAATTTTAGCGCAGAAAATTTGAATTTTTCTTTGCTCCCCGAAGTTTAGATAACTGAAAATTTTGTTAAAAACGCATTTAGTTTGACGTCAGTAATTATGCTCATTACGATTCGTTATTCCCGCATATCGACTTCCGAGAATGCGCAAGTGGCGCCAAACTCAGTTGGTATAAGTAGAGTTTAACGTTCCTTATGCAAATGATACTGCTCTAGTCGCGGTAATTTGACGACCGATTCTTTCCAAAGCCAATTTGTCGAGTAGACTTTTCCCAAAGCTGTTAATTAAAATCAATTGCCTTATCCCAAGATATTTCGATTTTATCGTTGCCTAGAATATATACACATACAAACCTGAGATTCTGGAATTAGAGTCGCTTTATACTTTTTGCCAGCTGAACGATTTTTTTTGTCTTCGTCTTCTTCATTCGATGTTTATGCTTGATCAATAGACGTTCGACCAAACAATTCGAGCGATGAATTACAAAGTGTTGTCAAACGCGGATTCGTAATTTGCTTTTTAAGAATCTCAGAAGGAGATCCGAGCTCATTTGGTATTTGTAAGGGATTACATCGATTTATATTCGAAACTTTATTGGCGGTCTGAGTTATATTCGGAATCGGGTACGCCCTCGCATTTCCAAACAAGATTGAATAATCTGCCCTCGTGCCCGGGATCGTGAACGAAATTTGCTGCATTCGCTCGCGCGCGCGAATAATTTATTTCGCAAAATAAAATTGAATATTTGGATTATTCAATTTTTCGCTGGATCCCGCGCACCACCGAATAAAACACCGCGTAATCTCCTTACACACGCATTGTAATCGAGATAATGATTTTTAAATAATTCACACTTTGGGTGCGACATTCGAGTGTAACGAAACGAAGGTAAATTTACTAATCATTCGATGTATAATCTCGTGATCGTAAAATTTGAGAAAACCCCACCGTAAAATGGAATTTCGGTAATCTATCGGTCATACACATATACACCGAGGGTAAGAATCAATCTGGAAGGAAGAAAAAAAAAAGAGGACTAGCCTTCACTAAATTGAAAGAGCAGATACCCGTTTAGGCTCTTGGTACTGCTGAAATTGGTAATCCAATAAAATGAGAAGGCGCAATTTTACAGTGACTTCTCGGTAATTCCTCGGTGGAATACGAGCAATCCGATCTGTCGCTTTATATCGCCCGTAAACCTAAGCCAACCACTGCCAGATCCAACCAGTTATACAGCCCCTTATCCCGTTAAGCCTTTTTCCTCTATCTCTCTCTCTCTCTTTCTATCTCTCTCTTTGTCTATCTGTCTTTCTCGTTCAGTATTGCTTCTATTTCGTCTCGTCTTCTTCGTAGGAGGATGATAAAAACGTGCGTGTCGACCTCGAGTCGTATAGATGAGCTGCTGACTTACTTTGCATTCGATTTGCATTTTTGCTTGCCTTCGAACGTAAACTCGTTCATTCGCAATATTGATTTGCGATTGTGGATAAGTGATGTTTCTCTCGTTTCTTTTTTTTCAGATGTTTTCTTTTGAAAGGTTCACTCTGCACGATGCGAGAGAAAGAGAGAATAAAAAAGTATGCAGATATTTTTGATCGAAAGTACATGTTCATTATTTTACGATACGCCGAGTTTGTTTTCCTGCGAAAAAGAACGTTAACGTTGCATACTTGATCAGAACTCGCATGTTTCATTTTTACAGCGTTGCAATTTAGTTTTCATGCGTTTTTCAAAGTTGTGTAAATATTTTTCAAAACGTACATCATATTCTGAAGAATCTGTCTCATGAGATGAAGAAGATTCTACCACGACTAATGACAAAAAAATTGAATATGTCTCTGGAGGATATAAAAAGTTTGTTGATGCGTGAATACAATTGTTCTTCAAAAACATACATCTTCTAAAGTATCACCAAGTGAAGAATCTTTTAACTTGACCAATGGTAGACAAAATAGAATGAAACTCATTCAAATACGTACAATTTGTGAAGATGAACATTGCTAATTAATAAAGACACATTAATATAATTTTTCAACAAAATACAATTAAATTCTAAAGAATCGTCCTCACCAAACAACATAGATCCCATTTTGATCGACAAAAAAAGAGATGAATAAAAGAGTATCAAATATTCAGGATCATAAACAATGTGCAACTCCACACAATCAAATTTTGAAAAATCGCTTACGCCAAATGAAGACTACTCTGTCCTAATGAACGATAAAAAAGTAGTATACATCTGTTTATCAATATCAATAACAACTTCTTCGTAATTCAATACATTTCTGGACGATAAAATAGTTACATGATCAGAGAATAATCGCAAAATATCTGAACACGTAAACAATCTTCAAATTCATACCATTAGCTTCTTCATAGTCATCCACACCAAATAACGAATATTTCATTCTGATCGATGACACACGCCCACATTTACATCTCTTACCTTCAAAACGCAAAAATATAAACGTCATAATCACAGCAAATAAAGAAGATTTCTATTATGATAAATGGTAAAGAAAAAGGATGAATCTTCTTCAGAGATACAAAATCATCGAAATAATTCACGATTATAAACGATCATCAAATTCTGAATAATCACCAAATGGATAAAAATATCTGAACACGTAAACAATCTTCATAATTCATACCATTAAGTTCTTCATAATCATCGACATCAAATAACGAAAATTCCATCCTGATCAATGGCGTGCACAGACCCACCTACACATACAAAATGCGTGAACATAAACGTCAAGGAGGTTAAACGAAGTGACCTCTCCCATCTACCTACGGAATGTAACGTAACTTTTGCGTATCTCCATGGGACGTTAACTTCAAGGTGAAGTATTATATACCACGTATCCGCCGGCTAGAGAGAAAGAGGAAGCTTAAAACCGCCCGTTAGAGGAGATTATGTAGTGCTGCTACTTCGAAGGGGTGAGATTCGAAGGGTTGACATTCTTGGCAACGACGTGCAAGGAAAACCTACTCCCATCTAGTGGAATATTCAAAAGGGTAGAAGAGATCTAATGGATTGTTCCGTTTAATTGTTTATCGTCGTACATTCCCATCCCCCTATAAAAAACAAAAGAAACGTCGTGAATCGTTTGAAATATCTCGCGTTAAAAATGTATACAAGATAACGTTAAACACCACTTACACATCCATTTACATTTTTAATTACGTAGCCAACGTGTCTCGTAAAACAAAAAAAATGACGCAGAACGACGACAGTTGAAGAGATAGAGATAGGAGAAAGGACGTACGAAGAAAAATATGACAAATGAAAGGAATGAAAAATTAAACTCAAAATGGTACAAGACAATGGTAGTGGAAAAACAGGGAACAATGAAATAATAGCGAAATTCGTACATAGCGAGGCCGAAACGAGAAAGACAATGGATAGAAAAAAGATAACAATAACATTCTGGGGAATATGCGGAATAATTGGAGTGCAGGTGATAACGGAATACGATGTGATAAAAATGAAAATCTTGACGACAATATATACCAAACGAATGGAAATTATAAAGTTTCTTTTAATATCAACGACGAATATACAGGGTGTCGAAAATGTGACGGAACGAAGTACATCAGTACAAAATTAATTTTTTTTCTTTTTTTTTTTATATAATCCTTTACATTCTCCCGGAAGAGGAGAAGAAGCCTAAACAACAAAAATTCAACAAATTTTCATTAGGAGAGCTTTGGTTGATAATGCTATTACTAAAATATGCAAAATGCAATATAACCCTCGGTAAAAAAATAGAGAAGAAGAAGGAGAAGAAGAAGAAGGGAAAAGGAAGCTCTCGCGTTGTAATCTACACGCAAAAGAGCTTAGGAAACTTCCTCTTCCTCGGTCCGTTTACCCGATCAAATAATAATCATGTTATATTATAATGCGTCCTCGGGCCGTGTCTTTCGGGAATTCAGATTCCGGAGGGCTTTTAGGGTTGCACCAACTATGGACGATGTTATAAATTCAGGTCCTGGGTGTACATATATATATATATATATATATAGAGAGAGAGAGAGACCTCTCGAGGAACTTTTTGTTCGAACGATGTTGTTAGTTGTTTGAGAAAATTTCTTCGTACTTACCATCTGTGTGGGTAACATTTGTTGATTCGACCTTCCCTTTTTTTGGAGAGGGCTTTTTTCAGTTTCAATATACGAGATCTTTTGGTCGATTAGGAAATTATAAGTGTGGAGATTGATATTTTTTTTTTAGTTTTTGTTTTTTGATGGTATACTGTAAAGTATAAATATTGACAGATATATAGTATTGAAAAATTTGTACTTTTGAAAACGTGAGGACTGCATGTTTTTAGCAGGGTAAAATATTTTAAAACAGCAAGTAATGATTAGTTAACTTTTATGTGTGAATAAAATATTAAAATAATAAATTTTTTAACTTCACGTTATAATTATTTAATATTTTGAGGTTAACATTCACTTTGTATTTTCGAAGGTGTTAAAATTCAATTTTATTTTAAAACATACCAAAAAAAACATTGAAAATTTCTATTCGAAAAATATGTAATACTCGAATTTTAAGTGCAATTGTCGATTTACACATTATGCCATCAAATTTTGCACATTAGGATTTGGAATGTAAGATAACAATTTTTTTTGTTACTGAGATCGAAAATAAGTGATTTTTAAAAAATAGATTATTATCTCGAAATTTGGAAAACAACTCGTTAAATATTGGGATAAATTCTCATTCGTTTTTATTGCCGAAATTTCGAATATTCGTTTCGAAAAATTTTCTGTATGATATGGTAAAGAAATGTTTGAATGAATAAGAAACGTTGAAAAAGCATACAATTTTGCGTCAAGTTTTTTAATATCTGTTGTCGTATTTGTCGTATGTTGTAGTTTTTTTAAGTATCTGTTGTCGTATTTAGGTTGTTTGTAAAAAGAATAATTTTTCGTTTCAAAAATTTATATTTCATAATTTAATTGTTAAATATGTTTGTAAAAATAGAAAGTTATCCTGCAACAATGTGAATTACAAATAGTTTTTTTAAACAGTTCATTTTTCAGATTATTAAAATGATTAATTTTCCGGTATAATTTTATTTGTAAAACAAAAATGTTTTTTTATTTTGATTTACCTTAAAAAAATGAAAATGTATGTTTGTATGAATTAATCGATTTTTACATTAATTAATTTGTGAGACGAAATTTATTTTCTAATAAAAATCTTTTATAAGTATAAATGTTTTACAACAAAATTATTTAGTAAATACTTGATCTTAACATAAAATAATTTTTGATAATAATTATTTATAAAAAAATGTTTTTTATATATCATTTTTTATCGATTAATTTCCAAGGCAAAATTTATGTTGTTAAAAAAATGTATTTGAATCGATCGATTGAAAATTTAAATTAAATTACTGAAGATTTAGAAAAATCAAGTTATTGATCGAAGTATGAAGTTTCGTCGAATCAACTGATCAACTTTAAATTTGAAAAAAAATCATTCATTCACCTTTTATAAAGGTTGAAAAGATTAAAAAAATTATTTTGATGTTAATTGTAACGCTTATTTCAATTAACTGAAGTTTTTTACCATAAACTAGACAACATCTCCGTATTAATGGCCAAAAGGAGTCAAACCTTACCTCTAAAATTCAATCATCATTTTAAGATAACGTTCAAATATATCGCTAATTCTCATCCTTAAATACAAATTAAATTAATACTTGCACTGTCCAGATAAAGCAGCACAAAATGCAACCCGTAAACTTTAAAGCTCTAATATATATATACATAATTGCATAAAATGCAAAGTGCTTTTATAAAGTGACCTAATTTTCAATTCTTGCAACACATAATAATCGACGGTCCGAGTTCCCTTTATTTTTGCCCTCCCGCAGCGAACAAAAGCCAAAAGATAATTTCTAAGATGGCGTATGATGACGATGAGAGTCTGCATATTTTCAAGGGGATGAACATCTGAGTTGACTATCGCGCGGTAATGGGAAGGATAGGAATTATGTCAATTAAAACCTCTTTTCATACTCCATAAAATCGCGCTATCAACTTTTTAGGTCAATTATGTCCTTCCATCAGTGAACGTGTCATATATACGTTTTAACTCGGTAAATTTCCCTGATAAATATCTCGACTTCTTATTTAAATTGATTAATTGCGAGTGTATCCTCGGAGAGACGATGAATTTTCTATTTATGTGGAAAATATATACGAATTTTATTAACAATTAACTTTATTTTTTGTACCGATGTATATTAAACTTTTTCAACTAATAAATTACTGACACAAATTTATCGAATTATTGCTGTTTTTTTAAATTTTAATTAAAAATGTATTTCTTACCAAGTAGTTTCTTCTGGCGTGTCACAATCTTCGTTTATAAATTTTGTAGATTTTTAAATTGATAATTTGAACATAAATTATATGTTGGCAAGTGTCAATCCCTGTAATTTGGGTCTGAATTGTCTTTGGGTCTTTGGGAACATGTCGAACACTCTTCATACTGTTTATAAATAAATAAAATCTACCCTTTAGACGCTTATTTTGCCACTCACAATATGTCTCAGTTATTTTTCGCTCTTTAAATCTTCATTTACCAACTGAAAATTACCGATCATCAGTCGTTTAATAAACGTTTGTTTCTTCAAATATCGAATCGTCGCGTTGCATCGTGAGTTCAAAATTATACTAAAAATTTAATCAATTTTATAATATTTGAAACAAAATGAATGTATCGTTCGTAAATATGTATATGTATATAATATCGGTCTCACCGAACTAAATACTTTACTTTAGAATAAATTTAATTTTTTTAAAAAGGCCGTGCTCTAGGAAATTCCACCAATCATAGTGGACAAAGAGTAAAATAGGCCTGCTTTATTTTAAAGTAAAGTATTTAGTTCGGTGAGACCGATATTATATACATATACAAATTTATAATAATTCAATATTTTCAAAGCAATTACTAGGTTGATAAACGCAAATCTCTGCAATTTGAATTCTATACTCTCATATACTCATACAAAGGATGTCGTACTCAATTGGTACCAATGAAATCAGAAGGTGAAAAAACAATTTTAATTAAATAATAACAGTGAATTATGAACAAACCAAGATATTCTTACAATTGCTTCGGAACAAAATTTAAATCTTGATTTTCTGTTACAGATTTATTAGTCAAATATTCTTCCAACGACATTTTTATCTACATTAAAATGTATTGTATAAAAGTTATAACACAGTGGTAGATATTACTGACACGAAGGGAAATGTCTTATTGTTTGTTTATAATAAATTTACGATATTTATTGTAATAAAATTATATTTTCGGCTTCATAATGTCTCGGTCGGTAAAAATTGACTTTCACATCTCATTGAGAGGGCACATCGAGTCTATACCGTTTTAAAAAATCATAATTTATAATTTTTAATGATAATTTAAAAAATCTATAAAGTATTAGAAGCGACTTGTCAACTAGTCTGAAATAGTTTTTCACTGTCTAAAAAATGCGTTTTCAAAATCCCCATAAACTTTTGTATTTCGCAATGTGTCAGTAAAACCTCTACAACTTCAACGTATAGACTCAAACTGTAATATGTAAAACCCGAAAAATTAATCAAAATATCTACGGACGCTTGGCAGCACCAAGTATATATATGTATAATAAGAATCATCGAAACAAACGAACACGAATAACATCGCATATAAGATATCGACAACCGTCAGGTACGCACACATCGACGCGTTTAACGAGTTAGCTATACATATATATGTACATGGGTAATATAATCGGTAAGATAACCAGTGACCGTAATACGCAAATGTACGTACCGTGTAACGCGTGTACAAAGGGAATAATACGAATATGCGCGCACGCGTGAGAATTCATGTGGAATTTTCAACTCACATCCACACACACACACACATCCACATGTTTATTCACGAATGGATCCTTCGGAGAATCGGTGCGTCCACTTTAACGCGTTTCTCTATACCTACGTGTATATACGCATATATGTACGTGTATAGATATACATGAACGTACAACCCGTTTTACCCAGCTCACTTTATGTCCGGTGCAATTTCATAATCGATGATCGCACCCCACACCCCCGTACCTACAACGGTGGTTACTCTGTGTGACCGCTGGTGAATTCGGTGTGCGCGCCTCCGAATCCTCCTATGATGCTGCTACATATACACCGTACCTCCTGCAGTACATCGTTAAACCTTCCTCCTTTTCCCTTCTCTCTTCCCTCTCTTGTATTATATGCGCTTTGAGAGCTTGATCTTATTACGTGAAATTTTCGTCTGTTCATCGGATCATCTGGAATACCGATTGATCGATCGTGATCCTGATGATGTGTATAGCCATGGATAGGATCAACCAAAAGGATGCATCAGACTTCATAATGTCGCTTTAAATGGGAAAATTTGTGTTCTCTTTACTTGTTTAACGAACTGACGGAGCCTCTGTATTTATACAGAGTTATTTCTCCCTACTTTACCGACAAACGTGATAAGTGGTCATACATTTGTAAATAGGAAAAGATGTGGAATAAGATAATAGGCGTGTTTGTTTGACGATGATCTAAATGTGGGCTGAATTTGAAACTAAAAAATTATTACATTTTCGAGAAAAGTCTTACCAACAAATATGTGACCTTAAATTCAACCGGGTGTACACTTTCTTGACATTTGTTGGTAACCCTGGTAGAAATGTTGAGCAATTTTTGGCTAGTCCATAGCGAGTGAAAGACAAACTAGCCAGTGAGTTGAGCAGTGACTGACTAGTCGACGTGTTATTTTCGTCAGATTTTTAATCATTCACTAGCTAAGGACTAGCCATCAACGTATAATTGGAAAAAATAATATAATTACAGATTTATATCGTTTAAAATAATATAAATATATAAAAAATGTTTAGATGGATGATTACATGTAAGTTTCTATCAATACGTTAACTTAAACTTCCAGAACAGAAAATCGATTTCGGGAGAATTTTTGTAGGTTATGTTTAAGAATCATATGTTGGTTTCGATTCATATCGATTCTTAAGACGAGGCCGTAGCCCTATCCTTTATACATATAGATACCGACATTTCTGTTTTACACTATACTCTGAAGATTTTACTTTTTTCTACATCTGCTTTGCAGAGCGCCGTTTTTAGAAAACTGTCTAGGGCGCTCTGGTGAGAAAATTTGCGAAATTTTAATATTCTCAAAATAAAGTGCAGAACTGCAATGTCGGTATACGGCCTCCTCTTAAGCAGTGCTTCTCCAGTGCTTAACCAGCGACACTGCCCAGTTGATCTTAGCTAGTGACTAGTCTGCTCAGCAGTTTCACTGCTTTATTTTCTACCAGGGAAGGAATGGTACTTAAAAGCACAATAATATTTTAGCCTGAAATTCTGCACACTGCAGCTAGATTATCGATAACCGGCGCCTATTCTCATATTTTTCCACATGTTCATTTAATTTTTTTTATTAGTTAATTAATCGACAAAAATTGAGCATGGGTCTGCTGTAGCTGTATACAGATTCCTATATTGCATTTTTCATTATTTAAATTTATTTTTCTTTTTTACACGATTATTGCGTTTATCGCACATTTGTTGTCAATCAGAAAATAATAAACGATGATACATCGCTCTCTTGATGTTCTTCGAGTCGGAAATTGCACCTTCAGAAATAAATCTTAGTGAATCAAACTACTTTATTCTAATCAAGTTAAATATCGAAGTTAAAGAGTCAAATTATTAACATCAAATATAACCACAATTTTTCTTTGAGAAGTGAAGACGGAAGTTTCGAGAGATTTCTTCAAGTAGGGTAAATGTACCAATACCTGCGCGTGTACGAAATCCTGCGGATTTTCTTTTTTTCTAAATAAAATAAATAAAAATCAATTTTTTTCCTTAAAAAAATTCATGCGATACTATGGGTTAATTGGTACCAGAATAAATAATAATAAGTAATATATTAAATTTATAATTAAGTACAGGTCTTCTAAAAATACAGTGTCAAAAATTGATTAAAATGTCTTCATTTCCAAACGATTTCGACACAAATTAGCTAGCTTAAAAGTCACTTAAAATTTAGTAAATAATTATGTTAACCTACGAAAAAAGATTTTTCCATTACTTAAATATATTATTTATTATTTGAAATATTAAAAAAGGCTTAATCTATTTAAATAATTATTTAAAAATCATCAGTAGCATTTGGGCAGTATCCGCAAAGTATGCGCGCATCGCTGCGGCGAAAATTTGACGCAATTGTCCGTATTCCTGCGCAGTAACGTGTCAGTACATAACCTAAAAACTACACTACTCTGCAGTACCTTTATCGCAGTTATAATTTCACGTTTAGTGTAAAAGTATTTTTAATAACTCCAAAAGTAAAGAAACTTGACAGGCAGAAACAAAATAAAACAAAGAAGTAAGCAGGAAAGAATATAATGAGTTGTAAAATATAAAATGCATATATACTGCATTAATGTGTATATATATTTTTTCTGTTATAACAATGTTGCTTATAGCACACTGCTGTGATGCATATTTATTATTGGAACATTAAATAAATAATATATATGTACATGGGTAATATAATCGGTAAGATAACCAGTGACCGTAATACGCAAATGTACGTACCGTGTAACGCGTGTACAAAGGGAATAATACGAATATGCGCGCACGCGTGAGAATTCATGTGGAATTTTCAACTCACATCCACACACACACACACATCCACATGTTATTCACGAATGGATCCTTCGGAGAATCGGTGCGTCCACTTTAACGCGTTTCTCTATACCTACGTGTATATACGCATATATGTACGTGTATAGATATACATGAACGTACAACCCGTTTTACCCAGCTCACTTTATGTCCGGTGCAATTTCATAATCGATGATCGCACCCCACACCCCCGTACCTACAACGGTGGTTACTCTGTGTGACCGCTGGTGAATTCGGTGTGCGCGCCTCCGAATCCTCCTATGATGCTGCTACATATACACCGACCTCCTGCAGTACATCGTTAAACCTTCCTCCTTTTCCCTTCTCTCTTCCCTCTCTTGTATTATATGCGCTTTGAGAGCTTGATCTTATTACGTGAAATTTTCGTCTGTTCATCGGATCATCTGGAATACCGATTGATCGATCGTGATCCTGATGATGTGTATAGCCATGGATAGGATCAACCAAAAGGATGCATCAGACTTCATAATGTCGCTTTAAATGGGAAAATTTGTGTTCTCTTTACTTGTTTAACGAACTGACGGAGCCTCTGTATTTATACAGAGTTATTTCTCCCTACTTTACCGACAAACGTGATAAGTGGTCATACATTTGTAAATAGGAAAAGATGTGGAATAAGATAATAGGCGTGTTTGTTTGACGATGATCTAAATGTGGGCTGAATTTGAAACTAAAAAATTATTACATTTTCGAGAAAAGTCTTACCAACAAATATGTGACCTTAAATTCAACCGGGTGTACACTTTCTTGACATTTGTTGGTAACCCTGGTAGAAATGTTGAGCAATTTTTGGCTAGTCCATAGCGATGTGAAAGACAAACTAGCCAGTGAGTTGAGCAGTGACTGACTAGTCGACGTGTTATTTTCGTCAGATTTTTAATCATTCACTAGCTAAGGACTAGCCATCAACGTATAATTGGAAAAAATAATATAATTACAGATTTATATCGTTTAAAATAATATAAATATATAAAAAATGTTTAGATGGATGATTACATGTAAGTTTCTATCAATACGTTAACTTAAACTTCCAGAACAGAAAATCGATTTCGGGAGAATTTTTGTAGGTTATGTTTAAGAATCATATGTTGGTTTCGATTCATATCGATTCTTAAGACGAGGCCGTAGCCCTATCCTTTATACATATAGATACCGACATTTCTGTTTTACACTATACTCTGAAGATTTTACTTTTTTCTACATCTGCTTTGCAGAGCGCCGTTTTTTAGAAAACTGTCTAGGGCGCTCTGGTGAGAAAATTTGCGAAATTTTAATATTCTCAAATAAAGTGCAGAACTGCAATGTCGGTATACGGCCTCCTCTTAAGCAGTGCTTCTCCAGTGCTTAACCAGCGACACTGCCCAGTTGATCTTAGCTAGTGACTAGTCTGCTCAGCAGTTTCACTGCTTTATTTTCTACCAGGGAAGGAATGGTACTTAAAAGCACAATAATATTTTAGCCTGAAATTCTGCACACTGCAGCTAGATTATCGATAACCGGCGCCTATTCTCATATTTTTCCACATGTTCATTTAATTTTTTTTATTAGTTAATTAATCGACAAAAATTGAGCATGGGTCTGCTGTAGCTGTATACAGATTCCTATATTGCATTTTTCATTATTTAAATTTATTTTTCTTTTTTACACGATTATTGCGTTTATCGCACATTTGTTGTCAATCAGAAAATAATAAACGATGATACATCGCTCTCTTGATGTTCTTCGAGTCGGAAATTGCACCTTCAGAAATAAATCTTAGTGAATCAAACTACTTTATTCTAATCAAGTTAAATATCGAAGTTAAAGAGTCAAATTATTAACATCAAATATAACCACAATTTTTCTTTGAGAAGTGAAGACGGAAGTTTCGAGAGATTTCTTCAAGTAGGGTAAATGTACCAATACCTGCGCGTGTACGAAATCCTGCGGATTTTTCTTTTTTTCTAAATAAAATAAATAAAAATCAATTTTTTTCCTTAAAAAAATTCATGCGATTACTATGGGTTAATTGGTACCAGAATAAATAATAATAAGTAATATATATTAAATTTATAATTAAGTACAGGTCTTCTAAAAATACAGTGTCAAAAATTGATTAAAATGTCTTCATTTCCAAACGATTTCGACACAAATTAGCTAGCTTAAAAGTCACTTAAAATTTAGTAAATAATTATGTTAACCTACGAAAAAAGATTTTTCCATTACTTAAATATATTATTTATTATTTGAAATATTAAAAAAGGCTTAATCTATTTAAATAATTATTTAAAAATCATCAGTAGCATTTGGGCAGTATCCGCAAAGTATGCGCGCATCGCTGCGGCGAAAATTTGACGCAATTGTCCGTATTCCTGCGCAGTAACGTGTCAGTACATAACCTAAAAACTACACTACTCTGCAGTACCTTTATCGCAGTTATAATTTCACGTTTAGTGTAAAAGTATATTTTTAATAACTCCAAAAGTAAAGAAACTTGACAGGCAGAAACAAAATAAAACAAAGAAGTAAGCAGGAAAGAATATAATGAGTTGTAAAATATAAAATGCATATATACTGCATTAATGTGTATATATATTTTTTCTGTTATAACAATGTTGCTTATAGCACACTGCTGTGATGCATTATTTATTATTGGAACATTAAATAAAATAATATATATTAGATTTAAGAATAAATTAGTTATAGGCTGCAGAAATGCAGCTAATCATTAACTAATTAGTTTAAGTTAGTATATAAGCTATGTACAGGTTAATTTATTTACCTCTATAGGGTTTGCAGATGTAATAAATCTGTAATTATTAATGGGTTAAATAAAGAATAAAGAATAAAGAAAAGGTTAGAAAAGAAGAATTAAATTTACAAAAAGATAATGAAAAAATACGCAAACAAGAAGAATGTTTAAAATAAATGGAAATTTTTAAAATTTAGAAACAAAATGATTTAAAATAAAGAAAAGAATCGATAGATACAAAAAATCTTAAAAAATAAAGAAGCTCAGTTGATCAACAGGCAATGCATAGTAATTTTAGATTTTTTAGATTTTTAGAAAAGTTATTTGTTTTATTTAAAAATTTATTAATATTGCATGTGCATATTTATAAAATATGTTAAAGTTTAAATTAATAAACAAATTACTAATTAAATACTCTAATGTTTACTTAATATTATTGTAATTAAAACTTTATGGTAAGTAAAAACTATTATTTATAAAAAGTATTTCCCTAAATTATTAACAGCAGGAATAGGGGCAAAGTTCCGCATTAATACGTTCATTCCATTTTATATTCCGCAGGAATATGTACATTTTGATACGCGAAAAGTTTTTTATTATAAAAAATTTTAATTGATAAATAGTAATGTTAAGTATTTTTTTTTAAATACCTAATAGCTTAAACTTTATGTTTAAATAATTTAGATATATCAATATTGATATATTTTCACAAAAAAGACTAAAAAATTGGCTGATTCAGCTTGACGCCGCAGGAATTGGTACATTTACCCTATCGAGTGAAATAAAATTTTTTTAATTACAAAAGTGATTTAAATTTTGTAGTTTTGTAGTGTTCGTATGTTTAGCTTATCAGTTAGAAAGAAGATACTAATATTTATTCAGCGATATTCGAAATGTTTCTGAGTCAACCGAAATGCCTTTTATTAACGGGATGTCGGATTCAAGTTACAGGGTCTACACCCTTCAACATAAGAATTATGTTGAAAATATTAAATAAAAATTGAATAAACCATTTTCGTTTAGTAATTATATAAGATATGAATTTTCAACGCAAAAATCAGAATTAAATTACAGATTTAAAAATCTGAAAAAATTTGAGTATACTGTTTAAAATATGCCTAAGGGCATGGCGTTCAGGATTTTTTCAAAAATTTATTCTTTTTTTTGTAAAAAAAATATTAAATATGACCATTTTCTGAACCCGATATCCTCTACAAAGAACTTAATTTGACTAAAAGTTACTCGTATCAAAGTATCTTATTAAAAAGAACACATCATAACCTTAATTTTCTTTGCTGTGTAAAAAATTAAGAATTACTCGAGTCGAGGAAAATTTTGACCTAAATAAAATATAGTGAATGACGATATTTAGAGTAGAATGAAATCGTAAGGCCAAATGTAACTTGCATTTTCTTTTTTGAGTAAAAAATTACTCAATTCAAGTGAAACACTTACTTAGAAAAATGTAGTAGCTCAGTTTCGAGTATTTTTTTCACTCTCCGACGGCATTTGATAGAATATTAATTAATTTTACAAAGTTAATTAGAAAAGAATTCGATATTACAGTAAGAAACGTATTTTTTCTAAATACATTCAAGCCAAATAACCACTTTTAAATAAACTAACTTCTATTCGATGACGATGAGAATTCAAATTCAACATCGTAGAAATAATCTTTGTAACGATAATTACTAAACGTAACGTTCATACCATCGAACCCCCCAAAAATCGATTCGGTTATAGGTTAACCTCAACACTATACAAATATATCGAGAGGTTACATTGTGGTGTCATTTTGGCATTTTCACGTCATATCATCAGTTTAGGAATATTGTTCGTCATTCCAATTTATAAACAATGTTCGGGTGCCAATCATCGTCATATCGATTATTCTAAAGTATATCGATCGAAGCGTGTCGTATACATCGATATACACCTGACAATCATCCGACTAACGAAACACTGAACGAACATTTCGTTTTCATCAATTATTATTTAATCTTCGACATACTCTTTACAAACATTGAATAACGCGATTGATCACAAAAATAACAATCTACTGTATTGATAAAATCGTTTGATTAGAATTTTCCATTTGTTTTTTTTTGTTCTTCTTTTAATATGGAATATTGTGGGATACCATTTGAATGTGTATCTACCTGATCTAATTGGTTTAACCATAATTAATTAATATCCGGTTACAAAACGGACATTCGCAACATTGACGTTCGGTATTTTGCATTTTCGGCACAATGCCTCTGATTAATCGGTCGAAGGAATTTACATTTGAAAGGTATATAGATACTTCTCGTTTTGAAAGGGGGGGGGGGGTAAATGTGAACTTCACCAGTGACATGAATTGCTTCCTAAGTGTCATTTGTTGTTTAATTATGTATAACTGATGTCATTTCAATTTGTATTGATAGGTTAGGAATCTTTATTTTATTGGTTTTTATTATTATTTAATGGAGATTATTTTTGTTGTTTACCTGCAGTTTATCAATGCGAGGATGGTAAGTGACCGTTTCACACATTTGCAATCGGTCAATTGATCGTCAGTAATTGAAGAGTGACACATGTTCACAAAGTTGCAAAATTTCCGTTGGTTTTCACTTGGTGGTCTGGGGGAATTCCAAATAATTTGTTATGCAAGTTTAATTATATAATTCAAATGGTTGGTTTATGCGAAAAAATTAAAATGTATGTCACAAAATATAATTTTCTTCATCCCCCCGCCGAAAGTACGTGTTTCCCGGCCGCATATGGATACGGAAAGAGCGACTTTTGCGGCCGGCCGGAGTCTCGCGCGCTCTGATTGGCTCATAGATTTTCGCAGCATCGATGCATAGCAACGGCTGTAGCAACGGCCGCAAAGTTCCCAATATAACATGTGCGTTGCTTAACCTCTCAAGTAAACATTGCTAAATTATTTTAAATTAATCAATTGATTTACTACAAGCACTTTTGTTTTTCAAATGTAAAATGTATTATAATATTGTCGTATAAATTATCTTGTATAATTGTTTTAATTAATAAAACGAGAGATAGAAAGAGAGAGCGAGAGTATATATAGAATACTTATGTAGACTGTGCTCATTCTATCTATTTCGTGTCATTTTCAAATTTCACACTATCAATTTAGTATTGATTTAATATCGGTGATGTAAATACATGTGAAAGAAATATGTTTCATTTTTTTATGTTCAAATTTTAACAGTGCAATTGATATTTGACTACAAATGTAAATTTTAATCATGTAAAGTCGACTTCTTCTATGCACGCTGTTTATCGCAACTTTGCATTAAAACCGCTTCTAAAGTAATACGATTTAACAATAAATTTATACATGCTTATGTATGTATGTTATATTTTTGATGCCCGCCCCCGACCAGCAAAAACCTCGGCTTCGCCTCGGTTTTGCAAATGTCGGGCGGGCATCAAATATATAACAAACATTGAATATCGCGTGTCACGTCGCGGTACGAGAGGTTACATCTGGATGGCTCTGAAGCAGGCCACGAAAGAAGCTGCAGACGAATATTGCGGCACCGGGCATTTTCTATTAGTTTACCTAATTATTAGATGTACTTTCGGACTGGGATAAAGAAAAATAGTATACGACACTCGGCCAGAATTTTGGATGCCCTGGCCTGCGTTTTATGACGACCTCGGCTTCGCCTCGGCCGTCACATCACGCAGGCCAGGAAATCCAACTTTCTGGCCATGTATCGTAATATACTATTAACGTTTAAAGTAAAATAGTGTTACCTTTGAAAAGATTTAAAAACTTAATTGTGTAACATAACCAAATTCATAATCACAAAAAATGACGGTCATTTTATATCCGAACGTGGTAAACAAAAATTATTATTTACAATTTAATAATCTGATCTAAATTATTTACATTTCTATTGAATAAATATTAATTTATTTAACTTTTTAATTTAAGAAACATTATCGTTATTTAACATACACATAGTTCAGAAAGTTATAAACGAACCATGTATCTTCGACAATCTCGTTTATTTTCCATTTCGACAAGTATAAAATGAGGGCACGCGTCGAAAAAGGGCATAACTCGAGTTATCCCTTTTTTCAGATTATGAGTAAAAATGAATGTTGCATATATATGTATATACGTAATTTCTATAAAACTATACAAAAATTTTATAATTTTTATTGATTAATACACTGAGAAAAGTAATTCTTTGTTTCAAAGAAATGGTGTATTTGCATTGTTTTAAAATCTTTACTTTGCGACAAATGTCAATTTCTTAACTATTAAGAAATATTTCTTAATAAAAATGTAATCAAATGAAACCTAATATTATTTGCTAATAGATATAAATATTAAACTAATGTATAAAGTTAAGATTATTATTAACGTAAGGAATATACTTTTAGATTATACTGAACACATTCTTTAGTCAAATTAGTAAATATATTAAATTACGGTAATATACGAGAGTTAAGTAGACATACTTATATCATTAATTCATCAAATTTACTATCAAGTTTAAAAAGTCGTCGACTCCCCCTAGCGGTGCGTGAAAAGATTATCCTTACGATACGATGCATTACATTAATAATAATATTTTATTTATTACGTATTAATAAAGAACGTTTTAATTAAGACAAATTAATATAATCGTTTTTCACCAAAAATTCAAGTCACTGAATTCTTAATAGTTAAGACATGTGCCTTTCAATTAAGTAAAATTGTTTTTCTTGATTTTCTCAAAACGACGTTTTTTGAGTTATGCCCTTTTTCCACGCGCATACTCAAATAATATTTAATTATTTTGTGATGGTCGTTTTGGTCCAGTGAACGTCGCTTAGGCGTAATTTGACGTATGCAGTAAAACGGTAATTTTACGTAAATTTAATAGTAAAATGTTTAAATTTTTTTTTTTGTTATTTTAACGTCGCTCTTTTTATGCTTCCAAATCGGTGCTAATCAGCGACGGAGGTCATACGATGCCTTTGTTAAGAAAGCATTTGTTGAAAATACACTCACCAGTGGTGCTTGTATCAATCGGCCGGGGCTGGATATCGAACGTGGGACATTTTTCTAAATTATCGCATTTATTTTCGATTTAAAGACTTGCATCAAACATATTTTATTGCTTTGACCAAAAAGAATTTACACCCGAGCACCGTCAATATTTCCCAAACGTCACAAACCATAATCTTGGATCTACATTGTAAAAGGGGACAAATAACTTTTTATTATACGTTTATTTTTCAAAATACCTTATGACTGTAATGTTCGTCCCATGACCGTCATTCTTTTTCCCGTTTAACTATTACCGTCCTTTCGTACGTCTAAATAGTAATTTTTTTATTACAAATCTTTAAATAGTATGCGTAAACAAAGCACCAAGTCAAAGAGAAAATTTTTTAAAAATTGATAATTAAAAAATTTTTGTTAGTAAAGTAAGTCTTGTGTTACGTGAGTAATTCATCTGAACGATCGCGTAAGTGTAAAAGTGAATATAAACTATTTCGTCTAGCCGAGAAAATTACTCGAATATTAAACTCTACGCGAACGAACGAACGAACCAACGCTTGGTCGTTCATTCCGATCTTGGTATTACAAACTTTTAATCGCACTAACTGCGGCTTTAATATAACTGAAAATATTCGTTAATTAAAAATTTGGCATTAACCGAAACATCTATGGCTTGGACATCTATACTCAAAAAAAATTTTTTCTTATTTTAAAATTATTTACATATTTTACAATTAATAATAGAGATTAACCTAACCTATGCAAAATTGATAAATCTCTTTTTCTCGACTACAGTTTCAATGCGCAAAGTTTTAATCGAAATTTTTATAAAATTAATTAATCACTATTTCCTTCGCAACGTATATTAAATCCAATCTAAATAAAAAAATTAAATATCGAATTTTCGTCGTTATGGTATAGGAAATATGCCCGTAATAAAACAAAAAATAATAATTTTTCCGATACGAAAATTTATTATCAGCTCGCGAAAATTTGGAAAATGAACACGAACCCTGAGAGGAACAAAAGGGGTACCCCGTGACGTTTTTATCTAGAATCGACACGGGAATTTTCGGCCTACCTCGCGAATTATTAATTATAGCGAAAAATACGGGAAATTTAACTTGCAAATGACGAGAGGGAGAGAAAGAGAGAGTAGAGAGCAAAAATTGTTAATCCAATTTAATCTTTATTCGGATTCTATAACGTGGAATATATTTTATCGTTATTGTTATCGGTATTGTAGTATGTCATATAAAAGATACATTATTCATTGACGTTATTTGATCGTATTTCGATTTAACGGTGATTCTCTACGTTGTAATTGTATCGGTTCAACCACTAGTATGATGGTTATTATTTTTTAGGTTATTTTTGGGTAATTGGGTAGTTACAGGGATCTACTATTATCGGCTGAGGAATTGTAACTAAACATTGAAGGGATGTAAATGCTTGTTTGAGATTGGAGAAGCTTTCGGATATATTAATTTTTAATTAATGAATACTCATATAACTTTCATAATCAAATATCATTTGTGTCGGTAACGATTAATAGCACCGATAAAACTCACATAATTAGTGGTACAAAATTTCAGAAATTTTTCTGATAGATAAGTTGGAGTATTTACAATTTTTGATATTTACTAATTATTTTTAGCATATTTTCTAAGTAATAATAAATGTGCTATAATAAATATTTCAAAATCCCAAACAAATTGAAATAACGAATAATGCAAGGAATCTTCCATTTTCAATGTAACTATTTCATTATAATATTAACGAGGTGCCAAATCCAAATTTCATCCTCCCTACCTTATTGACCTGGAAAATTACATGTAATTAATTATAGTAAGAAAAAGGTTAGTGTACGTAAATCTAGGAGTACAGTCCCCTTCCTTTATTAATAATCTATGTCTTTAAAATTTGAAGCAAAAATATTCACTAGTTTTCATAAAAACCCTTACCAAAAATCTCGACATGCCTTTAATTAGTCGAGCGTATAACCTCAACTTTCACGAAATTATCATAAAATTTGATAAGGGATTACTCGAAAACCAATCGATATTTTTGCTTCAAATATTGAACCGAGATAGATTATTAATAAAGGAAGGGGACTGTTCTCCTCAATTTGCGTAAATTATCGCCCTGTTTTAATTATAACTCATTTCCTATGACTTTTGAGGCTAGTAAAATAGGAAGGATAAAACTTGACTTTGGTACCCCCTTAAATTTAATAACACAAAATAATCAGTAAAATTTACAATGAAAGTTTAAACCGTATAATGTTATATAATAAACATTTTTATATTATATATAATTAGATGAGACAGTGTCAGGTACAATAGGTACAAAACTCTCTTTAGATATAAAGAATTACAAAGTACGAGGATCTACTATTATCAACCTAAAAATTATGTTTAAAATATTAAATTGAAAATCTTCAAAAATTTTAATGAAAATTTAACACATACTGCAGAAATTGATACAGTTTTTATTAAAAAAAAAGTTTTTCAAAATTATTACTAAGTTCGTAACACAATGTCGGTAACAAAAGTGTTCTATCGGTAATCCATAACTTACATGAAAATCATTCATTGAAGAATCTGTATTGTTAGAAACGATTTCCTAAAAATATTATAATAACTATAATGTAATTTAGATACAAAGTTATAAGTTAATAAGTACAGGGATCTGCTATTATCAACCTAAGTCAATTTGCAATGAAAATTTAGAACGTGAAGAAGAAGTTGACATATTTACTGTTAAAGAAAACAGATTTTCAAAATTAAAATTAAACAAATAACACATTGTTGATAACAATCTCAAATTCACACCAAAAACAAACTATAATTTTGTAATATATCTGGTCTCAGGTAATAAAATCGAAAAAAAAGGTGACACTTATTTTAAAAACGAGAAGGGAAGCAAGTATCTTTGATCTCTTAGGAAATGGGAAAGGGAGGCAAGTCAATATTCCGGTTGGACCACAACCCTCGACAAATGATCGGAAACGCTTGCGTGCCACTCTCGTAAACGTGGGCATTCGTCAGGAGTGCGGATACGTGACGCGTCACGCTTGGCGACGTCTTTGCCCTAGGAATGGGGTTGGAGATGCGTGTCTCGCGTGATTCGAAACTGGCATCCGTTGAGCAAGTCGACGGATTTCGAGAATCGAGTTTGGTATTGGCTTCTCCTCCATAGGTATATGTTATGGATTTTACAAAGTTCGATGGATGGTTCGATAGGTACAAAACTGAGTTTATCATTTCTTCGTTTCTCGTGGTTTTTGTTCCGAATAAACGATCTACCATTACCGACCGGTATCGTTTGTTATAAATGTTGAATTGAAAATCTGAAAAAGATTTACATATGATGTCGGAGAGAATGTCGAATTCAAATTGAAAGGATCTACTTTTATCAATCGAGAAATAGTTGGAAAATATTGATATAAGTAATAATTAAAGTATCTTTATGCTTGGTTTTATTACACGTTTGCTGATATTTTGGTAAATTTTTAGGTTTTACAGTTTCAAAAATAATTACACGTGCTATGCAGGGGTATTAGAACTAAATTATAGAGAACTACACTTACCGATCTTAAAATAATGAATAAACGAAATTAAATTAAAAATGTTGAAACATTCGTAAGTATCGTTTAAAAGACGTAAGAGCCTAATGATCGATCATTTAAATAAAATATTTTTTTATAAAATTTTATAAAGGTCAGTAATTTTGTATAGGTCAGTGATCAATTAAAGTATAAAAATATTTACATATAGCGATGGCAGTAACAATTTGTATAACAAAATATCTTTAGCATTTAAAAAAGATATCAAGAATAACTATTTTTAACATTGTACATATCATTAAGCGATGTAGAACCTTATTTACAGGAATCTACACTTATCGACATACTATTTTAAAAAATTTACGAAAAAACCTAAATAAAACACACATAGAAGAATTGAATAAACATGTAATGAAAGAACCTGCAGATTTAACCATAGAAAAAAAATGTTAACAGACATTTAATAAACAACACTTTGTCGATAAATGTGAATTAGGTTGTAAATATACAAAACTCGAACAATACAAATGTTTCTAATAAATCATTTCTTTTATTGAAATAAATATCGAATATATGTTTATTTTAACTGTTGACATGGCATTATACAAGAACCTGCAGTTATCAACATAAAAATTATTTTCAAAATATTGAATTGAATATCTAAAAGAAAATTATATAGATATTTGAAACATTCGTGAAATAACCTAATAAATTGACTTTTTAAAATAAGCACATTTTAAATAAACATTTAATAATAATTATATTATCGGTAATCGTCAGTCGGTAAGTTAAAAAATTTTCTTATCTATAATTAATAAAAAAAGTCCCTTTACTCTTTGACATTTTGAGTATCAATATCGTAATCGATCCCTATGAAAGGAACATCGATTACTGAAACACGCAACTAAAAATCCATCGACCGTAAAGAAAAAGCGAAGAATGAAAGGGATGATTAATGAGAATCTTGAAGGATACGTATAGGCCTGTTTTCCCAAAAAAAGAAAAAAAAATAGGAGAACAAAGGACGATTACGGCTGGATGATAGGAAGAAACGATAGTCCCGATTTTCCAGACTTGGATTCACGCCAGTGAGCTCAATGAGTGCACAGGTGGCTCACGTTTATCAATGCAACCCTACATACTCGAGCAATTTTACGAGAAATCAATAATTTTTTCAAATCTATTTATCATTTGTTATGTATACGTACACCCGGAGAATGTATAAAGATTTTTTTTATTCTATAAAATGGTAATTAAAATTGACTTTTTCTGAAAGAATCCTCCTCCCGATTACAAGAAACTGTAGTAAATTAGATTTTCTTATGAATAAATATAAAACGAATTTCTTTCGTGAATTACATTACATAACTTAAAAAAATAGAACGATGTAATGCCTAAGAATTAATGAAATTCTAATGTCAACTGTCCAATAATATAAATGAAACAGAATTATTTCTGTCTTACAATAGATTAACTGTAAAAAATTAAATATTAATTGTAAGAAAATTAAAATAATAAAGAATTAAATAAAAAAGAAATTTTTGTCAATGGAGGTGATGTTAATAAAGGTGATCCTTTGATTAATAATAATTAAAAAATATGTTATTTAATTTAATATTTTTTAATATTTCTGTTTTCTTATATAATTTAGTTTTTAACCAAATAACAACGTTAAACATAAAAAAATTCACTTTTGCTATAAAAATACAATTATTTTTTTTGTAAACTACCTTACACAACGTAAAGATATAAATAAATAATAATTAACAATAAGAAAATAATACAAAAACAGCAACATAAACCCCGATAAAACTAATTCTCTTGTTTCAAAACTTATAACCTAAATACATATAACCTAAAAATCTAAACAATTACAATCACAACACCTGTACGACATTATCGATAATTATCGAAACAGAATTTCGAAATTGAATATAATTCCTCGGTACGATTTTGAATAGACATAAAGCAAACGTTATCTCATAATCACTCGAGAAATATAAATTTTGCTATCAATCATCGGATAATCGTATTTATTCGAGCTAAACTAAATAAACAAAGCATCTCGAATCACAAAGAATTTTTCTCATCCCAATCGTGCATGTGCAAAATAATTGAATCCCGTTTGCGAAAAAAAGAAAATAAATAAAAAAATAACCGACGATTCTTCGGACGAGTGAATCTCATAATGAACAGGAACGCAACGGGGCATCCATGATAAAGAGAGAGAGAGAGAGAGAGAGAGAAAACGAGCGAATCGATGATGCATATTGGAGAAACCCTCTCGAATTCTTTTTCCTATCGAGATGGATATATATATATATATATATAATTCTTCCTCTTTTTAACGATATACGTATAACAAATTTCGTACTATAATTATAATATTGCCTTTGCTGTTTGATTTTCGTAAAAGAACGATAATAAAATATTTTTTTAAAACTACACTTATGTATACGAGAGTCTCGAATAAATGAATTTTGATATTCGTGTAAGGATAAAGTGTTAATTTTACACGTATCCTATTTTTTTTCGGTACAGCTTTGCAATCGTATATCTTTTTTTTTTTTAAATTGATACAATTGACTTGCGCAGCGGATAAATGTACATACCTCGATTGATATAAAGTCCTCCTTTTTTTGTTATTCCGCGTTACCAGTAAAAATGATAGGGGAGAGAAAAAAAATCAACGGTATTGATTTCGGAGTCGAATAACGAGTGATATTTCGCAAAATTCATAATTATTTTACAAACAACAACGAAAAAGCAAAGATGAAAGATAGTATAGATGTGAATAAATTGTTTTATTTTTCGTTTGTTGTATCAAACTATGTGGGTTTGATGGAAATGTGAAATTTAATTTTTGTTTCCCTTCAAGAATATGTGAGAATCGTTTTCAAAATTATAAACCTATTTTGTTAATCAAATAAATTACTTCATAAGGTTGCTTACAATGTAACCTATACACGTGAATTTTTCTGTTTAATTTAAAAAATTTAAATATGTTAATGTTTACAGGGCCGAGATGACGCCTTAGGCGTCATATGTTTTTTCATTACTTAAGCACACCTAAGTGGGTCTTTAAGGGTTATTTAGCTCTGAACTTGATTCCGCTATCAAAATGAAAATTCAATATAGCGGATCCCTGTAATTACCATCATTAAACAAACAATCTCTCGTATGCTTAAACAATTAATATAATATAACATTATTAAAAGCAATAATAAAGTCCCATACGTTGTTATAAAAGAATATTAACAAATTATGACACATTATTGGATTAATAAGTGTAGGTTACTGTAATTACCATCGTCAATCGTAAAAAAACATCTTAAATCATCTACTTATAGAAAAATGTTAATTCAATTTTACATATGTGTCATTAAAACCCAAATTATTATCAATATTGCATTGAAAAGTTTTAAATCAATAACTGCAAAACCCTGCAATTACCATCGTGAATTCCAGAATAACCCACACTTTAACACTTTTTCTCATGTAACTTTTAAATTGATAACTGTAAATTCCTGCAATTACCATCGTAACCTAAAATACGAGTTAAATCTCGGAGTCACTTAAAAATTGTTCGCACGTGTCGGTAAAAAATTATACAAGACACTTACCGATAAAAGAAAAATAATTATTAATAGAAGTTTAATCAATTACCTATACTGACCTTCTGGAAAAGGAAATGATTCGTTCGTGCCTTGGAAAAAGGACCGTGTATTCATCGGTACAGTAAGAGAGGATGGGGGCTCGACCCCAAATAAATTCCAGCGAGTCCCGTTTCGAGGAATTGAAACCCGGAAGGCTAATACCCTCGTGGTTTTCGGCTAATTATCCCACCGTACCACCTATTAATTTCGAGCGGATCACACTCTATACGTACGCAGTCTCTCTCTCTTGGTTGATCCTATTTATGCAGTCAGTTCAATTGACCATTCCCCTACTACTTCTCCATTGGGTTCGACGGTATACGGATGAATATTTGTTTAGCGTCATAAAATCATTTTGGGAAGATCTATAGGGAAACATTAGCTATAAACCTCGTTATAATTGAAAAAACGGGAAAAAACCGAGGGACTATTCACTCTCTGTAAAATCAGGATGTTATAAATATAAGAATCGTTTAAAAACAAGATTGTGAAATCAAATTGATTAGAATTGTATTGATTGAAATCATTTTTTAATATACAATTACTCATGTTTTTTTTTATTACGAAATAATTTGTAATATTCACAATTCATAGGGCGATTTTCAAATTCACTTGAATTATAGGTAATTAATTTTAAAACCATGTGAATACAAATTTAAACACAATTGAAACTTGAAATCGATTAAAAATAATTTGAAATTATTAATCATTTTTTAAATTTAAATCAATTAATTTTGAAATAATTTCAAACCAATAAACATTTTATGAAGCATTTGTGTTATTCGAAAGTTGAATATAACTTAGAAATTATCTGAATGAATCTTAAATCATTTTGAACAAGGGCTCAATTTTATTGTTTTATTATCATTATGGAATCATTAATTATTTAGAATCAATTGTAACTTCTATATAAAATCAATTTTAAAACGGTTAGATATAATTTGAAATGATTTAAAATCGTTTGAAAGCATTTTAAATCATTTGAAATCTGTTTAAATCATTCAAAAATTTAAAATTAATTTACTATTCACAGAATTCGACTGATTCATTCGAAAATCAAAAATAGTTATTAATATTAATTATTAAAATCATTAGAATTTTTTTTAGATTTACTTGATTATGAAATCAATTTTGCTATTAATTATGAAATCATTTGAAATAAATTAAAATAATTTATTGTACTTGAAATCAATCATGAAATCTTTTAAAATCTTTTAAAATAATTGATTGTATTTGAAATTCATTATGAAATCATTAAAGATAATTTAAAATAATTAATTGTACTTGAAATCAATTATGAAAATAATAATATAGCGTTACTTAAAATATACTATAAAGCCATTTAAAATAATTTGAAATTAAAATAATTTTCCTATTCATTTTTCGAATGAATATTCCCTCGTAAAAACTATTAATGCCAAAGAGTGCACGGTACATTATCCATCCATAAAGATTTATCAAATATTCAATAACTCATATACATAACCTCGAGTAGAATTTAAAAGCCGCATTAAAAGACACACGCACGCTCACCCACACGCGCACACACAAAAATTCATTAATGAATATTCTCATTTGAACTTTCGCATCGTGTGTAAACTTGTGATCGTGTTTCTAATGTATTCCCGGTGCAATATTCAAAATGTTGAACATCAAAGCATTAATAAATCAAAACCAATTTCTCTCTCGTGCTTTGGTAAAGACAGAGAGGAGAGAGTCGAGTGGTCGGGCAAACTGGGCCAGTTTTCGGAGGGGGATTAGGAAAACTTTTTACCTGGAGATTGAAACCCTCCTTTGAGCCCCTTCGAGTCACGATGCGAATTCCGATTTACGCTAGGACGAAAGCTTCGAAATATATGGGATTCAAATGTTCGCCATAAAAGTTTTACGTTTTCTCAGCTCTGCGGTACCTTACATATACATATATATATCTATGCAAAATTATTTGGGTTAATTGGACCTTTTTTTTATACAAGTGAATTCGAATGTGTTAATTTAAAATGGCACAATGTTTCGTTGGTTTGGGTCAGAACGAGTGCAAAATTTATTTGTACTTTTTTTGGCTATACGAAAAATTTGTTTTTTATGTTTATACGATTGGAAAAAAGTACGTGAATTGCTATTTACGCACAGCATGTGACTATACTACTTACATACAATAATTGAATTTACTGTGCGTAAAATTTGTGTTTTATACATCATTCTCAAATCGTAGAATGCCATATCACGGTAAATCATGACTTAAAATGTGCATGCTCACGTATCTCTTTTATGCATCGTGTACCCAGATCAGAAGCACTTTAAGAACGTAATGTCGATGCGTAAAACACGCATTTTACCCATCGACTTCCAAAAAGTTCGGTTTAAAGTAAGTAACATCGAACACGTTGAAAAAATTTAGAAAAAGTTGTACATACAGTCTGAAACAAAATTAGAAAAAGTAATCCAAGTTTTTCTAAATGAAAAGAAAAACTCATCACCAATTTTACGTTAGAAGATAATTGAATATACTTAGATATACACACAGTATCCTTAATCCTCGCGACATTCCGAAACTGATCGTCCGAAAAAATCGACGCGGAAGATTACCGAGTCGCTTGGAACAAATAGATTTTACTGGTTTTACGAAAGTGTAAAAACGACATCGTCAAGAGAGAAAAAAAGAAAAAGTTTACCGACCGAGTATTACGAAAAAAAAAAAGAAAAACGGAAAATAAACAAGGTAGAAGAAGAATCGGACAAAATGAGAGACGACGTGTATACCAGGCTGATGTGGATTTATTTCGGCTGTGTCTCGACCGTTTGGGTAACGATGCGTCGAAAAAAAACACAAAACGGGGAGGCCAACGATCTCCGGTGTCTGCGAACTCTGTTTTTGTTTTTTTTTACCACGTGTAGGTAAACTCGTTTGCTGACGTAGTGCACCTGTAAATGGATGTACGTCGTACCGGCGGATTTGACGCGGAACCGAAGGAGGAAACTGCATTGGGGATTAATGGAATACACTTCTGTGTTTCTTTTTTTTCAGTTTCCTTTTTGATGTACAATTTTTTCTCCTTTTCGACTGTTGTACTGGAAATGAAAAGGGGGTTGTTGTCGTGTTCAATACTTTTATCGATCTTGGGTATTTGACGACGTGTGAGAAAAAATTTTTATTCTTAATGATCCATGCAGAGTAATTGTATTATCATTTTCAATAATATATGTAAGACGTATAGCGTTGGGTTTCGATGAGTAGGAAATGTGAAGTGTTTTGTATGATCATGATAATTAGGATTCTACAATTATCGATTCAACACCTACCATTATTTTTCTATGACATTTGAGAAAGATTAATAATAAATTTTCTTCGATAAATTGTCAGATATTAGGTAAACATATTTACATTTATAAAAGTTTTAGAGCAGTTATTGTAATAATGGTAACGACGCAGGGCTCTACAGTTATCAATTTGAAAGTTACACATTTTTGTCAATGAGAAATTGCATTGAATTTTACTTCTCTTTGAATTATAATATATATTCTGATATCAGATTTAAGTAACGAGGATATTTTAGAGAAATTGTTTGGTAAGATGATAATGAAAGGGATCTACTGTTATGGATCGAAAAATTGAACGACAAATTTTGTTTTTAATGCTATAGAAGACTTTTTTTTGATAATTTATAAAAATTGGGTCTATTTATTTTCTAAGAATGAGATTTCAGGTACTTTTTTATTATTGATGATAATTGCAGAAATCTACACTTATCGATGTAAAAAAAATTTACACGAAATTTGAAATACAAATTTTCGTAGTTGATAATTTTCTCATTGATCTGTCAGAAATATAATTGCACAGTAACTAATGGATTGAAGATGATTTTATAGGTGCAATGGTAATCTACTATTAATTCCAAAAAAATACGATAAATTATACTAATATTCCTAATTATACAATTACATTGAAAATTGTTGTTATTCATTTAATAAGGAAAAAATTAAAACTTATCAACTCAAATTAATAAATCTACATTTATAAATTCAAAACAATATTATTTAAAATATCAAATATAAAAAAAGCCGAAAAAATTTAAGTCTCTCGATACCACCCAGTACTTAACCAGTACGTAACGAGTAGAAACCCAGTGCACAACCAGCACTATAAAAATATTCTTTATAATTACTACCGCTTTAATAACTACGAAACCACTTCGTTAGAACGTAAAATATAAACTTCTCCTGAGAAAATGCATTTGAAAATCACCCAAGAGCCTTTAATTTTCCAATTCGCTAGTTCTCCGGGATTAGCACGCAGAAAAGAGAGAGAGAGAGAGAGAGAGAGAGAGAGAGAGAGAGAAAATCTCGTCACATTAGAATGTCCCAAAGTCCCGACAAACGTTTTTCTCGTACCATCCGTAAAAGTCGTCGTACAAACCGAAGAATCAGTCGTGGTTTCCTTTTTTCCCTTCTTTCTCTCCCTTCTTGCGGGAAAAGCTTGAAAAATTCCAGGCGACGCTAAAGCTTGTATACCGGACGACGAAAGATATTCACGACGAATGTTTTTCCAACGTGTCTCACGCGGTGCGATAAATAACATTACGTCATATTTTCTATTTATTTTTTGTTGTACGTACTTTTACTTGTATATTGATTAAATTGTAATTGTTTCTCTTTTCTCTTTGTGTTTCAGGTGAGTAACAGTGGTTTAATCTTACTTCATATTTATTTCCGTTTGAGAGGTGAGTATATGTGCAATTTTAAAGAGAAAAAAGTAAAGTTTCATTTTGTAAACGTGATTTTTCCTTAAAAAAATAGGTAAAATACTAACGACCAGAGTAATTCAAACAAGATCATTCTTAAAATACTAGTGTGGATTTTGGTGCTTTTTTATTAAGGAGAAAAAAATATAGAAACAAGAGCAAAGTTAATAAATATTATACAGCAATATTAAATTTAGTTTTAAATAAGAATTTTAGTCGATATTTCCGAAGCACAGTAATTTTCGCATTTTTGAATATCAATTCGACATCTCTTTTTTACAAAACATTTTAATACGTTCAACAATAACAGAAAAAATCTTAAAAAATATTTTTGAAATGTTAGTGAAAAAAAACAACCTCGGACTTTAACCAAGAACTTCGGCCTATATTCGGATTAAAAATAAAATTAAAATGATTTGTTTTAAGATTTAACTTTTACGATAGTAAGATGATAGTATAACATTTTTAATTTGTATGAATAATAATTTTTTAAAACAAACATTTCAAACACTTTTATAGGTTACTTTATCAAATCAATCGTCTTAAGTATGACTGTTTGAACAGTAAAATGATAGTAAAAATAAAATAAATATAATCAATTTAGGTAAATTCTCATTTTTATAAAAACGAATGTTTTATTTATCACTTAAAATTAATCAAATACTGTAGATTAGTTACTAAAACCGCTTATTAATACTGAAAAAAATATGTTTTTGATCTAAGCGGAATTCTTTTTAAATATACCTCAAGAAGAAAATCCGATTGGTCCAATGCAATTCCTTTAGAATCAAGAGGAATCTGATTGATTTTAGAATATTGATCTGTTTGAGTTGTACTACATACGTCATTTTTTGCAAAACGAAATTCCGTTCTATTATAAAAAAATCCATTCCATTGAAGCAAACAGATTTTCTTCTTGTGGCAATTAAAAAAATTTTTCTTTCCTTTTATACAAATCTAACTTTTGGAATAAGACAAATATGTCCCTTTTTGGAAAATCCAAAATTACGGGTTTTAAAAATGTAGAACAAAAACGAGTTTAAAAATTAATTGGAGATTAGTGAAATATGTCTTTAATTTATTTCCTTATTTAAAAAACTCTAATAATTCAATTTTCTTAAAAAAAAACCAAACCAAAACCAACTTTTCTTATTCTCATAAATACTCAAATTAGCCTCTTAAATCTAATTTTTTATTCTTTATACAAAATAACTCAATAACCTAATATTCACGTAAAAGAAAACCCAATTACTCACAAAATATTTAATAGTGGCCCAATATTTGTTTTTTTCGTACTCGAAATATGCCAATAATTCTAATTTCTTATTTCGAAAAAAGATCCCAATATTTACATCTTTTCGTATTCAAGATAACCCAATGTATCTAAAAGAAAAAAGAAACGTAGTAACTCAAAAATTTTATTGTCGTTTAAAACAACTCAAAATTTGTTATTTCCCCGTTTTCCAACAATTTTCCGCGCGTAAAAATATCGATAAAAGAGGAAAAAGAAAAACAAAGTGGGAACTAAACTTATAAAAATATAGAATATCATCTATTCCCGCGTAAAGAAACAAACGCTATCGAGGGAGTTTTACAGAAAAAGTACTTATTCATCATCTACGAGTCTTACAACGATCCGTACGTGTCACATAAAATTTTCCAAGCTCGAAAAAGAGGGAATTCGGATCACGAATTCTGTGGAGCGAGAGGTGGCGCATCGCATGCGACTTTCTCCTTTTTTTCCTCTACTTTTTTTTTGGAAGTGTATCGCTGCTAATGCCTTCCTCCCCATTACCCTCCTCCCGATTCTCCGTATATATGTACGAGATACACGTTTCATCAGTGAGAAAAAGGCGGAATGCTCGACCCCCTTTTTTTTAACTCCCTTGCAAGAAATAATCTATCTGATTTTTTTTTCATCTTACATTTATGTGATTTAATATTATGATTCTTTTTTTCTTACGCGTTAGTTAGGATACTGTTGCTCTAAAACGTAATTTTGTCACTGTTTTGTTTTTTTTTATATATAAATTTGGGTATTACACGAAATGAAAAAAAAAATTCGGTTATTTTTATTTACAAAAATGTTTAAGGGAAAAAACATGAGTAATTTTTCTTACACGGAACAAATTCTAAAATATATTTTCTATAGTAGTCGGTTGTTTCTGAAAAAAGGATTTTGTTACGCTTCTTCTGCGTAAAATGTAACGCTACACGCAGGAAAGTGTAAGAACGCATTGTAAGTGCAAAATACAAATTACATATACAGCAATGGTTAATTATGGTTTTTCTTGAAATTGCATTCGATAACCTCGAGATTGTCTATTAATATGCATAAAATAGTTGCTGCCAAATAATAATATAATAAATAATAATAAATAATAAATGTTATTTTACGCACTGTTCTTTTTTTTAAAATCGCATTTACACCCACTGCATCAAATAATATTGTTCCATACTTACTGTCCATATATATTAAATGTCGCATTTTCATCTACCTCTATTGAGATAGAATATTATGCATCAAGTGAGTAAAGTGCGAGAAACGTTCGCACGCGTTGTATATAACATATTTTGCGCACTAGTGTGCATAAAGTTTGACTTCTCAGAGGCGCATTTAGGTCGTAAAGTACTACTTTTAAATTACTAGGAAAAATAGCACTTTGCAACCTGAATGCCCAAACTGGGAATTCAAATATTACGCACACTAGTACAAAAATATTATTCGGTACACGCGTAAAAGATGATTTTTAATACTTTCACAATAGTATCGACGAGTGTTACATCAAGTAGGAATAAATATTTTCATATTTTTACACAATTTTTTGGCGTAAACAATAACTCATATTTCACACTCTATTATCGTAAAATATCATTTAATGTATTCTAGGCAGTGTGCAAAAACAACTTTTACTTAAGCTTTTAGAATAATCATTATTTTACGACTTGAATATGAGAATCTTAAAAGCATACAAGAATTACTTTACGCATTTTTTTTTCAAGCATACGTAAAATTGAATATTTTCATGCGTAAATTTAAATTTTTAAACCTTAGAAACGAAAAATTGGTATTACTTTTACCTTTTCCTTAAAAAATAAGTAAAATAAGTAAAATTCAATAACGAATATAGGTTTAAAAAAACGAATAACATTTGTTTACAACTTCAACGCACTGCGCGTACAATTGCAGTTGTATGCACACTAAAAGTAAATAACTACTTTGCACACTCTTTTCGATGATATATGTATAATCGAATATTTCGCAAAGGTCTTGCCAATATAACCTTTGACTTTTACTCCCCCTTGTGACGAAAAGATAAAACGCAGGTAGAATAATTAATATTGAAAATAAGTAAAAAAAAAAAGGAAAAAAAATTTGAAACATAAAAAAGTATAATTAACTAGCCCTAAAAATAGAACTATAGTACTTGACTCGAAACCGCAATACCGAACTGAACTCGCAAATTACAACGTGGCCACCCACGATCGAACAAAGTCAGCCATTCTCTCTCTCTCTCTCCCTCTCTACGTGTCCCTCTATTCCGATTCGACCGAAAATTTAACGGAAGTACGGTATAGGGTGCGAAATTCATCCCTCTAATATTTTGGCCACGGTCAATTATGCCCGCGTCAAACCGATGCGAGTCTTGGTAATTTTTCGCGAGATTGGCCCCATTGTCAACCGAGTGAATAAAAAAGAGCCTCTATTAATTGCAAAACTCGTTCAGTTTTATAGCGGATGAGCCGAGAAATATCGATTATCGATCCTTATCAAGTGAATTCTACTATACCTTCGTTCTTTTTTCCTTCTCGTTTTATCCGTCAAGTGGTAACTTTTTTTCGAATATTTTAATTTATTTCAGTTAGTTCGCGAATTTCTTTTTTTTTATGATAATTTGTTATATCCGTGGAGATTGTTATAAATTTATAAAAAAAATGAATGGCCGAGATGAAACGTTGATTGGATATTATTGGATACGTTCTCTAGTTTTTTTTATTTTTTTTTTATTAGTATAATTTGTCTTAGACACATTTTAATTTGTTTTTTAGTAGATATATTTAGGTTTTGAGGTTAGGAATAACTCCATTTTATATCTCGTAATGAAATAACCGATTTTAAAAAAAAAGTATCAGCTTTTGAAAAAAAAATTTTTCAAACCCAGGTAACAACAAAGAGAAAAGTATAAATTCGAAAGAGATATACGACAAGTTGAGTATACGATGTCCCAAATGAATTCGCGCAATTTAAATCGTAACTTTGACTATATGCCAATAAATTATTCTCTCTTTTCTCTCGCGAGGGCGTAAGTTTCTTACGGTACAGAATATATATTTCGCAAGTAGCGTAGCTGAATAATAAATTCCGTTCCACTTTTATAAAGGAATTTAATATTCAGAGAGCTCTAAACTGTGGGCCAACGAGTTTTGATAGATTGAAATATTATCTTCATTGTTGGAAAGACAAACTTTCAAAACGTAATACCGCTAATTGGTAATTGTTTAAAATTTTTGGAAAAATAATTATTTTTTAGTTATACCGGTGAGTTGGGTTTTCCTTTTTGGAATATGATAAATATAGAGTAAAAGATGGGGCATCGAAATTTTTATCATTAAATAAGTTGTAATTTTTTACCAGTCGTAAGCCTTGATTTTATGATTTATCATTGCCGACTACAAATGATTATTTACTTATTTATTAATTAAAAAAATAAATATTTTAAAAAACCGGGTGAGAAAGTCAACTATAAATCATTTGACCACCGCATTTAATTTTTTCAAATTTTTGGATCGATCATTTTATGATAATTTTTATGGGTTGATATAGGTAGATCCCTGTAATTTGTGATTTTTCATACTTCACCTGAAGAAAATCTTTTTATATTTAACTATCTAACAATATTTCTAGAAATTCATTTCAGTCATTTAAAAATGTTAAATGAATGATATAATCTAATTTTGGCATTAACAACGGTAGACTTTTGTTATCGACTGAGTTTTTATTTACTGAATTTAATTAAAATAATTGTTTTCTTTTATAATAAATTCATAAACTTCTTATATATATGCTTTATATTCTATTAGTTAACTTTATCAGAATTTTTGTAAGCAATATTTTGAATACTTTTTGGATCGATAATGGCAGATCCCTTTAATCATTCTTTAAGAAGATATTAAACATTAATTATAGGGAATCTACACATTTCAACTCAACATTTATATCTAAAATATTGAATTAAAAATTTGTAATAATGTATGCGGGTCGCTTAAAAAATAAGAGAGGAGTTTCACTATAACGCTCATAATTCGATTTGTATAGCATGTAAGCAATTTATCATTATTTTTAACCTTTTAATAAGATTTCAAAATTTTAGATATAATCGTAAACCTCGATTGTATCGGCGATAAGTTATTATTTTGTGTTTATTTATTTAAAATTAATAATTTTTAAATTTTCGTTTAATTTTAAAATTTTTTATTCCATAAATATTAGTTTAAATTTTTTGATTTAATAAAAGTAGATCCCTACAATGATTCTTGAGAACATGTGTAATCTAGAAAATTTGTTAATCGACAATTATCTCACTTTTCTTCCTGCAATCCTCTTTAATGAATTTAAATACCATTTAAAAACTACTTTCATAATTTTTTAATCTCAATTAATTCAGATATTCGACTTTTACAAATTACCGACACAAATGCAATTCTTTGAAAAATTATTTATTTCCAAAAATTCACTAATATTAATCTACAACCTTTTAACAGAATAATTTTTATTTCGCAATTAAATTTTAAACATTTAATCGATACACCGCGCTCCACGTATATGCAAAGTTAATTAATTAATTGAATAAAAATGTTACTTAAAACGAATCACAACGAAATGAGCAGCGCAGTTTTCTCTTTTTTTTAATCTACCTTTCAAACTGATTTAACTTTTCATTCTAAAATAATGAAATCCCTCTTTTCTTTTGTGTGTGTATATATGTATATATATATAGATTTAATTCAAAATTTGCATAAGATAGGATAAAATCTAAAGTAAAGTATAGGGTACTATAGCAATCATGAAATCTAGGGACGAATAAAACGTATATATATATATATATGTTCAGTCGAAATGCCGAGACTTGCATTTCCCTTTTACTCTCTTCCTAACTTACTAAGAGAAATGTTTCTTTTATTTTCGATTTTCCTTAGAAATATGTTTCGGAGGTTATATATATATACATCTACGAACTCGCTTAGCCTCGATTTTAGTGTCTGCAGTGTGCATTCGAATTAGAGAAATGAAATTGTTTGTTAAACGTGAAAGGCAAAAAGAAAACAAATTCTTTTTATTGGGTTATTTTTTTATTAATTCGATTGGATGTACGTTAACTTTTCATGTGTGTAAGATTACCGATTGTCGGTAAAGCTTTGAAAAAACCGACTATGTGAAAACTGTTAGGCATTTTATATTTTTTATGTGTAAAAGGATAGAAATTTTTGAAAATTGTATATGATCTAATCATTTTAAGAAGTGTATTTTATTTTTCAAATACTTTTAAATGAATAATCTGTAGATGTAATTATCTTTATCGATGATTAAGTTACGGACCTCAATTACCGACATTATTTACCGACGTTATTTATTTAATTGTAAAATGTAATATGTTTTAAACTTTGTTTTTGAATTTCTTTAAAATTTTAAATGGATGACTTGCCAACCAGAGTAACCGACAATACGTTATTTAATTGATAATGCATTTTTTTAATACAAAAATTTTTTTAATTCTAACCCTACCCATTGGCCATTACTTGTATACATGCTCTAAAAATTCTTTTGGATTTTCTTTTTACTCATATTTTACTTATGGGCTTAAATTATCTACAATGTGCTAATGTGTAAATTAAAATACAAGATTTTTTTTAAAATATGTTCATATTTTTAGCATAATAATTGAAAGATCATTTTTAATAATCGACAATGCTGCTTTCTTACCGGCATATAGTCACCAACAATGCATTTTTATTTAATATTATTAAACCACAATATTTTCTTCTAAACTAAACTAAACATAATTTTTTCTTAAAAAACAGTTTCACTGACTTAGTTCGCACTACTACGAATATATTTTCAGATTTTTAAATCGTTGACTTACCGACTTAAAGTACCGACAATCCGTTATATTTATTTAATCTTAATTAAACAAAAAGTTTCTTCTTAAAAATGTAATTCTATAAACATCCTCCACATGTCTCATAAACTATCGATATATCTCAAACGGTAATCTCCATATTGAAAAATGCAGATCCCTGTAAAACCCAACAAAAAAAAAGATACGCAAACCTTTTCTCTATACCCCGAAGATTAATAGGGTCACAGTCACTAAATCGCGCGGTTCCGGATTAATTTGCATTACCGAGAAATCCTCTCTGCGCACACGATATAATCAACCTCGATTTTCCTGGGCTCGGATAAGAAGTGTAAAGACGTACTGTAATTGCGGGAACGACGGTGGACAAAGTCCGGAATGACGACGACGATGATGAGGTTGAAATATTTGGGTCCGTATGTACCCTAAATGCATTTCCTCGAATACTCCGCTATAATTGCTCCACACACTGGAATTTTCAGGTTATGTTTATCTCACCCCACCCTCCCAATTCCGAGCAATGTTCATTTCGAACAAACGTTTTCTTCGCGAACGTTGTACATTTTTTTTTAACAAAGAAATAACTTATTAATTAAACGTTATAATTAAAAAGCAAAATGTTTATATCTGCGATAATTGCATAAGTAAATATTATTTTCAAATAATGTAACCACCACATTTCGAGGCAGACGAATCTATTTGAAGCTGGAAATAAGAGAGTATAAAACGATGGCCTTTCGTTAACGAATGCACAGCGACGCCGACCAGCGAGATAATATACAAAATTAAACGAATTGTGTATACATAGTTTTTAAATGAAATAATCAAACGGTTTTCCCTGAGATTATTTGATTAGAACAGACGGTATCGCATTAATTACTAATATTTTTCTCTTTTATGTAATATTTAACGATGACAAAACATTTTTACTATAATTGAAATTTCATGTTTATTAACGGGATGTCGGAGATCCAAATTGCAGGAATCTTTCAACCCAATTATACCTAAAATATTGAATTAAAAATCTGAAGAAAATTCATACGGATAGCTGAAAACATAAGGAAGGGTTTGACGTTTTGATTTTTTTAAGAAATAATCATTTTTAAATAATAATTGAGTAAACAATTTTTAGTCGGTAATTAATAGTAAAAAAAGGCATAAACATTCAACTCAAACATCGTAATCAAATTATGGATTTATTATATATCGTAATCAGATTATGGATTTAAGAACCTGAAAAAATTTGGGTGTATTATTTAAAACGTGCCTGACGTTCGGGTATTTTTAAAAATTTAATCATTTCTTTATAAAAAATGTAAAAAAATCTTACCATATTCCGAGTTTGACATCTCCTTTATTTGTATTACTCGTGACTATTTTGCAATAAACTTTTTTTTGTTTTTTTTTTTACCAAATAAAGCAAGAATTGATGTTATTGATTATTATTTTAATTATTCAAGTATCAACGTATTTAATTAGAAATACTTAAAAAAAATTATTGTATTAAAATTCACATGTTAGAGTTTTCTAATATCTTAATATTTAATATTAATTATATAATATAATTCACTAAATTTTTTTCACAATAAATCAATTACTAAAATTGTACAACACTATTTAATTTTGACGAAATCAAAACTATTAATAAACACAAATTTAATAAACACATAACGAATTATTAAATTAAATGTAATTGATAAATGATAGAAAGTTATATTAATATAAATAATTTATAAATACATATACTTATAACTTTTAACTAGTAAAACACAATTTAATTTTTACGAAACAAAAATAATTATTATTCACAGTAAAAAATAAAATAAATTTTAACTTATTAAAATGAAAATGATTAATACTTTTTGAATTTTGTTTATATAATAAAGATAATTAACAGAACGTAGAATACAACTCTGCATTTTGATAAATAAATTATTATAATATTAATATAATTGTATCTCCTAAATTTCAAAAACCGTGTAATTGTTATAATAATTAAATTACAAAAATTTCACGTATCAAAGGAACCACTAATTAAATTTTCCAACATAAATAAACAGAAAAATATTAAAATGCACTGCATTTCGGCATGTAAGTGGAAATTATATCGATTTCTCTCTATTGTTTCGGTATACCCACGGAATAATTTTCGATGTAAACTCACCGTCGAATTTTAATAATTGAAACGACCTAATCAATGCAAGTTAGTATAATTAATAATCTAATTAATTTAAATATACAAAATGCACAACGCACACGAACAAAGCTTATATATACATTTTCGAATCGAATTAACAAACGCTTATTATGATTATATATTTATATAATCATAATAAGCGATATAATTAATAAGTGTACGAAAAAAAAATTAATATAATGAAGTACACGTATCCTATAATAATGGACTTTTAAAAGAAAAATATTTTTTCTCACACCCGCAAAAACGCGATCGCAAATATTTGCAATTGCGTTGAGAAGAGAGACGGGGGAAAAAAGAGCAAAAGGCTATTGTCATTCGGTTAAAAATTCAAGTGTCAATAAATTAGACAATTAAACCGTTGTTCATCCTCTCTTTCTACCGAATTTCGCAGTCAATAAACAGGGTTTTTTTTGCATATTTTCTCGACCGTGTAAAATGTGACGGACACGCGCGCAAAAGAAAAAAGAGTAAGGAAAATAAGGTTTCGAAATTGTTTCGTTAAATTAATACTTTGGTAATACGCGTACTCCTCGGACACTACTTTTTTCAGTGGAGAAAATTAATTGAAAGGGCTAATCGAGTGAATAATTCTGGTTTCTATCTCGGGTGGATTTAATCTCTTCCTACTTTATTATACTTTTTTTTTATAATTTAATATAGGATTTTAACTACTCGCGTTGTGGTAGTGATATTTCGTATGTTTTTGCCAATATTTGATAGACAAAAATAATTGGTCATTTTATGTGGTTATATATACGTTTTTTCTTTTGGTAGTGGAAAAATAAAGTATTTTTGAGCCATTTTACAATATTGGCTGATGACTTAATTGAAATATTGGATACTTTTAGGGTTATGAATTTTTGTTTTTAAGTAATAAATGGAATTTTTCGCCTGACGGATTTGCAAATTTTTAATTATCAAAATCTTTTATTTACTTAATCCTGTATTTTTTAAATAACAATTGGAGTTTCTTCCCCTAATAAGAAATATCAGTCTATTCATCATTTATTGATATTTTTATTGTAAAATTGGATATTTCATTTGATTACGTAGTCTTTTGTTAATAATTCACAATAAAATTTACTTACTTTTCTTATTGGTTACACTACTTGGTGGTGTGTATTTTACCCGATAATTTCTTACAAAATAATTGATCATTTTAGTATTATTTTTGTTGTCAGTACCTCATTAAAAATCATTAGTTATTTATTCCCAATAGAAAATTACACTAATTTTGAACAATTTTGTAATATTGGATATGTTCAAATGTTTTATTGGGTTATTGTTGCCATTTGATTATTAAAAAATTGTTTATTCTGCTATAATCTCGCATTTGTGTAAAAAAAATTGAACGTTTTTTACCCAGTTATTGGCCATTTTCATAAACTAACGAATCGTCAATTTAAAAAAAAAACACTATTATGCAATTTATAAAATTACATTCTCAATCACCATTCCAATGCATTTTCAATTATATTTCCTCACTTTTCCAACTTTTCAACCCAAAATATTTACCTGAATCATTTATCCATCAAATCAAAACTAACATATATAAAAAAGAAAATTAATTAAAAATTTACTTTCTTAACCATTCAATTCCCTACAAAGCGGTAAAAAATTAAAAAGAAAAAGTTTTATTCTATTATTTTTTTCTCTTGATGCCACGATGTGTATAAGGGATTCTCGATAATCAAAACACGTAGCGATTATTCTCGCGAAAGTTTATGTTTTGAAAAGACCGGGACTGGCAAAGAAGATGGGAGGTTGAAAGATAAAGAGATTGAGGAAAATCGAAATAGCGTAGCGTGCGAGCTTTTGTGCAAGCTTGAATCTGAGGAACAAACGGATTTATCAACAGTTAATTTAAACTTCTTACGGGTCTTCAATCTCGAATAAAAGGCAACTATTTACTCGAGTTCAGTAAACTTTTCCACTTTAGGTTATGGTCTGACGCTTCTTTTCACTCCTCCACTTTGTTGCGATCTCATTTATTTATTTATTTGTTTATTTATTTCTATTGCTCGACGTCGCGCGATATTTATCGTTACGCTGTTCGAAGATTATCGACAGTTGTTTCTTCATTAACTTATTTATTTATTTAATTATTTAGTGATGTTTTTTTCATTTTTCTGCGGATAACAACGATAGTGATTATTCAATTCATAATTAAAATAATAAATATGTTTCATCGTTTCTATAATTAATAATATTAATAGAAGTAAATGAAATATATGTATAATCAAGTGTATTTTTTTATTTAATTTAGATAAACATCCTATATAAATTATTTATTTATTTAATAATTTTTAATATTATTAATTAAATATTAATACTCATAATATTTTTCTTTTTTTTAAGTAAATGTTTTCTGTAATCCTAAAAATTAAGGTAAAATTTATAGAAAAACAAATTATTTGTTAAATTTGTTAAAAATTGATAAACATTATTGAAATCAATCGAACGAAAGTATTTATTTCGAACTTATTTTTAATAATTGTACACAAAACGTTATTACTTTTTTTTCTCAAAAATGTTTATAATTAATTGAATAAAAAGCCTTAAGAATTTATTTATAATTCTTTTTTTAATTAAATACCTATTATTAATGTTATCGTAATAATTTTTATAAATAATAAAACTAATAATTTAAAACAAAAAAATTTATTTTAATTTAATTTTCTGTTTGTTTTAATCAATTGTAAATTGTAATACGGACTAAAAAATTAATTTAATCATGGATAATCTTTTAAAAAATTCAAAAAGACTGATATTAACAGACGTTTCATACATCCAACAGATTTATACGATTGATATTTTAAATTAAATATATTCAGTTTGACTGAAAAAAAATTATTTCTTCTTTTTCATTTTATTTCAGTATTACATTTATTTATTTTTTTATACATCAAAAGATTATGTATACGTACTAAGAATCAATTTTCGTTTATCAGTTTGGGTAAATGTAGTCGAAATTCCAATCACTGTTTTTTTTTAATAACGTATCTGAATTTGAAAAGAAGAAAGTTAATCGAGATGATTTGTATAAATGGTAATAAAATTATTTTTATGTCTCTTATTTCGTGATATATCGAATTAAAATTCAAGTAAAAAAAAAAAAATATAATGCTAACTCGATCTCTAAATTAAAATTTTTAAGTAAAACATTATCCAATTTCATCAAACTGTTCGTTTACCGGATAAACTTTAACCAAATTCGCTCGTTGTTGCCCTTTTCTTTTTTTTTCGCGTGCCACTCAGTTTTCTTCCTCATCTCGTTTTTCCGTCTCTCCTCTTTCGTTCCCGATACTTTTCTAGTTGATTGGCACTCCTAACTTTGTTCCTTCAATCGGGTCGAACAATGCATACGAACTGGCCCCTTTTCGCCGGGTTGTTGTACACACGTAAACAGCCTCGGCCCGTAAAATGCAAATGCCTAATCAAACTGCACGAGGCGTCAAATTTGTTTTTCCCCTACGTTTTCTTTGTTTCCCATACACGTACGTATACGTATATATACATTTTTTTTCTTTTGGTTCTTTTTTCACCTCCTCCTTTTTTTGGTCGAGTAATTTTCTTTCGTGGTATTATCTTCGCGAGATTTCAAGGGAGCGAGTTTGAAAAAGTTTTGTAAAAGTCTTTGATTCCGAAAGTAAAGTTACCGAGTAAATTGCAAAATGTAGAAACGATGATGAGGATTAAGTATGTTTTTCCCCCTTTTTTGGCTGTGTTTTTATGTGGTAGGTTGGGATGAGATTTAATTATTTATAACATGGTTGTTTCTTACGATGTGAATATTTAAAAAATTCAAAATAGTTGTTTAAATATTCTTTTACTTAATTACCAACAGTGCCCACTTTTTTTACCGACAACGTGTTCTTCATTTATTTTTAATAAAAAGGAGTTCCGTAAATTAATTCATATGTGTTACACATTTATTTTGAATTTTTTCAGTTATTTATTGCAATGTTTTAATCAGAACATTTCTAACTGATAAAAGGTAGCTTCCTGTAATCTGACAACTTTTTGGAATTATCGATCTTTCTAAAAAATTTTTTGTAATATTATGCGTAAAGTGCGATTTTACACATACTTTGTATTTTAAAAATCATATTTACGCCTCCAATAACACTCGCTCTCGTTCGAAAATCAACACTTTCGCACTTGTATCGAAAAGTACTATTTCTAAATATGTTCTATAACCTTTTTTCTCGCAGTTCTGTTGAGTATATTTTTTTTACCGACAATACTTATTTTTTTACCTTCCGAGTCTCTTTTTTACCGACAGTTGCCCTCTTTTTTAATGATAACGTGTTATTTATTTATGCTTAATGAAAAGCAGTTTCTGTTTCTCTTTTTATTTTCACATTTTGATCCGAACATTTCAAACTGATAAAGGTAGAACCCTGTAATCTGACAACTTTTTAGAACTATCGACCTACCTAAATTTTTTCTTTAAAAGTTATTCTAGAAAACTTACTCTCAAAGCATTTTTTGTTGCAAGAATACTTGTTTTCATACTTATCGGATCTCTCTCTTTTACCAACAGTACCCAGTTTTTTATCCACAATGATTTGGTTCAAAATTAAATTTACCGATTATAATCTTCTTTTCTTATAAACAGCTTCTTTAGTTTTTTCCACATTCCACGTTTCGAACGATCTTTAACATTTTTCAGATTTGTACATTCGTAAATTAAACTACAATTTTTCATGCATAATAGTAGAGATTCTCTTTTAAAAGTTTTGGGTTAACGGACACAAAGTCATTCTTTTTCTTCGAAACTCGGTTCGTTAGACTCTACCATATATTCAAAAATATGCTTGAATTTTATTAAATATATATAATTAAATATTGTAAGCATATAATCTTTGTGTTCATAAAGGTGGATCCCTGTACTTATCATTCACACAAAAAAAAATACATTTTACCTTTTATTTACTGAAAATTTAAAAAGTAACATCACAATTCACGAAAAATATTTGAATTAATAAATATCTAGTACTATAACGCGTTAATAAATCATGGACCTGTACTAAATTAACGCTCATTTATACCATCGGAAGATAAAAATATAATGAAACCGCATAGCCTTTTCCACCGAGAGTTATCAACTATTCAAAATCCGCCAAACTGCTGGGTAACACTTAACTCCATAAATATCCGGAGAGAAAAAAAACTGAGAGCTTTTAGGAAACGCGCGAAAAAGTTTCATGAATAATTCCAGACCGGTCGAAATCCGAGCCACATCTTATTCGGAATTCCTCGGACATCCCTTTTTCCTCAATCGTTGTTAGAGGGTTAGACCCTTCGACACCTTTCCCTTTTTTTCTTATGCTTCTGCTGATGACTGTTTCTCAGAAACGCGATGGTTCGGGTTATTTTTCTTTTATTTGGGTTCCTTGTTTCCTTGATTACTGGATGATACGCTCATGTTATCTGGTGCTTTTTATTAGATAGTATAATTTTTTATGTTACCTTTAGTTGGTAAATAGTTTACTTATTGTTATACAGTCATAATTTGGAGGTAATATTTATATTACTAATTTTTTGTTGATCATTTAAGTCTTTGATCTGGATATTTGAAGCTTTTAGTTTGGGTATTTTTAGTTTCTAGTTTGTAATTTATAGTTTTTAGCTTGTAAATTTTTTGTTATAAGCCTATATCTACAAATTTTTATTGGATAATTTTTTCATTATAAATTTTAAGTTGATTTTCTGTTGTTGGTCAACTTTTAGTTGATTATTTTTATTTTGTAATTTTTCTGTTGTTCATGATTTTTTAATCGCTAAATTTTAGCTATTAATTTTTATTTTGTCATTTTTACTTGATAATTTTTTTTATTCTATTTATACGGTAATATTTTAGTTAATTTTCAGTTGACAATACTTAAGTTTGTCGATTTTCGTTAGTACTTTTTTAGTCGGTCGTTTTGCGGTTAGTAGCGTTTCACTTTTTCGCGACATCGTATTAAGCATATGAAAACCTGAACAATAGGATTGCAGACCAAGAAAAAATAATAGTGTCAGTGTAAAAGAAATTGTCTCATAATATAGAAAAATTTTCCAATGGAATTTATATTTTTATAGAGGGCTGCGAAACTTTTTTAAAATACAGCGCGTAAAACTTTTTCCAATAATTCTTTTTTTTTCTCTCTCCATCCGTATACCTCCACCCGAATATCAGCTATACCTAGTTTTATTTTTTTCTTTTTTTTTGTACCTTTCACTCTTACATTACGTGGAAAATTTAAAAGCCTAGCGTCAGCAAAGAAAACGGTTATAAAAATCGATTTGTTCGAATAAACTTTATTCTACTTGGTGAGATTTTCCTTTTTTTCTCTTTACGCTCATCGTTTCCCCAGTAAGTAATTCATGTCCAAGATTAAACTCCTCAAAAGTTATATTTTTTTTTTAAATACCGATGTAACTTTGGTTGAATAATTAAATAAAATATCGATTTCGGACATTCTCTTGTGTTCATTTAACAAAATGATTCGATTTACTTTTTCTTTCCTTATTTCGTTCAAAATTATGTGCGGTAGATGGATATTTAATTGAATACTAAACGTTTTTTCATAATATTTCATTGAATATTGTATGTATAAAAAATTGAGGTTATTTGTGGGTGAAATTAATTATTTTGTGTAAATGATACGCCGAATTTGGTAAAACGTCGATTATTATAATTGTGGAGAAAATTAACAGTTCTGGTTTATTTTGCGAAAACGGTTATTTCAATTATCGAATAATATATATATGTGTGTGTGTGTGTGTTTGTATTCCGCAATGTGTAATTCGAATTATTTCGAATTTTCGAAATTATATATGAAAATTATAATCTTTTTTTTAAGTTTCGAGTTCGATTCTCCTAAGTGAAACAATCAAGTCCTTTCGCTGTTGATTACCTTTGAAATGGAAGCCTAAAATAATAGACGTTAGAAAATATTTAAAACGAAGTTTTGGGTTACATTCCCAAGTTGATGAAGTGAATGGACTGTAAATATCATTTTTTACAATTTCTTTATTTTAGGATAGGAAGTAAATACAAGAGAAACCATAAAGTATATACATATAAATAGAAATGCTCTCTGGCTCGATTGATACAATCATATCTTTGTTGCATATATTTATATGAAATTTTTGATTTACTTATTTTTGCATTGCTGGTGAGCTTCGAATATTGAAGCCCCAAACGAGCAGTGTTAAATTACATCAAAAAGAGAGTATCAGGTTCGTCCCTCGTCATCCACAGCACCGCCACAAAATTTCCATTAAACAAACGCATCAAGAGTAAAACGTTAAATTATGCCAATTTTCTTACAACGTAACCTCTTCGACCCACCCTTGCTCAGAAAATGCGATATACATTAAAAAAAACAGCATTACGCTACCTCGCAAAACATTGAATTACTTGAAACGGTGATACAAACGATTGAGTCGATCATTCGAGACATTTCCCTAGGCGATCATTCGTATCGTTAAGCATCCGAGTTAAAAAAAAAAGAAGTAGTCACTTCCTCCCAAGACGTTCCGAAGTGGAATCTAAAGAAACTACGCGGTTATTTCGCGGAATCGAGTTAAAGTAGCGTTTCGGTACTTTGTGAATCGAAGGAAGAAAAGAAAAACCGTAACAGAGTTAAAGACGAGAGAGGAATAAGAGGAGGAGGAGGAGGATTAAAGGAAAGAACCAACGAGATCCAAAGAGTTGGTACTTGATAAAGGAATTGTGTGGCGCCACGGGGATGGAAAAGAACCTTGAGAAAATTAATGTGACCGATGAAACTTGCGCGTGATTCCTTCCCGTTTCCTATTCTCCGAGAAAAAATCGATTGCTATCTACTTATTCCAGATTTTATTTCGCAGATTCTTCCTCGGTTGATGATACCTCTTTGATATATCTTTAATTATTAGAGGCAAAACGTAACGGTATCTTCTAAATTGACCTCTAATAGATATATACACAATTTTCTTTTAATATAAAACTTTGTACCAATCTTAGTAGGTTAAGGATAGAAGAAAATAAGAAAACTACAATCCGTATAAAAATCAATATCTCTGTTCCGCCCATAAATTTCACGTAGCATCAACGAAGAAGAGGTAAATTAGCGAACTAATACCTTAGACCGCGTTCTCCATTCTCACCTCGCATTATCCTAATCGCTCTATTTCTTCACTCAGTTTCCTATCTCTAATTGCTTTTGATCCCCCCAAGCGACTTCTTTACCCGCGGCTCATTCCTCACCGTTGGCGTCTTTTCCATTCCAACCGAAGGCTAGTTTCACGATCCTACGTGATTTGCATCGCACCAGAGATAGTGGACGAGGGATTCCAAGTTGATGTCCCCTGATCCAGCTGTTCTCTCTTAAGCTGATACAGTTAACTTATTTTTGTCGTACGGTAGACCTAATCTTTTATTCTTAGTTTTTAGTGTAGGTCACATTTTGTTTATTATGGATGGATTAAATTATTCTATCTGTTATTTTGTCTTTGACATCTAATAGGAATGATCTTTTATTCTTGGTTTTTGACTGTCATCGTATTTACCACTTTAAATGTGTTATTTAGAATTTCCAAGGAAGTAAAGTGAATCTTAATATTAACGATTGATCAAAGGAAAATTATGGTGAGTATATAATTATGCTGAAATTGAAATCCACATTTGACACGCTACTATTCGACAGGTATCCAAAGAAAATAAACTAATCAATTCTGGTTTCTAGCTGAAATTTGCAGCTTATTCCTCAAATTGGGCACTTGATCAACTTGTCAACAATTTAGGATCAGAACTTCTGAAAAACTAGGCATTTTCGGATTACTTAGAATATAAATTAATTTATCAATAGCTACGTATTATGAATCGTTCCACAAATTGGAATTTCAAACTCCTAGTTAAATTTTTATTTTGAGAGAAAATTTGTTGTATTAATTAAAACTTTTGTTGTTTTCTTTCCGATAGTAAATCTCACTGGCATAGTTCTGCTTGTAGATGGTTGACATAGTGCCGCAACTTGATAACTAAAGTAAAAAAAATTGTTGTGATTACTAATACGTAATTTTGGTCTTGGGATCATACATACAAAGATTGTTTAAAAATATAAAGAATATGACTCTTTACCCTTCAACTTCCTCATCGTTTATATGGGAGATAGATTCTAAAAAAAAGAGAGATTGTACTTTCTAAATTCCTTCGAATGGGAAAGTAACAAATCATTGCATTACTCTTTGGAGTGACTTCACTTTTTTTATTTCAAGGAATTTTGGAAATATACCGACCTCTCGATACACTGACGACCAATTGCCTGATATCTTGAATACATTCATCAAATGTCCGTGACGTTTACTTCGAACATGTGACCATAAATTATAGTTTTAAAAAAAATTATCCATGAATTAAAAGTTAATGGGTTTCATTACATTTAATATGAGAATTACTTAAGTTATATAATACTTTATTTATTCATCTCATAAAAGTGTATTAATTCTTATGAGATTTATGACCGATATGTTTATTTATTACCTAACGTCTCTTTTATGTCCGATATGTTACAACATTAATCTCGCACCGTGTACCACCTTCAAAGATATTTTGTGAAAATATTTGAAAAACTAAAAATCAATCTTTTTAAATTTCAAATTCCTTATATCACGTTAAAAAATCGTATAATTTGCACATGTGCGTGATCCTCGGTTTTCCATCAATTGAAGAACTGGTCCAGTCAACTGTATCATCAGTATTCTCAGGTTAACAGTTTCCACAAAAAAAGAGACGCGGAATTCCTTAACCTTTGCCATTAGATTCGAAGTACGAAACGACGTCGTCTGATGTATCGCACGGCGGAGTCAACTGGGTCAGAACGCAAGGATGCGAGCTCGGAGATCCTTTTTGCAATTCAGTGAGACGCCCTCGGGGATACAAAAGAACGAGAGAAGAATAAAGAGTCTGCGACAAGGAATAAAAAAATATATCTTCTTCCCATGCGATGTCGAATTTCGATCTTTCAAAAATTAGATTTCGACGTTCTTCAAAAATTAACCTTTTTTGTTTTCTTCTGCGACGGAAACATGATGAGTCAATGATGAACAATGAATTACCCGCAATTATAAACCTGACTAGGACAGCGTTGTTATTAATGACGCTGAATCTTCGGCTCGTTAATCAAGCAAAGTTGTTTACGTACACAACACTCGGTAAAATTCATAGTTTTTCGTTACTATATAGTCAATCGACTCAAAGAATATGTTCGAAATTTTCGGAGACAATCGTGGAGGGAAAGGGGAAAAATATCAAAGTTTCGCGTCGTTTGTACATGCAAATAAGTAGATATATATATACTAAATCGAGTGGTTCGGGTAACCTCATTTTACCAATGAAACTAAACGGGCGAATCCTTTCAAATTAGATCCCATCATAGGGTGTAAAGCGACGTACCTCAAATCTCAAAAGGGTCTCTCTCTCTCTCTCTCTCTCCTCAGGATCAGGACAAAAGGCCTTTGTCGTGATAGTTGCCTTCAAACTAATTTCCGAGTTTTTCCCTTTCATGCCTTTTACTCACTTCAGCATCTATATATATATATATATATATATATTTCTCTTGCTTGGTCGTATTGTGGAATTTCATTGGACAATACCCTATTCACTTATGTAAAAGGAGATTCTAGAGTATTTCCTTTAATGTTTATGCATTAGACGGTGTGCCGCCGACACCGCCGTCGTCTCTCTATACCGTCAACAAAGCAAAATTTTCAATTTATTGTCCTGAATGTATATATTTACTTTTTTTAAGGTTTTCAGTTTGCTTTAACTGAATTTAATTGTTATTAACTTTTAGAGGATGTTGTGGTTATGATTACGGGGATCTATAACGATCCGAAAATTATACGGGAGAGAAAGTTTAAAATATGGAGTTGAACTGTTTGATAAAAAAAATTACTTTCGAAATATTAATTGAGGAAACGTGTAATAGAAGCCAGTAAAGTTATAATCTGAGGAAATATGTTTTTATATTTCAGTTATTTTAAAATTTTACAACTCAAATTACTAACAAATTATTTTGATTATTTCAAAGTGTTATGTCTAAAATTACTACAGGGATTTACCTTTATCAATCCTAAACTTATGTTGAAGATTAAAGGAAAAGCGTATAACTATTTGCAAAGAAAGATAAAATCATACAGAAGAAGATAATGCGTAAACCATTTAATAAAACATCACTCTTTTAAGGTTATATGTTAAGGAAAATTAGTGTTATTTGGGTTAGTTTGAAGTGTTACCTCTTAATTTACAGAGATGTACAATTTTCAACCAAAAATTGAAAATATGAAATCAAAAAGAATTATCTTATAACTGGTAAATATTTGGAAAATATAGGCAAAGTCATGAAAAATAGCTTCTATCGGTAAAATGTAAGATTGATACTACAGGGATCTACCTATATCAACCTGAAATTACAAATTTGAAATTTAAAGATCTGAAGAAATTTGCAATTTGTTTAAAACTCGTGGAAGAAGCTGACAAACTTCTTATAAAGAAAAAACAATATTTTTTAAAATATTTGAATTTTAGTCAACATCTCTGATACACAGCATTTTTTGCATTTTTGTATACCAATCTTGCATTCCTATTCTTGAAAGTTTCTAATACGTTCAGTAGTAACAGAACAAAATTTTTAAAAAACTATTTAAAATTTCAATGAAAAGAACCAAAATAATTTTTCTTTTAAATCAATTGGCTCTCATCACGAATATCACTATTTGTTGTTGGCAGCTATATGAAGGCCTGAATATTAGTGTACATACCTTACAATGTTAGAAACTTTCGTTCAATTTTTGAATATAATACAACGAATAACTTTGAATCCCCAATGTTTCGTTAAAGAAGATTATGGAATACTATTTCTAATGATATTAAATCAATACCTGTAGGTCAATTTGAATCCACAAATAAAGAAATATTTAATTAGTGCAATTAAACTTTTTTTATTATTTTTTGAGATTTGTAACTGCTTGATACTTTGCACTTCTTTAAAGTATAGCACACCTTTATATATGAATTAATTGTGTACAAAGGTTTTCGTCCGTTTGTTATGAATAAATAAAAAAACCGCTACCAATTTATTGACACGTTAAAGCAAAATGTTATAACATTTCGAAAATATTATTCCTTTCTGATTGAAAGTTATATAGCTAGGTATAGCTAGCTAAAAAGTTAATGTATTTGTGTATTTATATGTGTAATTATAGGTATTTTGAACTGAAAAATAATAAATATCGAAACTACCAGAAAGACTATTCTTTCCCAAAATTTCAAGTAGATTAAATACTTTTTTATTCCTGAAAACGTTTGACATAAAAACCCCAATTTTTTCACATTTTAACTTTTTAAATCAAAACTAATGGACATAATTATTTGAAATTTTTACAGTTTATGAACATTTGATGGTTCTATCACCGTAAATTTTTTCAGCACATTTAACACATTAATTTCTCACACACACACACATCCATACAAACATTTTTATAACATGTTTTTAGCAAGTTGAAAAATTTTACTACTATAAAGCTTCCTCTATGAGGAAGCAAAAATAAATAAAAATAAGGAAACAACACATTGTTGATAACAGATATACAAAACATGTAAATGCCTGACGGTTTGATTCTTAAAGAAAAAAATAATCCTTTTAAAAATAATTAAATAAACAATTTTTAGTCGGCAATTACTAATAAAAAAAGACTTACAAAATTTCAAAGTAAAATGTAAACTTCACAACAAAAAGCTAACGAAAAAAAAAAATTGTTTAAATCAAAGTCAAATGAAATAAAGAAACTACTGTAGGTAAGAAAAGAAAATGAGCTCGATCGGTAAAATTCAATATATATTGAAATTATTAATTTAAAAGTCTATTTTCATAATTAATATAAACAATATCAATGTTAATTAATTAATTATTATTTTGAATCAAATATATTTAAAATAAAATTATATATTTTTTTTATTTACTGCAATTATTTACTTGTTTTTCGTCCTTGCCTTCGAATAAATTTAAAACAATTAGTTCGGAATATATTCTCTTTTTTCTGTGCATCGTATATTTTCATGTACGATATTTAAATTGGTAATCAGGAACTTTATAGAATACGCGAAATGTTAAAAACAAATTTCGAGCATTTTTTCATTTTATTTCGCCATATATGTATACATTTAAAAAATTTTTTCATTTTCTCCTTGCGTGGTCAATTGTAAAATGATACGACGTAATGTTTTAAAAAAACTATACCCTACAGCAAAAATCAAAGAATTCACGATACGTTGTTTCAACCATAATTGATATTATTTTACCTCAAAATAATCCAAGGTACCATAAAGTAAGTGAAATAAATACACATGCACGTATAAATTAAAAAAAAATAATATTTAAAATGTTTTACAGCAGAAAATAATAATAATGTAAAAAAGAAAAAAATCAAATACCATCAATTTTGTCGCGTACTGATTTTATTAATATACATCGTCCCTTACACTCAATATCCTATTTTCTCTGATATACCCTGGTGGAATCAACAAAAATTTTGTAGCCATTTACTGAGTAGTGTTCTCATGTCAATCTATAAACTAACTAGGATGCTTGGTCAGGTCGTGTACAGGAATGAAACGCTTTTTCGAACCTTTCCTGCCCATTTCATAGTTTTCATTCCAATTTATAAACCTTTTCTGACCATCAAAAATGCTTTTGGAATTTTAAGTAGACTAAGAAAAATTGGCCATTTTAGCTAGGTATAATAGCCATGAACAAGCTCCTCAAAATGATTTGGCTCAATTGAGAGAAAAATGATAAACGTTAAAATATCTTTAAAAGTACTATTTATATAGCGTAAATAAGCGTCTGTATCTATTACAAATGGTAAAACCGATCAAATTTCACAACACGCTTTAAGTTTTCTTTACAGGATTACCCGAAAAGTTGTTTCATATTTGATGAAGGTTATGTCCATCTAAGAAATGGTCAAGAAAGGTGTGAAAAAGCGTTTCATTTTGAAGCTAAGAAAATTGCATTAATATACTCTCTTAGATATTACACGTGGGAGTAACAACTTATATCTCTCTCTCTCTCCTGTTTTTCGTTTCGTAAAAACGATCTTTGATTCCATAAAATCATACCTATATACCTTTTTGTTTTCCTCTCCCACCGATCCGAGGGTTGTACAAGACAAAATACATTTCATCGAGACACACTCACCGTAAGTCGTCGTTAATCATTTCCTTTTTCTTGGAAAATATCAATTTGATATCCCCCCTCCTTTTTTTCTTCTTTTTGTTTTGACCCTCATATACCCCGTAAAACGTACCCTCGAGGATATTTTCACTTTTCTCCATTGACGCGGTGGGAAAATTAGTTCGGGATCTATTTATAGGCATTTCGTACCTGTCCGAGATGAAATTTATTGTAAAAATTGTTTTTCTTTGGGAGGAAGGGGGACAAGCGATGTATTTGCAAAAGATAATTTATTTGACAAGAGTTTATATTGAAATCTATACGGGTAGATCGAGATTGTTTGGAAATACCTATCGATTAAACGTCGTTAATGATTTACATGAATAAAATTTAGGTTAATTTAAAAGTCTATTTTCATAATTAATATAAACAATATCAATGTTAATTAATTAATTATTATTTTGAATCAAATATATTTAAAATAAATTATATCTTTTTTTATTTACTGCAATTATTTACTTTTTTTCGTCCATGCCTTCGAATAAATTTAAAACAATTAGTTCGGAATATATTCTCTTTTTTCTGTGCATCGTATATTTTCATGTACGATATTTAAATTGGTAATCAGGAACTTTATAGAATACGCGAAATGTTAAAAACAAATTTCGAGCATTTTTTCATTTTATTTCGCCATATATGTATACATTTAAAAAATTTTTTCATTTTCTCCTTGCGTGGTCAATTGTAAAATGATACGACGTAATGTTTTAAAAAAACTATACCCTACAGCAAAAATCAAAGAATTCACGATACGTTGTTTCAACCATAATTGATATTATTTTACCCTCAAAATAATCCAAGGTACCATAAAGTAAGTGAAATAAATACACATGCACGTATAAATTAAAAAAAATAATATTTAAATGTTTTACAGCAGAAAATAATAATAATGTAAAAAAGAAAAAAATCAAATACCATCAATTTTGTCGCGTACTGATTTTATTAATATACATCCGTCCCTACCTCAATATCTATTTTCTCTGATATAATAGAAAATTGCATAATATACTCTCTTAGATATTACACGTGGGAGGTAACAACTTATATCTCTCTCTCTCTCCTGTTTTTCGTTTCGTAAAAAACGATCTTTGATTCCCCAATAAAATCATACCTATATACCTTTCTTTTTGTTTTCCTCTCCCACCGATCCGAGGGTTGTACAAGACAAAATACATTTCATCGAGACACACTCACCGTAAGTCGTCGTTAATCATTTCCTTTTTCTTGGAAAATATCAGTTTGATATCCCCCCTCCTTTTTTTCTTCTTTTTGTTTTGACCCTCATATACCCCGTAAAACGTACCCTCGAGGATATTTTCACTTTTCTCCATTGACGCGGTGGGAAAATTAGTTCGGGATCTATTTATAGGCATTTCGTACCTGTCCGAGATGAAATTTATTGTAAAAATTGTTTTTCTTTGGGAGGAAGAGGGGGACAAGCGATGTATTTGCAAAAGATAATTTATTTGACAAGAGTTTATATTGAAATCTATACGGGTAGATCGAGATTGTTTGGAAATACCTATCGATTAAACGTCGTTAATGATTTACATGAATAAAATTTAGGTTAATTTAAATAGTTAAAGGAATAGTACATAATTTTCGATTGATAAAGATTTTAGACGAAAAGCCTGGGTTAACTTAAAAAAAGACAAAAAATTTTTAAATTTGCTCTTATGATTTTTATTTAAGTAGCTGAATTTCTAGATAAAAATTTTGCATACATATTCAAGTTTTAGTATATTTTATTAGATATTAGACACAAGCAATCGTGCATGGCGCAAAGCTTCATTGGAGCAAAATTGGTGTATCAAGTTCAGGAATTATTTGTGATGCTTATAATATTCAAAGGTTTAGAAACTCTCGACTTAAATCTCACAATAAGTACTTAAAAGAATTTTTTTCTAGATATATTACTCTAGAAATAAGTGAGAATCAATCAAAAAATTACTTGATTTTTTTTCTAGTTAATCCAGGCTTGTTCGCTTAACCCTTTCAGTCACATAATTCAGGTAAATTGCGGTTTAAAAAGTGTAAATATAGGTTTCCGACGTATTTTTTTAACGCTAAAATCGAATACGAGGTTTGAATTACGTAAATTCAAAAATAAACCCTCGTAACAAGGTGAAAAATCACCCGTGCAGTCACAAAATTTAATTATTTCTTGAAAAATAGTTCAATAGTTACAATAAATAACTAATAAATAACTAATAAATAACTATTTATAATATATATCATGAAAAATGGCAATTATAAAAAAAAATTTTATTTCAAAATTTTGAGTTTTTTTTCAATCGTCAATTTGTTATTATATCTGCCATATTGGAACCCCCACATTGTCTTGCCCAAATCCAATAAAATACGTATATCTTTAAATAAAATACTTACCAAAGCACAAAAACCTATTTATTTTTCATCTGTCGCAGAGACATTTATTTCAATTGAAGATTCATCGATATATATACTCATTGCATTCTAATAAAATAAAAAAAAAGAAATAAAACGTATTGAATCTTTATATATATGTATGTACGTATATATGTATATATGTGCTGGCTTATCCGATGAATCGGCGGAACGCTAAAGCGCGTTAAGAAAGTGAGTTGCAGATTTACCGATTAGCATACATAGACACAACTCTTTTCTATCGGCATTAGGACGCTCAGTATTTTGAAATTTAATCAAACAGCGTATACCGATTATTCAAATAAACGCGCCAAAGTCCGTGTACCTTTTCTTTCGTAGAAAAAAAAATGTTTATATTTTTAAACACCGAGGACTCGATGAGGAAATTTTATTCCAGAAGGGAAAATAAAATAAAAAAAAAAAATACATCGGAAGGAATGAAAGATTCAAGAAGCTCTGGTAATCCGATACTTTGCAATGCTAACTCTTGGAGTTTCTTTCTCTGTATATACTGTATAGAAAGAGAGAGAGAGAAAGATCGAAATGTGCGGAGACCGTTTCTAATTTATCTCGCTAACTTGGTTTCCTGCGGATGAAAAAGCACAATTGCAAGATGCTACGCTCTTGCTTTTCTTTTTTTTATATATATACAGAGTGAGAGAGAGAGGGAGAAAAGAAAAACAGTCGCATCTGGTTTATTGGTTACGTAAGAGAGAGAGAGAGAGAGAGAGAAATTACCTATATATATATATAGGTGCAATGCATTTCGCAGAGAAAATATTTTCTTTTTTTTAAATTAATGTATATGTTAATTTTGAGTATGGGAAATTTAAAATTGTTACGTAGATGATAAAAAAATATTTTAATTGATTTAGAAAAATCTAATCGAAAAGAACGTTGGATTGGATTAATTATTAGGAATTTCATTGTATCGGACAAATGTGTTTTTAAGCAATTGAATCGAACAAATATTTAGTTCAATTCTTGTTCATTGTTTTTTTTTTTATTTTTTCTTTAAATATAGTAATTTTTCAGAATTACCATTATGTCTTTGTAAAAAAGACTAAATAAAAAGAAACTATCAAATACTAAAAAAATTCGAGCTTTTAAAAATTATGATTCGCCATCTTGAATTCTTCTTTTTCATTTTAAAAAATTACGATTTATCTTAATTATTATATATTATTATTATAAATACGGAGATCACATAACTACGATACCTAAACTAACAAAAAAGATTGTATCGTTCCGTTTTCTAAAAATTTCGAGTGCGCGTAACGAAAAGACTCGTATACAATTAAAGCGTCCGTCAACCCTCAAAACTCGACGGAAAATGTACATGCGTTTAAATGTGCGAACGAAAAAAAAAATAAAATAAATTACAAGGTAGGTTTAAAAAAAATGAATACAAACAACTGTCCCTGAAAGCAGTTTCACCTCGATTCACTCATTAAAACTTCATTATTACCCAGGGGTCAGTCTTTCGCACTTTCGACTCGCGCGCCATTTTTATATTTTTAATTAACTCGAGACCCTCCCCACTGTTTTTTTCACGGTGTATACCTTTGCAAATGCATAAATGATTTACACGGAGGTTGAAAAAAAGGGGAGAGCGAGAAAAAATGTAAATTTTATTTGGTTCACTGTCGCGCATTGGAACAATTTTTCTTTTTTCCTTTTTTCGTGAACAAAAAAAAATAGCACCAACTGATATCTCGTGGGTTTTAAATTATTACCCCTTTTATTTTAGTTTAGAAATTGTATTTTGTATGGGAAGATTTTTTCGAGATTTTGTATAGTATATGTCATTTTTCACGGGTGGTTCACTTGGCTTCACGAAAATTTAACCTTTTCTGCGTGTAATTTTGTTACATCAATTCTAATTTATTTGAAATATTAGATTCTTTTTCATGGATGCGTTCGATTTTAATTAATTGAAGTAATGTATTTATTTCAGAGCGAGAATCTATATAATATTTCCATAGATATATAGAAATAGAGAATCTTTATAAATTTTTTATGTATTTTTTAAAATATCAGAGAAAAAAATATTCCATTCAATTGTCAAAAATTGTAAAAATCAATATTTGAATCATTTTTTAATGTTATTTCAAAATCTTATATCGATCCAAATTTTGGAAACGCTGAAAAATCCGAACTCAACTTTTATAAATTCAAAAAAATAATGTTCATTTCAATTTTTTATTTTTCTAAAAAAATGTTTCAATTGATTTTCAAAATTTTCTTAAAATCATAATTCGACGCAGCATTTAGAATGTTTAAAAAATAAATATTCCATAGCATTGTGAGAAATTCTGAAAAATCCTAAATCAACATTGAGAACTTCTAAAAATTAATATTCAATTCAATTTATATATTTTCTTAAAAACCATAATTCAATTTAATCTTAATTTAGACATCTTGAAAAATCAATATTGTATTTATTATCTAATTCAACGTACCATATATTTGAATAAAAATGAAATAAAGAAAAAATAATTATTTTTTCAATTATTCAGAGAGGTGCATAAGTTTCTTCAAAGTATCTTCAAAAATTAAACAAAAAATGTTCACAACTCTAACCTCCCTCGCGAATATTAAATAAATAATCATATACCGATTTTTACGAAAACTTTCGATCGACACACATAGTGAATTTCATCACCCCGCCAGTGAAATTGAAATACATTCAATTTTAAAATCACTATCCTCTCGTAACTATAAAATAACCCATTGTTACAAAAAAATTTTTTCTCAAAATCTAAAGAAAAAAGAAAAAAAATTGACCTTACCATGATTTGCCAATCGAAGTAAATGTCCAATTTGAGCAGCACTCAATTTTACATTTGGCAAGAAATGTAAATGAACAAAAATAAAAGAAGAAGAGAGAGAGAAGGAGATGAAAAAAGAGAGCAAGGCTATATATGCATCCACTGTGATTTTAATTCCCGTGGAATTTTGGGTCGGGTGGGCTCTCTCGGCCGAAGCAAATAGAGCGAGCTCGGTGAATTTTGCGCGACGTTAAGAGGAAGAGAAAAATCCTACGGAAAGAGAGAGAGAGAGAGAGGAAGAGAAAATGCCGGGGTTGTGAAAATGCCAGAGAAAATATTTGAGTCTGCGAAAACTTTGTTTCGAAACGTACCTACCGCGAATTTTCTGCTTGATATTCCACGGATTGATATTTTTTTTCTTCCCGTTTTTTAAGGTATATTCGCAAATTTTTTTGCTTATGTTTCTTCTTTTTTATTACTGACGTGTGCGGTTAGTATATACTTTTATTATACGTTGCAACGTCAGGCATTCCTGATCGGAATCATTCGATTAATGTACGTATCATTTGGAAATAGGGATTAATTGGCCTACCATTGGTTTGTGTGATCTAAACTCAATTTTTACAAAGTCGAAATTATGTTTTTGAACTATACATTTATCAAAGCATTTATGACACTTTTATTATCCTTAAATTGGCCATTATTTATTTCGAATAAATGTATTTACCTAATTATTGTTAAACTTTCAGTAAATCGCATACAACAAGCTTGAAACTATATTTTTAATCTATATTATTAAACATACTTTGACTAAGAACCTAGGTCATTATGTGACCAATAACATCTGATAAATATAAATCCCAGACTTAACAATGCTGAATTTTCAATAGAGATAGTGCAAATTTAAGATTGCTTTTCCAATTTATAATTAAAAATTATTATTTTTACTAACAACCTAGCTATTTGGCTATAATAATCATCAATAAATTCTTTAATTTAAATACAATAATAATTGGTTTAACGGGATGTCGGACCCAAGTTACAGGGATCTACACCTTTCAACATAAGAATCATCTTAGAAATATTGAATTAAAAATCTGAAAAAATTCATATAGGTAGTTTAAAACAAATTCCAGGGGATGGTGTTCAGGATTTTTTAAAAAAATTATTCTTTTGTTTATAAAATAATATTTAAAATGACCATTTTCTGAGTCCGACATCCTCTTAATTTAACCTCGAAATTCTGAATTTTCAATAGATCTGATTCGTATTTGCATTTACATTTTTAACCTATATAAATTTATCGAAGTACTACTTAATCGTTTTATGACCAGAACCTAGCCAGTTGACCAATCATTCTATCACCATTTCACCTTCAAGCAAGGTTTTAATATAACTTATTCATATACTTAAAAATATAGTTTTTTGTAGCTAGAATCCACCTATTTCATCAATTGTAGCTAATATTTCACGTTTCACGACTTGACCTGAATCTAAATTTTTAATTGGAGTAATACTTACTTAAAACTATAATTTTAAATCTACTGTTACACTAATAAATCTGATGTATATTTATTCGGTTATTAACTCTGAATGTATGTTTTCTTTGGAATATTTGCGGTTGTATCCTATTTATTCAACTAATATAACCAATATCTTTATAACTTAACCACGAAATTCTTATTTTTTTAACATGACTAATAAATACTTGCAACTGAGAACCTTCCTATTTTACCACTGACAACCAATACCATTACAATTTATGACCAATAATAACCAATATCTTCACAATTTATTATGAATAATAACCAATACCCTCCCAATTTATAACCAATATTAACCAATACTACCTAATAAATGGCATCACCTAGCTTCGTAACCGAAACATTAAATATAAAAGAAAGATCCTCATCAATAAAAAAGAAAACTAAACGACACAACCAACATAGTACATCCACCTTTGAAGTAAAGAAAATTACATGGATGAAAAAAAGAGAAGATGCACCAACAGAGAGCCCTCAAAGAATAAACATTCAAGTGCAACATAATTAATAACCACTTACAGTTTGTATTTACCGTCAAGTTTTAACATTTTCCTCCTCCTCCCCCTCCTCTTCCTCCACCCTCTCTAGAATCTTCGTCTCTTCGAAATTAGCATGGAAAAGTCAATGTTTACGCAGAATCAAGTTAACTACAATCAAAAACCGTGGAAAGGCAAATTAAAGCATCTTTATATACATACATACACGCGCACAACACACAAAGGAGCAAGAAAAAAAAACGAAGAAGGAAAATTCAGAATTATTGTTACGTCTAAACTTGTTTGTTGCGCGCAACAGCATAGAGCCACAAGAGTTTCCTTTCTCCCGGAGGAAATAAACATGGCACTGCGATGGTAATGGAAAGAACCGACTGCAAAAATTTGTAAAGCAAAATTGTATGCAAAGCTCGCCGACTGAAAGTTCTTCGAGTAGAAAGAGAGAAGAAATATCGAAATAGAAAAAATGTTTAATGGAGAGTTTTTATTTTAAACAATTAACCTCGTTAACTTTATGAAGGTGTAATTTCTCTTCTTTTATTTGTTATCGTGAAAATTTTCGTATTCGATTTATCGAATGTATACCACTCGTTTGTTTACCCAGTTTTTTTTTAAATTAGAGAATGAACGAAAAGAAAATAAACGAAGATTTTCCAACGTCTTGACGTTTCGTTCCGGATTATTACACGGACTTTTAATGCTTTGAGATTACTTTGGGTAATTTTTATCGGAAAAATGTTTTACGACCGCTCAAGTGATTTATTTGGGAGATTACGCTTTTTTTTCTTCTTCGCGAAATTCGATGGATCGAAAAATCTTGAAATTTGTTTAATGATTTGTTTAGGCTCTTTAGTTTTAATGAAGGATTCTTGATTGTGATCAGCTATTTTAAGTGATTTGCGATCGACGATACTTATCGCGCAGAACAATTTAGTATTTTTTTTTTATATTATGTATAATATTGAATTGAAATGGTTAATTATCGTGATGCATTTAAAATCGATATTTTAATCGATTTTAATTGTATGGCAGTTTGCATCAAATATTTATTTAATTCTATACAATCAATTACTATTACTTTACGTACATTAGTTTTTTTAATCAAATTATGACACTGTTCTAAAGGTATAAAAGCATCAAGCACAATGCTCTCATAAGATATTTTACAGCACGAAAACCTCAAAATTTGAAATGAAATTGATATTTTGATGTTAGCGATTTGTCTTAAATTAATTCAATTTTATGAATTATTCTTTGAAATTATACATTTTCTTTAAGTCATCTTTGTCGATACAATTCAATATTATTACTTCAAATACGTATCATACTTGAATCAAATAATTTTCCTTAAAATTGATTTAAATTTATTACATTAATTTCTTAAATTTATTCGGTATTGTGAATCATTTTGGAAATTACATATTATATTAAATAATCAAATATTACTGCTTCAAATAGATGTCCTTGAATTGAAGAATTTTATTTTAAATCTATCATTATTAATTCAATTCAATACTATTACTTCAAAAGCATCTCTTCTTTGAATCAACTATTATCTTTCTGTTCACATGTTGATTCAATAGTATCAAATACGTATCTTCGAATTTGATTAATATTATATGCAAATCATTCTTTCTTATTTTAATTCAATGCTATTAGCATGTACAATATTTTAAATTCATATTTTCTTTAGAACAACAATTTTTCTACTCTTAAATTGATTCCATATTGTTACATTAAATAAATATCTTGAAATAGATGAATTTTTTTCAAATCAATACTATTACCTTAAGGGAATGTCAGCCAAATTACAGGGATCTACACGTTTCAAAAATTATACCGGAAATATTGAACTAAAAATCTGAAAAAAATTCATACGGATAGTTTAAAACATAACATAGTGTTTAACGATCTGATTTTTTAAGCCAAAATAATTTTTGCTAATAAGAATTGAATAAACATTTTGTGGTTGGTTCAGGATTTTTTTAAAAATTCATTCGTTTGTTTATAAAAAAAATATAACAAATGCCATTTTGTGACTCCAACATCTCGTTAATACATTATTATGAATTTAATTCAATACTATTACTTCATTAATGTACTATTTCCTTATCGTTCATAATTTGATTAATATTAAATGATTCAGTAATATCACTTTAAATACATTTAATTTTTGAACTGGTCTAATGTTTTTTTTCTATTCATAAATCTCTTTACATTAAAATACACTCAGTACGATCGATGCTCCAATATCATTGGAAATTTAAGAATCGGAAAAAAAACAAGAAACTCATTCACGTCATAAGTCGTCCTTTTCAATTCAGTCGTGGAAAATAAAATTGTTTTGTCCCCCTTTCGTAGCATCAAACCCACTGCCTTACCCTCTCCCCCGCCCCCCATTAAATTCGAAAGGCGAGCGAGATTTTACGGCACTTGAAGGATGCTCAGGAATCCATCAGCATTCCAAGACGCCGCGAGTCTTTATACGGACGATAAAAAAAAAGAAGAAGAATCCTTTATTGCGCGATCCTACGGGGCGTGATGGGATTTTTATTCGCGGGCTGGTTTATCGGGATTCTTTATTAGAAAATAAAGGGGCATTATTCATAATAATATAATGTTTACGTTACGACTGAGATTGAATAAATGACTCATCGTTTAAGCTCTTCTTTATTTTTTTTAAATAACAAAAATTAAGGACGTATGGATGTGGATCGTATGTAAGATCGAGTGGAATGCATTGGTTTCAGAAGATCAGTCTTTTCACGAAATTCAGAAAAATTTATTTCAGATATATGCAATCATCTATTCGATTTTCAGAATTTCTGAAATATATATATTTGATACAATTATCAGAAATTCTTAAATATTAATATTACATTCAAAACGTAATTTTTAAAAAATCATAATTTTCAGACTTTGCGAGTGAAAAATATTTGATTAAAATTTTAGAATTTCAGAGAAGAAAAATATTTGCTTTCATTTTCTGTCGTTCAGAGTAAGAAATATTCGAAACAAATATCGTAATTTTTGAACAAAATACAATATTCGTTCTCGTTTTCAGTCTTTATAAATAAAATAATGAACGATTTTTTCTCAGAAATTCTGAAAAATCATACCTCCAACTCAATGTTCAGAATTTAAAGAATAATAGGCATATAACATTTAGTGCCACTCTGCAACTAAACAATTTTTCGTACTGAAGTAAAAAAAATTTTTTTTGTTTTTTGTTGCAGATATAAAGTCGAGGTGGCAGGGAAGTCGCTGCCGGGACTTACGAACATGGACAAGGGCCGTTACGGGGTGTTGATCTTCGAGAACCTGAACAAATACTTGCAGATGGACAAATGGAATCGGGAACTACTCGACAAATATTGTCGGGAATATTCGGTGGGCATTGTCGGATTTACACCCCCAGGCGAGGAGAGTCTCGTAGGCGCTCAACTCAAGGGTTTCCCGCTCTTCGTACATACCAATCTCAGGCTTAAGGTTTGTTCATTTTATGCCATCTACCTCATTCAAAACTTCATTTCTCCTAAAATGTTATAGTCATTTGGATTATTTTAAAAATTGATTAGCATTTTAATATATAAATATATTTATACTTAGAAAGGAAAAGAAAATTTATTGACGATATAATAATATTATTTGAAAAATATATTTGACGAAATATTTAATTGAAATAGTTGATAGATGTAAATAAAGGTTTATTTTTTTAAATTATTTATTTATAGAGTTTAAATCAATTAAAAAAATGATACTTTGATTTATTTTAAAAGAATATTTCTCGATCTTGGTGAATAAAGCACACTTTTAATTATATGGCGACGTTTCGATGATTTTTCGTCATCCTCTTCAGGCTATACCTTTATTTATTAAAACGAATACATTTGAATATACATAAATAATTATAGGTTTTGTATTTAAATCTAATGAATATAACACTGTTACTTACACTTATCATGTATTGAACGTTACGTTGACTTGATAGTGCATACTGGTCGTTGCACTATAATATTCCTTTAAAATAAATTATACGTGGGTGAGAAAGATACACCTACATGAGAGTTTGATTTATTTGTTTAAAATAGAATTTTCATGGAATACAATTAACATTATGTATTTAAAAAAAATTAACTTAATTCAAATAAATACTCATTTAATCCACGTTAATTAATTTTATTTGCTTCAAACAAAGATAAATATATAATTTTATAATTAAATCAAATATATCGTTTATTTGATTGATAATAATTTTTATTCATTTTAATTAAACATGATATATAAATACAAAATATATTTTGTTTTATAAAGTGATTTCACTAATAAGTGAAAAAATTGTATTGAAGAAAAAATATTTATTAATTAAATCGTTCATATATTATACATCTTCAATTTAAATTAATTAAATAAATGTTTAAATATAACGTGTTTTTTTTCTTCATCGTTACAATTATTGTAATTTTAATTACTAATTAATTTTCAATTTTTTTAACAATTGTTACAATAACAATATACGTTGTGCATACATGACGTGTATATACAAACACGTATATATTTATCGAGTAAAATACAAAAATATGGCCGACTGAACGTTGACTTTTACTACTTACCGTTCATATATACATAATTGACCATTTGGCTTTTATTACGTATGTATTATACGCATTCAGACTATTCGGCTTTTACTGCTCAAACTCTCATGTACAACGTTTTCTACGATGTTTCTCGATAAGCACATTTTTCAACTTTGTTGCGTTTTATCCTTAACTTAATAATTCTTACAATTGATAAGAATAAAAAATTTATTCTAAAAATTAATAAAGAAACTACAACATTTTCACGACGTATATTATCCGAGAAAAAAATGTATATGAATAGTTTTAACATTTTCGGCTCTATATAATCAAATAAAGTTGTGTTTATCCGTCATTTATTTACTTTTATATAATTAATTAAAGTTAATTAAACGATTTTAAAAATACTATTTACACTCGGATGACAGCTATAGTACTCAATAAAAAAAAGTTTTAAGATTTTTGAAAAAATTTAAAAAATCGTCTGATCTAGTAATTGTTTTATAAATTCTACACTCAGGCAACGTGTAATACTGCATGACAAAAAAATTAAAGATGACACAATTAATTCAATATTACTCTAAAAAATTTTAAATTCCACTAATTAAATATTTAAGCAATTTTAACTAGGCGAATAATTATGCGTTTTTCCTGAATTTAACGTTTAAAATTTAAACAAATTTATCGACTCGGACGACGTATATATATAATGAAGGAAAAAAAATTTCATAACGATTATTTGACCATTTTTCGACTCATCGCAATAAATCGATAACTTATTCAAAACACGTATGAAAAAAAAAAGAGAGAAAAATGTGTGTGTCTTTATAAATAAAATAATGAACGATTTTTTCTCAGAAATTCTGAAAAATCATACCTCCAACTCAATGTTCAGAATTTAAAGAATAATAGGCATGTAACATTTAGTGCCACTCTGCAACTAAACAATTTTTGTACTCAAGTAAAAAAAATTTTTTTGTTTTTTGTTGCAGATATAAAGTCGAGGTGGCAGGGAAGTCGCTGCGGGACTTACGAACATGGACAAGGGCCGTTACGGGTGTTGTTGATCTTCGAGGAACCTGAACAATACTTGCAGATGGACAAATGGAATCGGGAACTACTCGACAAATATTGTCGGGAATATTCGGTGGGCATTGTCGGATTTACACCCCCAGGGCGAGGAGAGTCTCGTAGGCGCTCAACTCAAGGGTTTCCCGCTCTTCGTACATACCAATATCAGGCTTAAGGTTTGTTCATTTTATCGCATCTACCTCATTCAAAACTTCATTTCTCCTAAACTGTTATAGTCATTTGGATTATTTTAAAATTGATTAGCATTTTAATATATAAATATATTTATACTTAGAAGGAAAAGAAAATTTATTGACGATATATAATCTATTTGAAAAATATATTTGACGGAAATATTTAATTGAAATAGTTGATAGATGTAAATAAAGGCTTTATTTTTTAAATTATTTATTTATAGAGTTTAAATCAATTAAAAAAATGATACTTTGATTTATTTTAAAAGAATATTCTCGATCTTGGTGAATAAAGCACACTTTTAATTATATGGCGACGTTTCGATGATTTTTCGTCATCCTCTTCAGGCTATACCTTATTTATTAAAACGAATACATTTGAATATACATAAATAATTATAGGTTTTGTATTTAAATCTAATGAATTATAACATTTTGCTTACTACTTATCAATGTATTGAATATTCCTTTAAAATAAATTATACGTGGGTGAGAAAGATACACCTACATGAGAGTTTGATTTATTTGTTTAAAATAGAATTTTCATGGAATACAATTAACATTATGTATTTAAAAAAAATTAACTTAATTCAATAAATACTCATTTAATCCACGTTAATTAATTTTATTTGCTTCAAACAAAGATAAATATATAATTTTATAATTAAATCAAATATATCGTTTATTTGATTGATAATAATTTTGTATTCATTTTAATTAAACATGATATATAAATACAAAAATATATTTTGTTTTATAAAGTGATTTCACTAATAAGTGAAAAAATTGTATTGAAGAAAAATATTTATTAATTAATCGTTCATATATTATACATCTTCAATTTAAATTAATTAAATAAATGTTTAAATATAACGTGTTTTTTTTTTTCTTCATCGTTACAATTATTGTAATTTTAATTACTAATTAATTTTCAATTTTTTTAACAATTGTTACAATAACAATATTACGTTGTGCATACATGACGTGTATATACAAACACGTATATATTTATCGAGTAAAATACAAAAATATGGCCGACTGAACGTTGACTTTTACTACTTACCGTTCATATATACATAATTGACCATTTGGCTTTTATTACGTATGTATTATACGCATTCAGACTATTCGGCTTTTACTGCTCAAACTCTCATGTACAACGTTTTCTACGATGTTTCTCGATAAGCACATTTTTCAACTTTGTTGCGTTTTATCCTTAACTTAATAATTCTTACAATTGATAAGAATACAAAATTTATTCTAAAAATTAATAAAAAACTACAACATTTTCACGACGTATATTATCCGAGAAAAAAATGTATATGAATGTTTTAACATTTTCGGCTCTATATAATCAAATAAAGTTGTGTTTATCCGTCATTTATTTACTTTTATATAATTAATTAAAAGTTAATTAAACGATTTTAAAAATACTATTTACACTCGGATGACAGCTATAGTACTCAATAAAAAAAGTTTTAAGATTTTTTGAAAAAATTTAAAAAATCGTCTGATCTAGTAATTGTTTTAAAATTCTACACTCAGGCAACGTGTAATACTGCATGACAAAAAAATTAAAGATGACACAATTAATTCAAATATTACTCTAAAAATTTTAAATTCCACTAATTAAATATTTAAGCAATTTTAACTAGGCGAATAATTATGCGTTTTTCCTGAATTTAACGTTTAAATTTAAACAATTTATCGACTCGGACGACGTATATATATAATGAAGGAAAAAAAATTTCATAACGATTATTTGACCATTTTTCGACTCATCGCAATAAATCGATAACTTATTCAAAACACGTATGTAAAGAAAAAAAAGAGAGAAAAATGTGTGTGTATATATATATATATATATATAACCGATGGCGTATATTAATATCTCTTTACTGTAAATCATCCTGTATTAAAATAAAATTTCTCACCAACCCTCGAAATTGTTATTTTTTTTTCTTTTACTTTTCACAGGACGCACAGTTGAACGCAGCATCGCCTATTTTAAGGCTTACGAGGGCAGGGGAAACAGCTTGGGGTCCTTTGCCAGGATACGATTGGACGATTTTCCAGGCAAATCACAGCACGTACGAACCACTCGCATGGGCTCATCGAGATAGCCTCGATTATGCGACCAATCGTAATCCTTTGGCTACAGTTATACAGGTACAGTTTTCATATAATATCTCATTGTTTCGATTTGCGATGTATTGTATATGTGCTGCAATTGTTGTGGACAAAAATGTGCGATTTTTTTTTTCTTTAAGGATAATATACGATTATATTTTTGGAAAAAGGCAATTGTAATGTATGGATTGGTACAAAATTTGAAGTTAGATAAGTTGTTGCGTATGGAGAGGTGATAGGAGAGGACCGAATAAAAAATTGTTCGGACGCCGGGAGTCGAACCGAGGATCCGCGAGTTTCCAGTCACGAGGCCTAACCACTAGGCCACCGTCCGCGATATTTTTCCTGTAGTTGCATTCGTCTTGATATTTCGCGTTTCTGTCATCCTACACCGTTCTCATACACGTGCCGATCCGCGCGTTGATGTTACGTACGTAACAAAGTTGAATTAATTTGAATTAATTTGAAGAATGAGTGATATTTCGTAATATTTATTTATTATGATCCACAGGTATACAAAATTCTTTAAGTATACAAAAAAATAAATTATCTCTGAAACTATATAAGATTAAGATAAAATCCAAAAAATAATTAATAGTAATGCTTATTTATTTATTTATTTATATCTGTAAATAATTTACATTTTACTGTACTACTTCAATAAATAATAATTCGATACAAATGAAAACCATGTAGATTTGAATAAGATTCATTTGTTATTAGATAATGTAAGATAAATATTTATTCAATTTAAAGTATTATTATTATGTTACTCAGTTGGCACCCTCCTATTTGACTAGGTTATGCCAGGCACTTGGGTATTCCCTTTGCGCCCTGTTTTCCATTTCCCATCTTTAGCCTCCCGAAGTGTATAGCAATATTGCCACACTTGAGTGAGCCTTCTTATGGGTCCTTGGTTTTTTTTTTTCAATCGGGCACCGCCCAGAGACCCTGCCAAACAGCAAGTATTCTCTGGACATCCCAACTGGATATATCTCCTGAATCAATTAGAAATTCACCTGTGAGGCGCCATCTTCTTGTCATGATTCTGGGGCATTCACATAAGATGTGTAGAGGTGTTTCGTTTGCCTCCTTGCACATTCGGCATAATGGATCTGTTTCCAGTCCCATTTTATACCTATGGTATCGCAAATCTTCATGTCCAGTAAGTATGTCCATTAGCTTGCGAGCTGTCTTTCTGCTAAGTTTCCTAAGCCCTTCTTCCCAGTGTCCGCTTATTGCGTTTCCGAGTGCGGCTTTAGCTTGTCTGCATCCTGCAGTTTTTACCCAAGCCCTTTGGTGTTCCTTCACCAGCCATTCCTTTAATAATTCTATGAGGTGGCTATGTGGCATCTTCACCATCATGCTTGGTTCCGCATGTTTTCCATTTGTACCTATCTTTGCTAGGTCATCGGCTATCTCGTTACCACGTATACCTACATGACTTGGTATCCATGTTAGCGTTAGCCGCTTATTCAACTCTGCCAGTCTATTTAGTGTCTTATGACATTCCCAAATTAGTCTGGACTTAGTGGTGTGACCATTCAGACTCTGTAACACAGTTCTGCTGTCCGAGTAAATGGAGGATTGCAAATGTTTCCGCTTGGGAAATGGTATTGTATTCCTTTAAGGAATATATCCTACCCTTCCCATTTTTTCTGCAGTATACCCCTGCTCCGACTCCCTGGATATTCTTGGACCCATCAGTATACCAGAGTTCTTTGCCCTCCGGCACCCTAACACGTCCTTGACTCCAGTCATCTTTGCTAGGCAGACTGACTCTGTATCTCTTATCGAATAGGAACTCAGTGCTGCATCTATCAGTTCCCTCGTATAAGTTCTCTCTTAGATTTCGCGGGAGCGTACTTAGGAGTCCCCTGTCCGCCCGTCGATCTAAGAGATTTCTAACTCTTAAGTATCCTTTTATGGCTTCTGACTTAAGAGTGAGCTGAAAGGGCTCAATATTCGTTATGACCCCCATAGCTTGTACTGGCGTGGTTCTTAGAGAATTGGTGATGCAGCGCAGGACCAATCCTCGTACCCTTTCCAGCATTTGGTTCGCAGTTTTCAAACCTGCTCGCTTCCACCAAATCACTGCCGAATACGTGAGTTTTGGTTTCATAATTGCTGTGTAAATCCACATCATGGTTTCTGGTTTAAGACCCCAGTTCAAATGCAGAGCTCTACGTGTTTGCCATAGTACTCTTATAACTTTATTACACTGATTCTCAAGGTGCTCTTTCCAGTTTAACTTACTGTCAAGAATGACACCTAGATATTTAGCTTTTTCTTTTATTTCTAGCCGTTTTCCTCCATATTCGAGGTGTTTTATGCTTGTTTTCCACTTATATTTACGTGTAAACACCATAACTTCCATTTTTTCCGGGTTAACCGATAGTCCACCTCCTTGGCACCACTTATATACCTTATTCAAGGCATTTTGCATGATGTCAAATAGTGTTTCTAAAAATGGTCCTCTAACTATTATTGCTAGATCATCTGCATATCCTACAACCTCACATCCCGTGTTGGTTAGTAGGCATAATAGTGTGTTCATTACAAGATTCCAGAGGGATGGGGAAATAACCCCCCCTGTGGGCATCCCGTGTTCACCCAGCCAGTTACCTTGGTGTTACCCTTGGTCATTACCATTATTTTGCACAGAGCAGTCTCAGTAGAGTGTCCTGCTCTGTACGCATACTGATCCCTATGAAGTGGTCGTTCTTTTAAAGGTTTATCTTTAATATGTCTATCTATGAGCCTTTCCATTGTCTTCAGCATAAACGATGTAAGACTTATAGGTCGGAAGTCTTTAGGAGAAGTATAGCTCCCCTTACCTGCTTTCGGAATGAACGTCACTCTCGTTCCCTTCCAACTTTCTGGAATATGGCATAATTCCAGACTTGCCCTAATAAGTCTGGTCATTGGACGGATAATGCACTCCCCCGCCCTTTGTAATAGTGCGGGGTAAATACCATCCAGTCCTGGTGACTTATATGGCCCAAAAGATCCGATGGCCCACCTGACTTTGTCCTCTGAGGCAATTTCGGTCCCCAGCACACTGCATGATCCGGTTTGGATCACCGCATGCTGGTTTCCCGTTCCGTAGTCGTTTGACTCATGAACTTCCATTGCCCCTTCCCCTTCTTTCGAGAAATCCGGGTAGAAGGATTCGATCAGGCGGTACAACGTTTCTTCGTCCGTCATGGTGTATTTCCCATTTGGCAGTTTAAGTGCTCCCAATATAGCTTCCGGATTTTTTGACAAGATCTTGTCCAACCGGGCTGCCTGTGAGCCTTTTTCTATGTCGCTGCAAAAGTTGGCCCATGATTCTGCTTGTGCCTTCCTAATTGCTGCTCGATAGCTGTCTCTTTTACTTGCGTAATGATTCCACTCGTCTGCTGTACCTTTTTTTTGGGCCAGCTTATAGGTTCTCCTTACTTGTTTCTTGAGACACTCTAGGTTCTCGTTCCGCCAGTAGGTTTTATCTCGCTTACCCACCAATGTGGGTCTACAGTTGTTCTCAAAAGCTGAGATAATTCCTTTATTTAGTTTATCAGCAGCTTCTTCAAGCTCCTTCCAGTTTCTTATATGTTCTGGAAAATTTGCTAGTGAGCTGCTTATTTCTTCCTTGTAGGTTATCCAATTTGTCTTCTTCGGTTTCCTGGTCCATGTTCTAGGATTTGTACCAGGTCCCACTAACTCGAAAACAATTTTGGCATGATCAGATAGTGTCGGTTCATCAGATACCCTCCACCTCTTGATCCTATTTGTAATTTCTCCAGTACATAACGTGATGTCCAATACTTCTGCTCTAAGTTTATTACAGAATGTTGGCGTTGTACCAGTGTTTAGAATATCTAGTTTGGTTGTGGCTAGATATTCTACCAGTTCCTCTCCTCTCCTATTGATGTCTGTGCTCCCCCACAGTATGTGATGTGAGTTAGCGTCACAGCCTATTAGGAGCGGTAAGTTTTTACTCTCACAGAAGGTAATTAACCTTTTAACTTCCGTGGGTGGATTTACCTCTCCATCATATGGAAAGTACGCTGAGGCAATGACTATGTTTCCAATGCCTTCCGATTCCGTCCTCACCGCTGTCAGGTCTCTTGTACAGAAATCCATCAGCGGGGTTACATTTACTCCCTTAGTGATGATACACGTTCTGGGCGTCTCAGCTTGCATGTCCCTGTAACAAACAAGCCCCTTTCCCCTTAAACCCTTGATTGTTCCTCTCACCGTCCATGGTTCTTGGACCAGTGACAGGCCTGTGTGCATCTCTGCCAAACCCTTACGCAATAGTGCAGAAGAGTCTTTGCAGTGATGCAAGTTAATTTGTGAGATTTGCAGCGCCTTGAAGGTCATTATTTCGATCTTCCCGGCACTGCTGCCTCTTTATCAGACTCCGCTACCGCCGGCGCGTGTACTTGGAAAGTGACACGCTCCAGTGAGTAGAAGGGTCTGCAATCTAGAGCCTGAAGGGCTCTAGCTTGGGACTCCGGCATCTGCACCAGAAGAAAGTTGTCCTTCGCTGCAGCACCGTCGGTAGCCCCCTTGTCGCATTTTACGACCCGCCATGTTGCGGTATTTAGCGTCGGATTGTACCGCATCAGCCTCTGAAGAACCAGCTCCGTGGGTTTCGGTGCTCCCGGTATCCACGCGCTGGCCTTCACCAGCCTCTGCAGCACCTCCGTTCCGCTGACTGTCAGAGCAGGACCCCGCCAAGATTTTAGTCCGGGCACGATCCCACTCAGCCAATCCGCGGACCGTTGATCCTCTGCTATAATCACAAATACTCCCCCCCCTGCAGAAGGACGCAACAAACTTTGGCAGCTGCTCAGGAGGAAGGACATCTGTCTCCTCCTCCAGAGCATTCCTGAAGTCTTCAAACTGTCCTGTAGTAAGAAGCACCTCAGGATATTCTGCTGATGTCACGACCCTCGACAGAGGGTTCGTTCTCTGTGCTGTTGTAAGTCCCACACTACATTTCGGCTTTTCAGCACTCTGAGTGTTACTTACTTGTGCCGGCTTGTTTTTATGCCGTTTTTGTGTCCGCGGGTCCTCTGGCGGCGTGTCCTTCCCTCTTTTCCCCATAAGAGGCGTTGAGGGAGGTCTCTCCGCGCTTTGAGCCCGCATTTCTTGCTTTCTGAGCTTTCGCCTGCGGTTTTTCTCCGCATAGCGTCCACTCGTCCAGCTTCTTCCTTCATTGGTATCCATTGGCATTCCAGCTCCCGGTTTGGGATTGGACACCGTCAATGGCCCATCAGGATTTTTAAATTCAGTGGGTTGGTAAGCAGACATCCCACTGGGCGCCGCCTGCTCACCTACCTTTACTCCAACTACCGGTGACACCGAAGTTACCACCGGCAAGTTGGTTGTGTTGAGAGTTGGGATCTCTCCAGGGTTTGTTGACACTTTTGGGCTAGCATCCGAATAGCCCGTTGCTTTATCAGGGAAGGACATATCATGGATTTTTAAGGGGGGTTTTTGATTTGTGTTAAGTGTTTATGTCTGTGGCTCCCTACGAGTGTCCCCCCTCGTCATCCGAACAGCCCTCGCAAAACAGGCAGCGACCCACTTCGGTCCTACTATAGGAAAGCCCCCCACCCGAAGCAGTAGGGTCCCATCCGGTCACTATCCGGCACTACTACCCCTGGCGCGATTATACACTGACTGATAGGGCAGCCAGGCTTTGCTAGTTAGGCCAGCCCGGGCCCCTGTACTATTCAGCGGCCTAGGAGTGTCTCAACCTAGTTTATCCTAGGGTGCCTCCATGGGTACCCCACCCGTCCGCTTGAGCAGTCTTACTACGAGGAAAGAACACCCCCCGAGAGCCCCAGTGTGAGAAGGTGTTTGTGTGTGTGTGAGTGTCTGTTTGTGTCATGTGAATGTGTATAGGTATAGGTGTAATGATCACTGATAAAGTCCCAGCGTGTCCATCCATAACCCGCGCGGAGCATACCCGTTTATAGGGATCTCCTCTTTCACCAGCGAGCCCGTTTATAGAGCTGCCTCTTACAAGCGCTTGGAAAGAGCCGTTTATAGGCCTCCCATTCATACCTCTGAGACCCTACCAGTAATACATGAGTGTAAATGATGTGTTGTGTGTCATTCCGTGTCCTGGATAGGAGCCCTTACGTGGGAATCCCTTCCGGGCCAGAAAGGCCACGGTTTTTTAGAGAGATGTTACTCCTCTATCCCTCCCCAATTACACTGTTTCCAGTGACTTCCGGGCTTGGGACCGGCTTGCTGAGGTTCACCCGTGGCTACTAGATTTCACCACAAATGAACCTCATCAGGGCTGGGTTAAAGTAAGTAATATTTAAATTAACTAAATATAAATTGATTTTTATTTTATTCCTCTCAATATATATTTCGAAATGGATACATAATACTCACAAGGAGAGGTCACACCCTCTGGAAAACGGATCCTTACCAAACTCTAGGATATAATTTCTACTATAAAATCACGCAGAAAGCCGGAGTTTTAGTGTCCAATGGCCATTTTTACGATAGATATAAACAAATAATGGAAAATCTCACCGAAAAAAACCGTTAACTTTGAATGCTTATAACTCAGAAACAATTAAAGATGTACGTATAAACTAAATTTTAAAAGAAAGCTAAGATCGAGTAGATACGTTTTAAAAAAAAGGAAGCTCAAATATTTTAATATGGTCAAAAGTTATGGGAGAAATAAGAATTAGACGTAATTTTGGGCTAAAAAAATCATTAAATTATAACTTTAAATTTTCGATAAAATTTTGGCTGATTCTTATTTCTCCCATAACTTTTGACCATATTAAAATATTTGAGCTTCCTTTTTTTTAAAACGTTTCTACTCGATCTCAGCTTTCTTTTAAAATTTAGTTTGTACGTACATCTTTAATTGTTTCTGAGTTATAAGCATTCAAACTCAACGGTTTTTTCGGCGAGATTTTTCATTAGTTGCTTATATCTATCGTACAAATGGCCATTGGACACTAAAACTCCGGCTTTCCGCGTGATTTTATAGTAGTAATTATATCCCAGAGTTTGGTAAGGATCGGTTTTCCAGAGGGTGTGACCTCTCCTTGTCAGTAGAATTAAATAATATTTATTAAATATTAATGAAAATTAAACAAGTATGTATCTAATCTATATCTAATTTAAAAATTAATAAATTTTAGGTAAATTAATGAAAAATTTATTTGAATTAAGAAATATTATAATTATTATTTAGTACAATTTAATATACGCATATATTAGGTAAATAAATAAAAGGACACCAGGTAGATTTGAATAAAAATTATTAAATTAAAGAATTTAAATAAATATTTATATTAATAAATCTTATTTATTAATTAAAAATTAATTATTAAATACAAGGTAGAATTAAAAATTTTTGAATTACCTTGATAAAATATAATTTGTAATTCATCAATTCTCTAATATTTATATTCGAAATTAATAATTATTAAATATAAAAATTTAATTAAATTCACATCGTTTTTTGTTTATTTCAATTAAATATTTAGTTATCGAACATGAAATGAATAATTTTTTCTTCATCTACTTACTTTTCATTACTATAGTTAATTTGGATACATTTAATTGAATAATTTTTCCACACGCAAATGTTTTTGAAATTAATTATTTATATTTTAAACTTTAACTCGGTGACACCGAATATTTGTCACGTTCTCTCATTCTCAACTTTTTTTTATATTAGTTTCCAGCAAATTATAATTAAATTATTCAAATTACTCTATTATCCGTATTCAAAATCGAATTAATTGTATTAAAATTAAAAATTGATTAACTTATTTAAAATATTTTATTACGAATAATTAGTTTTTCATTGTGAAAATCAAATTTAGTTTGCCTTTTAGAGACGTTATTATTTCATAATGCGATAAAGAGGAGTTATATTCAGAGGTTTTTTTTATTTTCATAATAATTATCATTTAATTATATTTAACAACTACATAATGTTTAAAATGTCGGTGATTGTATATTAATAAAATAATAAATAACTGAATAGTATGCACATAGGAGATAATTGAATGTGTTTTAATAGCGGTAAAATGTTATACATTTAATACTTTTAATTAAATATATATTGTTTACATTATAATTATTAATAATACTATTGATATTTAATTAATAACAATTAATTTTAAATATTCATAGTAGGTATCAACGATGTTTTTACTAAATATAGCCAATAAATGTTCGTAAATAACAGCTAAAAAATAAATTCACCTAATCTCAATGTCTTCAATTCCTACTGGACATTATACAATATAATTTTTTTTTATAAATAAAATCTTTCAAATCCATGCAATTGAAACTTAAAATAATGGAAAATGATAAAACTCGTAAAACGAATGTTTTCTCTTTATCGTCGTAACATGATATTTACAAACACAAAAAAATATAATTTTTATTTTCCTTTGTTTTGGATAGAAAATTTACAAATTTATATTTTCTGTCTCTCTCTCTCTCTCTCTCTTTCCACAATTACGAAGGAAGAAAATCAAATTACGAAATGACCTCGACATGGTGAAAAAAATAGTAGTAACCCACGACATCCTAACATGAAAAAAAAATATAACAACACCAGCGACATCTCTTTAATCACCATTCAAAAAAAAAGAAACTTCACGACCCCTGTAACCGAATAGAGAGAAAGTCGGCTTTCTCTTACAATTCCGCATCCATTTTTCTAACGTTTTGTCTTTTTTTTTTCGTTCGTATCGTGGGGCGCATGTTTGCTCGCTGAAGGTAATTCCGCTGAGACATTCATCGTGCTCCGTGCTAGCAGTTTGTTAGCCGGTCATTTTTCTAACAAGAAAGAACCGAAACCTCGCCGCGTTTCCCTCTTTTCCTTCTATTTTTCTTCCTACTAGGTTTTCATCCCTCTCTCTTCTCCCTTCTTCCCCCTTTTTTGTTTCGTTTTATTTTATTTTGCATTCAACGCCTGTTTGATCCCCCTCCCATCCCCCTTTACTTGTGATTCTCCTTTTTGCTCGTGTATTACTTGGTGCACTAAAACGTATTATCATCGATCGATCTAATGCGGGTGAGGAATTAATTATTGGTTATGGGCTCTTGTATTTTCTTTTTCTTTTATTGGAATTTTGGGACGACCTACAGAATTCTTTCATAGAGTTAGAGTTTAATTCTAAAAATTAATTGAAAAAAATAATATTGAATACAAATCTAAGAAACATATATGAATAATAATATTGAATAAGAATAGTATTTGTAAAATTAATATAGATTCAATTTCTAAAAAATTTAGACGAAGAAATAATATAGAATGAAATTCTAAGAAATTAATTGGAAGACAATTCTAACAATCGTATGTAAAATAATAATATTGGATGAGAATCAAAGAAATATATTTGTAAAAATAATAATGATTCAATTACTAAAAAATTTAGTGGAAGAAAAATAATATTTAATGAAATTCTAAGAAATTAATTGGATGAAAAATAATATTCAATGTAATTCTACGAATATATACAACAAATAATACTGAATTGCATTCACAGGAACATATTTCAAGTAATGATGTTGAATTAAATTCAAGAAAATATATTAGAAATAATAATATTGAATTGAATACTAAGCAATGAATTTGAAGAAACAACATTGAATTAAATTTTAAGAAATTTATTTGTAGAAATGATATTTAATTATATCGTAAGAAAATGAAAAAAATATTGAATTGAATTTTAAGAAACGCATTTGGAGTATTAAATGGAGTTAAATTAAAAAATATATAATTAATTAAGTCAATATTTAAATAAAAATAATATATTTGAAGAAATAATATTTAAAATTAGTAATTAAATTATAGAATTTGAATTAAATAAAATAGATTTAATTTCATTAAAAATAACTAAATAATTATTTAAACGCACGATTCTTTGAATTCGATACAATATCTAAAATAAATAAATTTTCGTCCTCTGAGCACATTACAATATTCACTCGGTCGATGTACTATAAGGATGTTTAATTAATGATAAGTAACTCACTGTTTACATTTTTCCGTTTATTCTCATAACAATGCACCAAGTTATATATGTATACATATATATAAATCGAGTCGATGAAACTCCAAGCGCGTTTGTACAAGATTACACTTTCGTTTACTTAACAAATAACTCGTAAATCTTTCGTAATACCAATGTACATTACATCAAAATTCGTTGTCAATTATTTAACGACAAAAGCAGAAATGATAAATAATCTTTTGAATAAGACTGTTTAAACAATTAAAGAGCCGTTGAAAAATAAAATTTTAATCCTTCTTTACTGTACGTCGGTACAAAGGAGCCAACCCAGTGAGAAACAAGAGAACTTTGTATAACACTATAAATAATACATTAATAACCTATAGTTATAATTATCATCATCATCATCTCAATAGAAATTAAAGCATTAATGAAACACTTTTTTGGTCAAAAAATAGTTTTACCCTAACCTTAAAAATGTTGAATTTTCACTAGGGAATAATTATTATATCTCTGTATAAATAACTCTATGCTTTTAAATATATCTGTCATACCAGCCCGAAATATATTGTCGATCGTTTTCGGAAAATAGACACCAATGCAGTTAAACGATCATTGAGACTAAAACCTCAGTTCTTTTTAATTACCGCCTCCAAAATCATTAATATGCTCAATGATATCGTCCTCGATTTCAGTCTATTCGGCAAATTTAAACAATATTTGCATACTGAACCACTCCACCGTGACATAGCGGATTGAGACAATAGAGTTAGTAGAGAGGGCATTGTACTTTAGTCTGTATATTGCAGTTTTAAGATACTCTCTAAAAATGAATTAGTGAATATTCACTAACTAATTAGTGAATAATTACTAATTCAAATAGTTATAACTAGGTCACTAATGTTTAGTGAATAGCCACTAATTCAAATAGTGGAATATGCACTAATTCAATTAGTATAAAATACACTACAGCAATTAGTGAATAATCACTAATTCAAATAGCGGATCCTAATGGATGTATACACTGCATAAATCCACTAAACCAATTAGTGAAAAATCACTAATTCAAATAGTAAATCCTAATGCCTTATTCTCTGCATTAACCCACTAATCCAATTAGTGAAAAATCACTAATTTAAATATTGGTTTACAATAGACGTATTCAGTGCATTCATTCACTAAAGTAATTAGTTTAAAAAAGTTTAAAAACTTTAAAAATCTCAAAAATATGGATATATTTTTAATTTATTATTTGTTTTAGTATTTATACATATATAATGTTATACACATATCTATACATATATATTTCTAATTATGTAGTAAACGATTTGCAAAAAACTAAAATTATTTTTTTCACCTAAATAATATTCTGTTCTGAGGTTTCTAATACAATTAGTATACATGACTACTCACATTTTATTAAATAATTATTGATTCTAAATAATTATTAACTTTGCAATTATTACTAATAATCTAATGTGGAATCTATTATCTAATAGTTCGATAGCGCAAAAACGAAAATTATTTTTTGTTCATCCAATTATATATTGAAATTTCTAAAAGAGTTTATCATACTTGACTACTTGCCTGTTAATAATAACAATTAGGCAAAATACTTATTAACTTTACAACTCTAAGTAAGAAATTATTATGCCAATTATTAATGCGCTCACTATGTCGAAATGAAAAAAGCAATTTTACAATAGATACAATAGGTACTGCGCAGTTACAAATGTAAATATACATCATATTGCACATAACTGATTTTAAAGATATATAATTTAAATTTATAATCTATATTTTCTAATAGTAAACTTTAAACAAATAAAAGTAAAGGCAGATTCCTTTTTCATTTAAATAATACTGATATTTACAATTTACATCATACGATCAGCTAGGAGACGTCTGCACAGTAAGGAAAGCAAGCGAGTACTGACCCGCGCCGCGCAATCTACTAAATCATTTACTACACTATAACTAATGAATTAGTGAATATTCACTAATTCATTAATGAATATTTACTAATTAATTAGTGAATATATACTAATGAATTAGTGAATATTCACTAATTCATTAGTGAAAAATTGACTTATTATTTTGTAAAAAATTTAATCGATAATTTTCACTAATTAATTAGTGATAACTCACTAATTCATTAGTGACAATAAACAGTTCACTAATTAATTAGTGAAAAAACTACTAATTATTTAGTGAAATATTTTTCACTAAGCAAATTAGTGAAAATTTTCACTAATTTATTTTTAGAGAGTATAACTTTAACGTAATCTTAGATTTGTTATACTTTCTTTTCTATTGCGCTGATGCTAGCTTGTTAGCAATAACTTTATTTTCTTTTTACGACTCAGTTGTATTTATCTTGCAAGTTTCATGCGCTAAGAATGTATCTCTTATATATTACTATCTTAGTTTATTATATTTTATTCAATTTTTAAAAATGTAAATCTATTCAGCCAAATAGGGTTATACCCCAAGGCTGTAAGTTAATAAATCAAATCGAATCGAATCTGTGTAAGAAAATAAGATTTTTAAAGTTAGTTGAAACCATTTTTTGGTCATTATTTAGTATTTACGGACACTTATTGGCCAAAAAACGTTTAAGTAATAACTTAAAATTCTACTGGTGAATAACAGAGTATTTATGAAAAATTATTTTACCAATTAATTTTTCACCTTTTGCCACCTTTTTTTCATTTTCGAAACATTATTAAATTTAAAAAATATTTATATATTAAATATACATATCTAACCGACTGGCTGGTCAGGTACTTTGATAAGCATTAATTTAGTCAAGCACACACAGAGCCATGTTTTCTCTTGGTTTAAAGATAAGAGGCTTACTCCTTTGTCATATAATTTATTCATCCAATTATCATTCTATTCGTCAATAATTTAAATTCATTTCGAAATTTAACAGACAACAATATTATTATTATATTATGAATAATTATTATTATTATGGCTTACGTATATCTTTTGCGAATGTATGTGAGTGTGTTTAGAATGAAAACGAGGTTTTTTCCGGTAAACAATCGTTCTATAACCTTTAAATAATCTTCAAAATTGGTCTTCAAATCTTAAATAAATTAAAAGAAGAATTGACTTCCCAGTGAATTTTTGGTACTTCCTTGTAAAAGTCATTCTAATAAGAGGCGCAAAGTATCATTCTAAACATAAAATTTCAGGACAAAACTGTCAAAATTAAGGGTTTTGGTTTAAAGAGAAATGAATATTGTAACCTTCAAATAACCTTTAAAAGTGGTCCTAAAAACTTTAAAAATCTCAAAAATATGGATATATTTTTAATTTATTATTTGTTTTAGTATTTATACATATATAATGTTATACACATATCTATACATATATATTTCTAATTATGTAGTAAACGATTTTGCAAAAACTAAAATTATTTTTTTCACCTAAATAATATTCTGTTCTGAGGTTTCTAATACAATTAGTATACATGACTACTCACATTTTATTAAATAATATTGATTCTAATAATTATTAACTTTGCAATTATTACTAATAATCTAATGTGAATCTATTATCTAATAGTTCGATAGCGCAAAAACGAAATTATTTTTTTGTTCATCCACTTATATATTGAAATTTCTAAAGAGTTTCTCATTACTTGAACTACTCTGCCTGTTAATAATAACAATTAGGCAAAATACTTATTAACTTTACAACTCTAAGTGAAGAAATTATTATGCCAATTATAATGCGCTCACTAATGTCAAATGAAAAAAGCAATTTTACAATAGATACAATAGGTACTGACGCAGTTAACAATGTAAATATACATCATATGCACATAACTGATTTTAAGATATATAATTTAAATTTCTAATCTTATATTTTCTAATAGTAAACTTTAAACAATTAAAAGGTAAAGGCAGATTCCTTTTTCATTTAAATAATTACTGATATTTTACAATTTACATCATACGTTCAGCTAGGAGACGTCTGCACAGTAAGGAAAGCAAGCGAGTACTGACCCGCGCCGCGCAATCTACTAAATCATTTACTACACTATAACTAATGAATTAGTGAATATTCACTAATTCATTAATGAATATTTACTAATTAATTAGTGAATATATACTAATGAATTAGTGAATATTCACTAATTCATTAGTGAAAAATTGACTTATTATTTTGTAAAAATTTAATCGATAATTTTCACTAATTAATTAGTGATAACTCACTAATTCATTAGTGACAATAAACAGTTCACTAATTAATTAGTGAAAAAACTACTAATTATTTAGTGAAATATTTTTCACTAAGCAAATTAGTGAAATTTTCACTAATTTATTTTTAGAGAGTATAACTTTAACTTAATCTTAGATTTGTTATACTTTCTTTTCTATTGCGCTGATGCTAGCTTGTTAGCAATAACTTTATTTTCTTTTTACGACTCAGTTGTATTTATCTTGCAAGTTTCATGCGCTAAGAATGTATCTCTTATATATTACTATCTTAGTTTATTATATTTTATTCAATTTTTAAAATGTAAATCTATTCAGCCAAATAGGGTTATACCCCAAGGCTGTAAGTTAATAAATCAAATCGAATCGAATCTGTGTAAGAAAATAAGATTTTTAAAGTTAGTTGAAACCATTTTTTGGTCATTATTTAGTATTTACGGACACTTATTGGCCAAAAAACGTTTAAGTAATAACTTAAAATTCTACTGGTGAATAACAGAGTATTTATGAAAAATTATTTTTACCAATTAATTTTTCACCTTTTTGCCACCTTTTTTTCATTTTCGAAACATTATTAAATTTAAAAAATATTTATATATTAAATATACATATCTAACCGACTGGCTGGTCAGGTACTTTGATAAGCATTAATTTAGTCAAGCACACACAGAGCCATGTTTTTCTCTTGGTTTAAAGATAAGAGGCTTACTCCTTTGTCATATAATTTATTCATCCAATTATCATTCTATTCGTCAATAATTTAAATTCATTTCGAAATTTAACAGACAACAATATTATTATTATATTATGAATAATTATTATTATTATGGCTTACGTATATCTTTTGCGAATGTATGTGAGTGTGTTTAGAATGAAAACGAGGTTTTTTCCGGTAAACAATCGTTCTATAACCTTTAAATAATCTTCAAAATTGGTCTTCAAATCTTAAATAAATTAAAAGAAGAATTGACTTCCCAGTGAATTTTTGGTACTTCCTTGTAAAAGTCATTCTAATAAGAGGCGCAAAGTATCATTCTAAACATAAAATTTCAGGACAAAACTGTCAAAATTAAGGGTTTTGGTTTAAAGAGAAATGAATATTGTAACCTTCAAATAACCTTTAAAAGTGGTCCTCAATACTTTCAAAATTGAAAAATAAAAGATTTCGAGCAAGTTATGGACATTTTACCCTTATTTTAAACCCTTAATCCTTAATTATCAGCTATCTAAAGGTAAATTTTAAAGATAAAAGTATAATTGTACACGTAAACTTTCGTAAACAATAATAGGGTGTTTAATAAAAAAGTGTTCTTTATTGATCGTCACGAACCAATGGTGTTAACAGATGTTAAGTTAAGTTACAAAAATATGCCGACGTTTCGGACGTTTTTTCACCGTCCCTTTTCAAGGCTAAAAAATTAATAATTTACAAAATATATAGATTAATACCCAGTGGTTCGTGACGATCAATAAAGAACACTTTTTTATTAAACATTACTTGGACGAACGATAGATTCTTTTAAACAATAATAGGGTGTCCCTTTTAGTAAAAAAGGTCTTTTTGACCTTCAAATAACTTTCAAATTGGCCTTTACTTCTTAAAAAATTGGAAAAAAAATATTTTGAGCGTATTATCAAATTGGATTTGATCTAATTAAAAAAAAATTTAATGGTATCGTACTGGACGTAATATTTCGGGACATCCTTTGCCAAAACATATAATTCCGGTTCAAAGGTAGAATCACAAATTACTCTAACCATTAATAATCTAACTTCAAGGTCAAACCTAACAGAACAAAAAGTTTTCGCGTAAGAACTTTCGTAGAAACAATTTGTTCTTCTTTCACCGATTATTTTGGGAGATATTTGAGGAGATCGTGTGTATATATATATATAGTAAACTACTTAACCAAAGTTCGAAGAGCAAATCTGATACAAGTTTTTAGTAAGCTTTACCTCGAGGCAATATGTGTGACGTAATCTAACTTACTTCCTAGGAGGATGACTTACGTCTAAGTAGTTAGTAGTAGTGCTATATATACGTATATACCACGCTCGTTCCAGCCACTTAAAAATTATTACAGATATAGATAATCGTTATACAACATCTTGGTTCTGTATAGATCGTTACTTTGGAAACTAATTATAGATTCATCAAACTACACGTATACAGACACACATATACACACACTCACCACCGTGTATCTCTTAATATAATATTAACGTTACCGGGGAGGATTAAATAATTATTAATTAACCTTACGACAAATAATATACACGATATTAACGTTATTGTTGTTTATACGTTTTATTAATGGTATTGATTTTCGGAGGATGTTTGGCAAGTTGAAGATAAAAAGTATTATATAGTGGTAAGTTTTTACCGACACGAAATATTATTCGAAATAGTTGATATTCGATCCATAATGAATTTTAGTAATTTTAATAACTTAAGAGTAAGTTACGATTTTAGAAAGAAAATAATCAACTCCACGTATATTGATATTACGGTCAAATTACAAGGTCGACATTTACCAACTCAAAAATTTTAACTAAAATGTACTTGCAGAGTGGAATCATACAATCTAAAATTTTAAAAGTAATTGTGATTAATACTGAATATTATAATACCATCATATAAATACGTTCAATATTCATACACATTGATATCGATATCAACATCAACATCAGCATAACAAATAAAAATAAAAATGATACAAAAATTACGTTAAAAAATGGATAAATGTCGATGTACTCGTGCCTGATAACTATACAAATATATTTTAAGATTGATCTTGAAAAAGCCAACATCAACATCAAAACCGTTGTCGAAATTTATATTACCATTAACATCAACATACTCACCAACGCCACCAATAGTCAAAAACATTTGTATAAAAATTACCTAACACACGGAAAAAATTATATTAACATCTACACCTCTAATAACCAAGAGAGATAATTATAAAAAATCGACCTTGAAAACAGATAAAACAACATTTACACAACACTATCATTGTCATCAACATCAACACCACTAATAGGCAACAAAAAATTTTTATAATTATGACCTTACAAACAGAAGAAACAATATCAACACCGACACCACTATCCCGAGAAAACTTTTTTAGTAAAAATTACTATTTTAATGGTAAACAGAGGACAGACTTGCATAATTATAAAAATTGCTATTATTAATGGTAAAAATTGACATTATTAATAGTAATTTTTCCTCAATGGTGGCAATTTTTACCATTATTAATAGCATTTTTTAACTGTGTAAGTCTGTCCTCCTTTTACCATTAAAATAGTAATTTAAACTAGCAAATTTTTCTCAGTGTAATAGACAATAAAAAATGTTTACAATTATGACCATAAAAAAACAACATCAACACCAACATCACTAATAATTATAAAAAATGTAAATTATCCCTGAAAAAGAATGAAAGAAAAATCCACTTTTGAAATAGACGACGACTTTACTTTCGAAATCTCTTCGCCCAAGATATTTTTATCTCGGCAAGCGAAGGAGAAGAGGAGAAAGCACAGAGACTCAGAACGACACATGTCAGAACCATAAACATATACACACACACACACACACACACACATGAAAAAAGGGAACAGTCCCTTCTCCCGAAGAATAAGAAGAAGGAGAAGAAAAAGACGAATGTGTTACGATAAAGTTTGCGACCACTTTGTATTGGCGTCGACAGTTGCGAAGATAAAGAAAAAGGATCCGAGGTCCTGGGCTAAAGTCCGGGGGGTTATACTGATATGATAAAACCACCAAGTTCAATAACATAAGTGAAGCCGCTGCCGTGGGTTGACGCGATGTATATAATGTCTTCCTTTTTCATTCAACTTTTCTCGTTTCGGTATCGAGTTTCCTTCTGTTGCAAATATCGCGGGATCGCCGACAAAATTTCACCTATAGCCACATGTGGACTTGAGAAGATATGTTCTTCTTTCTTTTACTGAAATATGTATTTGTATACATTTTAATAGGGTAATTAGTGTGAATAATTTACATTTTATAGATGTTTCGAGGTTAGAATGATAATGTCAAGATTTTTCGTATATGGTTAACTTTAGTCAAAAAAAAAGTAATTAGATTGATTTATATTTATTATATCGTGATAGACATTTGTCTATATTTTTTGTTTTGAGGTTGCGAGTATTTATTACATAGGTCGTAATGATCCGATGGGGGAAAAAATTACTATAGTATTCACTTAAATATCTGCTAGGATAAGAATTGGTTAATTCGTTTCAGTTATTTTTATTATATCCATGTTTTGAGGTTAGGATGATGAAGATAAGATTTTTTGAAAGTTTTTACTAGGATAAAAATTGGTTAATTAGTTTTATTTATTTTTCATTATATCATTGTAGATATTTGTCTATTTGTTATTTTGAGGTTATTACGTAGCTCGTAATAATTCGCTTGAAAAAAAAAAATAGCTAGTTTTTACGTAAATAATCGCTAACATTTCTGGTAGGATATGAATTATATTTTAGGGTCGATTACCCAACCGAGAAATAACGAATTGCTTTTCGTTAAAAAGCGAATCGATTCCCATTCTTAATGAGTTGGAATACCTACTTTTGGCGCGGATGTTCAGGAAATAATTGGCCATTGTCACGCGAGAGCTCTTTTTCATTTAACCGAATCTTCAGCGGTGGTATGAAAATTAAAAATGCATTCATCGAAAAAAGAAGAAAATTAAAATGAATCCGATAATAAGTATGGTAATTTATTTTTGTCAATAATTCATAAAAGTAAAACATTTCGAATATTTGGCAATAAAAAATGTTAAGTATTTTTTTAACACAGTACAGAACAAGTATAGGACAGCGGTAAAAGAAATTTTTGAAAATCCGTTATTAATTAAAAATGTTTCTTCAATTGAAAAATTTAGTTTTTTAAGATAACCAACATAATATTAATTAATAATTAATAATTATCATTTGTCGTCAATTGAAGTTAAAAATCTTTCGACTACACGAGGACCAAAAATATTGAACATTTTTTAAAATGATTTTTAGAAATATAATTACAATATTGTAATGACATTTAGTGCATTAAGTAGTTACAATCGGTTTTAGTCAGTCATTGATATTTTTCCGATTCCAATCTTAAACTTCCACTTTTCTAATAATTTCGAATCAAATTATAATTTATATTTATAAATAATATAATTTATATTTAATAAATAATTCATTACTTTTTTATCAATTATTATTTACGGATACGTTAGCCGAAGGCATATCACTTAACCTAAGAGTAAAAACGAAAAATCTACTTTAGCTTGTAAATGTACAATTACAAGTTAAGTAGTACGAGTAAACATATCAGAACTTGTAAAAAAAAGAAATTAACGAGTCTTAGCCGTATGTAAGTCAACATCAACATGTATAAATGCAGAAAGTTCCACAGTAAAGTGACATCGTATGAATAATTAAATGCAATAGAGGGAAACGCTAAAATTTACACTACCAGCGTCAAATTTATTCAGAACGTACGCGTGAATACTTAACTACACATCCCCTCTTCTCTCGTTATTTTCCTACGCTCGAAATCTTCAACTTGGAGGAATCTGCGTGAGTGAATTTAAAAAAAAGAGGAAAAACAGAAACTCGATATTTAATTATATGTTTTTTATACATCTCAGTTAATCCGCTAACAAGAAAATTTTAGATGCTGAGGTTCGAATAATTTTAATTGGAGATAGATTTTAGCAATGATCATTTTTGCGCTAAAGTGATTAGATATTTTAGTAACCAGAATGATGAAAGTCTTATTCAGTTTTTAAATCAGTGTAATTAATACGAGAACTTGATAATAACTGTTATCAACATTTACAATCATTTTTCAACTATCAAAAATATTAATTGATGTGTAAACAACTTGTATTATCGAAAAATTGATTAAGTTAAAAATTAATTAATTAATCATTAATTCGAAGGAAACAGAAATATACTATGGTAGACGTTGAGGTTGATGTATTAATGTTCAGTAAGGTAGATATGGATATTTGGAATTTACATATTAAATAATTACGTTTTTCTATTTCCTCAGTTATTTGATAAAATTTAAATCAAGAAAAGTAATTAAAATTAGCAGTACGATATTAATAAGCTTGTATCATAACAAAAGGTTGATGTTGATAAGGGATGGAAAAAAAAGAAACAAAAATTTGTCTTCCTTTACCTAAAATAATACTTCCATTCTCATTAACTTATAAAACTTCAACGAGATTAATTAAAGTTAATACCTTACCTGTAATCAACCTCTTTTATAATAAATTGTCCATGTTGTTAGAGGATATAATAAACAAAAATTTTCATTTTTTTCACTTTAAATAATTATATTTGTCATCATAAGAATCATTTAACAAAATTTAAAACAACAAAACTAACTTAAATTAATTTTCAAACTGTAGTCAACTTGAATAAACTGTTGATGTTGCAAAAAAAATTTTTCCATTGTGTAGGTACTTAAAAATATTGTATTTTTCTTCTTTTCGCTGATTCGACAAATTTTAAATCAACAAAACTAACTAAAATTAATTTTCCGACTGTAGTGTCAAGCTACATAAATAGTTGATGTTGATCGACGACGTAGTAAACTGAAATTTCCTCATTCGCCACTAAAAATGAATATATTTTTCTTCTTCTCGGTGATTCAACAAAGCACTTAAATCAACAAACCAAATTAAAATTAATATCCCAGTCATAATCAACCTGTATCATAACCCTCCCCTTATCGTAAAAACGTATATCGTTCGATACACAAACTCGCAGGATTGCATATAATTGAGAAATATTAAACTCGAAGGCATTCCCGTATAACAATGGACGAAAGCCAACGTGCGAGTGGAGAAGGAAACAAGATTTCCTCGTAGCAATTTCCATAGCCTAAGCTTAATCGGGTCCATAAAACGGGGCCGCTTGCTCATTATACCGAGCTTTCTGAAAAACCCACCCACCCCCACTCCCTTTTCCATAATACCCCACCCCCTCCTCCTCTTCCGCGATCGGTGCTTGATTTAATTATCCCGTAGCAGCTGCGTCGGAAAATCACGAAACTGTCGGCACCTGCGCGTTATAATGGGCTTATCACCAAGATTATTATTGTTGTTTATACCGTTAACAAGCTCAACGCTAGCTTGGATGTCGACTGTCACCGGATGCAATTAACGCTTGAATCTCTCGCCACCTTCTCCCCCTCTTGCGCGCGAGGTTGATAAGGTTCGACATTTGTTATTTAAGAACATGATATTCTCCAGTGAAAATTGTTATTACAAATTATCACTTCTGAGGTTAGATTTTTTTATTCCACAGTGGGACGTTTGTAAGATCCATTTAAAATTGTCGTGGTAAACGTAACGTTTGGAATACCGATTTTGAAGTTAATTTTTTCTTTCTTCTCGGGATGAAATCAATCCACATACCAATACGTACATATAATTTGAGGTTAGATTTTTTAAATTACTCCGAGAAAACAGGCAGTGTCTTTGATAATTAAAGAAATCCACGTTTCAAACGATCCATTTATAGTTTGTATATATGAATGTGTGTTTTAAGGTTAGATTCTGTCGTTATAAACGTAACGTTCATATATCCCAATTTTGAGGTTAATTTTTTCTTTCCTTTGAGGATAAAATCAATTCACATTCCAATACGTGTATTTTGTGGTTAAATTTTTCATTCTCTCAAGGAAACACAATTTATTTCATAAGTTCTGTTTACATGCGTATATGTTTTGAGGTTATACTATTCATTTCTCAAAAAAAAATCGATCCATTATGTAAAGAGCGTATACATATGTACCTGTGTGTGACTGTGTGCGTGTGTGTTTACGTATCTGAATTGTAATTATATACGTGTCTATATCGAACAGTGCACGCTTAGGCTTAAAGTGATACGAGTATATATGCTTATGTGCATTAAATTCTAATCAAACATGACCACATATGCACACTATTCTCCCAAAATCTGATCAGCTATTGATATTCTAGTAGTCCTAGTATAGCTGTTGCATCGCATTTAATCAATTATTCGAACAAAAAAGATCTCACAAATAAATTCAGAACAAAATCAATGTTATATAATTCGAGTGACTGTTGATGATTACAAGGTATACAAACAAATACTGAATTGAATTGAATCAATATTTACTAAATTTTAATATGTATGTAATTTATTTTAAAACAAATAACTAAATATTAAATTTTAATAAGACACGAATGATTGTCAATTACTTTTAATATTGTTGATCTACCTATATTTGATTCAATTCAATTTTATTACTCCGAATATACCTTTCTTTAATTCAATAAATTTTATTTTAATTTTCCCTGGACTCGAATAAGTAAACATTAAGTCACGACCAAATACTGAATTGAATTGAAACAATATTTACTAAATTTTAATATGTATGTGATTTATTTTAAATCAATTTAATTATAATCTTGATTTGAATCAATTCAATTACCGAATATTAAATTGTAATAAGTCACAAATGAGTGCAAATTACTTTTAATAATGTTCACTCTATATTTGATTCAATTCAGTATTATTACCCCGAATACCTTTATTCTATAAATTGATTTGATTCAATTAATTTACTTCATTCAATTCATAATTTTTTTTCTCTACAATAAGTTGTACAACTAAAAATTTACAATTACGTATTTTTTCGAATCGATTCAAATGAATCTATGTTCAATACAATTAGAAATATTCATCTTAATTGAATCAATATTCATTTAACTCAATTCAATAAAAAAATGTTTATAATTTTGTTTTGCAAAAAGTATTATATAAATGAAACTTATCTTAATAAAAGAAAAAAAAATAATAGATAGTATTGAATGAAAATTTATATACCTATATATATATAGCGTGCAGAAAAAAATCCATGGCGACTACATTAACCCTATACGGTTGTAACGAGGTAATAACTCGAATTCATACCTGCTTGCGAATCCTCATCCTCCTCTTTCCTTTTCCTTTTCAGAGGTGTAACTCCTACTATATTCTTGAACATTATGTGGGCCCTCTCCTCTCTCCTCTCATCCCATCATCGTTGTCGACGTCGTCCTTGCGGTCTACCAAAATCGAGACCGTACGTCATTCTCGGGAAATTTGCAGGATCACCGCATATTACACCTGATGGTATTTCTCTCCTCTCCCTCGGTTTCGTAATTCCGAGTGTTTCACACATATATAAATAAAAGTATGTCTATTATAGTTTTAAGTTTTCATGATACTAATTGTAAGGTATATAAAAATATATCGTTAATTAATTCTATATAATTGAAAATGATGATACTAACCTTGTAAAATCATTATAATGTTAATCGTAATGAAATCGTGATTGATATCATAACTATGAAATCGAATCAATTAAATAATTTAATGTATTTATTGTAGCTTTATCTGTAGAGATTACTTCAAAATCACAGCGAAATTATGTAATGATCATTTGAAATCGTCAAGGAACGTGATATCAATTTTGAAATCGATCAAATTTATAGTCAATTTTGAAATCAATCGAAGACCTATATATCAAGTGCTTCAAATTAATAAATTGATATTACAATATTTCAAAGTTTATAGAAAATTTCAAACTCATTTGAAATCATTAATTAAATTTTAAATCATTTGAGGTTTAAAGTCTAATTTGTAATCATTTGAAATTTATGATTTTTTTTTATTTATAAGTATCACTATGTGAACATTAAAATTTAAATAAATTATTTTATCATACGTAGTTTTAATTCAATTTTTTTTCATTTTAAAGTTGAATTAAATGTGAAAATACGTAGAAGTATGATATACATTTTAAATCACATTTTAAATAATTTTTTAAGTCATTTGATACCTTTAATAAATTCTGATACATTTAAAATTAAAACATAGTTTTAAATTCTTTGAAATTTAAAATCAATTCTGAATTTATGTGAAAATTGAAATCAATATTTTAAGTATTTCAAATGTATAACCGATTCTAATATCATTTAAATATGTAGTTTTGAAATCATTTGAAGTATGTAATCAAATTTGAAACCACTTAAAATATATAATTAATATTGAAATGATTTGATATAGGTACATTAATTTTAAAATCAATTGAAATATGTAATCAGTTTTGAAATCACTTGAAGTATCTTAATCAGTTTTGAAGTCATCTGAATGTTTATACGATTATGAAATCATTTGAAGTAATCAGTTATAATTTTGAATTCATTTGAAGATTTAATCAGTTTTGAAATCATTTGAAAATTGATGTAAATTTTGAAATAATTGCAAATCAATATATTACATATTTCAAAGTAAACCCCGCTCGATTAAATTAATAAAAAAATTATCTAATCTTTAATTTTGAAACCTAAATAACAATTACAAAATGTTAATGATCGTTTCATCAGGATCACGGAAGATACGACGGAATACAACGTGTCTTTTTCGGAGGCGGATTGAGGTTCTGGCTGCACAGATTACTCCTGCTCGACTCACTTTCGTATTTGTCCCACGGTCAACTGAGCTTAAGCTTGAATCGCATGATCCTAGTCGACGTCGACGACATTTTCGTAGGTGAGAAAAGCACGAGGCTCAAAAAAGACGACGTCCTCGCATTGTTGGCCACCCAACAGCGCATCCAAGCGCTCGTACCTGGATTCAAATTTAATTTGGGGTTTTCCGGAAAATATTTCCATCATGGGACGATAGAAGAAAATTTGGGGGACGATATGATACTCGAGAACGTCGACAGGTATGTATCATAATTTTCTTTTCTTTTCTGTTTTTTTTTTACTTTTAGTCTTTACGAAACTCTTTTCTTTTGAAACTTGGCAAACGTCGACTTTCGGAAAAGAAGGAAAAAAAAATTAATTATTCTTTTTTGCGCTACCAACTAAATAATTTAGTTGAACTTTCGTATACCCGTCAAAATATACGAGTTGGCGTTTGCGCGTGACGTCAACTAGAAACTGGGTCAAATTGACCTAATGTTTTACTGTACAAAGTGAATTTATACATTCGTTATTTTATGTTTATGTGCTATTTAATTAGGAATTCCTTTTAACATTTCGCCTTTTCGTTTGTCTTGTATCGATCATTTCCACGAACGTATACTGCAATTGAAATATAAATATTAAGGAGATGTCGAACTCTGAAATTAAATATTCTCTTTTTATTTATTTATTTTTTTTATCAATTTAAGTTTGATAGAATTTTTTGTTGTTTATATGATTTTAATTAATAAAGTTCTTCCATGCGTTGTAAATTTATCTTTGATTTTAAAATTTTTGGATTATAACGCGGATTCCGACACCTAATTTTCTTGTGGGTAATAATTTGTAGGAAACTACTTTTATCGACTTGAAATATTGTTGCAGATATTGACATTGAAAACTAAAAAAACATTCATAAGTAAGTTTTAAACAAATTTAAAAGAAACTGAGAATGTTACATTTTAAATGTTGTTCATTTTGTCCGTATGTCCATAACTGAAAAATTCCGTTAATATTATTTGTATAAGAATCTTAAAAGAATCACAAAAATAGCTTTAAACACTCTTACGTCAAATCTTAGCGAGGGTCTATTAAAAGAAAAACGATTGCTTTCAAATTAATTCAAGTAGGCTATACATTGTCGGTAATCTTATCGAGGTGTCGGTAATTCAGAAAGTTCATTAAAATTATTGATCTAAGTATTTGAAAAAATTCTCAAAGAAAATTTAATTTACACGGAAGAAACAAACGAAAAGAACGAATTTTATTTATTCCGGTAATTATGTCGGTAACTTAAAATTCCATTAAAATTATTGATTTAAAAATCTATAAACAAATTTACAAAGTAATTTTAAACACATAAAAGAACCTGACGAAGTTACAGGGAACTTTAAAACGAAAGTATGTTAGTAAAAGAATTGATAATTTTCCACCACCAAACGTAACTAACGTTACAAACGTTGACGGCAGGTTCACGTGGTTTACGCACATGTGGAATCATCAGCAGCCCCACCTCTACGAGAATGTGACACACCTACAACTGGATATGGCGTTGAACAAGCAGTTCGCGAAGGAACACGGTATACCAACCGGAAGCGGTTACAGCGTCAGTCCTCATCATTCAGGCGTATATCCCGTCCACGAAGGCCTCTACGAGGCATGGAAGAAAGTTTGGAACATAAAAGTTACCAGCACTGAAGAGTATCCTCATCTGAGGCCAGCTCGTCTAAGACGCGGCTTCGTACACCGTGGTATCATGGTAAATTTTTTTTCTCATTTTGTTTGGAGCAAAAAATTTGGCATTACCATCTGATGGTAACGTTGTTGTGTTTCAGGTACTGCCACGGCAGACATGCGGTCTATTCACGCACACAATATTTATCGAGAGCTATCCCGGTGGCCGAGATAAGCTCGACGACTCGATCCAGGGTGGCGAGCTGTTCCAGACTATCGTTTACAATCCGGTAAGCCCCCGTGTCAATATCTCCATTCGATAAACCTATCCAATCCCTCCGCCTCCTCATCACCCTCTTTACCAATATCGACCTCAACTATTTTCATATGTGTCAATGATAACCGTGTTTGCGTATTGTCATTACTATACTTTGTTATCGATAAATTATGATTCATCGGTTAATAGACTGCTATTATCGACCGACAGTAATTATAATTAGAGTAATTGTTTTTATATGTTGGTATATTACTCGTTTAAGCTGTATTTATGATTTAACGTTATTTTTGTGTCGATAATATAAATTCCTGTAAGTGCTGATATTTCAAGCATGTCTTAGAAGTTGATAAAAGTAGATTACTATTAATATACATATTTTAATTACGTAGTTATTGGAATGATAAGTGTAGATACCTGTAACTGATGATATTTCAAGCTTAACCTTTGGAGTTGATAATTGTAGATTCGTAAAGTTACTTTAGTTACATAATTTTTGAGATGATAAATGTAGATTTCTGTAGCTGTTGACACTGTAAGTATTCTTTCAGAGTTGATATAATTGTAAATTTCTGATATTATAGTCATTTCGATAATAATTTTCGGTTTGATAATCGCATTTTTCTATTAGTATAATTTTAATTTATTTTATTAGTATAACTGTTTCGAATATAATTCTTAATCAATATTATAGATTTCTGTTAGCGTAGTTGTTTTAATTATAATTTTTGAGTCGATAAGTGTAGATTTCTATTAGTATAATTTTTTCGAATACAATTTGTAGGTGGATATTATAGATTTCTGTTAGCAAAGTTGTTTCAAATATAATTTTTGAGTGATAAGTATTGATTTCTATCAGTATAGTCATATTCAGAGTAATTATTAGGTCGATGTGTGCAGATCTGTTAGTGTAGTTATTTCTTTTATAATTTTTGTATCGATAATTGTAAATCCTTAAAGTATTTATACTCACAATATATATATATTAGTTTATATCTTGGTTTGGTAACTGTAGATTTCTATTAGTGTAACTACTTTCAGTATAAATAGGGGTTACTGAAAGAAAAAGTCTTATATTGAATGTAGTTTTTGGGTCGATAAATGTAGATCCCTGTATTTGTTCATATTTTAAGCATAATGTTTATCGGAAAAAATAGCTCGTTGTAATTTGATTCCAAAATACCCGCTTATCTCTGTAATGTTTTAAAAATCGATAACAAAGAAAATAAAATTTGATTAATAATAATAACGTATGATTAACATTGCAGATAAACATTTTCATGACGCACATGTCAAATTACGGTAACGATCGGCTGGCATTGTACACGTTTGAGTCGGTAATCAAATTCATTCAATGCTGGACGAATTTACGGTTATCGAGTGCACCGCCACTTCAATTGGGAGAAAAATATTTTCAACTTTATCCGGAGGAAAATGATCCAGTTTGGGGTGTATGCATAATATATCAATATTATTTATCGACGATTGCTAAGTGCATTACCTACCAAAAAAAACCGATTATTATTATTTTTTTCTCTTTCTTGCAGAATCCTTGCGACGATCAGAGGCATCAACGGATATGGTCGAAAAATAAAACGTGCGATCAATTGCCGAGGTTTTTGGTGATCGGGCCCCAAAAAACCGGAACGACGGCGTTGTATACGTTTCTCTCGCTTCATCCAGCGATTAGTAGTAATTTACCAAGTCCCGACACGTTCGAAGAAATACAATTTTTCAATGGGAAAAATTATTATCGGGGCCTCGACTGGTATGAGAACATTACGAAGTTTAGAGTGAAAAATTTATTTTCAAATTCAAATTTTCCGCCAAAATTTTATCGATGAAGAAGTAACTATTTTCTCTCTTAAATTTCCATAAACATGTAGGTTATCGTGTAATATACATTACTCTTACTCTAATTACTCTTTTTGTTCAATTCGTTACCTATGAATGATAGTATATAAAATTAACTATTCCTCAGTCGGTAAAATATTGGCGCGAAATTTGAATTAAAATTATTGTTACCATCACAGACGGTGCTCAATCTTCATATTGTCATAAATCACCAGACACATTTCTAACAAAAAAATAATTAATTCAATTTAAAATCATGCACAAAAATGTAGAATTACTTGTGTTAGCTAGTACATAAATAAACCAGGCTGCGAGTAAAAATAAAAATAAAAAATAAATCCAAATAAAAAGATATGCAATTCTATTAAAAAAGCATTAGAATATTGTTTACAAACAATTTAAAAAATGCATATTGTTAATTTAAAAAACGTACAAATCAATTATTTTTCTTTTGATCATTAAAAAAATCTATATTTCAAAAAGTATTTACAAAAAAATTTAATTTTCAGGTACATGAGCTTCTTCCCAGCCGCAAAAAATGAAAGTTCTCGCTACCTCTTTGAAAAGTCTGCAACGTACTTCGATGGTGAACTTGTTCCTCGACGAGCTCACGCACTTTTACCAAGAGCGAAGCTCATAACGATACTCCTGTCACCGGCAAGGCGAGCGTACTCTTGGTACCAGCATACCAAGGTTCACGGTGATGTCACGGCTAAAAATTATTCGTTTCATTCCGTTATCACAGCGACTGACACTGCACCTAAAGCGTTACGAGATCTCAGAAATAGGTAAAATTAACGGAGAAGACAAATATATTTTAACATTAATAACTATTACTTCTTTATGAAAATTATTTAGATTATTAAAAAGCTATATTAAAAATACTACATTTTATAGGAACGGAGGAATATACGTCAAATATCAAATTTTTTATTATATATTGTAGTAAATATCAAAATAATTATGCTAAATTATTATCATATACATATTAATATTTCCTACAAAAAATAAAAAAATCGTGATATTCGAAGTGTATTATTACGTTTCCGTAAAATGTAGTAATTATAAGATACCATTTTTCACAATGTAAGTACGAATTTCTTTACATTTTAAGTTTTTTAAGAATCATAATAATAGTTTTAGGTTAATTTACATTAAAAATTTTCTTACAATCATGTTTAATTATTTAATTAAATTAACTATTATTACTTTTTTAATATTCATTTTATTCTGTGACATACTACAATTTTTATAACAATAATTGTAAGAATTAAATGATTTTTTTATAATTTTTTTATTACGTAGTATCTAAATTTTTGTAATAATTATTGTTAAACATAGTATTAAAACATTAAATAGCACCGATTAGCACCGATTTGGGAGCATAAAAAGAGCGACGTTAAAATAATAATAAAAAAAAACATTAAATAATTAGAATCTTGGAAAACAAGTATATTTTACAAAATAAAATTGACAAGCTTGTTCGCTAATAAAAACCCACTTCATAACTTTATTTTTTACTCATATAATTGTAATTTTTAGGATGTCGCGTACTCAAATTTTCATAAAAATTTTAATAAGTTTTTGAGTTATAGTAATAGTTACGAACAAGGTTTAAAATATTTTTTATAATAATTTCTAATTTTTGTAATGCATATTAAAATAGAACTGTAAAAGATAATGTAAGTTAAAGTCTCTATTTCTAACTTTAAGAACATCTTAATCAAATTAACAAAAATTTATCAAAAATTTGATTTACATGTCCACTTTCAATATTCGACACTTATTTTCTTACGTTAATAACTCAATAGTAAATCTATATTTATAAAAAAATCGATTCTCTTTCAATACTTATTATTTTGTTTTAATCTAATCCAAAAATTTAACGACCCAATGAAATCAATCGATGACCTGGTAGTAAAAAAAATTTATCGACACTTAGATATACCTCTCACTTATAATTTAATTAAAAAAATTTTTTAACAAATCTTAAATTTCACTAATCCTCTTCGTTTCCAAAATTCACCCTAAAAATTTTATTAATTTTCTTACTTACATTCCAGATGTCTGAACCCGGGCAAATACGCTCAACATTTAGAAAGATGGCTATCTTACTATCCAGCCCAACAATTGCACATAATCGACGGTGAGCAATTGCGTCAAAATCCGGTCGAGACCCTCCACGAGCTACAGAGATTTTTGAAAATCAATCCGACGTTTAACTACTCGACGCACTTGAGATACGATCCTAAAAAGGGTTTTTTCTGTCAAGTCACCAATGAAGACCGTACCAAATGCCTTGGTAAAAGCAAAGGTCGTCAATACCCACCGATGGAAGATAGGTCTTATAAATTTTTACAGGTGAATATGGAATAATCCGACATTTTTAAACTACGGTCAAAAAAAGGAAACATTCGTAGTGGAAATTTGAGGATAGGGAAAGCTATTTTATTGGACATTTATTATATAGATGATACATTTGTAACTAAAAGAATTTCTAAAAAATTTGGTATATAAATATTTAAGAATTTTTCATCTTTAAAAAAAATATAAGGAAAAATGAAGAAAAATTATATATTTTAAAATTAGTAGGAACCACTTTATACCCATTAATTATAGAGATTTGTATTACTAAAGTATTATAAATTACAAAAAAATATTAAAAAATATTTTTTTTAATAGAGTTTCTTTTTAATATAAAAAATATGGAAAACAATTTCTACAAATTTAGAAGCAAACTAAGTAAGAAAAAAAAGAAATATTCATATTAAAAATAAAACATTTTGAGGTTAGTCAAAACCATGTATTAGCTATTAATTACTAATATTTATTGTCTAGTTATTCACCAAAAAGAAAAAAAGATTTTATAAATCCTTCGATTTCCGCTTCGATGTATATTCTCTAATAGGAAAAACAGTATTCCTCAATAGTAATCGTACAAAAACCACAAAAAGATTTTTTGTAATAAAAAATATATTTTTCTTTTTCAGAGGTATTACTCTTCACACAATACGGCATTAGTAAAATTATTAAAACGTTTAGGTTCGAGGACGATACCGCAATGGCTTAAAGATGATCTAACCGACACGATAATGACCTAGCAAACGTTAATCGAGTGAACAATTAACGTCTCGTTGTAAATTACATTGTACAGAAAATGAATTTTTATTCGTCAGCCTATAATGAGAGCCTAAATGAGAGAGAGAAAAAAAAGAAGAAATGGATAACTAGTCATTATTAAAGAAAACAAAGTTATCGTGTTTTTTTCTTTTTTATAAAATAAAAAATAGATTTTTTTGTACGAGCTATATATACGTATATATCAATCAGTGCCATTCTGTTTATTTTTTCCATAAATAGTTCAAACGATATATATCATTATCGAAAAGGAAAAGAAAAAGAAACGTCGGACCAAATTAGACGCTTTTTCTTTTTTTTACGAAAGTGTCACTGCAACAATTTTTGAAGCACAAAACTTTACATTGATTTGTATTATCGTTGATAAAACGACCAATAACTGAAACTGCACAATTAATTTGTAATAACGGGGAATGAAAATTTTTTCTTTTTATGTTATTTTTCAAGAAAAAAATAAAAAAAATAAACAAAAAGCTTATGCGATACACTGTGTAATAGCGAATAACGATCATTGTTGTGTGTACAGTCTTTATCCTTGTATATTTTGACAATACGGTTTGAAAGAATTCGAATGACTATTCTGTAATGGCTCTAATAATACTGCATTCGTTTTGTACATTGCTGTAAAAACAAAAGTAATATTTTTAGTGATGTATTTTACAGTGATACGCTGACTGGAAAAAAAGAGAAAAAAGATAAGACATTGATATAAGTACAATTGTTACTGTATTGCGTTTTGAGATGTCGAAGAAGTCCATTTTGTTGGTTACATAGAATTTTCTTTTTGATAGAAGGTAAAGGGATTAAAATTTAGAAAAAATGAGCGATATTAATTTCTTGTGTTATTGTTGATTTTTGTTAAAAATGTTGTAATTAATTTAATCTAATGTGACTTTTGATACCGTGTTTTTCTATCATTTACCACAGGATGTTTCGGGAAGTATATCATTGAATGTACTAAAGTTTTAATGACAATATCTTTTCTTTTTATATTAATCTTTACAGATTATCTTACTGCGCAGTATCCATTGAATTATGATTAACAAAAAAAAAATTTATTTGCAAAAATATTGCGACAAGTTAAACAAAATTTGTATAAAGGCTGATGATCATTTGTTTAAATATTATTACTGCTTTTTGTACTTGTCTTGCTTCATATTAGCGGACTAAAATCGGATCAAATTCTCAAAATGTTCAATGAAGTACTTTATAGAATATATTCTACGGTTTGCAAGAATTATATTATACATTTGATATAATAAAATGTGATTAAAAGATGTAGATTTACAAAAATATTGCAAAAATATTTTAATTATTTTTTTATTTATAGTTCTGCTTCCTACAAGTAGTTTAATATTTAAGTTCTTTTATGAAATACTTCTTACACGCTGGTAAAAATTGATGGTATAGAGTCTCAATTGTTTAAAATTGCTAAAGGTTTAGAACAAAAGTTAATAATAACACAATTTGTTAAAAAAAACATAATTTAATGAAAATAAATTATTTTTTCTAAATTTTAAGGATACGTTAAAATCAAATAAAAATTCAAATTTCCCGCTTTTAATATGTATACGATTTTTAATTCATATTAATATCTGTGTATCAATTTATTAAAAAACAAAGAGAACTTTGCCTTGAGTGTATAAAAAATTGAATGACTTGTAGAAAATAATCCATTTAAACTTAACAGAGCAATTATCAAACAAAGGCCAATGTTTTCTTTATTTTCATCTAAATTAAATATTTAATTACGTTAAAAAAAACCATAAAAATATTAAACGCGGAAAATTTGAATTTCCAATTATTAAAAAATCAAACTTTTTCATTAAACTCAAACCTCAAATAAAACTTCTTCGGCAACTTCTATCTCAATTTTTTTGTATAAAATATATTATTTGATAAAGAGAAAATGACAGCTATATAAACCGCGCGCAATAAACGTAAATTGCAATACGATCAACACGTAAACACGCTTCGAAAAATTTGAGAAAAAAATAAGATTGTGCAGCTACGTATACATATTATATACATATATCGAGCGTGATTTTACGATAAGAAAATAGGAAGAAAGAAAAATGTAACTCATATCAGGCCGAGTTTTTTTTGGCGATTTTTACAGATATTTACAAAAGAAGAATATACAAAGCACACACTACCATATTTCATATATACTTAAAGTAACAGTCATCCAAAAATGTTGTATAAATTATATTTCTCTTTTTTTTATATATATACACACACCTTTCACGTTTTACTCGTAGTTTGATAAAAAAAAATTTTCTTTTTGTACTTAAATATTTATTTTAAGTTATTAACCATACTTGGAACTTATACATATACATATATACATATATATATATATTTTTATACTTACATTTTTACTTGTACATAATTTTTCTACATCGATGACTGTTGAATTAAGTATCGTTTTTTCTTCTTTTTTTCGTAAAAGCATATCATTTTTTCCCTCAAGCCATGTATGTTGTATACTAAGAGAAGCGCAAATCTTTGTAAAAAGAAAAAATGTTTTTTTCTCATTGAGTGTAAAAAAAGAAAATGTGAGACACATTTTTTTTCGTGCGATATACTCGCGTTGCCATAAATGTTATATATGCGTTAAAAAGAAATGAAAATGTAGGAGATCATTGTAATTGTTCTCTCTCTTCATTCTTTATTCTATTGCGTTTGTACATTTGTTTTCCCATTTTTTTATACTGTCGTTAAGCCGAGTTAACGAATCGTGTACAAAGTTCATTGTTAATACGGATAAATAATAATTATGATGATAACGAATATCTGGTGTTTTGTCTACTTTTATTTAGGATAGTTTTTGTTGGTTGGGTGACCAACTATTTTTTATTAATATATTACCTTTTTCTATTTATATTTATACAATTTTAGTTATTGATAAGAATAATTTGTTACTTTTGTTAAATATCAATGGTTTTTATTTATACAAAGTTTTATTTATTATTTTTTTTTTAAGTTTTTTAATGGTTAATGGATAAAATATATTCTTTCTTTCTTATGTATCAATTTTTTTTAACCTTTCACAATTAAAAATTTTATTTAATATCTTTTTTCTGAATTTTAAATAGGTAGATTTTTAATAAAATTTTTTTTAATCTTTTAATTATTGTACAAATTCAATTTTTTTACCAAACTATAACTAAATTTGAATTTGTGAACAACATTTTTGAATATTTTTTTAAGTTATTCATTAACTTGCATATTAATATATTAAATATCTTGAAAAATTATTCTTTATATTTCCATAATTTCTATTTATAAAAATTAGGTTTCTTTTCTGTATATATAAGTTGTAAGTATATTTGATTTTCTAATTGTAACAAAAATGATAAGATAAGTATAATCACCTTCCGTTTAATTTATAAGATATGTAACTATTTTCCAAAAAAAAATTATTTTTTATTGGTCCAAATTGTAATATAAAATTCAATTGAAAAATTGAAAGTATTATTAAAAGAGGTTGTCGAATTTTGAAATTTGTTAGGATTTTTATTTTTCATTAAGTTAAAATTATTGAATTTTTTCAGAAAATCTGTTCTGGCAGAACCTTTTTTCCGATTCAACGTTATTTATTAATTGTTTTATAAAAATTATTTTTCAAAAGATTTTTTTAAATGATTTTGTATTTATTAATATGTTAGAATTTATTTAATAATTCATGTCAATAAGTGTAGATTCCTGTAATTACGATTTTCATAATTTCTTATATGTAGAATAAGTATGATCATACAAAATTTTGTTAATCAAAGAAATATTATATTTTCTTTCAAAAATAATTCTGTCACCTTTTTTAACACTTTTTAAAATTTTATACATTAATTTTAATTTTTTAAACTGTATGTATAGCGGTATCCGTAGATTCCTGTAATTCATATGCAATAACGCCAACTCCTGAAAGAAAAATCCCTAGATTTGGAACAGTAGTGCCACTACATGATGTCTACAAAATACAAATATTCCTGTGTGTGTACACACACTACACACTACCCCCCCCCCCTACATACACACACAGTGTATAAACATAACCTTGAAAAAATTATATACAAAGTGCTGGACGTTGCTGCAAAGAGAAGAAAATAAATCGACTCTTACAAAATTGACCAAATATGATATTTTAAGTTTAAGTGACTAAACTAAATTTTAACATAAAAATAATTTATTATCAAGTAGACGTATAAGTGAACAACAAAAATGACTGCACCAATAGGTACTGCGATGGACAGTCTGAGTGCTGCTTTAAAATCTAAAATCATACCAAATCAGGAATATTATCTACAAGGTTCAGTTCTTGACAGTGCTGTCGAAGTGCTATTACATAGATTAAGAGGACTTTGCGACAATGTTGACACAGGACCAGAAACGTTTCATGATCATGAGATGTGTTTCAGCATACGAAGAGGACCGCCACCAGAAGTTCCATTGCTTTTACGTGTAAGACGTGCTTTGGATTATCAAGATATGCCTTGGCAATTGAGATACATAGGTCAGCCTGAGTTAGGTGACAAATCACAACCAACAGTTGTTCGTAGTAGTTTGGACATAGCTACAAGTAACACGGTTGTTGAATTCCTTACCGAATTGGGTTGTATCTTGGATTTTGAGTACATTATTCGTGGATACATGTTTAGAAAAGGTAGGATGAAGGTGACTGTTTCAAAGATATTTAAAATGTGCCAATCCAAATTGCCAGACAACGTGGAGCCCATATCCCAGAGTTATCTTGTAGAATTAAGCGTCTTGGCGCCTAGTGGACAAAATGCCATTGCTGAAGATATAAGAATATTCGCAGAACAATTAAAGCCTCTGGTGCAATTGGAAAAAATTAATTATATGAGGCAGCATTAGATTTTTAGATTTTTATTTGAGTTAAGTATATTTGTAATAAACGAGGTTATTTATTTTCTATAATTGTATATTCTTTGTAACAAAGAATAAATTTGTTTTATATATTCTAAGTTTATGGTGTTTATTGAGATTCCTTTAAATTTTTAATGTGTGATTATTTACAGGTACAAGAAAATTTATGGCCTTATAGCAAAGCTTATAAATACAAATACGTTTTACTTTATTTTATTTTTTCTACATGATTTGCAGGATATTTCAGTACAAATATAATAGATAATGATTGTATAACAAACTATTTATTTTTTAATTGTCTCTTTTATACTTTTTTTTACGAAATGTTTAATACACACACATATATATATAAGAAAATGAAAACAATTTACACTTGTTACACTTTGCAATTATTCAAACTCAATATCAAAATAAATTTAGCCACTCAAATGAATATTTATAATTTTCAGTAAACAATTTAACAATTTAAATATACATTTATTAACAGTAATTTGAAGTTCATTTTCCAATAAAATAGAGTACAAACTGTGTATTACATATTAATTTCTACACAGCGTATACATAACTTAAGACTGCAATCATAGTATAAAAAAATGTTCAATTACATACTAATTTCTCTTCTAGTTATATATCATTACTGTGCTACTATAATTACTAAATGTTAATTATTCGACAATAATAGTATTGCTATATAATTTAAATGTATATATAAATAAATAAATAATATATATATATTGACATATTTTTTATAATGATTGAAGCTGTCAAATATTGAATTAAATTAGAAAAAATGATGTGTATAAAATATTTTATATTTATTATATAAAGTTTGAAATAATTTATCAAAATTTTTTATTAGAAGAACTCAATTTATAATTCCAATTTTCATTACAAAATTTGAGATCTATTATTAAAGAATATTATGACAAGAATTTAAATATTTTTTAACAAACATATTGCAAGGAACTAGCTTTTCTTTTTAACAATTTTATTGCAGTAAGTTATCTATTTTAATTTCTAATAATTTTATAAACTTTTTATATAATTATCAATTTATTTAATAATTTCTGGATTGTCTAAAAAGAATTTTATTAATTAATCTCTATATAGATACTAATACAATGATTTAATATTATTTGTTTTTTACTAGAATTACTAACAATAAGTATCCATTTAATGATAGTTTCTCTATCGCTAAAAGAATAAATTTATTAAATAAGCTCTCGATTACTATTGTGATAATTTAAAAAAATTATTTCTAATTACAAATACATTAAACTTTATTGCAATTTGTTGTGCCACCTTGTGAGTATTGATGTATTTGTTTATTTCATAATAAATAAATAAATAAATTACTAACTGTTAGTCATCTACAAAACAAATTAATACTTTTGACATTTTATTTGCCTAATTATTTAAATCAATATAAAATTACAATAACTAATTACATATCACAATAAAATTAAAATAAAAAAGATGATAGGTATGCATATAAAACGGGCACAAAATTCTTTATGGATTAACAAAAATAAATTATGCTACGATAATTTCAATCATAATTGAAAACATCATTCTTAATGATACACAATAAAATATTGTGTGTACAAAAATTTATACCTAAAACTGTGGTAAACTAGAACTAGGATATAGATTACAATTTATTGATAATTTTTTAATCCTAAATGTTACTACTTTCTCGTAGGACAATCAATTTACTAAGAGTTCATGTAATTAATCGAATTCTTTCAAAAAATAACTTTTATTCCCAAGTCTGTTACTATAATTTCTTGTACAACCATCAATTTCTATATCAGTTTAGCTATCCTTTATATATATAAAAAATCAATTAATTACCCTTCCTGACACATGTAAAAAATTATTCTTTTCATTTACAACTTTATAAAAAATAGCATTATTTCTTTCATATCGATCACTTAAAAAATAAAAATCATCCTTAATTCAAATTTCCACCAAAAAAGAAACAGAACATCACATGTAAAATTTTGCACTGTCAGTAAGTAAATAAATGAGTAAAAAAATAAATAAACAAATAAATAAACAAAATGTATACTGACAGTCAAGGGGTGTCAGCTGATCGGTCACTATAATAAAAACACCCCACCCGTTATCAACCGACAGTGCGATCACATCGCGCATGACAGAAACTCGCGCGGGCTCCGTTCACACACGGATAGAGGCGCACACAACGAAAGGAAAGAAAGCTGGTGGTGCTGACGATATGGTCGTCGTCGTCCCAGTAGTCGCGGCAAGGCGGCCGCGCGCGTCGTCTTCGAACAGGTGACGCCTATATATCGTTCCTTTTTTTTTCTCCAACGTAACTTAACGCACCTGTACAGTGTCGGCTTCCTATTACGACGATATCGCGAACGTGATTTTACTGTGTTAAAAAATTTTTTTCGATTCTGTGATTATACATACATACATATATATATATATATATATATAGAGTGTGTGTGTATATATATATATATATATATATAGTGAAAAAATGGCGAGCGCCGGCGCATGCCGGGCAGTACTCAGATTAGAGTTGAGGCTTGTTAATACCAACCATTACGCGAGAACCTATGGGAGTTTGTGTAGAAATGTAAGTGTTATCAATTTTTCTTTTCATCCTCGAGATGTATATATCGCATTTCTTTCATTGTCCATACATGGATGTCAACGTGTGACAATCAATTTCAGAATTTGTACGTTAGTCGTCTCATTTTTTTTTTATTCAAATATTTATTTATGCGTGTAAGATTGTTACATACTTATACCTACACGTATAAATTAAATTGTTTTAATTATCTACCATTCGTTTTTGGATTTTCTTTTTGGATGAGATATAATCTTTTTTACATTTTTTTTCTTGACTGTTATAAATGTACGTTCGTAACGTTGTATGGACAAAAAACCCATGAACTTCATTATTTTTTTCATGGAACGGGTATGTAGTGTAGAAATCAGCTGTTCTTGTTGTACAATGTGTGTGTGTGTGTGTCAATGTTTTGTTTGTTTGGCGAAGGAGTTTAACCTGTTAAATTCGAATTGTTGGATTAAAAAACGAATTTATTTTTTTCCGTATCTTGCGAAAACTTGTGAAAAGAAAAAAGAATAAATTTTACGGTTGCACTTTTTGTTTTATTTTGTTTGACATTCTTTGGTAATTTTGAGACGTATCTTTAAATATGAAAAATTGACACAAATTTTTGTAAAGTTATAAAAAAAAAAAATAAGAATTTCATGCATGTAAATTTCACTTTTTTTATATAAATAAATAAAGGTAACTTTTTGACATTTTACAGTAAAAATGTTGTGATATCCTTAGTAATTAGACATATCTCTGACATATTTTACTAAATTTTTCACAAGATTATCAAAAAAGAACCAAGAAGTTTATACATACAATTTGTATAAATAAATAAAAGTAACTTTTTGACATTTACAGTAAATATGCTGTGATATTTCTTAAAATTAATGAAACATTATATACATTTGAAATTCTGAATTTTGTAAATAATAAAAGAATGAAGTTTAAGTGACAATAATTTTTTATTTAAATAAAAATAATAAATTGCACTATATTAAATATACAAATTTATTAATATTGTAAAATAATTTAAAAAATAGATATTTATTAATCTTTTTATAAATATTATAAAATGTTGAATTAAATCGTTGTAAACATATCGTCAACGTTTTTTAAGTGTGTGTGTGTCATTACTAAAAATAAAGTAAAATTTATAAAAAAAAAGTATTTAATTGTGTGAAGAAAAGGAAATTTTATAATAAACGATATTTTTTATATTAGCATATATACGTGTACGAGGTAAAATATATACGTCAGCTGTAGCCAGGTGCTAAAGAATTTATTCCATCTGTTTTTTTTTTTTTTTTTCAATAAATGTATGTGTAAAAATACACACATCTCGGTTATACTTACCTAACCCACAATTGATTTGCATTTTTCTACACGCAGAACAATATTTTCGTACAAAAACAGTTATGTTTTTTTTTATAAAACATATTTACTTATTCTTATTCAACAAATTTCTACGTCGACATATATACATGTGTAGATAAAAAAAAATTAATGTTGTAATATTTATCATTTTGTTTATCAACAATTCTCTGATCTTCGCTGTTAGTCGGAGTTTCCGATATTTTAACTGCACTTTTTGTATACAGCATAAATATCACGTGATTGTACGATATGTGTATAATGAAGAGTCATAAATATTTATAGAATTAACCTTACGCATTCTCTTTATTTTCTCATCCTCGGTAATATACATTACACGTACCGCAATTAATCGCGCGTTAATTTTATATTTAAACAATTTTATTTCTCATTTGCAATATTTCGCACAATAAAAAAAGAATATCGTCGATTTATGAAAAAAAAAAATATCTAAGTCACTTCTTCTCGGTAATCAAAGGACGGTATAATTACACGTGTATATCTACCATCACGCGACGAAGAGTAAGAGCAAGACAAAAATTGATGATAAACAATATCGCGAAACAAAAAAGTATATAAACAAAAAAGGAAATAAGAGCAAGACGAAAATAAATGTGGTAGTCAAAATTGTATTTGGACAATAAAAATAATGATAAACAAAATTTTTTAAATTAAATCTCATTTGTTATAACTAAACTATTTTCAATAATTCATATATTAATAAATTATTATGAATATTAAAAATTATTATGATTATGGTGAGATGAAGACGAAAGATGATGACGAATTTTCATACGTTTAACTGCGGAGTTATAGAATTTTATTGAGTTTAAAACAATTAAAAATCGTTATAAAACGTATAATTACAATAAACTTAAAAATAAATTTTATTTTCGTCGGAGTTATAGACGTTTGAAATTTCGCCATCATGACGCTAGGTGTACTTTATTTATACCAATTTTCACGAGTGACATTTTTTATGCGATTGCGTCCAAGGTATAAAAATTTAAGATAAAAATGCAAAATTAAGGAAAATACACCTGATATCACTCTAGTAGAAATTAAAGCATTTACTCCTTAAAATCGAAAGAATGAAAAGTCACTCCTAGCGAGGAAAAACTGATCTACTGTACGACAGAGTATCTAGATTTCCGTTCCCTTAAAGTAACTTTTTGTTGTTCTTAAGGAGTAGTTGCCACCTCCTGAGAATTAGAGAGTATGAAACTGTTTTTTGTACAAAAATATTTTAATTATTGTCCAAAAAATGATTTCATAATACTAAGAAATTCGAACGATTAAAATCACTTTAAAAATGTAATTGATTTCATTACAGAAAGAAAAAATTATTAGATTTTACTTATTTTTTATGTACCGATACAAACGAAAAATCAAAGTATTGTAAATTAAATTATGCATTGTAAGTAAAGTACGCAGCAAACAAGACGTGTAAAAACTAAGTAATAATATCTAAAAATAAATGAATTAAAACAATATAAAGAAATAAAGTAATAACAATCGAAAAAGTAAATATAATGCGTAACGTTGTATAGAAAAATAGAAAAACGATCGGAAAACGTAATTTCTAAACTTGGGTTATGACATTGTGGTCATTGTAAGCTAAACAATTATTAGACACAATTTTGGAAGTACAAGTTACTTACACAATTAAAAATAATTCACTTTAAGATAATTCTTTTTGAATTCCTTTGGAGTTGATAGATAAAAGTCACTCTTCCAGAGTGCAAACTGAGCCAGTCTTGACAATCAGTGCCAGATAAACTTAACCTTAAAAAGGTAAACAGAAACGTCGCCAAATAAACTTATAGTTTGGTTTATCCATCAATATCGCCAAAATCTTTTTTCTGCAATTATCGAACTAAAAATCTGGAAAAATTAATGCGTGACACTTGAGTAATATAGAAGAAGATGACAGAGAGATTATTTTTGAAATAATTAATATTAAATTATTCAAAAATTATAATATTATTATAATTTTAGGTTTATAAGATTAGGTGTAAAATTGATCCTTGCGGCTGCACAAAAATCTCGATCATTTAGTGATAAAAATTTTTGAAAAACTCATACCAACTATTCAAAGCAAGTAGAAGAGCGTTACGGGCAGATTTTTTTGAAAAAGATAGCCCATTGTTAGTTAAAAAATAAATAAGAATTTAAATTCTTTTAGTCTCTCATCTACTTTACTAAACCAGTGAGTAGCAAATAATGGCATAAAACTGTAATTCTCAAGCAACATAACCTGAAAAACTATATTAGATTGTTAATGACAGTTTCACACTATTCTTCGTTACTACTCGACGGATCTACACCCAAATTTGACAAATTATTTGTAACACTCTACAGTTAGAAGTCTCTAAAAAAGGTTTAATAATTGATAAAAGCTAAAACTAGCAAACACACACGTACGTTATAACACACTAGTTTTGACATTTTCTTGAAAATATACAACGTGGACGATTAAATATCTTTATAACAATCATATATTATTTCTCATATTTTTTAAATGAATTTTGTATAAAAAAAATCAATTTTGAACTTTTATTTCTCGATGGAACTATAATTTTGGAACTTCTACGAGGTAGAGAGTTCCACTAAATGTCAAAGATTTTTAAATATATCTATTAAATAATTCATATAACGTAAATTATTATTTTCTTTAACAATAACGCAATTACAATCTTATTTAACGAAATAAAAAGTAATAAATAAATAATAAAACTTGATTTTGATTTAATTACACAATAGTATAATATAGAAAGATGCACATCTCATAGACGGAGAGAGAGAGATACAAAGAGCAAAAAAGAAATCGCGTCATGATTAGAAACATGATTCAATGGCATTCTTTAGACGATGATTAAACCTTTCGCATTTTCTTTTTATACACGTGTATTACAATTTCGTTTTAGGTTAGATTTTATGCGAAAAATATATTATAAGTACGTTGATGAGATTTTATGTGTCTCGATACTTAGAAAGTATGATTAATCTTATCTGTGTAATTAGATCGCGAAAAAAGACATATAGAAGAATATAAGGTTGATTAATCATAACAAATTATTTCATAATATTTTTATTAGAATAGACAGATATGTCTACTTGATTGTAATTACATTTTAATGACGACGATATTGCATATATGTTGTTATTAAAATTACAAAACTTATCGTGTTAAATACAGTAGTACATCATAATCTTATTTTATCTTATATATGTATGCGAATATTTCCTGAGATAATAAATTTAATTTTTCTTTCGTAATTCTCTTTTTTTTCATATTGTAATAATCATTAGAATTATTCTTTTAAGAAGATGTAGAATTAAATTTTTTAAATATTACTAAATACAAATTGGACTTACGATTTTTCTGTGGTAGAATTTACTACAATTGTTTATGAAAATTACATTGAACTATTGCAATTGCCGTAAATAATATAGAAATTATTAATTACTATCATTCTAGAACTTTTTATATAGAATGATAATAGAATGTAAGACATTTAAGTGAATGTTTAGTAAACACATTTTAACTAAATGTCAAAGATCTTTTAAATATATCTATTAAATAATTCAATAACGTAAATTATTATTTTCTTTAACAATAGCGCAATTACAATCTTATTTAACGAAATGAAAAGTAATAAAATAATAAAATCTTGATTTTGATTTAATTACACAATAGTATATTATAGAAAGATGCGCATCTCATAGACGGAGAGAGAGATACAAAGAGCAAAAAGAAATCGCGTCATGATTAGAAACATGATTCAACGGCATTCTTTAGATGATGATTAAACCTTTCGCATTTTCTTTTTATACACGTGTATTACAATTTCGTTTTAGGTTAGGTTTTAGCGAAAAATATAATTATAAGTTACGTTGATGAGATTTTATGTGTCTCGATACTTAGAAAATTATGATTAATCTTATCTGTGTAATTAATCGCGAAAAAAGACATATAGAAGAATAGTAAGGTTGATTAATCATTAACAAATTATTTTCATAATAGTTTTATTATAATAGACAGATATGTCTACTTGATTGTAATTACATTTTTAATGACGACGATAATTTCATAATATATTTTTATTAAAATTACAAAACTTATCGTGTTAAATACAGTAGTACATCATAATCTTATTTTATCTTATATATGTATGCGAATATTTCCTGAGATAATAAATTTAATTTTTCTTTCGTAATTCTCTTTTTTTCATATTGTAATAATCATTAGAATTTATCTCTTTTAAGAAGATGTAGAATTTTAAAATGGTTATTCCTTTTTATATTCACATTTAAAGAGAAGAGGGACATTTTAAAATATTCTGCCTTTTTGAAATTTTTTAAATATTACTAAATACAAATTGGACTTACCATTTGTCGATTTAAATTATTAGCGACACAGTTTAATAAATTTTTATTTAAAAAGTAATTTATTTTTAACAAGTTCTTCATCTAAACTTTTTCATCATTTTTAACATTTTTGTAAATTTCTTTGAATATATATAGTAATATTCTTTTTGTTCAAAAATGTAGATACTTCTATTTGAAATTCACCAAATTATGGAAAATTTCTTCTTTTTTTTTTAAATTAGCTCTTTCGTAATTTTTTTACACGCGAGAGAAAAGTTGAGTAATAATACCCAAATTGACTGACATGTTAAATTAACACTATGCGACTACTGCATGTTTAGCACCTGAAGCTAGAGATGGAAATTTGTAATTTTTCCCAAATTATAACACTTACGAGCGAGAAATAATATGAAATGCTGAGATTGAATTGTTTGAGTCATTTTGGTCTACAATTTTACATACAAATTGAGAATTACATTGACACATTTTTATTATGCTGTACAGGGATACTTACCAAATGAGGACGCGTCGTAAATACCGACCAACATTTGTTTATACAATTATTATCAGAAAAATGAATTTTTTTCTTAAAAAAACTCAATCCTCACGCTCTTATTCTTTAAGGTTTAAGTTATCCATATGAATTTTTTCAGATTTTTAATTTATTATTTTAGTTATAATTTTTGGATTCAAAGGTATATATCCCTGTAAATCGACTGTTAAAAATTAACTAAAAAATTAAATTATAAATAATTATATGAATTATTAAATCTTACAAGGTAGTATCTCTAGTAGAAATTTTCAATTTCATAACTAAATAATAAAAAAAAGCTTTTATCCCATGTTTTTAAGACTTTATAGATTGACGATAACCCTAATATTCAATTAATACTTCCAACTTTCTATGTGCAGTAAACTTAAAAATTCTTATATATTTGGATGTCTTTATTCATGTAATTTACAATTAATTTGTGTCCTAAGATTTTTGCAGTATTTATGAAGATATACGCGATTTTATTATATTCTTCACTTATTCATAATAAATGGTTAAAAATTGTAAGACAAAGCAATTCGTTGGAAGGACACATCTTCCGTCTATTTTTTGCCCATTCCATCAAGAAGGGGATGTCAGGTACAAATTATAGGGATCTACACTTTTCAACCGAAAAAATATATATCTAAAATATTGAATTATAAATCCGAAAAAAATTCATACGAATAGCTTAAAACATTCAGACCAATCCTATGAAAAATCAAAAATAAAAACCTTACGGTAAGTGAGTACGAATGCTAATTTTGGGTCCTTGGCTGAACCAAGGATTCTGATGGTTGCATGTTGTCAATTGTCCTAACCAAAATTTCAAAATGTTCACAAAAATAATATTTGAATAATGTTCATTAGCATATTCCGTATTACAATGAATTAACATTTTAATTGAAATATTTAATTTTAATGAATTACAGGTGAAACAGTGTTTGGTCCCCTTAACAATGTGATGTCTACACTATGGATAGTTGTTTATATTACTTTATCTTAGTATTAGGTAATTTTTTTTCTGGTTTAAATAAATAAACTAATTAAGTAGTTAAAAATTAAAAATATGTTACGATTGTTAGCAGGCGGTATACGGACTTAAGTTTATACTATACTTAAACATTTTTTTTTTCGAAAAATTTTAATTTCATACTTTTGGGTCGATAACAGGCAGATCTCTGGTAATGTACGAAAATCACATATCTAAATATAATTAGACTTATCCATTCACTCGTAATGTCATATAGAAAATTATAGATACACTGAAAAATGAGTCTACGAGATAAAAGGTGCTTTAATTACTGAAAAAGACACACACACACACACAGATATACCCAGACGATTGTTATCATCATCAAAATAATTAAAACGTAACCGTGACTAAATTAACGTGCACGTCTGGTTCCCAAAAGCCCTCGCTTAAATAACGCGAAAGAGAGAGAGACAAGACAGAGACCAAAGTAGACACACGAATCAAAATGTCGTATGTGTAACTCTCTCTCTCTATTTCTCTCCCCTGTGTTTCCAGGCTAATTTAAAACGTTGAACCGGAGAGGTCTCGAGCAAACAAAAATACAAATTGCAAGTATACTCGCCTTAAATTAGCGAGGTATTAGATTTTTTTTATTGGCTTACTTTATTTTTTATACGTGGGCACATTTCGAAATTTTATTTCAGAGTAATTGTCAATTGAATTTTCTTTTTCCTCTTTTATGATACAATATTTTACACCGATCGATAGTGATAATGAATAATTTATGTTTCATAATGCATTATGTTAAATATTTATAAATGTACGTCTAATAGCGTGTATGTGAATGTAAATTATATTGTGTGTTACGGTAGTAAAAAATTGAATTTCATATTTTATTAATTTTAGGATGACGTGAAATTTCAACATTTACTTTTTCTTTTATTATTGGCCTTTTTTTTATTTAATCATTTCTCCTCCGATGAATAATTTCAATAATTTATCCAATGAGAGTATAGTTGTCTGTCGAATCGTTAATTATATTATATCATCAATAGCTGATACTGACTTATTGATTTCTGCATTTTGAACGATTTTTTTTATTAGAAATATTATTATTTGACATATATGAATTTTGTTTCATTAACTATTTCAAAATTACTGTAACACGACGGTTGTAAATTGTGGTTAAGGCTATTTAGGTTAATTTTGTCGAACAGCTGATACGTTCCAGGTTTATACAATACTGTCACGGTAATATCTATTAGGGAATTCTTATATTAGTAGCTGAAGAAGATGCTGAATCCTGAAGCAATTCATTAATTTAATAGTTTAAATTAAGTAAGAGTTTAATCAATATTTTCGGAGCACAGGAATTTTCGCATTTTCGTATGCCAATCCGGCCTTAATGTTCACGAAATATTTAAATTCACTCGACAGCAATAGAATATTGATAAAATTTATTTTGTTTTTATATATGAGGATGTGTTATTTAATAAAGTGTCCGTGATGCTCTTCTTGTTTTTTAATTTTCATGTTCCTAATAATGTTATTTTTTTTGTTATCAACAGAGTGTTATTAATTAAATTTTTTATATTTTTATAATAATTCAATTGATGTTTTAATAACGGTTCCTTCAATTACTTCGATATTTTCTGAATGTATTTAAAAAAAATTTTTTATTCGATATTTCAACATGGTTTTTTAGAATTATAACCGTAGATATTTGTAATTTTGTTTTAATTCCCGGTTAAAATGAAAATATTCAGAATATAAGTGTATAACTTATAGAAGAAGTTCAATCTTCTTAATTAAAATTTAACTACATGCTGTCGGTAGAGTATCTAAAATTATGTTTAAGTCAAAACATACAACATACGAGCTCTGCATCATCTGTTAAATAAAAAAAACAAACGAATATTGGCTAAAAAACTAGCAATTTTTGTAAACCAGCATAGAACAACGTCTTTAAAATAATGTCAATTCCTAACCGCAAAACATGTAAGAATAAGCAAATATCTGTACCAGACCACCGAATTAACAATTCACGAAAACAAAACATTAATCTGTAACAATGCAAATGTCACTCCACATATGTCGAAAAACGAATTGAATAAAATTCATAAGCAATTACTATGAGAGAAACGACAAATAAAAATGTGTCCACACCCTGAGAGATATACTTCATTCCGTTTTGATATGCGTGTAAACAAAATCTAAAGGAAATATTTATACGTTAACAATGTAAATAAAATCTAAAAGTGGTCTGAACCTCGAGAAAGAGAGAGACGATTGATTAAGATAAGCAATCGAACCACTTGTGTAAACACTTGATCTTGATGAAATATGTATTATTAGTATATACCAGAATAATGTCAAGTGCGTTAACACACACATACCTGTATGTGTGTATATATATACACAGGTATACCAAGAGTTTCAATAGACTTGGGTAAAATTCGAATCGACTAGAGCTCCATTCACCTGAAAATTACGTTTTCGTCTTTTATGCTCGCATAAAGCCGAGGGAAATAAAGGATTTATAGGAGAAATTTTTGGATACTTTTTTCTCTTTTTTTCCTCTCTTTTCGATAGATATAAGTCGAATTTACGAAGTTTAAAGTTGATGTAATAATTTTTAAGTTATACGTTGATTTTTCTTTTGTTTCTTTTGCAATTGAGTTGAAATCCAATATACAAGGATGTAAAAAATTTCTATTTGTCAAATTGATACTGGTACATTTTACAAGAGAATACAAATAAAATTAACATGGAGTTGCGGTTACGGGTAAAAAAACACGTGTATATTTATAAACGATCCGCGGATAATCTTTGTATTCGCAATATTTTTTTAACGATTAATAAACTTCGTATTTTCTGTTGCTTAATTGAATTCGGGCAATGTGGTGTAAAAAAATATTGAAAAAATAAAATAATCTAAATATTAGTTGTAAACGATTAAGATTTCAAATTCATTTAATAATAATAAGATTTTGAAAACTAAATATTTAATTTTTTAATGAATTTCGTTTTTTGTTTAATAAAAATTATTACTTGTAAACTAAAATGATAAAAATTGTTGTATATTAAAACAATGTAAAAAAATATGATAGCAAAAATTAAAAATTGAATAATGAAAAAGAAATATGGATTATGCATAATTTTTTGCTGGAACGGTCGATCTATGTGTGACTTTGTATGTTTGTATATTATTTATTTCAACTATTTTATCTTTTTTCATTTTATTTATCTTATCTATACTATTTATTTATTTTATTTTTTGACAGCTCTTAAATCCGAGATCCACTTAATTATTTACGACATTTACTATTTGTAAAAATTTAGTCATGATTCCGAATAAAGAGATATATTATTATATTATATTTTCAATCTTAAATTACAATAAAAAATATTAAATGGGTGTTTTGTACATATCAATTTATAAATTCAAAGAAATAAATTCAATTATAATACCCAAAATATTTGCAAAAACAAAAAAAATCTAAGAACACTATTTTCTACTATCAAAAACCAGGTTATAAATCAATACAAGAGATTCCAAGCAGCAAAAAATAAAGGGAAACTGCGTAGCATGAAAACTATTTCCCCTCGTTTCTTTTTTTTTGTTGCGTAAAAGTACATTCATCTTATTCCAGTTGTTTTTTCCCTACCTTAGCAGCTGCACGCAGATCCCTAAGGATGTGTCTGCGCACGTTGAATAGATCAAAATCATATAGGATTTATCAGTGATGTTCTCAAAATTACTAAATGAAATTGAGTCATTCAAAATGAAAGAGACACTCACTCAATTTGGCTAATCGAGCTCTGAATTAATTTATAGCTTGATCTCTCTCTCAGTGTGTACAAATTTTAGTTGGACCGATGATACACTGAATGAGAGATTCAACCATAATAGAGGTCGAATTGTATAAGAGACATGAAATGAAAATTTAATTTTGATGGTAGTTTGATTATTGAAGATTTATTTCTTAAAAATTCGGTGTTAGGTATATTTCTGTACGGATTGGAAAATTTAATGGAGAATATTGTATAATTTTTTTTATGATTTTTAGATTGATATGATTAAATTAATTTTTTTAAGAGAAAATATTTTATGTTAAAAAAATTAAATGTGAAGAAAAAATGCATTTTCAATTAATTAAATAATAGTGTGGCGATAAATTAAAAATATTGAATATTTTTAGAGATTAGAGATTAATATTAATAAAACTATATTTTTAGTGAATAACATTATACATTAAAAAGAAATTAAATAACTTTATAATAACTTGATAAAATTGAATAAATTTAAATTGGAAAATCATTTAATATTTATATAGATATTAACATTAGCAAAAAATATTGAAGTAAAACAAAATAACTTATTTATAAAAAATTAAATGACTTAACAAAATTGAGCTGTTTTAAGTTGCAAAAATAATTTAATTTTTAAAAGATTATTTTATAGTAAGAAAAAAATTTTTTTGCACAATAATGTAAATCTTACATAATTGCAAATTTACCAATTGAATTAATTTAAATTACTAATAATTTATCATATATGAGACAAAATTAATTATCATACATACTACTAAGAACATTTACTAAGTATTTGTTTCATTTCTAAATTTATATAATTTAAATTATTTATACATTTCCTAAAGAAACGATGCCAATCGCGATATAGAAAATTTATTGAGATATAAATTCGATTCGATATACATTTAAATTAAACTAATTGAGCTTCCAAAAATAGAAATTAAATACCTGTCAATTAAAAATAATAAAAAAAATTAAATATTATAATGTCAATAAAATATTTAATTATACATTTTCGCAAGAAATATTTCATAACTTTAATTTGCCTAATTTCTCATACACACATAAATATCTGCTGATAATGATACGTCGCTAAAATTCTTGTCGAACTTAAAATGTACTGTATATACATATCTCGTTCCGATAAATGCGGTAAATCCTTTGAATCATTTGTAATTGCGATAATAATTTGTCGATTAAACAAAGTTACAATTTAGAACACCACGAGGAAAATATTATTATAAACTTATAAAATACAGTATTTTCATGTTGTGGTGGCGTTACCATGATTTTATATAAAACCATCTTTTGGTCATTTAATTACGGATTTATTGGCTAGTTATTGGCCAAAAAAAAAGTTTTATTAATGTTTTGATTTACAGGGTATAGTCGTTTCATTAATTAATAAGATTTAATTCATTACAGTCTAGACATTTTCTATATTCTTCTTATACGCACATTAATCGAATGACCTTGTCTACGTTCAAAAAAGCGATAACTGTTAGAATATTTTATTGACACACAAAAGGCGTGGCATTCTTATAAATAATTATTTTCTTTATATATAAACCAAGCTCGACTAATAATTTAAACTAATGTACATGTTAATGAGATTTAAATCATTTGAGATAACATTTATTGCAGACGAAGATAATCTTTACCTTTTGAAATAAGATTAACCTTATTATGTATTATTAGGATAGTGATTTACAATTTGATTACTAATTTATATTTATATTTCTTTTATCGCGGTGAAAATAATAATTTGAAAATCATAAATCGTAAAATAGTGCAGTGGAAAAAAAATTATTCAGTTAAAAATCGGAAAAAAATTCTATATTTCCCGAGAAAGTCATTTATTTCATTTTTAAAATAAAAAAGACTAACGAACTATCACTGACTGACTGTCATCTTAAAATCACATTAAAATCGATATTCAAGTATTTAAGTATTAACTAATTAATCAATATGATAACTTCTTGCATGAAAATTGTCAGAAAATAAAAAAGATAAAGTTATTTAATGTTAATAATGATTTTCTTTTAATAATAGTGTGGTTAATCGAGTTACTTAACTTTACACCCAGTTTTTGTTACAAACCAAATTTTTAGTGTTTCGCAATAGAAACACTTATAATCCACTTATAATAGACCGCTGTAAGTTAATATTTTACTACGAGTCTTAGTATCATTATAATTTAAAATTTATTTATGTAATTGTACAACATTGTTTATTACCTTGTATAAACTTACAACACTGAGACGTAAATTTTATATTGATCAGATATGTTATCATACTTGGTCCTTTAAAATTTTGATATCTGATCATTTGTGGAGTTAATTTTAAATCCTGACGAGGATTTTTTTGAACATTTATTACTACTTTTCTGCCATTGAATCCTTCATATCGACAAAAAAGTTAATATTTAATTTTATAAGACGATAATAATAGCAATATTAAATATTTTAATTTAAAAAAAAAAAGACTAAGAAGTCTTGACTTTTGTAATATTTATTTATATGACTCTTTTATAGGGCGTCTATGTTTAATTTTCACTATGACGTTGTTATGACCCGATGAGGCTAACTTGGTTTGTTGGGGATATCGGACCCCTAAAATAGCAATATTCTATCATTTTTTAACGGATTAACCTTTCAATTTCTAAAAATGGACAATGTCAGATATTAGCGCTTGCTTCCAACCGTATATATGCATTTTCTTTAAATTTTTTAATTTAGATTTTTGAGTTGAAATGGTGCTCTTTTTGCGATTGGAAATTATCGACACAGTAATGCTTACCTAAATATAATTTAAAAAATTACTTTTTCTTAAAAAATCAAATCACCAGTTCTTTCAAATTCTCGAAACTTTGTGCATGACTTTTTCAGATTTTTTATACCACTATTTTGAACAAAACTTTTGGCAAGGGTAGTTCCCTGTAATTTGTGGGTCGAACATCCCGTTATCTGGACTGCTCTGTAAACTAATGTGATTTATGCATGTTTAATACATGCTTAATATTACGTATATCTGTGTTTTACGTAGTCCTGTGTATTTATTACTAGTGCAAATAAAGGAACCATCCTGATAGAAATTGAAATAATTTTTTAGGTACGATTCAGCTGTATCTTAAAAATTGGTGATAGATAACGTATTATACAATAGCTAATATTAACCTCAATTGATTAAGAATCAGCCAAATTCCTACTATACAATATATAAGTCCATCGAAATGAATCTGAAATTTCCATCTCTAAACTGCAAAACTATGGTTCGTTAAATTAAGTATTGAAAAAAAGTATCATCAAAAGACTGAAAAATAAGAATATATATTATAAGAAAAGTGTTTACATCCACACGCAATATCTTATCGACTTTTGATTTTTGAAGATTTTGAAATTGACAAGTCTCTAATTTCAATGGTATCCAACGATTAGAAACATCATACCCATTCCATCAAAATCGTTTTAAGTAACTAACGACGACCGAAATCCCCGTCTCTTCGAAGCAAATCCTCGAACAAACTCCACGCAACGATGTGCGGTTACTCGTAAACAACCGAAACCTAACCCCAAAAACTGTAAATCCCAATTAGTCTTCATCAATCAAAGTTGCCTCTCTTATCTCGTACCAAGTAAACTCCTATACACACACACATATATATACCCACTCCCCTTCTCAAATTGTAACACGCATAGCGATTAATTAGACAACCAAGAGAATCTCGTTAATTATCATCACGTGTAATATTAGCGATAATAATCTTTTTTTTAGATATATATATTACACGTGCGTTTCTTTCACATTCGATTCGTTGTATGTGAATAAGAGAAAAAGATGGTCAATGACACGTGCATCAAATTTATTTCGAGTGGTCGACGTGCACTTTCACTCGTACATACGCTCGTGTTATTCGAGTCCCCCTCTCTATCTCACACTCTGAGATATCTCAATTATTTATTTGTTGTTGTTATTTTTTTGTACAATTTTTTTTATTTTTACATTAATCCATATTTTATTGTTCGAGGAAGGAAATTGTACGTTCGAAATTTAAACGAGTCACATAGTGTTACATAAAATGGCATAAATTGTGTGTGTGTGTGTGTATAATATATGTATATATATATATACATAAGCGTATATTAATTGCAATCGGATACACATTGTTGCGAAATTACGAATGGAAAATTCGATATTCTACTTTTTACAACAAGAATATTAATTTTTTTCAATATATATTTTGTTCACAATGTTATCATTGATTGAATACGAATGCACTTTTTTCCAATACGCAAAATTATATTAGTAAATTTTTCTTGTATTTAGACGTTAGTTAGAGAATGACGTATTCAAATATGTTTTTTATATCGAATCACTCGCCGGTTATAAAATCCCGAGTTTAATTGAATTACTCGAGAAATTTGGATTATGCACCTGTCTGCCAAAATTCTCGAGTGATTAACATAGTAAATTAATCTGTGATGAAAAATTGATGTTTAAGCGCTAAACTGATTCATTATTTTAACTTCAATTATTAATTGCCCCTATTTTTTTATAAATGTTTTTTTAAATGCAACTTAAAGGTTGAAGATTTATATATTTTTTAAAATAAAAGAAAAACTTAGTAAAAACCCAATGGCCCAATAATAATAATGATTGTTAGGATTATTTATTTATTTATTAAATCAACAATATTTACAAAACATTACAAAAATGCAGTAAAAACCTATAGAGATAAAATTAATTTAGCTTAATAATAATAATTATAATCCTACACAGGATTGATGAAGTATAATAAATAATTCTTAACATCGTAACGAATCATTAAAAACCTGATTCATAAAATTTCTCAAAACTCAATAACGTGTAAAAATTTTCTGCAAATTAACGAATCATTAAATTTTACAATAACCCAAATACATATTAAATTCATTAACGTATTAAAAACCTGATTCATAAAATTTCCCAATTCACACCCAAAAACATATAAACATATACAACAAATTAAAGAATCATTAAAATACAAAACATGAAATCACTTCAATAACCTAATAATATTCAAAAAAATGTTCTAATCTAATGAATCATTAAAAACATGGTCCAGGAATTCAGTAATGACCCAATTAATCCAATAACCCAATTGAATATAAAAATAAGCAAAAAAAATTTTTAAATATTTGTACTAGGAATTCTAAAATTACCCAATTATGCAATTGTATACATCATTATAAAAAAATAAAAAAATTTTTAACATGCCAAAAAACCATTTACGTATAAAATTTATTAAAAAAAAATGAAATAGTCATTAAGTGTACCCAATTACCTAATTATATACGTAATTATTTTAAAAAATGACCCAGCAACTAATATATACATAATTATTAAAAAATTGTTAAAAACATAAACTTTACATAAAACGCGTGAAGACAAAATACACGTACTATAATATAATTCATTCTCACGTTTCCTAGAAAATAATTCATAAATAATATTGAGCAACGTACAGCCAGGTGATTTCCTTAACATATATTAAGTATGACTTCTTACACACAATAATATCATCACAGGTAAAAAATCGTCACAGTAATATTTATTACAAAATTCTCTTACCGTGTACATAACATTTAATTTTTATTATAGTATAACTGAAGATTAAATAATAGAAGTAGTATTATCAGAATATGAAATGTAGATGCAATTTTTAAGTGCAAGTCTCAACGTATAACGTTTCACGGAACACTTTTACATAAATTCCTGGCAAAAACCCTGGATGTTTCTTTAGTCTTTCTTTTTCTTCTCTCACTGTCTCGATCGCGACAGTTATTGGACTTGGCTGAAGTTACGCGTCTTGATTCGAAATGGACAATGCAGTGAATAACAATGAGGATGAACTTTCAATATCCATACCTCCCATTTACTACGAACACTCGATCATTGATTAAAACACTCGATCTCCCTCTTGAGATTAGATGAAACCTTTCTTTTTTTGGCAAATAGTAGTAAAAATTAAAAAAGCCGCTTCGATGATAGGGTGGTTTCGACACGAATGGAATTCCAGTACAAATCTCAGTATAATAATGTGAATAATTAATTATTAACGAGCGTTAGCGAGCTCCGAGCTATTAACTAGGAGTATTTTTTGGGCTTTAAAATCAGGGAAATCGCATTTTTCAGTTTCTAGAAATATGTGTAAAATATATTTTAACCCAAATATTTTTCGCAATATATAGTTTTTAGTCATACTGGTACAGAGTCATCCTACTTTGATCTCTGTGTATATTAAATATTGCACTCGATTGTTCCGACCTAACTTAAAATCATTGATTATAAGTAATACGCCTCGAATTTGACAATTTTCAAAATGTTTATTCCTCTGTAAATCACTCTTCTGTACATTTTTTTACCGAGGATTCCTCGATTTTCACGCAACGTTAAATAAAATATGAAAATGTGAATGAGATAAAATTAAAACCAGCACGTATGTTATAAGAAATATGTATTGGGTCAAGAGATGAGAGACACATTCAGTGCGCGTCATTGTTAAAATTACTAACGGGAACGCGTAACTCCGAGGAAAATTTTTGGCAACCACCTAGATCGTTTTGAGAATAACCGTCCACTTACTGGTTTTATTTCACTAGAATTTTTTTTTTTTTACTATAAAGGCCGCGTCATTTATACACCTACGTCGCTTGAATTTTTATAACCTCGAAAAAGAGATATACATCTGCAGGATAGCGATTGTACTTGAATTTTTAGTTCTTTAAATGGGAAAATTCATTTTAAAATTAAAAATAATTTTCATCGTGATAAATCATTTGAATTCGACGTTTATTTTATAAACCATATCCGGATATTAAGTAAGCTTGAGTTGAAATTTATTAAGGCTGTAGTAATTAGATTTTAATGCAAATGTTTGCACGTCAATTATGTATGTGTAACGGCGTTACGAAAATTTTATAATACATAAATTAAATAATGCTCGCCAGAATAAACATTTGTTGAACACCGATTATCCTTTGGTATTATATGACTGCGTATTTATAAGAAGGGTGATAATTCAATTCGATAATAAGTCAGTATTTTGAAACGTATAAAAATTTTGTTAAAAAATTTTTTTAAATTAACATTAGAAAGTTTATGATTATATAGATTTGTATATACAAATGGTAATAATTCACTAGGTTAAATCATATAAAATTGAAAGTGATGAGTAGTAGAAATTATTGAAATTTGAAATTGTTAAGTAATAGTGATTTATTCTAAACGTATATAAAAGAATGTTTCGAAAATTTTAGAGATACAAAATGCACAGCGGTTTCTATTTTTCAGGTAGATGTGAAAAATGGTAATAGTTCATTATATGTTGAATCGTAAACTGAATCACCAGTAATAGTGATTCTGTTAATCTGAACTTATTACAAAATTTTCGAATTTGCAATCAGCAACAATATTTGATAATAAGAGTAATAATCGAATCACTTGAACCATACATTTGAATCGTAATATTGATTCTTTATTTTCTAAATATATTGGAAATTTTTCAAAAATTTTATATCACAAACTTCACAATCTTAAAAAATTATTTGAATCATCATATAGATTTAACTTATGAGTAATAGTAATATTTCCAGTCATAAATTTTACATAACTCATGGAATTATAACTGCAAATTTACATTGATATAATTTTTTTAATATTTTTTTCTAAAAGTAATAATATTTATTTGTATCATTAATATTTAATTATGAATCATAAAAGTACAAGTGATTCAAATATTAAAAATTTTTCGTATTTTTTGACTAAGAGGTAATTGATCAATCATACATTTGATTTACGACTAATAGTGCTACTTTATTCAAATTAGAAATTTTATTTGTAACCTTTACTGCAGTTATTATTATAGACACTTGTTAAATACTGATTACCTATCATCTTATTATTACATAGTTACATACTGTTTGTGAACGGTAATGATTCATTTAAATCATAAGTAATAGTGATTTTTTCTTTACCAATCGTATCAAAGTTTTCAAAAACTTTAAAAAAAAAAATTTTACAATATTTACACCAATATATATGTATCGTAATAACAATGCGGTAAAATCTTAAAAAAATCTATCGAATCATAAATAACAATTATTCTTTCAACATTTTTGTATCACAGACTTTAATAATGCAATTTTGTCAGATTAACAATTGTCGAAATCTAATGAGAGTAATCAAACACCATTGAAACGAAACATAAACGAATTAACGCGGAGTAAACAAAAAAAATGTCCAACACCCAATTATTCTCGACTTTCTCACGATTCAACCGTGTAATTCGCAATGTTAACCTCCGTGTCGTGTCGCAGTATAAGTGACAATTCGAGTGACGCTTTGCATTTTATTTTTCAGCTCGAGCGGTTTTTTTTATTTATTTATCTTTTTTTTATTGCCGCATCAACCTTACGTTAAAATATTATTGCCTCGTAATAAAACTTAATAGACAGCATCGTTCAGCAATATAATGATTATTAATCGATTAACGATAATTATAGATAACAATGCTACATTTTAATCTCACGAAAGATAAAAAAATAAAAATGTAAATTTCTCTATTTGACAACATCAAACGACGAGTTTCGGTTAAGTCCATCCGAATCACAGCCGAATTATTTAATCGTCTTTGTGAGATTAAGTAAACGTAAACAATTGGTCGAGATATATAGAGAAAAAAGAGCGACCAGTAAAATTTTCCACGTCTATACGGTATCTATCGTCCAAGAAAGTTGTCTTACAAAACAAAAATTATGTATTCTCCGAGTGAAAGAGATCAGTTGACGAATTATTTTTGGATTTTTCATTGTTGGAGTAGGGAGAGAAGATGATGATAAAATTCGAGTGTAGTTAAATATTTTTCTTTTTACTTATCTTTCGCCAAAAATATTGTGCGCGCGTTGTAAATTTTACGAGCTGGCCAGTGTACAGACTAAACAAATGTAATAAAATACATTGGAATGTCGAATACGTAACGGTTATTTAATTGCAATTTTACGGACTTGTTAATTCTTGAAATTTGGCTTTTATGTTTTATTTTGAAAAACCATTTTCGCTAAGTTTTTATATTTGATTTGGAAAATTTAAAAGAATTATTTCAGGTTTTTATATTAATAATTTCATTGTAAATTTGAAAGTAATAGTATTCCAATTTTTGGGTAAATGCTAACCACTTTTAAAAATCGGTAATAAAAATCGGCTTGTTTGTAACCTATGAAATAATTAAATCCACTTACTAAACATTAAAAATGGCTAAATCTATATATTATCTGGGTTTTTTTATTTTAATTAAAAATTTATTTCTGGAGATATATTTTCGTCTGTCTTATCTGTATGCTGTAAACTTTCTGTGTGGTTTTTCTTATGATTTTAAAATATTCATTAATTTTATATAGATTTAGACGTCCATTTTTCGGCCAACACTGTTACCACCAAACGGTCGTTTAACTTATTTTAATTAAAAAATTATTTATTCGTAATATAGTTTTCCGTCCGTTTCTTCTACATACATTTAACAATCCTGGAAATTAAAAAATTTAAGTAAATAATTTAAGTATAATTTTTTGGTTACTTTTAGTGCATTTTTGTTCTTAAATATAATTATCAATTTTTGTATACATTTTAAACTTTATTTGTGATTTTCTTTTCCAAGTTTTATTCGATTATTTACAATTTGTAGGTTTTCAATTATTCATCCCTCTACCTCAGATCTATCATACCTTTAAACGGTGGAATCGATCTTAAAAATTTTTAACCATATTATTGCCATCTCATTTACTGATTATACGACATCGTAAACGTAACCCCACTCAAATATCGAAAGCAGAAAAAAGCATCATACACCGATATATAAAAGGAAAAACCAAGTGTCCTACTTTCGACTATCGACGTATACGTATATGTGACCGTCAATGAAACTCACCTTAAAAAAACGTTTATTTTATCGAGTTTTCTTTTTTTTTTTAGGTATCTTTTTACCCAAAGAGCAAGAGTGTATAAATATTCAGCAACACGAAATAGCGAGCATCGTTTCAAACGTAAAAATAAAACCTACGTATTTTACCCCCTTCCGCGCAAACTTGTGCAAATTCCTTTGGTTTCGTGTTTCTATTCCGTTTCAAGATGCGAGACTCTCTTCTTTTTTTAATCTTGCATCGTTAAAAATTAGCGTTGTACATTACCATTTTTTTAACGATGTCGTCGTTGTAATTTTAATTTTAAATTTCCGGTGTGATTTTTCCCGGTTAATATTTAAAAATCCTGGATGATGGAGGACTAGCCTGTGAACATAACCTCAAATAATATTTAAATTATTTGTTCTAGATTTCGTAAGTTGTTTTGTATATATCGTGTGCGATGCATTGAACTTGGTAATTTTTTTTCTGGGTTTATATTTAGATTGAAACATAACCTTAAAAATAACTCTTACGGGGATGTCGAACTCAGAAAATGGTCTTATTACTTTTGTTTTTATAAACAATTGAATACATTTTTTAAAAAATCTCTGAACTTCGAAGCCTTCAGGCATGTTTTAACAATATATCCAAATTTTTCCAGATTTTTAAATCCATAATTTGATTACGGGTTGAAAGTTTATGCCTTTTTGAGGAATAATTACCGATTAAAAATTGTTTACTTTATTAATATTAAAAACAATTTTTTTTCATTAAAAATAATCTTTTTTAAAAAAAAATAAAACATCATACCCTTTCTTATGTTTTAAAGCTATCCATATGAATTTTTTCAGATTTTTAATTCAATATTTCGGATAGAATTTTTCGGATTGAACGATGATGCAGAATCCTGTAATTTAACACGTAACAATTTGAATTCTATCACAGAAATCTTTAGATACATATTTTTTTCTGTTTAATCCGTGTGTGTGTATTTATCCAGTAACCGGATGATAATTGAACACACCAGATTACTGTAAACATAACCTCACAATCAATATAAACAAACTCGATCCGTAATTGAAAATCAACACTAGGCCGTACGATTACGAGTTTACCAATCGAAAAGAAAAAAAAAGAAGATCGCGAACAAGGCAAAGATTCCGGTATTCTGAATCAGACATTACTATACGCGTGACTCATCGGTGAATAAAAAAAATAGGTACAATTCGCCAGGGAGAATAGAAAAATTTATCTAATGATTTATTCTCTTTTTTTATCATAAAATTTAAAATACACGCACGCGGACAATTTTTTGTTTGTAGGTTATGTTCGAGGTCATTGATTCGGATATTGAGGATGTGCAATTTAAAATTGATGTCATCGCGTGGGGAATAATAATAAAGTATGTGTAATGGGCAATATACAGCTCCATTACATTTGTAATGTTTCATTTTTACTTTTTTTTTATGACCAGTGTATCATGTGCGTTTACTTGTAAAATATATAATTTCCACCAATTATTGCCGTAATGAGTAAACCAAAAAATTTGTAACAATCTGTTGAAATAATAATTTTTTTATTGTAAAAATTAAAGTATTATTAGAATGTTAAAAATCAGAATTTTTCTTGCAACGTTTTATCGAAAATATTTACTTACTTAAAAAATTAAAGTATTAATGCACTTTGTAATTCTATAATTTTAATAATTTTTTTACTCATCTATATAGCTATTGGATTGTAATTGGGTATTTTTATCTAATAATTATTTATTTTTATTTAAAAAAAATTGTATATCTCTTATGAGTCATTGGATTATTATTGGATACGGCAGTATGACCATTTTTTTTATTCTTAATAAAGAGAAATAGATCTACATTCGTTCATTAGATCAACACTTTTCTCTTTATTACAAAATTAATTGTACATTTATTATATTGTACATTTATTATAAAAAAATTGTATATCTTCCTTAATTTATTGGATTTATAATTGGATAAATCATACTATTAAAATTATGTATTATATTTTTTTATTTTATTTCTATATCGTATTTTACCACTATTCGATTATATATACCACACGTCGGAGTAAACACACTGAGAGTAAGACGACCAAAAATTATATTTTCTTCGAGACGAAAACATGTGGTCTCTCACGTCTAGACTTGATCGATTTCTCATAAATGACGTAAACTGACAGAAAGAAAGAGAAACGTAATAATACACGTCTATATACAATTGACACTGTGCTCTATCGCTCTAGCCGCATTAAATAAAAAAAAGAAAGAAACAGTTGTCAAGTGTGAATGATAGATAGTATCTATGTAGTAACATTACTTCAACCGGCGTTGATTATTTTGCATTGCAAACTTTGAACGAACGAGAGAGTGAGAGAGAGAGGGATAGAGAGAGAGAGAGAGACAGAGAAAGAGAGAGAGAAAGAGAGGGTCCAAGGCCGATTACTCGGTCATATAAGTTGGTGTGTGGGTCATTAAACCTTACCGCGCGAAACCGGCACACACGGGTGAAATCGACCGATGAGTCGAAAAAAAAAATTTTTTTTCGTCCTTTCAGTTTATAAAGATTTTTGTTTTCCTTACGATCGTATTATTTTATACACCCGAAAATGTAAAGAAATTTTTAGTGCTAGTGAAAGAAATAATATAATATTTATAAATAAATATAAGATAGATAAATCTATGTAACCAGATAAAAATTTGTTAACGTTTCGATGTTAGAAATTATTATTTTAAACGATAATCGTTCATATTTCTATTACTGTACATTTAAATTAAAATACGCATTTATATAATCTTTATTAGTAGGTGTAAAATATTTATTACTCTAATTGTTTGCCAAGTACATTAGGCAGCATCGTTAAAAACCTATATTCCGATATCGTAAAATCGTGTACTAAAATTAATAAATTAACTTATTTCATATTAATTTTATGATTTTTGAACAAAGTTCTCCTGCAATAAAAAAAATTATACATCCAAATTAAAATAAATATAAAAAATATCAGTAAAAAAATCGGGTCACTGCCAATATCTAAAAAATTATTGATTTAAAAATCTCAAAAAAAATTTAAATAGATAGCTCAAAACACGTTGAAATCAATAACAAAGTTCATTTTAAGGAAAAAAAAAGAAATTTTTCTAAAAATAAATAAATCAAATACTCATTAACGGTGCAATATGACGTCAATGTTGGTAATTAAAAAATTATTGATTTTAAAACTGAATATAATTCACAAAGATAATACAAAATAATGCGAAAGTATCTACAAAAATTTAGTTGCAGGGAAAACATTTATTTTTGAAATTTAAATCATAAAAATGACATATTGTTGGTAAAAAAAGAACCTGACGGATATGTAGGTTTAAGAAAAAAATCCATCTACTTTGCTCACTAAAAGTAAAAAAATAGTTAATTTTAAAATTATATATCTCCTGCGGAAATTTACCATACTTTTTGTAAACGAATTTTTACTTCATATTAAAAATTCAACATGGCTTGCACGTCAAAATCTCATCCATCATAATGTTAATAAGAAATAAAAAAAAAATAAAGAAAACCTTCACTCGGGTCGTCGACTTATAAAATTCATTGTACGATAAAAGGTTAAGGTGAGAGGATACATGGTAGTGTGTAGGCGATATTTAATACAAGGGCATCTAGCCAAGATCCATGGACGATGCCAAAAATGGATCGTTCAAGTATTTCAGGGATCGTCCAGATATATGTCTGAATTTTCGTAAAATTATAGATTCGAATCTTTTTTCCGACACCATACTTTAATTTTCATTGGTAAATTTTAGTAATTTTTTTTTTAGTAATGTTGTCTTTCTTTCTTTTAATAACGAGTTAAAGAAACTCATACAACTTTGTTTCACGAAGTTAAAAAAAAAGTCATAAAACATATTTTAAGTAATATTTTTGCTAAAGCGAATCGCAAGAAACTCAATGAAATGATTTACGATTGTACGCAAAGTATTGAGGTAAACTGGGGTATATTTGTGTTACCTTTTCTACCTACCACAGTCTTTATACACGAATATATATATTCACAGACATTTTGCTGGATTTACAGAATTTTTCTTATGTTAAAAGTTTGATCTTACTTCTGCAAAAGCGATTTATCATCATAATTCAAGAGTTAAAGCAAAAGTGCAGTTGCTTACTTCGCACAAAATAGAATTTAAAAAAATTTTTTTTACAAATAATCTTTTAATATAAAATTATATCATTTTATATTTGTAATACATTCCATTTTTTATTCGAAATAAATAAAAGTAATAATTAACATGATAATAAAAATAGATACGTTACGCTTTAAATATCATTCATAAGTATCATTATTCATTTTTCAATTAACAAGATTTGTTTATAATAATTGAATTCTTACTTGATATCGAGTCACTTAGTTTTATCTTTAAACAAGTCATTTTTCACTTTAACAAAGTTAGAGAAAAGGTTCGCTATTTTTCAGAAATCTTTTTCTTTGAAGATCAATTATTAATTTTTTTTTTAAATATTTTTTTCCCTGACTGAGAATCCAAAGCTTGATTTCTTTATTAATTCGTTAACGACGTAAAGTTATTGGTTATTAGTATTAATGTAAAAATAATTATTTCAAAAGTTTTGATAGGTAATCTTCTTTGTTCATTTAAGCATCTTATGAGCATTTTTTTCAAATTTTTAGTTCCATATTTTACTATACAATTTTCGGATTTTCTAAAGTAGATCTCTGTAATTTTATTGTTGCACCACATTAGTAACATTTATAGCTTGAAGGAAAACAAATAATAATTTTTAGAATATTTTAGGAACTAAACGGTTTTGCACAAACGTAGATGTAATGTTTTTTATGACTGCCTGATTTATTCATTTCTTTTTATAATAGTTACAAGCACTATTTACCTCAATGTACCGTAAATTATTAATTAAACGTAAAATTATCTCCCTACCGAAATGGAAAATTCCGAAACAAAAACTTACATAAATCTTCAGCGGAAAGTTTGGTTATACCAATTATGCAGATCATCCTGATTACTGAGTGAGAGAGAGAAGGTGCAAACTACCTAAACATCGTCCAAGTTTTGTCGAACTTGCTTGTTATAGTTAAGCTACGACGCATAAGCCTTTAAATATTTTCCGATATCGAATATGTAGGATAAACTCGAGGAAATGCATAAGAAAAATAAAATAGAGAAAAGAGTGATAATACACTTGGAACCGCCGAAAATATTAGACTTTTCCAGAAGGTCGTGTCTCAAGAGACCTTGACCAAATGTAACCTTGATATTGGACTATAAGTCGGAGGTCAAACTGCTATTGTTATTTTTTGTATAACTAATGACGTTTATATATGGTTTTATTTACGAATTTTCAGAATATTAGTAAATTCAAAGAAGTGTATTTTAAGAAATAATAATTTTTCGATTCGAAATAAAAGTATTAGAAGAACTAATAATGTTTTAAATTCAAAGAAAAATATTCGAAGAGGTAATACTAAATTGAGTTACAAAATGTATTGGTAGAAATAATGTTGAATTGAACTTGAAGAAAATCATACTAAAAATAAATCTTGAATTGATCTTTAAGTAAAGTTTAAGTAACTTTAAGTATTTGACGAAGAAATAGTATCGAATTGAATTCGAAGAAAACTATACGAAGAAATAATATTGAATTGAACTTAAAGCAAAGTATTTGAAAGCAATAATACTAACTTGAATTCGAAAGAAATTTTTCAAAATAAATAATATTGAATTGAATTAACAAATATCAATTGCCTAAAGTCACTATACCTTTAACATGAAATTACTTTTATAAAAGGTTATTTCGATCAAAAGTCATCATCTCAAAAGTGTAATGTCATAGTCTAGATGAAAGAGAAAAAAGGAAGTGTCGCTTCAAAGAGAGAACATTTTCTTCATCTACACTCGTGGTATTATCGAACGCTGATTCTCCACACCTTTTTATGAGCTGCTAAAGGGAGTTTAACGGTAACAGAGGTCGTTTATCGGTTTTTCCTTCTATACCATTCCATTTTCACGTTTCTGGAATTGGTCTGTTGCGAAATGCTCATATAGGTATACAATGTAGTGAAAAATTTGTTATAATACTAATTAGCTACAAATTTTTATCTTTGACCTAGTAGTCTGAATTGTATTATGTAAATTATTATTCAAAGAAAATTTCAATGAAGCAAAAAATTTTTTAATCTCATGCGGAATTTAATTATAAACTTGAGACTAAAGTTGCAAATTTCAATTTCCTTACATCCAATGTAAAAATATCTTTAATACTTTATTTTCATATTTTTCGTAAGAAAATTTTTTTTAAGATTTATATAGATATATTTCCTATAGAAGAAATATTTCTCTTTATATATATGCGAAAATATAAAACTGCAGAAATGTTATTCGACGGAATAAAGAATATTTTTGAAGAAGAATAAGAGCTGATCTGACTGTCATTATTTCTTTCATATTATTCCTTAATCATTACTTTATCCAATGAATCCAAACGATGATAAAAGTTTCTGCTTTTAAAGAAAAAAGAAATGAGGGAAAAGATCGCCGGTTGTATTTTTACAGCCACCGTCTCTTTTATATGGCAAGTAAAAAAGTATTTCAAGCGATAATATTTTTATACGGTAACGTATTTATCATATTTATATCGAAGACTGTACGGTTTTTCTTTTTCTCTTCTTTTGGGTCCTATGAATACTCTTTACGTCAATTTCAGAAATTCTTTTTTTTTACAAAAAATCAATATTGATAAGAAAATATATTGAATTTAATTGAATTTAAAGAACAGTTTGCAAAGAAATAATGTAAGGTTTGTAACAAATACCTATTGATCTATACTTATTAATTTAAATACATTTTATATAAATAATATTAAATTAAATCAAATAAAAAAATTTATATAAATGTATTAAAATATTAATTTCAATTCAATATTTCATCTAATACACAATTAAGAAAATAACTTATAAAAGATGCAGTTTGTTCTTTTAAAATTACAGTAAAATGTTTACAGAAAAAATTTAAAGAAAAACTATAATATTCAAATTATTGACGTAGAAATTCGTATCCCGAGTATAAAGAAGCTGTTGCTTGAGCGCCTGCGCAATAGGCAACCCGATATTCACGGATGCGCGAGCTCTAAAAGTGCAGGCGAGCACCGGAATTGTACCGGATTGGTGTTGTATATGCCACGCTATTGGCAGAGTCCCATTGATCTTTACCGGTATAGAACGTGAAATTGCTGATAGCGTTATTATATATTGGCTTTGATGTGTATGTGCACAGTTTATCGAGCAATCGTGTCCAGTTGACTTTTGAAACTAAATTTCATATTTTCTTTATTAAGACGAATTTATTACATAAAGTAACCAAATAATATTGTTATGATACTTGTTATCACGCATAAATCATAATTAAGGTATACATCTAATCCCGAAATTGTAATCAAACAAACGCAAAATGAAAATTTTCATAGTAGAATAATAATTTACATTTATGAACTGTGTGACGTGTATTTCACGTATAGTATAAAACTAGAATTACACGCTTCTTATCAATTCATACAATATGAATGCAAATATACTCTTATCGCAATTTTTTTCTTTTTCTTGCTTATGCATAATAAAAAAAGTAGTTTCGGGTATACTGGTATATTTTCACTTCATCATTCAAGATAAGGTAACTCGAAAATACCTTCATACTTTCGAACAATATTTGATCGATTAACTGTCCAAACCAACCTCCAAACTTTTTTTTAGTGACTAGTTGTTTAAACTTCAGGATCAATTGCGTGATGCATTGTTACGTAAATTGACGATTAAAGAAGAGGATTGATTTATTTGATAATAGGTGTTTTTCTAATTTAAGTTACTAAAGTGATTAATCGATTCTATTTTACAGAATCAAAAGTGAGAAAATTTGAATAAGAAATATTATCGAAATGAATTTCAAGAAATGCATTTGTATAGAAATAATTTGAAATCAAATAAATACAGAAAGGTTTATAAAGAATTCAAGATAAATGTCGGTTTCAAAAAATTAAAATTTTAAGAAACTATATTGAATTGAATTTTAAGTAATACTATTTAATTTGATTCTAAGAAATATCTTTGAAGAAATAATATTGAATTGAATCCCGAAAAATGTATTTGAAGAAATAGTATTGAATTAATTTTCAAGAAATTAAAATTAAAGAAATGGTATTGTTTTAGTTCCAAAAAATGTATTTCTAGAAATGTATTTGTAGTATATAAATAATATTGAATTGAAAATTGAAGATATAATATTGAATTAAATCTGAATATTTTTTTTAATTCAACAATTAATCTAAACCATTCAAAGAACCATTGATTTTTGTAAAAGCACTAACATTTTTTATATAAATATTTGAATTTGTGATGTACTTTTTTGTAAAATAGATTATTTCATTTTACGTAACAATACAATTACTTTTTTACTTCAAAAAATACTACTAAATATCTTCCTGCTTAAATTTTCATTTTGTTCCACGTTTGTATATCACACGAAGATACGTATGCAAAACTGTTCTTAAAAAGCATTCATTTCATTTTCTTTCATAATTCTCTAAATAACTTTTTTAATAATGCAAAAGAACTTGATAAATGCTTAACAATCGCATAGAATAGTTCTATTTATAAATATGAAACATTTATCTTTGTTCAAACCTTTGTACAAACAAGAAATTAATTGACAAATTTAAATTTCATAAAAATTAATTTTGATTCAACTTTAATAACGTGTAATGTAAATGTAAGTAAGAATAAAAAGTATTGTACAATCGTAGGAATAAAAATTTATGAAAATTCTAGTTCTACCTTGTATATCTGTATAAAAATGATAAATGTGGAAAAAATGACCTGGTTGTAGTTTAACGTTTGAAGTTAGTAAACAGCTGTTTCCCCAGGGTATATACGACTGCCTCGTACTTTGATCAATGTACTAACAAAAAATCTTTGATATACATAAATATTCGTAAAACATTTTCCACTATGATTTTATCGATGATTGCTTTTCACACAAATTGATGTGAAAATTTGATTTAGCTTGCGGGTCAAGATTACTCTTTAAAAATGTTAATAATTATTGATTACTTTGCATTATTTATCAAAATTATCAATATTTACAAAAAATGTCACTAGAAGGAATATAATTCATTGATAGAGTATACACTGTAAAGAGTATTCAGGAAAACGAATGAACTTTGATAGTCTAAATTCGAGAATCATGTTGATACGTAGGTGCTGTAATTTAATTAACAGTCGGTTTCTATAAACAAATTGTTTAGTATGTGAATCAAATATTATCAACAACATTAGATAGAGAATCATATTATAAAAAACGAATTCTTCCCAAAATGTTACTTATATTAATTATTATAATTTAACAATTACTAATCATTTTATTGTTAACACTGTAAGTTTTAACACTCTTATGTCTTATAAAAATGCTACTCAATATCTTGACGATGGACTAATAAATGCATTTTTCAGTATGATTTGAAATAGTAAAACATAAAAATATGCAACTTTCATGTTTTGATACACTGTTTTATGAAATATAATTTCTAGAACAACAGTTCAGTGAAAATTACCCAATAAATGGAGAAATAAATGAGATAACAGTTAATACCATGCGTTGTTGGTTATTACATTTTTATTGGTTATTATAAACTAATAAATATGGACAATTACGAAAACCCAAAACATCGTTGGCCTTTGTTTCAGCATCATCTACCAGTGTGTGTTAAATTACACACAAAAATGGTATCTGTGACCAAGAATTATAAGTCGATTTTCTTTCCAATGTATGAAATTTAGTACAATGATAGATAATAGTGAAACGAAGGGCAATAATATCTTGGTTTTTTATAATTTTTTTTTTTATTATTATTATTATTTATTGTTTTTTGTGTGAGGGTAAGAACCCAGTACAAATGACCATGCTGGTCTGTTGGGACTTCCTTACAAGAGTGTTTAATATGTACATATAGTTGTTTTGTTTCATATTCTTATATTAAAATATTGTATGTATCGCTTACATTTGATTCTAATTTTTATATTTTTACATACATTATAATCGTTCATCTTCTCTATATACCTAAGTGACTTTTATAAGGGAAAAGAATAACCAATGAAGATTTATTCCAAAAAACAATCATTTACAATAAAAGCTCTTCTTTTTAAGATATTTATAATAAAATAAAATAAATTAGCAGTTTCCTGGCCGTCCGAGAGAATCAGTATGTCTCTTATGTTAGCATTTTTAAGAAATTTTAGCCTCTCAAAATTATATCCAGGGCATTCTGTGAGAATGTGTTGTAACGTTTCATTTGTATTTAAATTACATAAATAACATGGTTCAGAAATTTTAATTTTATACTGAATTTTATTACATACAATTGAGAGATTCAGTTTTCCTGTTAATCTGCATTGAGCAACCGTTCTGAGGTATGAGATGGGCAAAGCAAGTGTTAGGTATGGTTCGATATGCAGACTGTCTAGTCTTTTTATATGTTTATATATTGGTGAATAAGATGAAGAGATTGCCCTATTAATATCTGAGTTGAAACTGTCTGTACAAAGTATACCTTCCATAACCGGAATGGCGAGGTTTATCATATTTTTGTCTTCATTAGTCAGTAGATGTGCTTGATTCAAACGATCTAGAGAGATGCGTAGATAGGAATACCAATTAAGTTTAGATGATGGGTTTGTTGGGTCTTTACTATCTAATTTTTTAATTTTTTCATACATCATTCTGGGGTATCTTGATTGATCCATGCTTATAATTCTAGTCCACACTCGAATCATCCTTAGTATAATATCTTTCTCGAGACTTACAGTGCCGGTTTCTAGTCTAAGCATATATCCTGGAGTAGATTTCGGCACTTGTAGAAATCGTTTTAGGAAGAGTGAGTGAATTTGCTCAATTTCCTTAATATGGTTGAAGGCCCATACGCCTGAGCAGTAGAGAACTGTAGTTGATACAATTGTGTCAAAGAGTTTTCTAGCTGTTGATATGTTATTATTTTTCCCTGCTGTTAGTATTGACCAAATTGCGCCTAGTGCTGTTTTTCCTTTTGATAAGGCATTTTCTAATTCTAATTTATTTGAGCCTGTGGATGAAAAGACAATTCCTAAATATGTATAATTCTTGACTACTTTCAGTGGTGCATTATTATACTTAAATGTTCTTGTAGTTTTAGGTCTTCCATTTTTTTGAAAATTATAATTTCCGTTTTATCAGTGTTTACCTCAAGGTTTTTGACTTTGCAGTAATTAGCTAGCGTGTCTAACTTGTGCTGAAGGTCTACGGCATCATTCGCGATGATTGTCAAGTCGTCTGCAAAAAGTAAAATGTTTACATCATTTTCGATCTCATAATGCCCATTATTCTTAAAAAATTCGACTATATCAGCGATGAATAAAATAAAAAGTTGAGGGCTTAGCGAATCACCCTGTAGTACTCCTTGTGTTATTTCTATTCTTTTAGTCTCTTCATTACATTTTGTTTTAACTTTCATGTTCGCTGCGTTGTATAAGTTTTTGAGAACTCTGATAATTTTTGCGCTTACTCCTAATTTATACAGAGTTGGCCAAAGTATGGAGTGACAAACCGAGTCAAAAGCTCTGCGGAAATCTACAAAGGCCACAAATAATTTGCCATTAGGTTTATGCAATTCCGCTGTGATCCTAGCTTGTAATGTAAATACGTTATCTTCACAAGATCTATTTTTCCGAAATCCTGACTGACACTCAGGTAGAATATTGTTATCTTCGCTCCAAGAAGAGAGTCGGTCAGCCAAGAGCGAGGTAAAGATTTTTGTAATACTATTTATAAGTGCAATGCCTCTGTAATTAGCTGGGTTCATAGGGTCTCCTTTTTTGTGCAATAAGGAGATCAAACATGTGCACCAGCTATCAGGTACAACGCTTTCATTGAATACTTTGTTGAACAAATATGTTAAGCTATGTAACCAGCTTGAGGGTAGAGCTTTAAAGAATGCATTTGAAATGCCGTCTGGACCCGGTGCTTTATTTTTCTTCAAATTCAACAAAACTTTGTGTACTTCAAAATTAGTAAATTCCGCATCTAATGTTGGGTGAGTGACGTCTGCAAAAGACTCGTGCAAATCATTTCTTGGCGGATAAATATTGTTATAAAATGTTTCTAACACGTTGCATGATATCGGACAATATACTGGGCGTTTGTGTTTAAGTTTGTTGACTGTTGACCAAAACATTTTAGCGTTTTTAACGTTTGAAAGATTACGTTGCTGTGTATTAATATATATTTTCTTTTTTTCTTTGTATAGGTGTTTATATTTCTTTTTTGTGAGCAAAAATTCTTCTTTTATTTTATCGTCGTTGGTATTGACCCATTTACGATGCAATTTCTTTTGTTCTTTATGTACAAGATGGCATTCCTTGTCAAACCAGGGCTTGTTTTTTCCGGATTTCTCAACAATAGAAATCTTTATCTTAACCTCCATATCTAATTCTTTTGCATTATTTTTAATTGTATCTATAATCTTACTGTTTAAAGATTCTATATCTAGATGTTGGAAATCTTCCTCCAGGAGTGCTACGTCCTTCATTGTGTTTGTAAAGTCAGTTTTCTTACTATCGTTCCATTTCAATTTTGTAGTGTGATTGCTTATATATTTTCCACTGTTAGATTTATCTGAGGGATGCACTTCATTTGTAGTGACCGAAATTGGAAAATGATCGGAATGCCCTGAGTTTAATACTGCATAGTCGGTTAAAGTAACAAAACCCTGGTAATTTGTCCATACATAGTCGATCGTGCTACATCCATTAAATCCTGTATATGTTAAGCAACCACAACTGTCAGAAAGGCTTCTACCGTTCAAAACAAGGAGACCAAGATTTTCAAATTCCTTAGTTAACATTTGTCCCTGTTTGTTTACTGATTTATCCATGTTTGAGCGGTGCAAAGTGAAAAGGGATCCGTTGACAAAATCATTTGGTATTTGGTTAAGAGAGCCTATCCTAGAGTTAAAGTCCCCTCCTACAATGAGAATTCCTTCAAAATTGACGGTGATATTATTAATAAAATTGATTAACTTATCTAAATCTTCTTTGAAGGTCTCGTTTTTAAGATATACGTTGATAATATAATATTCCGTTTGTTTTATGCTACATTTTATAGCTATAAAGCTGCTATCCAAGTGATAAGTCGAAGGCGCATTTATAATACTAGTGTCTACTAACACACCAAGACCACCGCTTGCCCTTCCCATTACTTTATTTTTTGTTGCAGGATAATCGAAGATTTTATATTCATTAAATATTTTTGGGAGTGTCGTGATTCTCTCGGTCGACCAGGACTCTGTAAAGCAGAAAATTGGACAATTACTAAAATTATTAAGAAATTCATCTTGTGGTAATTGGTATAAATTTTTACATCCGTTGATATTCCAAAAAATAAAAGCAATAAAGACCTTATTTGTATTAGTATCAAGGTTATGGTCAAAGCTATGAATATTCGTTTTCATTTGTTCTTTACTAGAAATAAATTTTAAATTATAGTTATCAGTATTTAAATTAGCCTTAGATATATTATTTTGATCATCTTGAGATGGTGCTCGCTGCGCATCCACCAGTTTTCCATCATATGTCAAGCTGAGGTGTTGGAAATGTGCTCCGAAATGTCGATAAATTTACTTCCGACGCATGATCGTCGTTTGACGTGTACGGAGGGAGCGTGTTGTCGTTATGATAGCTTGATTCACCTTTCCAATTTTTTGTTACTCCATCAATAGTTAGTTTTTTAAAACCTACTTTCACATTTTTGCCTTTCTTCCTTTCTTCATCAGCGAATTTCATTATCTCTCTTTGCACTGCACGTTCCTTGATGGTACGATCGCTTGATATGTATATGTTCGTAGCTGCGAGGTTATGTTTAGCCGACATAATACGTAATTTGTCATCAAAGTGTTTAAGTTTAACTATAATCATTTGATCGTTTTTGGCAGTTTTTTTAATCGAGGCTTCGTAAATTTTTGCTGATATATTTAATTTTTCTTGAAGTAGAGTATGTACTTCGTCCTTGCAATTGTTTTCGTCAATTTGCGCTCCTCTTATGATTATGTTATTCTTTTTTTCTAACCTATTCCTCGTTTCCTCTCTTTGTTCCAAGAATTCTATTTTCTTCATTAGCAGGTCTTTCTCCTTCGACCATACTTTATCTCGTTTTGAAAATTCCTCATTTATGCGTTCTTTTACTGTTGAGTTGATCTCGTTCAGTTGTTTCTTAACATCTGCCAAACCATCAGAGAGCGCACTAATCTTGTCTAATATTCTTAGTAGAACGTCGTTGTTATTTGGATCGTCTTGTTTATCATGTTTGTCTGCTTTGAACATATCCTTGATGGATCGGGTGTTATATCCTTGGTGCGTAGCTGTCCCGTTCGATCGTGTTAACCCTCCATTACCGACGGAGTTGCCTTTCTTTTGCGACATGATGCGGCGAGCGCATTCATGTGTTGGTAATATATATTAGGAGAGGTTCTTGAATGCGCCACTAGGGCGCTGTGGAGGGGGGAGGCTCGTGGACAGTTTTTGCTAGAGTTCACTTAACCTCTAAATTTCCAACCTTTTTAACACAAACTTCTTAACAATTCCGTCGCTTTACACTGATTTCTTGTTGAGGGGCGCACTTTTCAATGATTTAATGTAACAAAAATTACTGACTCGACAAGAAACTCCACTTATATACATTAACAAAAGACCTATATGTACCGAGCTAACTCGAAGCGAGGTGCACCTCTCTGTGTCTCAACCGGAACCCCCGTTTTTTATAATTTATTTAGCCGGAATAATTTTTTCGTCTCAATTGAATTAGTCGGTAAAAATGAACTTTAACGTCCCCTTCAAGAAGAAAATCAGTATTTAAGCCGACAGTATAGAAATATTATGATTTTATTTAATTTAAGGAGACTACACGAATATTTAAATTTCCATAAAATTACTTTAGTTTGTAAACATATACACAATGACTTTGGTTTGCATAAATTCGTTTCGCATTTGTCTCTCTTGTTATACGGCGATGCTGCACCTGAACTTTATTATTTACGCTGATCTGTGTCAATGGCAAAATGTATCAATAAATTTAGTATATGAAAGAGGTTTGCAGACTAAACAGACGAACGTTGTACAACTAACATAAATAAATAAAGTTGTTGTATTTATTTATTCTTAACCTTCGATATCGATATTCTTAATATTACCATCCAAATTTATTTATTTCTCTAAGTAAATTTATTTACCTGAAGTTTCAACCGCCAGACTATAAAATTATAGTTGGGTAAAGCAAATATTGGAAACAATATAATCAAAAGACTGAATAAATAAAAATGCAACATTATTAAAATGTAATATGATTATATCCATACACAATTTCTTATCGATTTTTGATTTTTAAACATTTTGAAATTGACACGTCTCGAGTGTGGTGGTAATAATTTTTGTAGACTAGGTGTATTCCCTAAATAATGGAATATTTATGAAAGGAAAAATTCAGGGGGAAGTTAGCTGTATATATGGCTTACGCACCTTTATACTTGTGTCAGGCACTGTCGCGCTATTTGATTATTTTTTTATCATTAACTTTTGTAGGAGACTAGCTGATCATATCACAATAATATTGGTGTGTGCATTTTGCAAGAATGATTATATTTGCAGGTTATGCGGGCGAATGCAGTTTTTTATTGAAATCTCATGGAAACATTATCAAATTTGAACATTTTTTGTAAACACCAATTTCAAATTTACCAAGATTTTCTATACATCTATATCTTCGAAAGTTCATCCGTAAATATTGTTATTAAAAATAACAAATGTTTATACACACTGTCACAATATTTGCATTCCATAAATTGAATAAGATTGCGGTTTGCTGTGCAACTTCAAAGACCACCTATTGTATACTTATTGAAATATATATGCAAATTCATCTTCTATTCGAAATAATTATAAAAATTATAAATCGTCAACAACCTAATAAGATTGTGGTTGACTTTGTATCCCCAAGAGATTTAAAGGAATCTTCCATAATTTATAACCTCAAAATCATCTCAAAGGAATTTTCTATTCCATAACGACGATAACTTTTGTTTATATACATATTAACATATACAAACTTATCTTACAACCATTACATACATTCCGATTCATCAACAAAATAAGATTGCGGTTGACTTAATAAACTCAATGAACGCTTCAAAGGATTATCTTTCATAACTTTTGTTTACTTACACAACAATATATACAGATTCATCTTCTACTTGCAGCTCCATTTTTACCCTTCAACAGCGATGTAAACGCGTCGAATTTACTTGTAACTAAGATTCTTGGTTTCTTGTTTAAACAAGTTTGTTGAACAAGACAAAGCTAAAATTCAAACTTAGGAATGGCACAACTTTTGGACGCACACATACGTTGCAGATGTTGAAACCGACGGTTCCTCTAAGTTTTCTTTTCTTTTTTTTCGAACTAGAAATTTAGTCGAGTTACAAATTTGACAGTTCGCTGATAGGTATTCCGAAACCTTCTCCCTTTATTAGTTTCAAAAGCACAGTTTTCGGAAAATAAGGAAGGAAATCCGAAAACTTTCTTTTCCAAAAATGACGAACCCAATCTGGGAAAGAAAAAGAAACCATAATTCGTTATTTCATTCAAAAGCCCCATGGTAATTTAATGAAACAATACTAAAATTTGAAAAGTATATTCCAATTACCAAAGTACGATGAAATGGATGTTAAGCCCTGGATAGTTTACTGCGAAACTTTGCTCCAGAGTAAAACTTGTCTAACTAACTGAATAGGAGAATTTAAGGAAAATATATAAGTTATACATTCTTACGCTGGGTTAACTACGATATAAAACAATTTTGTAAGTAGTAGAATGTGTTACTCCATTACCAACTCGGAGTATAATGTTTAATTTTTTTTATTTACACATTCTATTAAAATTATTTCACGAGTTCTTGCGGTTTTAACTCAGGAATACGAGGGAGCGGAAAAAAGAAAATTTCACTTATATTATATTATCGATTTTATTAAAAGATGACCAGATGGTTTTTATGGTTTATATAATCCTATAACCAATAAAATAGTTCTATTTATAAAGTGTACTTGGAAGCGGTAATTCCAATTTTCTAAAGTAAATAAGAAAATTGGTTCAGAAAAAGAAAAAAATTTTCCAGTACTCACCTTTATCTAGATGCTGCATCTATGTCACAATCGTAACAAAGACCGATGCGTTCCCATTGGAAGGCCAATTCTGGCTAAGTATGTTGTTGCAGCAAGCGTAAATCCTGATGGAAATCGTAAACATTTCGGGTCTTGGGTGTATACTGTGTATGCGTTATAACGTAATGAGAGAAATTCAATTAATTTCACTAACTTTTTTCTCTTCCTTAAAATAGTAATCGACTTCAGATTCGCAAAGAGACTCCACAAACTATATAGATTTACATATTTTAGTAAGAATATTTTTTATAGACTTACGCGGGATGGATTAAAGTATTATTTCTGCAACTAATGTAGTTATAGGTTATGCAAAATTTCATAGAATAACTTCAAGCACTATATTTAAGTAAATATTTACTAATTATAAAGTTTTCTTTAATAACCAAGTACAATGATTTTATCAACAGATAATTTTCATCATTTACAAAGGAAAGAAGCAAACAAATTCATATTTTCGGGGTGCAACGATTGCTCCTACTGTAAACCTTAAGCGTTATAATTAATTGTTCACGAGTCCAATTAACTACGATGATAATATGCAATTATAAGTGTGCCACTGGTTGGAGGTAGCTCTGTTTGGCTCGTTAACAACTGTTTTGGACATTTTGTGTACATTCCCCTAGGTTGCTCGTTAGTAACAACAGTCTAGGAAATGTGCATCACTAACAGCAATATAATAGCTGTTACACAAAGCAAGGAACCTCCTTACATTTTGAAACGTTGACGTTACACTTTTTACAAACAATTTTTAAAATTTTTCGTAAAACAAACTCATTTAATTACCAACTGATTAACAAGGTGTAACAGTCAAATTCTTACCGACCGAGGCAATGGAGATGAAAAATCTATTTTATTAAATAAGTAAGGTAATTGCTTTTTATTGTTAAGGATTATTTATATCGTTGTACTGAATTTCAAACAAAAATATTAACGGTAATACAAGAATTACATTGAAATTCACAATAAAGAGATGTGACATCCAAATTGCAGAGACCTACCTAGAAATCCCAAAAATTTGAAAACCTAAATTGTACGAAAAATATGAAAAAAATCACAGATATTATTCAAAATAAATATAATGTGGCAAAGAATATTTTACGAATTAATTAATTATGAATTAATTATATTTAAATAATCGTAGAACAATGATTCACAGTTGTCCAAAAACTCTCTGAAAGAAAACACAACATCGTTACAGATTTTTTAAATTAATTAAAAAAATTGAAAAATTATATAAAAAGCAGCTAAATAATTTTTTTATATAAACATTTAGACTTTTATTGAAATTCAGCTCTGCTTAAGTAGATGTCTGTGGTAAATCCATTATGGTCAAAGAAGTTAATATTCAGAATTTAATTAACTTTAAAAGTTCCATAATAGATTTTGTAATAGTTTTAAGTAATTTTTGCTAGAGTAGTGAACAATAACTATCGGAAAATGGGATGTTGAAACTTTTGAGTATAAAACAAACATTATAATCTTACTAGTAGGTAAGTAATAAATGTTATTTTATTCGATGAAAAAAATTTTAAAAGTTCATCCACTATTCTATGATATCTATTATACAGAAGAGAAATACGGGTTTTATACATCCAGTATACGTAGGAAATAAATAAAAATAAGAATAAAAGTTAAAATCACTGCACGAGTTTAGTTCTATTTTTACTTAACTGACAATCAATCATGTTTACTGGATGATAAAAGAAATTACTTGAGTAATACCAATATCTGTTTAAAGAAAGTGTAAAAGGTAACCTAACTTCAAATAAGAACTACGCGTCAATAAGTATTGACTATAATTGTTGAACTTTGCATTTGAAATAAAATAATTAATGTACGGACTGCAAGGTGTATAAAAAATATACTTACTGTTATAATTGGAGGTTTATACTGAGGTATTCTCAGCAAAACTAACAGATATTTTAAGGTTTTGGTTAATTTTTGTTATCCAGACCTGCGCACAGGAAATTTCACTTTCCTCTGGAGGATTTGAAGCATTGTAGTGGAATAATGTAATAATATCTTTTACTATAACGATTTTTTCAAATGTTTTGATATGTAACTCTGGAATAAATAAATAAATAAATAAATAAATATAAATTTAAAAATACTCTGGAATATTTTGTTTCCAGCTGGAGCGGTGACTAATAAAAACAAAAATAGAGATAGACTTTAGCTTCTAGACCGGTTCAGTAAATAAATAATGTTTCAACTAATAAAAAAATCCAGCACAAGATCATTTCAATGATATTTTTTCAAAATTGTCAAATTATTAATAAACTAGAGGGGCCGAAATATGTAAAAGCTATACGCTTTTCATCCCAAGCATGATCGTTCAATGCTTTAGAAAATAAACGACTATAATATTTAGAAGTTACTATAAAAATATATTTTAGCCAAATCAGTAAAAATTGACTGAATTTTTCGATTGGCTTGTTTACATACATAGTACAACATACAAACATACATACATTAGGATTTTCTTTATTTTCATGAATATATCTTTAAAAATATTGCTGGAATCAGAAACTGTTGCATAGCAGAAAATTTTATAATTTTAAGACAAACATTTTGTCTAAATTCATTATGTATGAAAGAATAGTATTTTTGGAGATAATGTGCATAAACCAATTTTACGAAATTGTAAAACACTCCATATCTGCAACAATTTATGAGCGATACAGCTGAAAATAGGATCATAGAATTCTATAATTATAACAAATATACCCTGCAAATTTCAGCTCAATCAATTAAAAATTAGTTAGTTAGGAGTTATTTCGGTCACAGGATTTCATATATACACACATCCATACGCACATTTTAGGGAAAGGTTTGGATGCGTTCTAAATTGCATAAATTTTATATTTATGTCAAAATATATACTTTTTTGACGTATCACATATTTTGCGGTGATGAAAATATAAGGCTAAAATATAACGATCGTGCCTAAAAATATTCAGATTTTCACATTTCTGTTTAAAGAAAGAAAACTATGAAATTTAAGAAAATTTTAACTAAAATATTAAACTAAAAATTTGAAATAATTTTTATGTGATAATTTCACGAGGAAGAAGAAGCTTAAGTACTGAATTAAAAAAAATTAATTATGTTAGTAACAATCGGATAGGTTAAGGATGCTTAAATAAAAACGAATCAAACTCATTGATAGATACAAATTATTGAAAGTATTTGCTAAAAAAAATGCGATACTAATATCTCATCATCTTAACGTAAATTACATAAAATTTTACGTCAGGTAAAATTCAAGTTACAAAATATTTAAATATAACGTAAATTCAAGAGTAAATCAAGCTATCGCAAAATTCATTATCTCTGGATAGAATTTTCATTCTTATAGTTTTACAAACTTATCGCCAATCTATCCGTTTAATCGTGTCGACGACGCAAATGCTGTTGTTGAAAGGAAATGGGGAAAGGTGATGGAACATTGGAAAGAATAAATTCGAGCAATTTCAAAACGGAGATAATACTTTGAAAGCAATAAGGCTAAAGTGCGATCTACGGGCAAAAGAAAATGAATTATTGAACATAGAAGAACAAATAGAAAAATTATTTTACTGCGGTTGAATAAATGTGTCTTTTATACCTTTTTCTGGGATGCATTTTAAGTATCAATTAAATATTTTATAATGCTGCAGATACTCTATCTTTTCATAATTAAGAAAGAAAAAATAATAATTTATGCATCATCACATTTTAGAGTAAATGTATACTTAATTAATTTAATTAGGTGTAAGAATGACGCAACGTTGAGAAGAGAATGCCATTAATGTACATAAAATATGATTAGATTGTAACTAGATTCGTTCCTTGAAAGTTTCTGAAATGAAGAATGAATAATGTTATTTATCGAAGCATTTTAAAATGGCGTTTTGGCCAGGAATTAGTCACTAGACAAAAAAATTGTGCATGTTATGTATTTATTAGGTCAATAATTGGGTATTGACCGTAGATGTGTTACTCAATTTTAATCAAATGATCGATTTCCTAAAATTTGGACATAAACTGTGAACTTTTCAGTCATTTTTACTCAATTGACTAACTGTTTGAAAATTGGGCAAGAACTATGAACATATTAATAATTTTTTATCAAATTACCAATTTACCAAAAGTTGGACATTAACTGTAGAGTGTATGGTTAATCGACTAACCGGCTGAAAATTGGGCCTGACCTGTGGACTTATTAACTTGCACCTTTGGTTGTTTGAATATCTAAAAGGTGTATATTTTAAAATAGTGATATTGTAAAATTTTATATTAACGGGGTGCCATAGTCAATATTTATCCTCCCTACCTTATCGGCAATCGTGATTATTAGTAATAAATTTGTAAATAAAACAGTATGTAAAAAAATAAGAGAAGAGGCGCCTTCGTTTATTGATAATTTAACTGTGTGCTGAATTTCAGATTAAAATTATATTGCGTTTTTGAGAAAAGTCTTACCAAAAATGTAAACCTAACCTCAACGAGGTGAAAAGATTTGATATTTTTGGTAAGACTTTTCTCGAAAACGCAATAATATTTTAATCTAAAATTTAGCACACAGTTAGATTGTCAATAAACGAAGGCGCCTCTTCTCTTATTTTTTCACATACTGTTTTACTTTTTTATTAATTAATCATCAAAAATTGAGTATGGAACCCCCTTAATACAATGTAAATCCATTTATTAGACATGAACCATCAATGTATCAACAAAAAAAAAACAACAAGTCCCTATTTTATGCCAAATAATGTTTTTCAACTAACCTAACAATTTTACACCATTTATTTTACAACTATAAAGTTTCTATCTTACAACTTCAACTTTAATTACGTATCCCTAAAGTACAGTGCTTAACGATAGCCAATGGTGTTGCATAATGCGAACTATAAATTCACCTATGGCACTTTAATTTCAGTAATCCTTACTGTACGATCAACTCGCACGACACAGCTAAGTGGGTGACTACTTGGTAAGAGACATCGGTTGTCATGGGCAACCGACAAGAAGTTCCACCTCATTTTCCGGGAATATTTTCCTCAGGAATTTATCGGTACAAGGTTGCTTTAGCTAGACTGATAAACAGATAGTCATGTACCGACTATTTCTTTGATGTCTCTTCTTTGACCATGTGAAACTTCTATATCATTATTTCAGACTTAACAATTATTAGCCTCTCATTCGGGTATAATCTCGTAACCAGTAAATTAATCAAGAAGGTTTTTCCAGGTTAGGAACATTGCTTAAAGCAGACATGATTAATCAAAGTTTAATCATTGAATCGTGAAAAAATAGGAAACAAGTACATAAAGCTAATTTGAATTATTAAACGAATATGTAGATGTCGTGTACTTTAAGAGGATTGGTGGTTGGATAATGATGTGTGTATGGAGAGACGAGCAAGTTAGCTCGACATAAGAGTTCTTCTTTAAATATGAATGTCATACAGGAGTGAGTTGAATTCATCGTGTTTGTCAGGGTCTTTTCTACCGATTTACATTTTAAATTCAATTTGCATTCAGCTTATCAAAGTTTTTTTCCCCGCGTACAAGTAGTTGAAGAGGTTTATTTATCTAAGTATTTGATAACGACTGACGGCATTATGCATAAATGTGTGTGTTTGTGATATTCGTTAGACATAGTAAATATTTAATGTATTTAACGATATGTATCTTTTTCTTTCTGTTTCAGGTAAGTCGAGATGTTGAATTACCTACTCTCTGCAGATGTATCGTGAGTAAGATTATCCGCGTGGAAGGTGGAGAAAATCAATATTGAATTAAGAGTATGAGTTTTAGTTGAGAAGCAAAAAACGGGGGTAAAGTAATAGTTATTTTACTGAGAATTTATTGGGAATGAACTAGGGATTTATCGGTAGGTCATTTGTCAAGTGGGTGAAAGAGTCCATATGAAGATCTTAATTAAATATTCTTCATTATCACGTTAGGTGAAATAATTTATTCGGTATGACTTATGGACTTATTGCTCTTGGTGAAATAAAAATTTTGAAAGTAGATGAATCCATTTATTTTTTCTAAATTGGGAGCTTTTCAATCATTTTTGATCGAATGTGTATTATGTATAAGATTAGATGAAGATATCTTTCGAGCATGATCTAGTGGTTCTATTAATAAATTTTGGTCAAGTAAACATTATGAGTTCTGATGAAACCATCTTTTGGTCATTAACTAGGTACTTATTCGTCATTTATTAGCCAAAATACATTTCTTAAATACTTTAATTCGAATCAATGCAACATTAAACTAAATCTTAGTATAAATCGAATTTTACTTAATAAAGTAATAAATAGAATGAGTGAGAAACAAACGAAAAATTGGCAAAAAATATTAATTTTTATTCTTTGATAAAACGCTTTTTCTTACATTTCCAACCATTGATAAGAGTATAATATAAAATGAAATGAAAAATATGAGGACTGAGTTAGCTGCATATATGGCTTACGCGCCCATACTTGCGTCGAGCGCTATCGCGCCCTTTGATTCTCTTTTGTTTTAAGCTGTTTTTAACTTGTGTACATAGATTCTATTTGACCTAAACTGCTATTAATAATGATTAAGTGGACAATTTTATAAAATCGCGTTTATCGCCGTAAAAATCAGTTGCAAATTACACGAAAATTTTGAAAAGTCACATAAATCTAGTGAAATTTGTATCATGATCAGGGTAAATTAGAAGCATTATTTGAATATTTTGAGGTTATGAACATTCCATTCAGTGCTAAAACAATGGGCCAAAAACCAATTTTTACTACCAAGTTCTTAGATAGAAATTTATACTAGCTGAAATTAAGCATTTTGAGGTTAGTTGAAACCATTTTTTGGTCATTAACTACGGACTTGCTGACCATTTGTAGTCATATAGTTAGTTTTGGGTGACAAGAAATATTTCATTAACACTTAGATATCTACTACTAGAAAAACATTAAGTACTAGTATACAGAATATAAAAAATACAATGTTTAAATTCTTCATTTTAATGAGTTTTATTATAGTTTGAAACGATAATGTTGATGTTACATTTTGCCTGCGCAATATTATTCGTGCCATATTGATAGACTACTTGAGTCGTAAACTCAATTAATAACAAAAACAAAATCTTAATTTTACATATTTGCTTAACAAAAGGTAAACCTCGAAAAAGAATCAACTGACATAGAAAGTATTATAAATTATCACTCGACATCTTGGTCAAGGTCACATATCCTTGTTATTTTATAGAAATAACAATATATAATTACATCGTCTTCAACAATTTCGCATCATTTTTGTAGAATAAATAATAATGCAATTATAAACTATCTATTCTGATAATACGGTTGCAGTAATTTCCGAGTTTTATTAATGGCGTCATTCTCCCGGTAGAGAGAAAATTATAATTTATTCCAATGCGTTCAAATTACCCTTCACACCTCCTTTGATGGATGAAAACAATGGGCGCGATACAAGCAGTGCCTCCCCCCTTATCTTTATTAATCGTGATAAATCACTCGTGTAGTATATAATCAGTATATATTAGATATAATTTTATTATATAAAATTTGCGAACAACTACATGGTTAATCCGCATGTGCGACAATTAGAAGGGATTTGCTTTAGGATTCTTCATTCGTCCCTTAAACATACAACACGGCATCCTTGACATTTTTCGTGGATTTTCTACTTAGTGTGGTGGGGAAAAATAAAGAAAGAGAGAAAAGTAACGCTAATGTATTCATTACCATAGGTCGAGGGACGTTTACGCAGTTATCATTCGAGAACAGGGCGTTCCAGACTGCGGAAGCTGCGGCAGGCGCCGTTTGCATCGATCTGCAACGGTCATGCCAGAGTGAGAAAGACGCGCACTCCACCTCCTCCTCCTCCTCTTCCTTCTCCTACCCCTCATCGTCGTCGCCCCACTTTCCCACCAAAAATTGCATTCGAACTCGGATATGCATATATTGTACATTTTTTCCCCGACATTTTCTTTACACGTAACTTTCATTCTATTGGGCTACTTGTTTTTACGCAGTTGACGGCGAGGTCATCGGTTGACCTTGAAGTTTACCGCGCAGCTACGTTCGCTTCTTGTTTTTCGTTACAGGGAGTGGTGAATGGAGACGTTTTTTTGGAAGATAAGCTTCAAATTCGATGTCGTTTCGAGTTTGCAATATGAACCGTAAAGTATAAAAATTGACGTCAGAATGTGGAAATTGGAAAATTTAGGAGAAGATGCCAAACGCGATATTACAGATTTTAATAGGGTAGAGATTTATAATTTATTTGTAACTTTGGATAGTGCACAATAAGAAAATTGTACATTTTAAAATTGTAAAATGAGAAATTATATTTTCTAAAGACGTGTTTTGGAGATACATACGTAAGAATTCGTTGAAGGATTTGCGAAACCTTTTATCTCTGACCAAAAACTGACTCATAAGTCCATAATTAATAGCCAAAAAGTTTTTAACTAACCTCAAAATGCTCAATATTGAAGTTAAAGCATTTATGATACCTCCTCTTTTTTGTTTAATATATGTCCCTGAGAGATTACTGAGAATTTCCACTTTGGTGTACACGTTGGAATAATATTTAATTTAAATTTGTTATTTAATTTACATGCGGAAATGGATTCGAAGGTAAAGGGGGAAAATTTTGCTGAAACCAGAAAATTGAAATGAGGGTATGTCTGGCGTTTAATTTGTGGATTCATCCTAACTTCATCATCGTACGAAAAAACTCATCTGCATAAAATGAAAAGTATCATTATTAACCGTGTGTATGGAGTTGTTTTAAAACTTTGACTCCGTTGATAAAAGTTTAAATGAGCATTAGAGTTGAAAAATGTATTAATTATAAATATCCCAATTGTATATTAAAATAATTTTCAACGAGCTGTGTTGCGTTCTTCCGGTATGCTTATTTGTCATTGTTATGAATGTGTTTGTAGAATACTGGGGGTTAAGTGAAACTGTCTAATGGGTATAAATTATGAAGTTATTGACTATTTTTTGTTAAGTAACCTATAAGTCCATGAGATTTTACCTAACTCCAATTTTGATACTAAAAAAAATATTCAATATGTTGATACATTTTTTTTGGAAAGTATTTTCTTTTTTCAGAATAAATTGATATCGTTGACAAAAAACTTTTTTATAATTGAGAAAATAAAAATGTAATAAATGTTGTCTTATTTAAAGCAACAATGTTGCTTCAAAATTTCAAGTTTTCGATCAAAACAACATAGAACGAATTTTTTCAGGAAGAATTACCGTTTTACCACGGTGAACTACAAGAAAAATTAACGTAAATAATCACCATCAGTTATACCATTTTGTTTCCATAATTTTTAAATTACTGATAAAATGTTTTAAATTTCCTTGCAGAACAGTTTTGTAATAAATATCTAAATTTTTTGGATAAAAATTACTATCCAGCATAGTAATAACTTTAATTTCATTCTCACTTTTTATTAAAAAAGTTACATAATCTCGTATTATACCAACATTTTACCCTGAACGTTTAGATATTTTATCTCCATGTACTGTTAACCACATTCAATCATTTTCAAATGTACATAGTAACCTAATTATTTTCTTTACCCAGACAAATTCAGAAAAGATTCGTAAGGAAAGTCATCTTTGATTTTCCGAATGACCCAGTGCCCTCGATCTCTCTCTCTCTCTCTCTATCTTCCTTTCTTCCCCTCCCTTTTTAAAGGAAGTATTTGCGAGCCTTAGCCTCGAAGCGATGGGGAGAAGTACCAGTTTGGGCGTGAAAACGTTGGTTGAAACAAAAAATTCACCCACTTTCGACAGTCGATAATCCAGCTGATTTGATATTCATAGTTTATATTTCCATAATATGTTGTGGCACGTTCGCATAAGCTATGTCAGTGACCGAGTTCTAGCACTTCAATATTTAACAAGTATATCTTAAATCTTTTAAGTGAATATAGATGCCAGGGACAAAGGTAACAGAATAATTTAAATTGAAACAACTGTATATTTAATCATCTGATAAATCTGACGAATGATGTGATTCTGTATGTATCTTTGGTATGTATTTTAGTTATTCTGTTCAGAAATGTGAGAATTTATCAAATTTAATCTTTGCACATTTTAAATAAATGTATGTTAGTGATTTGGATGAATTATTGATTTCAGAATAATTAAGGTTAAATGATTGTATTTTTAATTGACTGGTAAATCTGATGAATGAAGTAAATTCTAACTATAACTACTTCAAAGTTAGGTTCAGGAAGAACCTTTTGTTTCCAACTTTGGAATCCCAAAAATGTTGGTTGTTCCGTCCAGAAATTATTAAGATTCATTAAAAAATTCATACCTAGCAACGTTGAGATTCATTAAATTTTACATCTAGAAATCTAAAGACTTATCAAATTTCATATTTAGAATATGAGGATTCATCAAATTAAATTTTATATCCAAAAATTTGAGAATTTATCATATTGAATTTTATGTCCAGAAATTTGTGGATTCATCAAATTTCATGTTCAGAAATGTGAGGATTCATCAAGTTTAATTGTAAATATGAGCATTCATTAAATTTAACGTTACATCCTAAGCAAACGTTTTCACCTCCAAAAAAGATTTTAGAAGAGTGTTCGTCTTAAATTTAGATACACGATTGAAAGTTGTAAAGAATTTCGTAGAAAATAAAACAAGGTTTTATATACAGAGTTTGTTTTGTCGTCAAATATATATCCTTTGGAGAGAAAAGCGTCAAAGAATAAATCCCTTCACGATACCGACTTTATCTTCTTTCTTCTTTTTTTTCAAGGTGGGTAAATATTTTTATCGACTTGTATAGAGATGCGTTGGAAGGAAACAAGTCGCATTTTTCATTCCATTAATGTACATCTCGGACTTTCATTGAGTTTGACAGAATGAAAATAAAAGTAAGTAAATTTCGTGCATTCGACTACATAGTCGGTAGTTTTTATTCAGTGCGTGACAAAGATGTATTAATTGATCCTTGAAGAAAAAGTTGGTTTTTGAATCTTTTGTCGATATCATTTTGTTGGAAAATAAACTTTAGGATGGATACTTTTTGGAAAAATTTTTGAAATTCCAAACCGAAAGAGATTGTATAATTCAAAGTCAAACTTTTCTTTTGAAAAAGTCAAATTTCTTGTTTCACTTTGTTTACTAGATACTCTACTCTGTGTACAAACAAAGTTCGATGCTCTTTTATTTAGTTTATGTACACTTTTGTTCCTTTCGGTTTAGTTGATCCAGACGATAACTTTTTTCCAGAATCCGCTACAGTATAATATCTTGGAATACCCTTGATAAATTAATGTGATTTAGTGTCGATCAGATCATTATCAAGATTCGTTTAAACCATGAAATGAGATTTGATCACAACTTATCTATGTTCTATTATTATCTTTATCAGGAAATAGAGATTAGGTGGCCAAAGTACCAATTTCTAACAAATAAAAATGCTTTAACATTTTTAAAAAATGAATATTAAAAATATACAGTATTAAGTTCAAAATGAGCTCTACTGGATATTAAACATTTTGAGGTTAGGAAAACTACTTGTAAGGCATTACTGGTCAAAATACTATGGTTTAAATTTCAAATTCGAGAAACATTTGTAACATTATTTGCATGTACTACAACTAGTTAAATTTGATAGGTTAATCTTGATTATCATAACTATATATTTAAATTTGCTAAATGGTAAGATCTCTAGTTTTAATGTATCAGTGGCCAATCTTCGTAAAAAGGAATCGTTTTTCAGGAAGAAATTCCATCGAAATTGAAAATTGTAAGGTTATGCAGAACCATTTATTGACCAGTTCATGATAAAAAAGCGTTTTATATATAGTTTTATATAACATTTCAACTCAAGATTACACTCTTACTTCATTTTCACTTTGAATAAACTAAGTAAAGTAGATTTCTTGGTGACTTTCGAATTTCTTACCGTGCGTGCGCAATTTATTTGCATCGAAGTAGTAAATTCCTTAAGGATTTCAACTATGCTACCTACCCCGGAAATTGGAAGAGCGATCTTACCTTTCAATTTCCGGATTTCACAAAATCTCATGTATTTCATTATCATACTTCTTCCAGTATTGTATCCCAGATTATTTTTTTATATTATCACCGAATACAAACATAACTTAGATGTAGCACGCAAAACAGAATTTAAAAAAGATGGCGTCGAAACATGTTTATTGTAATATTGTTTGGAACCGACATAACCTCTGATTAACACGTATGAATTGTTCTTGAATGGAATGTAAAAACTCAAAGATTTCGCCAAAAAAGAATCATCACTGAAAAGATCATGCTGAAATTTTTTAGGTCAAAATCAACCATATATATTTATGAATCGAAAGACGAAAAAAACATTACATCAAAGCTATAAATTCTGCTTGAAATTCTTACTAAATATTGAAATTTTTCGAGCTTATATTAATATTAAGAATCCTTGTTAAATTTAAAAATTTTTAGGTTAGATTGAACCATGAAATCTTTACTAGCAATTGAATATTTTTTAAGGTTAGATTAAATTAACCGTTAATTAAACTTATTATTCAAATAGTTCTCATAAATCTTATATTTTCTAAATGATTTAATTTGATATAATTTTTTAAATCTAATTACCAATCCGAACAATCTTTACAATTAACACAAGTCATGGAATTCCAATATAATTCAATTATCTAAATTTATTTATCACCTACATTGTCCAACGTATTATTTCGAATGAAGAGAAAAAGAATCGTATTTCGGTTAATCCGGAAAACAACTCGGTCTACTTTTTTTTACGATTTCATAGCTCGAGGCTAAAAAACACTTTTGATGATCGTCTAAGGAACTCTAGACTAGTCGTTCCCTCTTTTACGAGGTGTCCTGCAAGCCATTCCAAAGCTTCGAGTATTACACCTTATGAGGATAGCATCTCTCTCGTCCTTTGTTCAGCAATATAACACGACAATAATCCCACCATCGAGAAATTAGGGGTCACTCAATGGATATCTGGTTACGGTGAACGACCTTCACACAAATTTTGTGATTACTTAATTTTCTAATAAATTGAATTTGTAATTTTTGAAGTTTCTGTTGTTAAATCGATCTTGTTTGTCGCATTGAGAAATCAAATTTTCACGAGCTATCGAAACAAGTATACTAGTTGAAATTGATTACTTTTTTTCCAAAAAAAACGTCTCGGAAATCTTTTGATTTCTATACTAGGACCACTTTCCTTGCTATACCTTCAAATTTTGAAGTTTCTTATACAACCGAACACCTTGAAGTTAAGAATTGAAAACTGAACTTTACCTTATGCTTTTAGTTTAGAAGCTTGATTTTTGTTAGCAATGGACTTTCCGTATGTTCATTCCCTTGAGAAATCAAAGGAATGAAAAGTAAGAAAAGAAGAACGAATTTCAATTATATAAAAACATAGGTATTTAATCGACTTTAAAAAAAACTTACTATACGATTTTTTTGTACGATTTTTATCAGAGTAAATTTATTTTTTAATAATTAAAGTTATTTGTACGTAAAAGGTGGTGAGACATTTAAAATTGATATAGTAATTTTTTGTTCGATGGTACATTTGCTAGAATGATTTAACAGGAAAAACACTTGCGTCTTACTTTAAGGGAAATGTGTAACTTAATCAATAATTCAAATTTCCTACGATATAGATTATTGACCGAGATAAACTATATTTACAAATTTTAATATAAATTATTATTTTTTGTAAAATTAGTACCTTATAATCGAAAAATTGTTTGACGCGAAAAATAATAATATTAATTCAATTTGACAGCCCCTTAAGGGATACTGCATCTCAGACTTTTTTTCACAATAAAATTTGATTTGTATTTCAAACTTTTTGTATGAAAAAGATGATATTTAAAATTAATATTGAATATTTGTTTGATGGTATATTATGAACGTGTTTCATCAAAAGTGTCTTGCACTAAGGGGAGTCCGTACCGATAAAACCATCACCCGAAAATTTGCGAGCAGAAGTGGCGCTGCCGTTAGATAGGCTGAGTTCAGCGCCTCTTCTGCTCGCAAATATTCGAGTGATTAAACTATACTTTACGGACTCTCCTTAAGAAATAAAGTAAGTAAATCATATCTCAAAAGCTATTTTAAAATAATTTTTTTTATGAAAATGTTTATTCTATTAATTCAAACACTTTGTACGTAAAAAGTGACATTTAAAATTAACACAAAAATTTTGTTTTCTTGTTTAGATGGTAGATCTCGCTAGTATGAGGTTTGAACTTAACCTTACTTGAAGATGGTTGACCTGAAATCTCAAAGTTATAGTATCAGTAATACAAAAAATATAATAAAAGTAACATAGATTAATGCATAAAACATCACTTCTTAAACGTAATCAATCATAAATACATAAATAACCTATAAAAACTACAGTTTTTATTGTAGGATTTCAATTACATGAAAAATTTTGCGTAAAAACGATGATTATACCATCAGCTTCTTCCTAACTCTCGATTTTTTCGGAAAAATTTAATTAAAAAAAAAATTGCGACCCTTGAATTACTTAAAATTTTACTTCCTTGTAAACAATGCTGATTTAATTATCGGACTCACATTCTGTGGAATTTCAATTATCCCGTGCACACTTTTCTCAAGAATTCTGACTCGAAATATTTGGCGGTGCAGGAAGGATCTACGAATACCATCATACTTGTGGATCAAATTATATCCGAATAAAAAGTTCCACGCTTACAATCATCCTAGTATTGAATATCGCAAACTATAACTGTATTGTGACGTCAATTTTGGTAAACAAATAATTTTATTTTTGTTCGTTCGGTGGATGAATTTCCTTTTGTTTTTTCGCGAGGATGCAATAGATGTAATTTAATTTTACCCTTTTTATTTGCTTGCTACACTACGAGAGATCTATTGATCGCTCGTTGAAAAAATTCGTTGGAAATAATAATACTGATTGCTCAAACAAATCCGTGCTCTCTTGATTAATACGTCAACTATTCACAGTCAATAGAATTTTATGAATTGAATTTCACTCGAAATGTTATGAATACATCTTGTGTATTTTTGAGGTTATCTAGAATACTGTTTTGTTGACCAAAATTAATTTGTGTGAATCAGAAGTTGAAGGTATACAGAAACTCTTGAGACACATTTCCGATAAATTCATCATCGGATGGTAACCTCTAATTCAAATACCGTTTGGTACTTGGGACAATAATCGCTCGAGGATTGGAATCCCTTACTACGCGAACCATATTCCAATTAGTTACAGTGACCAAACAGATGCACAATCGTCTCTTGGTCTACGAACTTGTAATTAATGTTTATAGAAATTAAACGTAAAGTTTATTTACCATTTCAAGATGTTGGGTTGTGCGAGGATAAGGAAACATGAATTAATAATTAATTATCCATGTACTAGTAGGAGCAGTTTTTTAAACAGAATGAGACTAGTTTTAAAATAAGATATGGGAAAAGTGAATAAAGGATTTTTTGACTAGAAATTGGTAAAGAAATTGATATTTTAAAAATCATTCATTAAAGATCTATAATTAAAATAAGAGCCATATGTAAAAAATGTTATTTCCCAATAACTGACCAATACCTAACTAATAATTATCCAATAAGCCGATAAGTTATGCCTAATTAATATTTCCACCCGTCTCAATGGAAATCATTAATTAAAGATATTTAATAGAAATCCCAGGATTTATCAAATATTTTTGGTAATTTAGTCAACAATTGACTAATAAGTCTATATACTTTATGTTCAATTAAAGGTTTCGGCTAACTTCACAATGTTTTATTTCTAATGGACTCATTTGTACTGACAATAGTAACTTGGCAAACAGAGTGATATAATTTTACAAAACTCTTTTTTTTAGACTTTGTTTGTATAATATTTACGATTATGTATCACCAATATTTCTATTCTTTTTTCTTACAACACAATTTCTACTAGAATGTACATCTATAAATATCCACTAAATGTGTGCAATGGAAACATTTTAGATAACATCAAGATTTGCATTCTAATAAACAATAAGGAGTCAGCAATACAAAAATAAACAATAACCCACCAAGTCAAATATCATATTACCAAAAAGTAAAGTATTACTACTACTTGATCCTTACTCGTATTTGAAAGCAATTAAGAGTGATACTGTCGTAACTGCTGCTGGTCGTGCGGATCGATAACAAGCTACCTGAAATTCTACACTGCTTCCTGTCAAATCCCAACTAGAGCTTTCAAAATCTAGGAAGTGAAGCCAAGCGTGGAAATTTTCGACAGGATTTACAAGGGATATATATATATAGGTTAAGGATCCTCAAATTGTAATTTAACAAAAGGACTTTAATCTCGTTTTAATTTTGTCAATTTTATGTTTCTCGAGATACTGTAACATTTTATTTTTTGGTACATTACAGTAACATCTCCTTTTCTGTTACGTGACAGCAACATGTCAGTTTTTGTGTTACGTTAAAGTAACATGTCGACTTCTATCAACTGTACACATTTGTCACATTGTGTACAGATAATTTTACAAGACGATCAGTTCAGTTTCGTCAAAACTATCAATTTTTTACCTATCATAATATGATAAAACATCATTTCTTGTTACGCTGCAGTAACATGTCCCCTTTAATGGGTTATATACGTCTGTCACATTGTATACCTAATGCTTGACAGAGGAGAATTAGTTCGATTTCATTTTAATTAAATCAATATTTAATTTATCAGAAAACGGTAAATACGGTTTTTTTAACATTGCAGTAACGTGTTTCTATAATTTTCGAAATTAAATTATTATCCATATATTTCGAATTACTGGCGATTGCATACAGCGAGATTGAAATTGACGCGATGCGAGTTTACAATTACCTCCAACTAATTAACTTACACATACATATTATCTGGAATTCGCGTAAAGCTCGATGAGCTTCTGTTATAGGTTACGGAAGAAAGAGAGAAAATAGGTCATTAATGATATCGGTTAACCTTGTAAAATAAACATTATTGCTGACGTTATACATCACTGGAGTTACGGAAGGAAATATATAATCCTTTATAGTTTATGACATATACTGTTTATGAACTTACATTGTCTGGTATGATATGTAACGTAACGTGTTACATAACAACTATTGATAGTTTTATTTAACAGATTGAAATTGTTAAGGGTAGAGTATGGTCTAAAATTTAAAAAACATCAATTTTTTTTATTTTAGAAACAAGTTCTAAATGTTACATAGAATATGCATAAATAACGTGTAATATTATAAAGCTTATGTGCTTACATAATTTCAGCATTAAGTAATCTTCAGTTAATGCAATAAGTCATGTATTTTTATTTTAAAGCTAAATAATTCAAAAACTATTTTTTATACCTTTAAAACATTCCTTGCAGGACCATTTTTGTCGTAGCCACCTGAAATTTTGCGCACATCTTGAGGTATGCATGAATTACAAAGTTACACAGCCTTTTTTGTTTAAAGTTAAATGTGACATTTTTATTACTACTTTTTTAATGAAAAAATCTTATATTTTTAAGGCAATTATATAAACAAATTAGGTTTATCGAGCCAGAAATTGCATTTTTATAAATAAACCTTATTCGCTGTGTAAAGTTGTAGCTCTTACATGTATAAGTTTGAAATTTTATTACCGGAGTCCTTTGATAACTTTTATCCTGCAAGGAGTTTTTTGAATTTGCAACTGTTTTAGGCCTATTTTGTTAAATATTCTAATATTTTGCGTGATTTGGGTGTTAGTAATCATTAATAAAGAATATTTTTTATAATATATTTGATAAAGATGACATTTCAGATAATATTTTATAAAAATTACAAAAATATTTTTTAACCATACTCTACCCTTAAAATTAACATGTAACGTGTGACATAACGCGTTACGTATCGGCTATTGATAAAATTTTTTTATTTTATCAACAAATTGAAAATGATAAAGTAAAAAATATATAATGGTTTATAGTTTCTGATATCCTTATTATAAACACATATTGTCACATCTGACGTGTAATAATGATTAATTTCATTACATACTTACAGCTGAATGATAAATTTTTTTTTCTTTCCATTAACGAAATAAAATTTATGTAATGATAAATATTTAGTGTTTTACGCTTTATGATATCCTGATTATAATTCCTAGTGTCATGTGTGACATAATGCGATACGTATCGACTATTGATAAAAAATTTTCATTTTATCAAGAAATTGAAAATAATATAATGGAAAATACAGTTTTCATACACAAATTGACTTATATATTACGAAAATTCATAATTAATTATACGAATGTTTCGTTACGATCCCCTCAACGTAACGTGACATGATTTAGTGTAATATAAAATTTACGACACTATAGGGAGCATAAAGAAAGAGATTGAATAATGCATGGCACACCTCATTTCTCAGTTATACTTCATATAAAAAAATTTACACATCACTATGAGAAACCAAAGTATGCACTATTTTCATTAAAGAGAAAAACTAATCATGCGTATTTTTTTGCGTTATATACAAAAAAATTATTAAAATCTATGCTTTGTTAAAAGTTGAATGTTAACTATACAAGGAATAAGTAAATACTATACTATACTATACTGTATAAATCTATGCTTAAATTAAACTTTCTTTTCTTTTCTTTTTTAGTATCAAACAGTTAAATGAGAAAAAATTTAACGTTAAGCAAAGAAAAAAGAAGTTTATTATGAAATGGTGACCGTAACGAAAATAATAAAGAATCATGAATTGGCTAGACAGGTAATGGATTTTCGACTTTAAGACTACTCGGTGGTAAGCCAAAAAGCCGAGTTTACTAGTCATGTCTTCTCATATTTTCTCTTGCGAAAAAGCGATCCAAGTACTTTGAAGCTTCGTCCTCCTACTTGTACACTCAAATAGAGACCTTATAAAAAATAAGGTAAATATTGAAAATTATTAAGAAAAAAAATTTTTTTTATTAATAGTAATTAATTTATTAAAAACATAACTTAAAATTATTTTCGTCGTAATTATTCGTAACAAAGCGCAATTTAACAAAAAGTGATAACGTATGAATTTAAATTCCGTCTCTTCTTAGTGCATTTATCCAGTGATAAAAAGCAATTAAAAGTTGGAAGTGAATTTAATGGGGGATACTTTTAACGAGAGACAGTAAGACTCAATGTTGTATCTACCTCGAATTGCCTTTTAATTAACGCTAGTTTCAAAAGTATAGTGTAATTAGAGATGAAAGATCATTGTACTTTTTTATGTCACCAAAATTATTATTATTACACATTGTTTTATTTATCAATAATAATTTGCGTAATACTGTGGGTAACGTTTAATATTAAAATGGTAAAAGTAGATCGTCGGTAATGTAAAAAGAAAAACATTTTATTTATTTATAACTGATAAACTTATAAAGTTTAATTTAATTTATTTAAATTGCATGGATGTTAGTTGTAATTTACTTGAATTAAAGTTAAGTTATAATTAAATTTTAATATTGTTAAAATGCCGGAATCGAAATACAGGGATGTAGCTTTATCGATTTGAAGATTACATTTAAAATGTGAATTTCGAAAATGAAAAATTTACAAATTTAGTTTGAAAATAAACCAAGAGGATTTAATATTCAATTTTTATCGATAAATTAGAATTAGATAAATTAATGGAAAAATAAAAAAAAACGTATATGGAAAAATAAGAGAAAAGGCATCTTCATATCAATAATCTGTGTGCTAAATTTCAGACTCAAACATCATCGTATTTGAGAATTATCGAAAAAAATTGTAAGTCTATGTGCACTGTTGAGGACTTGTTAAGTTCACATTTTTGGTAAGACGCAATAATATTTCAGTTTCAAATTCAGCACATAATTAGATTATTGTCAAAGGAAGACGACTTTTCTCTTATTTTTCCTCATACTCTTTGCAGATTTATAGCTAATTATCACGTTTGTCGGTAAGGTAGGGAGGATAAAAGTTGGCTTTGGCATCCTCTTATCCGAAGTAGACATTTGTAAGAAAAAAATATTTGAGAGTACTTTGGTTATAAAATATAGAAATCTAACATATCCAACTCAGAAATTTAAAATTTTATATTGTGAGTTTAGAATATGCAAGATAATGGCCGAGTTACTTTGAGACCAAAATTCTTAAAGAACGCTTAAAAAATCTGAATAAAGCTAACTAATATTATAAAAATACTTTAAAAATTAAAAATAAATAAACAATAACATTGTCGATTAACAAAAATTACATTCAAATTATTGATTTAAAAATGTGTAAAAATTCGCAAATAATATTTAGAACATGTCAAAAAAGTAAACGGAACTCATAAACAACGTAATATTGTAAATTATAATTAAGTAATAACGTATTAAGTAATAAATAAGAAATATGAATGATTTCTATACCCACTTGAAGTTTTGAAAAAATCCATTCGCTTTACATTAATAAATAAATAAAATAAATGAACTCGACATCTCCTCGAAAAAAATAAGATTTAATCTTTAAGTGAAAAAAGAAAAACATTGCTGATTTTCATCTTACTTAATGCACATTTTTTCCGTAAACAAATTAAACTTTCACTTTTTAAAATCTAATATTCCTTTTTATCTGAAACAAAAAATCTTGTATATATTCTAAAAGCTACTTCCTTAAAGTAAATCCACCATCTCGAGACATTTTCAAAATATTTTTAATTAAAATTTTCTCGTTAAAAAAATGAAAATTTTACTTTTAAAATTTAATAACACGTAAATACTAATTTAATCAGAAATTACAACTTTTAAAGCTGTGCTTACCTCGTAAACAAAGTGTCGCACTTGAGTAATTTTTTTTATTTACGTCTTCGTTTCCTCTTGCGGCTTATTTTCAAAGGCACTCGAGTCGTTTGGTTTACAGCTTTATCAACGTCTCTTAAAGAGATAGATTAGAGTCTGTGTTTTAAAGCAATCTTGTTAACAGGTATCGATTATGCAGTCTAATTTAAACATATTTGTCTGGATAGTCAATACAGCTCTTTTTTTTATATATTTCATCTTGATAAATTATTGTTATGCATAATTAGTAAGTTTAATGAACTTTGGTGAACTTGTTACCAACCGAGCAAAGTAAATTTATTTTTACACTTATTTAACAAGAACCACTATTCAATAAAAACCCTACGTATGTTATGGATTTTGTATACATTAAATTATTGATAATATTTTGTTGTTACCGACCAAGTAAAATAAATTTAATTATTACTTTTTTTAATACTACTTATATTTAACTAAATCTACTATTTAAAGAAAAATCCAAATTTTAGTATGGGTTTTGTATAACTGAAGGGGATGGCATTGTCCTGTACTTTATACTCATGTATAGATGTTTGTAAATTGTCAGCAAATTTTACGTATTCCAAAGAATAGTCGGTAATTCGGTATTCCCTTAAAGGGGTAGAAGATTTAATTATTACCGCTTGAGCATAATAAGTTAATTTTTACTATTTTTTTACGTTATTTTTATCTAACAAAGTCTATTTCGTAACAAACCCAAAGTTTATTAAAGATAACTTAAAGATGTAGTGTATTTAACTGTTACTGGCCGAGCCAAATAAATTAATGTGTACACTTATTAAATGTAACAATTAACTTATTTTGCTCGATCGGTAACTATTACGTAAGCCATTCCCAAAAAATGGTCTTAGCTAACCTCAAAATTCTCAATTTCCACTGTAGATACGTGAAAAGATAATATTTATGAAGTGTCTGACTCAATTTACGGATTACTACTTATTCATCGATCCATACCCTCTTGCTTTAAATTTCTAAACAAATTTTCCGCAGGCGTGATGGATTAAACGCATTATTCATTTATCGATAGTTCGATGTTTCACTTTAATAAAGTCAATAATTGTTAAGTTTAGTTTTTTTAATGTAACTGAAATTTTTTGGAATTTTACAGGTTATACTTTTTTGTTTGTCATCATTAGTAAACATTATTAAATTATAAAAATGATATAATTAATTTTAATTATTTTTTTTTCTTGATACAATCGTTACATCAGGTTTTTTTATCGAACTTTAAAAATTTTTCGTTTTTCAAATTTTTTGTTTAATATTTCAAATACAATTTTGAGATTGTGATAGTAAACCCCGTAATATATAACTGACATTCATGTCAATTAGAATTTAATTTTATAATTTATATTACTATTAATAAATATACAACCCTTTCTCTAAATCAGTAAGTTCAATCGAAATTACAGAGATCTACCCACATGCAACTCAAAAAATGCTTAGAGTATTAAATTAAAAATTGAAAAATATCATAAATTATGTTTAAAAAGTATGATAGTCGTTATAAAACGATACCTTTAAAAAAAACAATTTTTTGTTATTAAAAAAAAAAACTATACTTCGTCAATTTTTGCATTCGAAAATGAATGATCTCTGTATTTTTCTATTTTTCAATAAATATCGGGTTATTGAAATACTGTTTGGAACAAAATTACATTTCCTTTAAGTTTTTCAGAATTCTCTAAATAATTATCATTTTTTAGTTTAGGATTATACGCAATCATTACCGACTGAAATCGAATAATTCCAAAAAATAGCAAAAATTATGTTTAAAAAGTATGATAGTCGTTATAAAATGATACCTTTAAAAAAACAATTTTTTGTTATTAAAAAAAGATACTTCGTCAATTTTTGCATTCGAAAATGAATGATCTCTGTATTTTTCTATTTTTCATTAAATATCGGGTTATTGAAATACTGTTTGGAACAAAATTACATTTCCTTTAAGTTTTTCAGAATTCTCTAAATAATTATCATTTTTTAGTTTAGGATTTATACGCAATCATTACCGACTGAAATCGAATAATTCTCTCTCCAAGCTTTTTCTGTACCACAGCAGTATGATTAACGTAATTTCTTAATTTTATATTTGTTTTTTAGTTACAGAATTTAATTATAATTTTTGGAATGGTAAAAGTAGATTTCTGTAATAATTACATCAACAAATCTTTGTATAATTATGTAAGTAGAATTAATAAAATGTTATCTAGAGTTATTTCACAATAGTATATTATGACACTGTTGTGGGAGATGGTTGTCTACCTATCTCGAGGTACGCAAGAGCGAAGCGAGTGAGAACATCGAGAAAGTTAAAACAACATCTTCATAATAGTTTTATACGATATTTTGTAGCATTAAAACCTTAAAAATTGAAATGAAATTGGGATTTTGAGGTTAAAATATTATAAAATTATTTATTCGTCAATGATTACTTTCTCCGAAACTCAATTTTAATCCCTAATCCTTACCGACAAACAGTCGATATTGTTATATCAGGATAAATAAGCATTGTTATTTATAAATAAAAAACTTTTCGAAAATTTTTAGGGTCACATCGTTAACATGGTGATATACCCAATTATTACCAACCGAGTTAAATAGTTGAGAAAAAATTTAATTATAAAATATTCACTCTAAACTGCATTATCATACCTACCAAAGCATCAGTTCCGTACAATTTTATCCAAGTTATCGTAATCGAAATGGAGGACACGACGATGTGCAAATAGAAGGCAAACAAGTTAATTGTCCAAATAAGAAAATTACGACGAGTTTTCATTCGCGAATTTAACTAATTTCCCTGCTAATTTAGTTTTAAAGAAAAAAACTGTGCACTTGGCCTAGGTCGTTATTATACGAGGCTGGAAAAGCCACTTCAGTCTACCGGAAACGTGAAGCGCTTTTGCACTCGTGAATAATTAGTCGAGAAAATCAAGTGTTGTCGAAAATTACTTTTTTTACTTCTTACTATTTTATGAAAACTAAAATAATTTTTTTTTAAATTTAAGATAAACCTTTTTTGAAAACTAAAATACAGTGTTTTTTTAATAATATACATTATTTTTCAGTCGCGATATGATAGCCAAATTACAGGGATCTACCTTTAAAATCCCGAAAATTGTAAATGAAATCTGAAACTAAAAATCGGAAAAAATTAGTATGTGATGCTTAAACGATATAGAAGCTTACAGAGTCTTAATAAATAATCACGTTTGGTTGGTAAGGATTCGACAGTAAGAGGATGTCGGACCCAAAATGCAGGGATCTACACATTTCAACATAAGAATTATGTTGAAAATATTGAATTAAAAATCTGAAAAAATTCATAAGAATAGCTTAAAATATAAGAAAAGGCCTGAAGGATCGATTTTTTAAGAAAAAAAATTGTTTTATAATAATTGAATAAACAATTTTGGGTCGGTAATTATTAATGAAAAAAGGCATGAATCTTCAACCGAAACATCGTAATTAAAATATCGATTTAAAAATCTGAAAACGTTTTGGGTTTAATGATGAAAACATGCCTAAAAGCCTGATGGACAATTTTTGGAAAAGAAATTTTGTTTTCTTATTAAAATAGCCATATCAATTATTATGTATCACATCACCTTAAGAGTCGAATGAAAAGTTTAATCTGAAGTATTAATTTGAAACAAATTTGACTGCTAATTCTGTGACCCAAATGAAAAGTCAATTTTCCTTCCAATGCCATTTTTGACTGCATTTACATTTTTGTTTTAAATTTAACTCACAATGATAGATAATACTGAAATAAAAGTGCACTGATATCTTGTTTTTTTTATAATTTACCATATTTATTTAATTAAAATTGTTCGAGTTGTTTCTTCGGCTTCTTTAAATCGGTTGGTAAATTTTGACTTTAATATCTCCTTAAAATGTCAAACATGTTGTGTTACCACGATGGTAATTTACCGACTAAGTAATTGTATTAATTCATTTTTTAAGGGGACCACAAATCCGAGATATTACCATTTGAGTCATTTATCGATTGAGAAGTACTATTTTTACACAAATTAAACTTATGCTTCGCTAAGCTATAATCTATATTTGTATAACATTCTAAACTATTTGGTGCAGAAGTACACAAGATTAATTGTTTTTAAAATTTTTGAAATCCCTGACAGCGTCTAAAGTACTTAACAATAATTTTCATTATCACAAAACATTGCACCAACCGTTGCGATACATTGCATAATTGTATATAACAAAGGCCAATATTCTCTTTGTTTTCCTTAAATTTTAGTTTGTTTAAAAATACTACGTCTCAGTCGGTAAATGATTCCATTGGTAACGTAACGTCTAGTAAAGAGTAAGAACATCAGGACGTTATGTAATGGTTCATGTTACTTTTTATTTTCCTTTTTGTACCCTTTAGCTTCCTATACGAGTTTTTAAAGTCACTCTCGTAGATGCACAGTTGCTAAAGTGTCATTGTGTGGGTGGACGACTAAAAGCTACATGTATAAGCACAAAGCCTTCGAGAAATTAGGTTTAAATGTGTGCCTACGTAAAATGTAGATTTTAACGTTCCACTTTACATGTATCATTTGAACATTTTATGCTGCGCGTTAAGCGATTTATTGGCACTTTAGAATAGGTTATTACTAGGAGGAAAGAATCACATTTGAGTTGTTTGCATTGTGAATAGATTGCAGAAATCTACTTTTATCGGTTAAAATGTTGATTGAGAATGAAAAAATACGTGCGAAATATTTAGAGGAATATTTTATGAACGAAAGAGGATGTTGATTACATTTTACAGGGATCTACCTTTATCAACCCAATAATTATTGATTTAAGAATCTGAAAAAGATATTTTGAAGTAGTATGGGGATAAGATGACAGTTTTTAGTGGGTAATTATGAGATGTCGAAGCTAAATAATAGGGATCTACCTTTATCGACCCAATATTATAGAATTAAAATATTTAATAAAAATGTCTGATTCATTAAGAACGCTATTTTTAAACAAATTATAGTTTTCTTGGCATGTCGATAACCATATAGTAAACATATTGATATTATTAGTTTAAAAATATAAAAGAAAATTTATATTCATTATTTTAATCAAATATAAGAATCTAGCGAACAAATTAAAAAAAAAAATTTATACTCCTTAAATATAAATAAATAAATGATAAATTCAAGAAATTATAGGAATTTATTTTTATCAACCTTAAAACTAACTCGATGATAGAACTGAAACTTTGAAAATATGTTTATTTGATGATTAGATAAAAAATATTTAAATAAATTTGCAGATGATATTGTAATAGAAGATCATCGAATAAAGATATGTTTTATACAACATTTAATTTTAAGTTATAATTAATGTTAGATAATAATTACTTACGTTTAGATAATAAATAAATAACTCCTAGAATAAATCGAAGGTTTTGAGGTTACCCGAAACCATTTATTAGTCATTAATTATGGATATTTATTGACCAGTTTGGTAACAAAAAATGTTTAACAAATCCTCTGAATGTTTTGTACCTCGTCTCTCATTTAAATCCCCTAGATGTTCTTTCGATCGTTAAAAATTTGAACATCAATTGTCATAAAAACTATCGTCTGACCTATCCTTCACAAAAAAATACTAATGGATTATTGAAATACAGCTAATTCGCAAAATTATCTCAATCAACTTTTGCATCATTTATGAACCTGACGCGAGACTCCAACCGATTATATAATTATACGAATATCATTGCATATTTAAGTTTGACGTAAAAAGATTAACCAAACACATATTATCATCCATTAATTTTTTTATATCATTGAAATAATATTTTAATAGTTAGTTGTATTATTTATTAACAAAATTAAAGAAATAATCTATAAAACATCAACTAAAAGAAAATACGAAGAAAAGAGAAAGCCACACTAACCTATAAAACAAAGTTCAGAACAATCGTAGCACGTACCCCTTTTTCAAGAAGTACAATTCGAGTTTTAGAAAATTTTTACGACGATTCTAAATCTTCTTTTAATATCACGTGCGGGCTATATAACCTCACTTTCTGATGATCTACGTGATCGAATTCTTGGTTGAAAAAAGAATTCATGAATAACCATAAAAAGCGAACGATAAGTGTCATGAGATATGATTTAGATATATATATATTTTTTTCGTGATTATTTTACTTCCAGCTAATGAAACATTTGGAAAACTCATTCAAGGATGAAAAGTAAGTTATTTTTTACTGTTTTTACCCAGGATGTTTCTTGGTCAAGAATCAATTTAAAGTAAGAGAAAAGAAAATAAGATCAATATGCCAAGGAAAAATATTTGCAATTCAATGGACTTGCGGTAATTCAGAATCAATGTATCTATCAATTACATCATAATTTCGTTTTAAAACACGCAGTGGAATAATAATCATCGTTAAAAATTTCAATATTATTGGAGAAAGAAAAAAAATGTTTGTATCGCGAAATTTAAATGATTAATAATTTTTTCAACTAAATGATAATTTTTAACATTCACGATTGGAATGTTATTCTCGAAATTTTCAATATTATGCCAGAAAAATTTTTTTTTTTTCAAAGTGTATTTTTCAATAACAAGATATAAATACTAAAATTCACAATCGACACGATTCTTGTCAAAATAGAAACAAATCATTTTTAATATTCTAATAAATTATGAAAGCCGCAAATAAATATTTAATTTTCAAAATCACAAAATAATATATCATTTTTTAAAACGAAAAAAGGGTTCATTAAAAAAATATATTTCTAATATTCGAAAAAATGATAAATTTTTTAAGTTACATAGTGTATTACTATTTTGTCAAAAACAATATTTAATACCAAAAAAGAATTAATTTGCATCTCAAAAAATAAAAATAATATTTAAATTCATAATCAACAACGTTATTTTATTTTCATTGAGATTTTCAAATGTTTTTTAAGATTTCATTCGGTTACCGTTGAACGTATTATAATGTTTCGCGAAAAGGAATACCGAATTGGCACACATAAGTGCGAAAATTACTGTGCTTAGAAATATATCGACTAAATATTCTTATTTGAAATATCATTTTTTCATCGAAAAATTATTTAAAATCTTGAAATGGAAGATAATTTCAACGGGATGCCAAAGCCAAGTTTTATCCTCCCTATCTTACCGATCTCGAAAATTACATAAAATTAATTATAATTAAAAAAGAAAGTTAATTTACGTAAATCGAGAAGAACAGTCTCATTTCTTTATTAATAATCTATCTGTGTTAAAAGCAAAAATATTGACTAGTTGTCGACAAAACCCTTACCAAAAATCTTGACATGTCGTTTATTAGTATAACCTCAAATTACATGAAATTATCATAAATTTTGGTAAGGGATTACTCGAAATCCAATCGATATTATTGCTTCAAATTTTGAACTGAAATAGATTATTAATAAAGGAAGGGGGCTGTTCTCTTCAATTTACGTAAATTATCGTCCTTTTTTAATTTTAACTCATTTTCTATGACTTTTGGGGCTGGTAACGTAGGAAGGATAAAACTTGACTTTGGTACCCCCTTAAGAATATAAAGATATAAGGACATGTCAGACTCGATCAGAAAATGATCATATTTAAATTAAAAAAAAACTAAACATTAGGCCCGTAGGAATGTTTTAAGCGATGCGAGACTCAAAATAATGTCTAAAATAATGAATTAAAAATTTGAACAAAATTTATACGAATATCTTAAAATATAAGCAAAAGCTCGACGTTTTAAGTATTAAATAAAATATAATTTTTATTTGATAATAATTGAATGAACCATTATTTATCGGCAATCATTAATAAATAAAGATATTATCTGGAAAACTTTGGGTATATTCTTTTAAACATGCCTGAATGCTCGAGGTTCAGGGTTTTTTCAAAAGTTCATTCTTTTGCTTAAAAAAATAATTTTCAAATCATTTCTACCAATATAAAAATTCAATAACATTCTTGAAAAAAAAACATTGTACCATCAGAAGTAAAATGATTTAGGTATTTTAATTTTTTAAATTAACAATTATCATTTCCGTATCATAATAGAAGAAAAAAAATAATTTATAAATCACAATATAGGTCAACAAGCTGACGATAATCATCCCCTTGATTCACGATAAATTTTCTTGTTACCTACGTTTCCACTCTCAGCAATCAATTAGCACTTCATTTATATATCTCACGCCCTTAACACATTTCTATATATATACATCATCGCATTAATCATTTAAATCGAGAGTATTTGTCCAGGATTTAATTATCCTTTTCCTTTTTGTACGAGATTAAAGATATCGTCCACCGAATCGAAGATCAATTTCAATTATTTACATCCATCATTGTTATGTTTGAAAATAAATATAATTATTTAGAGAATGGTATGTGGACAAAAACATTTTTTTTATTTTCAATACTGATTCACAGCTATAATTTGATTTTTATTAGTGGATCGACCTTGAATTACAGATATTTATATAGAACTGGATAAATATATCAATCGGTGTGCGACCAGGGTCAAAAGTATTATCTTATCTTACGGATTTATTTTCTTCTAAGTAAAGTTTGAGAATAATTTTTAAGTAGATCTATGTAATCCTAAAAGTTATCGTTGAATTGATTTTTTTTAATTAAGGGCAATAATTTAAAAAAAAATATTTCTCAGGGTGTTTTGTTTTGAGAAATGTAGCAGAATTTTTTCGGCTTTTAAAGAAATAATTTATTTTTATTACCGACAGTGTTATAGTTTCATTTACCGACGATGAGTTTTATATTTAATTCAATTTTGAGCATTTATTTGTTTTCTAAAGAGTAGCTCTATATGTGTTTTTTTGTAAACGTTACACAAATATATTTGTTAATTTTTCGGAATTTTCATTCAGTATTTTTAGCTCAATAACCAAATTATATAGGTATCTACTTTCAGAAACTCAAAATTTTTCTGCAATTATCGAACTAATAATCTGGAAAAATTCATGCTTGACACATGAGTAATATAGAAGAAGCTGACAGAGAGATTTTTTTAAAATAATTAATTTTCAAGTAATTAAAAATTAATAACCGCTTTTCGTCGGTAACGATTTGGTGAAAAATTGAACCTTGCGGGTGCACGAAAATCTCAATTACTTAGTGATTAAAAATTTTGAAAAAAATCGTATGTACTTTTGAAAGCAAGTAGCAAAGCGCTTTTTTTCGGAAAAAGTCAACCCATTGTTAATTAAAAAATAAATCAGGATTTCAATTTTTTTAGTCTCTCATCTCCTTAAGAAAATAAAAAACGACGATTTAAATTTAACTACTGAAAATTATTTTTTAATAGGTCTTCAAACTTTCTAAGTAAATTTTTTTTAGAATTTATATTATATATAATACATTTAGTATTGATTAAGGTAGATCCCTGTAATCTGCAACCCTGATTTAATTCAATATTTTGGCCTGAATTTTATTACCTAGGGATTTTCGAAACATTAATAACGAACCTGAAGTCAGAATTTTAATAATAACAGTATTTAGGAAGCGTTTGTAAGTCTAAAATTGGCCATTTGTTTGAAAAAATGGACAATTAATCCGAAAAAAAAGATACAATCACTTTACTTCAAAATTTTCAGTTTCCACTTATGATTTTTTTTCTTATCATTCTTTTCAAATGTCACTATCGAAATCTCAAATTACCAAATGTTTGAGTAATAGATTTTATTATATAGATCAATGTCATTTAAAGATTTGTATCCGTATATTAGATTATTTTTAAAAACGCACAAAATTTAGTTACAAAAAAAGAACATACGCCACTCTTTTTTTCCGCTATCCTAACGACCTCTTTATCGCGGACGATAAAAATTTCAAAACGCGACCCAATTCAAAATTATATACACATCGATAATAGTTACCTTAATATTCGCCCCGAACATCGAGCATACAAATGAGCTTGGAAGGTATAACTTCCGAACGAGTCATTCGTGGTTCGATACCAAGACTACAGAGAGAAATTTCCATAGTTGCATCGTTCACGAAGAGCTGTGAAAATTTGCTGATTGTTTCGCGCTTCCCAAGACCGAGATAGAGCTTGAATTTATATTCAAATTTTGGGCTTGAGTCATAGTTCTCTTTTCTTTCTGTTGTTAATAAGGTTTTTCCATAAGTCAAAAATGTAATTTATTGTTTTAACAATGTTTTATACACGACACAACATTTTTTTTGTTATTTATAATGCTTTTTGCTTCAGTACCATACTATTTATTTTTCGTTGTTAAAAATGCTTTTATGTATTCCGAAAATTCGTTTCCTTTCATTAAGGTTTTTTACACGTTTTTTTAATATTAATAAAAATTTCGTTTTCTGTTGTTAAACTTTTTTACATTAATAAAATTTTTTTTGGTAATATATAGTTTTTTTAGTGAGTTAAAATTTTTGAGTGTTTGTTGTTTACAATATTTTACACGATTCAAAAATATCTATTTTAATGTTAAAAGATTTTTTGAATAAATTATAAGAAAGTCAATCGTTAATTGACTCGTCAAAGTGAGTATCATAATATAACATTTAATAAACGATATTAAATAAACATTTAAAAAAATGGACAATATTTTTCATCACTCAATGATCGTGATTTTTATGCTCGAGATTTAATTAATTATTTATTATTGATTAATTTTTTAAATTATATTATTCCGAAAACTTCGATCTTTAAGTTTCTTTTATATCGTTCAGATATCACTTAGTGATTTTTCCTCAAATATTTAGTTCCACATTTATGTTATGAATATTAGATTAAAAAGGTAAATTACCGTAATTTAAATGTACTTAATCGAGATGTAAAAGTACAATGAGCTGTAATTTTTTTAAACAATCTCATTTAATTACAATTTTTTCAACATTTTTATTCTTGAACGATAGATCCATAAATTACGAACAAAACTGATTATTTAGTATTGATCAATTTTAAAATCAATCAATTCAGTAGATCCACTATAGCAACCTGTTATATATTTAGGCGCATCACATACGAGAATTTTTTCAAGATTTTTTACTGTAATTTTACTATCCCACAGATTTATGAATTTTTATTACGATATTACATTTTACCGAAAAATCTAAACAAAGTTTATGAATAATAAATTGTACAAATTCCACACCAGAATAAACGATTCAATTGTTTATCACCATCCGATATTAAATTAATATAAAGTAAATTCCACGATTTGTCATCACCATCGCTATATTAAATTCCAATAAAAATTGAAAATCATAACGTCGTCACCAGATTTCATATAATACATCAAAATACTTAACAATTGGTCGCCCGATTTAATTCACTTGGATGTACTTACACTCTAACCCTAAGTTGAAAACTGACCTAAAAAGTATAAAAATGTCAATTTACTATTTTCGAAAAGATTAATTTATAGAATTCCTCTTTTGAAGAGAGTAAATAACGAAAATTACACTTTGATTAGTGTAAAATGCTATATTTCTATTTTTCTAAGTGTAAAAGCGAAAATTCCACTATAAGAAAAGTATAAATTGCGATTTTTACTCCTTTGAAAAGTATAATTTTCCAGACGTTGTCTTGAAAAGAGCAAATAATGTTTTTATACTTTAGGTAAAGTTTAAAACGATAAGTTACACTTTTGAAAAGTTGAAATTGCGATTTTTCCTCTTTTGTAAAGTATAGTTTTTTTAGTGAGTTAAAATTTTTGAGTGTTTGTTGTTTACAATATTTTACACGATTCAAAAATATCTATTTTAATGTTAAAAGATTTTTTGAATAAATTATAAGAAAGTCAATCGTTAATTGACTCGTCAAAGTGAGTATCATAATATAACATTTAATAAACGATATTAAATAAACATTTAAAAAATGGACAATATTTTTCATCACTCAATGATCGTGATTTTTATGCTCGAGATTTAATTAATTATTTATTATTGATTAATTTTTTAAATTATATTATTCCGAAAACTTCGATCTTTAAGTTTCTTTTATATCGTTCAGATATCACTTAGTGATTTTTCCTCAAATATTTAGTTCCACATTTATGTTATGAATATTAGATTAAAAAGGTAAATTACCGTAATTTCAAATGTACTTATCGAGATGTAAAAGTACAATGAGCTGTAATTTTTTAAACAATCTCATTTAATTACAATTTTTTCAACATTTTTATTCTTGAACGATAGATCCATAAATTACGAACAAAACTGATTATTTAGTATTGATCAATTTTAAAATCAATCAATTCAGTAAATCCATTATAGCAACCTGTTATATTATTTAGGCATCACATACGAGAATTTTTTCAGATTTTTTACTGTAATTTTACTATCTCACAGATTTATTAATTTTTACGATAATTACATTTTACGAAAAATTCTAAACAAAGTTGAATGAATAATATAATTTACAAAATTCCACACCAGAATAAACGAATTCAATTTTTATCACCATCCGATATTAAATTATATACGTAAATTCCACGATTTGTCATCACCTAGTCGATATATTAAATTCCAATAAAAATTGAAAATCATACGTCGTCAACCAAGAATTTCATATAATACATCAAAATACTTGAACAATTTATTGTTGATATTCATGAATGGTCGACCGATTTTAATTCACTTGGATGTAACTTATACTCGTATCCTTATCTCTTGGCAAGAAGCCTGACCTCAGTTCAATCTGTTAATTCAAGCTAAAAACGATGCAGTTTGCCAAGTCGGCAATTAATTAGAAGATCTAACCTGTGGTTATGATTATCAACTACAAATTTGTAATAGATAAATTAGTTAGATATAACCGCGCGAATTAAATGAATTTGAAACTGTTAACGTGATCAAAGATGATAATTATTTAGATTTAATTTAATTTGGTAGTTTGAAAAATTGAAATTTTTGAGGTTAGGTCGCTTTTGAATCTAAAAACAGCTGCATTTAGTTTATTTATACTGCTTTCGCATTTGAAAGTTTAATACATTGAATTTATTAATGATTGCGAAGTTAGGAGAAAACATTTATTGGGTACTGTGGACTTAGTAGTTGGTAAAATTAATGGCTGAATGCATATAGGTTAAATCATTTATAAATATATAAACCAAATAAAAGGATCTATATACTTTTTCTTGGTCAAATAATTTTTTGGACCTTCATTTTCAAATAGTAAATAGTGGATTCTACACTTTCCGTAAAGTTGAAAATGCTAATTTATACTTTTGAAAAGTATAATTTTTGGGCGTTAATTCTCAAAGAGTAAGTAATAGATTTTGTACACGGAGAAAAATTTCTTACGTTTAAACCTATAAAATTGACGTGCTCTCTAACCAAGCGTATGTGTACAGTTTTAACCTAAGCGTATTAAGATTCGGTTCTAATGCACTCACAGGTTCAACCTATGTGAAATTGATGCTACACATTAAAGACATCAAACTTCATAGGTTAAACCTGTAACGCCACGGGATTAAACTATAAACATACGCTTGATTAGAGAGCACACGCCAATTTTATAGGTTAAACGTAAGAAATGTTTCTCCGTGAACTTTAGCTAAAGTTTAAAACACTAAATTTACACTTTTAAAAAAGTATAATTTAGCATTTTCAGTTCTACGGATAGTATAGTATCCACTATTTACTCTTTGAAAATGAAGGTCCGAAAAATTATACTTTACAAAGAGGAAAAATCGCAATTTCAACTTTTCAAAAGTGTAAATTTATCGTTTTAAAGTTTACCTAAAGTATAAAATCCATTATTTGCTCTTTTCAAGACAACGTCTGAAAAATTATACTTTTCAAAGGAGTAAAAATCGCAATTTATACTTCTCTTATAGTGGAATTTTCGCTTTTTACACTTTAGAAAAATAGAAATATAGCATTTTACACTAATCAAAGTGTAATTTTCGTTATTTACTCTCTTCAAAAGAGGAATTCTATAAATTTAATCTTTTCAAAATAGTAAATTGACATTTTTATACTTTTTAGGTTCAGTTTTTACACTTTAGGATTTAGAGTGTATACTCGTATCCTTATCTCTTGGCAAGAAGCCTGACCTCAGTTCAATCTGTTAATTCAAGCTAAAAACGATGCAGTTTGCCAAGTCGGCAATTAATTAGAAGATCTAACCTGTGGTTATGATTATCAACTACAAATTTGTAATAGATAAATTAGTTAGATATAACCGCGCGAATCAATTGAATTTGAAACTGTAACGTGATCATAGATGATGATTATTTAGATTTAATTTAATTTGACCTGTAGTTTGAAAAATTGAAATTTTTGAGGTTAGGTCACTTTTGAATCTAAAAACAGTTGCATTTAGTTTATTTATACTGTTTTCGCATTTGAAAGTTTTAATTTTAATAAACTGAATTTATTAATGATTGCGAAGTTAGGAGAAAACATTTATTGGGTACTGTAGACTTAGTAGTTGGTGAAACTAATGGCTGAATGCATATAGGTTAAATCATTTATAATATATAAAATAAATAAAAGGATCTATATACTTTTTCTTGGTCAAAAACTGATCGTTTACGTAAAATTTGTCAACAAATCCGTAATTAATGGTTAATATTAACCTTAAAATAATCAATTTCTAATACGGTAGTTCGTTAATTTAATTAATCATTCGACGATGCATATCTAGGAGAGATTATAAAATCGTTCTCAACGTAAATGTAGAGGATTGCAAACCACGCAGATAAAAGTTGTACAACTTTTTAAATAAATAAGTTGTTATTTACCGTATTGACCAGTGTTGATCAAATGACCAAAAAGATTTACTTAAGAAATCCTTACTAGAAATTCAAAATTTGAGGTTAAGGTAAACCATTTATTGTAAATAAGCAAAAGACTAATAAATCAAATAGTTAATTTCTTCTCAAATATACATCTTCTAAATATTTTAATACTGTTCCTAAAATTGTTCAAATGTATTAAATGACACTTTATGGTTAAGTCAAACAATATTCACCAGTTACTACAAATAGATGTAATTGTTAAAAAAATTCAAAACATTAAGGTCTACGAAACGTTTAGTACCACGGAAACTTTACCTTTTCACGAGATTGTAGATTGAACCTTTTTCCCCACGCACACTAGGTGTGTCCGAAAGGATCGATGTACCGTGCCAGTTGAGAAAGAAAGAAAGCTCAAAGGGGTGTAGAAAACAAAAAAAAGCTCACGCCGCTTGACTGCATCCGACATTTTCGTTGTGAGTCAATCGTTCGAAAATTTTTCTGATCGTGCATTTGACATTGTTTTATGCGCGTCGTTTCGTTTTTTGAGGTTATGTTGATTTGATAATTAATATCATTTCTGTTATTAAGCAAACCTTAATATATTTTTCCATACTTTTTTTTCGTTTTTTGAGATTATATTAAATTGATAATTATTATTATTACTGTTATTAAGTAAACCTACGAAACACCTTTACAAAATATTATTTGTTTTTTTTTTATTTTTTATTTTATATCGATTTGACATTTAAAATTATTAAGACAAATTAACTTAAAAATATTACAGTATAAAATACTGCAGTTAACAAAATAATTCATCAACTAAAAATTTTTCCTTAGTTTCCGGGTGTTTGCGTCCATAACTAAAATCCAGTGTGACACGGTAGGAAAAGGGAATAATAAAAGAGATCCGGAAAATCCGTCTCCGAGTTCCTATTGTTCGTATATCTCATTGTTAATTCGATTATAATAGAATATTTTAATTTTTTTATAATATTCGAACAAAATCTATATATAAGCTTTTAAGCTCTAAGCTTATAACCAAACGGAACCAATTTGTCAGCCACTTACACACAAATTATAATAATTATTTCTTTTTATTTCTCTCGGTGTAAGGTCAGCGACCTATCGAGCTTTTTTCCATAATTCAACGTTTTAAAATGAAAAAGAAGGAAGTTTTTTTTCTCTGTACTATCAAAGTTGAACATCTGACGTTCGCGTGTTCGCGATCGATTTTGAGCTTGCAAGCTAAATAAGGAGATAATGACTCGACACTGCCAGTCTAAAATAATATAATACATTTCGTGTGCTCCCTCATTTTGAAAAAGCTCATCTCTCTTTGCGTAAATTGTGTTATCAAAACTTTTATGAGATTAATATTGTTTTGACAATATGATACTTTTATATTTTCTTAAACAAAAAAAACGTTCATTGCATTCGTGGTTATAAGTTTCATATACAGTAGGTCAAGAAATGCCTGTTCAAGTTAAGGAGTTGAGCGAAGTATCAAGTAGCATTTTGTCCAGGATCCTATTTTACAAGTTTCTGTTGTGTGAATGTCTTTCCTCTTTTTTTTGAACCTTCGTTCGTGCAAGAGTTACGAGTACGAAGTGAATTGCTTTAAAGAATTTTTTTTAACTTTGATATTATCGTAATGGGAAAAGTTGGTTCGAAAGTTTATCCTCAAAAATGAAATTTTTATGTGTATTTAATTATTTACATTGTTGGGAAGATGTTAAGACTTCGTTGCTTTGTAATTAAAAACTTTATCGTTTGGTGCCTTTATATTTGTTTTAAAAAATGTGCACTGTTTTTTATATCAGATTTTATAGTTAACAATTGGTAGATTTTTTTTAGTACGCGTTTTCCTGACCGACATTTTATCGACAATTAACTGTACTGCCAACGGATTACTTATTTTATCGATTGAGAGTAGACTATGTTGCTAACCAAAATCATGAATTCTTTTATCGACTTATCAGCTTGTCAGTAAACAACATCGACAACTTATCGACAAAAATTACCGACACAGCAACTTATCGACAAAAATTACCGACACAGCAACTTATCGACATTCAACCATATTACCAATCAAAACCTTTAATTATTTTACCGACGTATCAATTTATCGCCAAACAACCATGTTACCAACTAAACCCATCAATTATTTTACCGGCAACTTTTCGTCGATCAACTACTTTGATGACATTAATTTATCGACAATCAACTATATTATGAAGCAAAATCTTAAACAGTATTTTATCAACCAAAATTATCAATTAACTACTGCCATATACATTTTTTGGTCATCGTCTACCTTACTGACGACTTACCAACATATCAACAAACTATCTCACAGTCAAAAATAATAATTTATTAAAAAATTATCAACAATTGAATATGTTGACAAATAATCTTATAGTCTAAAAATATTGATAATTTACAAATATATCGATTCGTAGTCAATCATTATCTTATCGAAAAAAATTACTGATATATCAACTTATCGATAGTCAACTATATTACTCACTAATATTATTAATCATTTTACTGAAATATCGATTTATCAAGAATCAACTACTATACTGGTAAAAATTAGTGACATATCAACTTATCAACAATTCACTATCCTACCGACCAAAATGACTCACAAATATTGTTTACATAATTTTCAATTAAAAGAAAATATTCAATTTTTAAGTTTTTCCATGTTTTAAACTTTCTTTCTAAATATTTCGAATATGTAATTTCTATAGGTTAATAATTACAGATCCTTGTAACTTTCAATCGTCAACCTCTTATAAAAAATATTATCTTTTTTTTAATAAAGAAACTCAAAACAACACGAATTTACCAACATCTTCATTTCTTACATTTTCAGGAGACTTGGTGTAGAAAATGGTGTAATATTTCGAGAAAAGGCCTTTCGACGGGTACGAGAACGTTCACTCCGTGCCTCAGTCCTTTGCTGTCCAAGGAACAACAGCATCACAAGGAATCAAGAGAATCTAGGGATTCGAAAGAAGGGCGTGAATCATCGGACACTAAATATTCGAAGGACAGTCACAAGCACACGAAAGAATCGAAGAAACAGTCCAAGGAAAAAAGTGCAGCGCTCATTACCCCAGGTTAGGAATTATTACAATTATTTTTTTTATTAAAAGTACAATATTTTATTTATTGCACTTATTCTCTACAGTACATGTATTAAACAATTTCGCTTCGTCTCGAATCGATTCGCTTATTTTTGTTGTTCATCGACGGCACACAATAGATGTCGCTAACTTTTGTGATTTAATTCAACTATATTTAATGAAATAATTATAAGATAAGAAAAATGAAAGTTTTATCATCAGAAATACAAGTTTTAATTAAGTTAGAGTTTGATCTCTTTGTATCGATAACATCACGTTTCTTAATGAATCGTTTACACAGTTTCGTACTTCTCATTCTAAGGGGTTAACCTAAACTTACAGTATGTTATGTACAATAAAAGACATTTTTTCTTTTCTTTAAATTTGAAGAAATGATTTGGTATTAATAGTATAGTTTTTGTTAAAGCTGTTTTAAATATATACTTTTTCTCTTTGTTATCAATCTTATATTATTATTTGATTTAACAATCTTCGTTGAACTTAAAATCAAAGAATAACGGTATACTTTATGACTTATGAATATGATTATTTATTAAAAAATTATCAACAATTGAATATGTTGACAAATAATCTTATAGTCTAAAAATATTGATAATTTACAAATATATCGATTCGTAGTCAATCATTATCTTATCGAAAAAAATTACTGATATATCAACTTATCGATAGTCAACTATTACTCACTAATATATTAATCATTTTACTGAAATATCGATTTATCAAGAATCAACTACTATACTGGTAAAAATTAGTGACATATCAACTTATCAACAATTCACTATCCTACCGACCAAAATGACTCACAAATATTGTTTACATAATTTTCAATTAAAAGAAAATATTCAATTTTTAAGTTTTTCCATGTTTTAAACTTTCTTTCTAAATATTTCGAATATGTAATTTCTATAGGTTAATAATTACAGATCCTTGTAACTTTCAATCGTCAACCTCTTATAAAAAATATTATCTTTTTTTTAATAAAGAAACTCAAAACAACACGAATTTACCAACATCTTCATTTCTTACATTTTCAGGAGACTTGGTGTAGAAAATGGTGTAATATTTCGAGAAAAGGCCTTTCGACGGGTACGAGAACGTTCACTCCGTGCCTCAGTCCTTTGCTGTCCAAGGAACAACAGCATCACAAGGAATCAAGAGAATCTAGGGATTCGAAAGAAGGGCGTGAATCATCGGACACTAAATATTCGAAGGACAGTCACAAGCACACGAAAGAATCGAAGAAACAGTCCAAGGAAAAAAGTGCAGCGCTCATTACCCCAGGTTAGGAATTATTACAATTATTTTTTTTATTAAAAGTACAATATTTTATTTATTGCACTTATTCTCTACAGTACATGTATTAAACAATTTCGCTTCGTCTCGAATCGATTCGCTTATTTTTGTTGTTCATCGACGGCACACAATAGATGTCGCTAACTTTTGTGATTTAATTCAACTATATTTAATGAAATAATTATAAGATAAGAAAAATGAAAGTTTTATCATCAGAAATACAAAGTTTTAATTAAGTTAGAGTTTGATCTCTTTGTATCGATAACATCACGTTTCTTAATGAATCGTTTACACAGTTTCGTACTTCTCATTCTAAGGGGTTAACCTAAACTTACAGTATGTTATGTACAATAAAAGACATTTTTTCTTTTCTTTAAATTTGAAGAAATGATTTGGTATTAATAGTATAGTTTTTGTTAAAGCTGTTTTAAATATATATACTTTTTCTCTTTGTTATCAATCTTATATTATTATTTGATTTAACAATCTTCGTTGAACTTAAAATCAAAGAATAACGGTATACTTTATGACTTATGAATATGATTATTTATTTATAATCGACTTCCAATAAAAGGAAGTTTCATAGTCCTTTATTTATTACAAACATATACGTTATTCATCAGGACTGTGCAACTGAACGGAGAAAAAAATGAATAAGTTATCTAAATGTTCTTGGTAATACGCGAGGTTATGTCATTTTTGACCAGAAGATTAATCATAAACATTAAAAATCATTCTTATACTGTACAAATGTTTATAAAATTTTAAATATCTTCAAATTCAAAGCTGGAACTGGACCAAAATGTTCCACAGAGGGCGTGTCGAGCACATTATTTTTACTTTGATTCCACTAGCATTTTTATCCAGAACATTAAGATACTTTTTATAAAAATTTTCTCTCCATGTATCCATCCTATTCAGAAAAAAAGTATAACCTTTCACACAAGACTTGTATATATTGGTTATTTTCATAACGTTAAAAATCTTGTGTAAAAGTTTGAGGATTCAATTCTGAGTAAGATAAGAGCGTAAATATTAGTTATCCGGACCATTTAAGCTATCCTCGAGAACTTCGAACTCCTCGAATTCCATCTTACCAAAGTCCGACGTTCTCTTCCAAGTGTTCTCGTTTATTTGCCATCGCGTTAGTGCACTCGGCATGAACCTGTTTATCGAGGTACAATCCTCCAGCTTGCCAAGTTTGAAATCTGCCTTAAATGTTTTATTCTCCTCCTTTTTCGGTTCTAATCCAATGACTACAGGAGGTTCGCGTTTCTCTTCTTTGGTCTCAGCATTGTCCTTAATCTCATCGATAACGTTTTGTTCGATCGAGGTTATCTCGATGCTCGGTGTCTCGTCTATCGTAAATTGTCTCAAATCGATTCGTTTATCCTTCCTGACATTCGTTTGGCGATCGACCACGCGACCGGTAAGTTCAAGACGACTATCGCAAGAATTACTTTTCACCAAACGAAATTTAATGTAATCCAACGAATTTTTTGATTTCTTACAAACCATAGGACATATAAGTGGTCCGTTACATGTGTTGACTACCTTCCCACCGTAATATGTAACCGATGTACCGTATTCCCGAATTTTTTTCAACACATCCTGTGATACATAGTGTCCTTCGTAACGTTCGTCAACACCATCGTCTTCTTGACAGTAAAGATCCTCATCTTCGGATGAAGTACAGTGAGGTGCACTTCCAGCATCGGTATCTGGATAATCACTGGATACACCTGAACTTACACTACCGGAATCCCAATTTGGTAATGGACGCTGATGGTATCTGCTAACTCGAGTTTTGAATGAGTTGGAATTGCTAGGCGATGACTGACCGCTTCTCGCTTCGAAAGATTGGGCGATGATTCGCGTTTTCGATTCAACTTTCGAATCATCCTTGTTCTCGTTGATCGAAGCCGGAGATGAAGTTTTTTCGAGATTTTCAAACATCTTTGTCAAATCCTTCGCCCGGCTGGAGCATCTCGACCTGATTGCCACATCAAAATTTAAAAGAAAAAGTTTATTATTGAATTATGTACGTAAACGAGTTTTAGGTTACGATGATAAGTGTACATGTGCATTACAAATATTAAGGATTAGGACAAGTGGATATATAAGTACCTGGATGATTCAGCTGCTTTTTCGGATCTACATTCAAAAGTTTGAGATTCAAGTGATGATAAATCCTTCATACTCAGACTTTTCCTCGTACTACAGTCCCTCGAGATATCCGCCTTAGCTATTAATTTATTCTTCATCGTTTCTTCGAACATTCTTCTAACGTTCCTTACGGTATCCGGATCGGGTAACTCGTCGTCGTTTAATTCACGATTAACTCTGATTGGTTGATAGAAAAAGTGTTTGCGAAGCGACGATTGTCGAGACGCTTTTGTAAAGTGATTTTCACTTTTGCTTTCATTATTTGTTTCACTACTATTTGCATCAGAATTTTTTATTTGTTTTAACGAATTCATGTTTATTTGAGAAATTGTTGTTGATTTGATTTTCGACTCGTTGAACGAAGGCTTACGTTCAACTTCTGCTCTGACTGGTTCGATGATTACGACATTGTTATCCATCAGTAAATTCTGAAAAGAATATTCACGAAGATATTGCATCAGTCCTTCGTAGGTAACGTCCTTTTTCGAATTATTGAATATATTCTTACTGAATACATTTGACTTTACAATTTTATAACGTACGTGATCGAATTCCGGTTCATCAGAATCTTGACATTCTATTGAGTCAATACAGCTTCGAGATCTCGTTAAGCTGGATAAATTTTTTTGATTTTTGTCGTTTACGTTATCATTTTCGCTCGGCTGTTTTTGTTCATTTGTATTCTCATCCACGGATAATCTTCTTACATCGCTACCGATTTCCGAGCCAAGTCCTAAATCCGAACTTTCTGATCTTGCTTCGAAGCCTAAGCTTCCTTTAACAGCGTTACAGGCTTTACCAAGAATATTCGTAGTTTCCTTTACGATCCTTTCGAATCTTCCCTCGTTATGACAATCCGAATTTTTGTTTTCGAAGAAACTTCTCGCACTCTCGACACTTAATCTCTCCTTTTCTTTTTCCGATTCTTCGTTGTTTACATCTCTCTCTGCTTCATGAATATGATCATTTATTAAATCGGGTTTATTTGCTACTCTATAGGTAGGATGGTTCGTTGTACCATTTTCGCTGATATTCTCTTTAAAAGAGACGCTCTGCTCTTTAGATGGAAAATCTGAGTTCTCAGATTTTTTGAGATTTTTTGGTTTCGTAACATCGTTATCGATGACTTTGAGTACCTGCGGCCTTCGCGACATTTCTTCAATTTCTTCGTTGTCCGATATCCAAAGGGATTTAGATTCTTCGGTTTCCTCCGAGTCCTTTCGCTTTTTCGATTTCTTCTCGTCGTCACGAGGTGGGACGATTTCATCGATCTCTACAATTCGTGATGTAGGATGATACTTGGAACATTTTTCTCCGCCGACGTTACTATTCTTTGTGGATACAGAAATAACGGCGGGATTTGATTCCGGTTCTCGGTTTGGAAGCTCCTTAACATTTCTTTCTCCCGCAACATTATTGTTCGACGCGTCCGATTCGTCGGCTTCCAAGCGCACATTCGACAAAGGCAAGAGGTTTAAAATATCAAAGTACTCGAGGTCGTCGCTATCGTCTTCAAATAAAATGCTGTCTAAACTGCGGTGTTCCTTTCTTTTCCTTTTCACCTGAAAGAATAAAACGTGGCAACATTGTAACAATGAAAAAATTCGATTTAGCTTAAGAAAATTAATTTTTATCGTATTATGAAATAAAAAAATAGGATGACCAATGGAATTTGATAAAATTTAAATTGGTATAACATCTTCGAAACGCTCACCTGAGTATAAATACAGTCGACACTTCGATTTTCTTCGACAGGCCAACAATTGTCCTCGACGATGTCGACAAGGCCACTCACAGTATTGAGATCTTGAACGCTACGATAACGCCTGGGTGAATCAGGCCACTTGAGGATATTAAGTCTATCGGGAGTTTCAGCGATAGGTCTGCAATTTACTCCGGCATATCCCGAAGGTTCAGGAAACGTGGTGAGAGGTGGTGGTAACGAATAAATACCACAAATTGGTCGGCTATGACAAGGTCGTGGTTCGTTGTAACGTTCGTAATAATCCGAAAGGTGTTGCTGACTTCTCGATAACCTGTTGAGTAAAAATGAATACATCAATCATTTACTATATTGACAAATTCGACTCGTTACGATTACGTTATACATTTAATTGGGTCAAAAGATGAAACGAACTTGTTACATCGTAATATTGCAACGATAATATGTGACCTAATGCAACCCTTAGCCTTTGAATGAACATCGATAAAGTCGTTCTTAAAAATGAATATTTCATTTAATTCTTTATAATTGACAAACTTGGTACATCGTTTTACGCCGTATCCTCGTAACTGTAGGATCTAATCTACTGTAACCCACTACCCTCGAACGAACATCCGCAAAGATTGAGTTTCATCGATACGTGACGATTAACCATCAAGAACAGCTCATCCATCTACGTTGCCCCTTAAGTGTCGATTATCAACCGCGTAAAAAGAAATGAAAGGTCATGCGCGCCTTACCTGTCCTTGAGAGTTTTGCGATCGATGGGCTTAACCCGGGGAATGCGAAAAGGTCTGCGGTATTGCAGGGATGCTGACTCGTACGGTGTTGAATCACAGGATGAACCGAGTCTCTCGGTGCTCGTGCCACGTGACTCGTCTTCGGATATGACAGCTAAGCTTCTCGTACGTCTTAGGAGTTTGCGACGCTCTTGCGGTACTGCTTGACATCCATGTCCGTTACGTTCTCCGTAGCGGTTGCTGTCACTGTTGAATACAAATATATATATATACATTTTTTTAAATATATGTATAGTTTTTTTCTTATTTCATATATATATGTAAATATCCTTTTCTTATTCTACGGTATGGTAATGTAAAATTAATGTTACGTAAATATAGGGGTGGGGTCCGATTTGTCGAATGTTCATTCAAAATGTGTGCAATATTTCGAATTTTAAAAATTAGAATAACTTGTTTGTAATTTCGAACCGAAAAAATAGAATGATCATTATTTCGAAAGTAATAAAATCATCAGATATTTGGTATTAGGCGCAATATTTCGAATTCCAAATAGTAGATAAATAATTTTCTACATTATTGTCTGTTATCAAGGTGTTAGTAGACAAATATTATAAAAGTTATTTGTCTACACTTTAAAGTTCGAATATTCGGGACAAATATATAAAAACTGAAGAATGCATTATTTTCGAAATAATGATCTTTCTGCTTCTCTTGGTTCTAAATAATAAAAATACATTTCTAATTTTTCAAATTCGAAACAATGCACACATTTTGAATTAGCATTCGACAAATCGGACCCCACCCAAATATAGGTTTAGAATATTTATGCTGATACGCATGCTTTTTATTCGGAATAATTATCTAGCTCGAAACCTAGAATTATTATTGATTTCGATGAAAGCAGATAATTCTTATTTTGGTTAATTACAGAAAGTAATAAAACGTAACTTGTAATTTGCATTAATCATCATTGATGAATTAATTGTAGAGCTCGTGTTAGAAGTATGAAAATTTAATTTAGGACTTCGACTTTACGTCTCGTGTAAGTGCAAATTTTTCGAACAGCTGATATTGACGTTTTCTCTTGAGTGGAAAGAAAAAAATTGCAATATAATTCTTTAAAAAAAATTCTTCGAAAATAATTTATTAAAAAAATCTAATTTTTCGAAAAATTCTTTTGTTTAATATTTTTAATGTACAATTATTTAAGAAGTACAGTTTGTTGAATGGAATAATTCGGAAAGAATATAATTCTTTTATAAAAATACATTTTTTCGGCACTTGCGATTCTTAGGGAAGTACAATTATTCGAAAAAATACAATTCTTCGATAAATGAAATTCGTCGAAAAGTATATACAATTAATCGAAAAATGTAATTTCTTGAAAATGCAATTCGAAAAATATTACATATTCGTGCATATGTACATCTTATTCTTGACATTTACATTTTGAGGAACTATTTTGACTTTTCTTTGCGTTACAGCAAATTGGGAGCGAGTCACGTAAAAATTCATATTAAACGACATTTACGTCTCCTTGGATAGAAATAAAACAGAATGAGATATGAAAAAGTTTTCCTTTCCTTTTTAATGGCTCATTAGGTTACCGTCTTTGTTTTAATGTCCCAAGTACTGATTAATGCGATAAGCCGTGGTTTTCTTTTTTTACTTTAATACTCCAAAACAAAGAAAACGAGTGCTGAGGGGTTCGAATTTTTTTTTGCTGACGGTCCGCGAATATCTTGTTCTTTTAGAGAAGAGAAATATTGTTGTTTTAATTAAAATGTTGTGCTAATTTATTCAAAGTTTCAAATTTATTTTCTTTAGAGTACTAGTCTTTAAATTTCTACAAAATTTACGGTAACGTAACGATAATAAAGTTAGTATGTATCAGCTGTTCAAAAAATATGACAAAAATTTAAGATCACTATTCGTTATATGTTTTATGATTAATTTCATATAGAAAAATGTCTAAAGGACAAAAATTAACTTGAAATTTTTAAGATGGCGTAATTTTTAGTTGACTTATGAATTGTATGACATGTGGTATATTTCATATTTAAATTATCTCCTAATTTATAACTTCATATCCTCATTGATAAAATAATTTGTAAATATTTTTCTGTTCTTTTATTTTTTATTTAATTATTTTTTATTAAAAGAAGTTTTATTTAAAAATGAAGATACAAATTCTGGCATAACCTACAAGTTCATTGTCGTTCTAATAAAAAAAGAAGAATATAAATTAAAAGTTAGGATACAATTCTTATGTGAAGTTTGTTGAATTGCACTTGATCAACAAAACTCAATCCCAGTTCCACTTAAAGAACCTCTCCATTGATAATCAATAACCTCATTGATATCGATTGCAAACGAAAAAAAAATAATGTACACACAATAGATCTGAAATAGTAGGAATATTTGAAACCGCCCATACAAGGCCAGAAAATTAATTAGAAAATTAATAATGTAGTGAGGAAGGATTTTAGTTTCGGGACAATGCATAACCGTTATTAGATGTAAGCGTATCACGGCACGATTTCTCCTCATTTTCAAGGATTTTCACTTTAACCGCCTTTATATATCTTAATGCAATTAACGATCATAAAAAAAATACTTTCGAAGATATATATATATATATATATATATGTATATATGTATACGTATGAAAATTTGTACTCCTCTCTTTTATGCTGATCTCATTGCACTCGAAGATTATTAAACTCATTATGCATTTGCCTATATAATATAACCTCTAAATTTTTTGCGTAATAATTTTTTATGTATTCCAATAAAATTTTCTCCTATTATTATAAATTATTACAAATATTTTCTTATAAATATATTGTGTAATAATTTTTCGAATGTTAACATCGTGACTCATTACGTATATTTTCCTTAACATAACCTTTTATTGTAGCAAACTTTTTTTCTCAATAATTTCTAATACATTTTCATACTCTTTTCTCTATAGGTATTACATATAATACATGTTTATATATACATTTTTAAACGTTATTGAGGATCAAATTTTGAGGTTATGTTATAGTCAAATAAATAATGAGTCACGATGCTAAAATACAAAAAATTATATGTAAATTATGTATAAAAATATATTAAAAATTATTATGTAAAAATTTTAAGGTTATGTTGTATATAGAATCTATGTAGAAAATATACATGACGAGTGATAACGCTGATATACGAAAAATTAAAATTTTAAAAATTTGCTAGGTTATGTTATAAGAAAATATATGTTACATTGAGTGTAATAATATATTTGTATTTTATCGTTGTGTATACATTATTTTTTATTACATTCCAGTTACTCAATTATCGAGTTTCTAGATTAATGCAAAGTCATACAATTCAACTGTTACCTCTTTGAAGACCCTTATCTCGCAGCATTTACGAGTTGCTCTTTGACAAGGTAATTTTAGAGGTTATGTATATCTGTATATGTATGTATGTACGTATATATACATAGATATACTATATACAACGTAAAAGGTTTATATTCATCGTTTGTGGTATATAAACATTATGTAGAGAACGTAACGTGTAGGTTTATTCAAAATGAGCGAGGTCGGTAATATATATGTGTATATATATAAACACATGACGGAACTTTCTGTCATATGGAATTTTCATTGAGGTCTTAACGTGATGTGTAGGGCGCCGTGTGTATTCTTCTGCTATTCTTGTAATACTCTGACTGATGCCTCAGCGTTTAGAAAATTTACTCACATCGCTATATTGTCTTTTTCGTCATTAAAGATACAAAGTACAGGGATCTACTTTTATCGACGAAAAATGTCTGTTTGGAGAAAGATTTAGAAGAATTTACAACGAAAGTTTGAATGCGTAAAGGATATTGAAGAAGTTATTTTTTAATTAAAATTTGTTTGTCGGTAAGGTAGTGAATTGTCGGCATTTAAAAGGGTAGTAATAGTGACCAAAACATTATTATTGAATTATTAACGGGTGTGGTGAGAGTTTAAAAAAATAGTTTATTATGGTGTAATTTAATGAAGTGTACTCTGGGTTTGTTGTTTTAAAATTTATTAAATAATACTAAGTCGGTAAAGAGGAGTGCAAACGGTAATTCAAAAAATATATTTCAAATATACCATATCCACAAAAAGAAGAGGTATTTGTACCTCTGATCGGACCTACTTACTCTTACGTATTTTTCAATGTTGATTTCAAATCGGTCTATGGTGTCCAGCGAGAATAATACAAGAAAAACCAAAGAATCGTATTTCTGAACAATGAAACGCACATCAAATTATATGTATCAAAATACATCGAAAACGATGTTAAAATGTTTTTCTTAACCAAATTTGGACCCCTGATATATAAAATGTTAGCAATTCAATATGTATGTATATAACAATGTTGAAAAAAAATTTTTTAAATTTCTAATTTATAGAATTTTTTGGATGCGTCTTTATAAAACTGAACCATGCTGCTTTCTTGACAATTTTCGTCTTTAAATAATTGATACGTGGAATTTAAATTTGAGGTGCAACTAATCGTAACTTTTCTTAAAATCGAAAAGTTGAAACATCCATAGAGAAATAATGCGATTTTTTTGCAATTCTCTTGCTGGAAACTCAGATTTACATCATATTCTGACTAAAAATTCAAATTACTCGATAAGTAAAGGTACACACTCATATATTGTGGGCCTGCGTTATTAATAAGGGAAGCAATTTAAAGAAAACTGTTTAAACATTTTTTCTAAAACAAAAAATTTTTTTAAGACAATATACAAAAAAAACAGAATATTGTTAAGATAAGTCAATACAAGGCTCGGACGCAAACAATTTCATAAATAATCTTTTTTTCGATTTATAAAGAAAAAAATAAATGTAACAAAACACGCAAGATGTCGTTTATGGTAATCGCTGAATTTTCATAGCAGAACATTACGATAAAAAATACATTTTCTTTACGCTCTTTTTATTTCTTTAAGAATCTAGAACTCCATAAAGTTTTCCGGTAAATTTCACTCGTGCAGCGTAGAAAAAAAGCGAAAGAGACGCTCTCGTCAAAGGTTTTTCTTAATTAGATAGAGAGACTCGCGCCAAAAAGTTCACATTTTTTTCCTTTCGTTGACAAAGAAATTGTTGTTACAAATGAAAAGAAAGTTAATTATCGTAACAATGGCAATTGTATAATTAATATCCAGCTTCAAAAAAAATTATGTTTTATTAAAAACATACATTTCATAGAAACACTGTTACTTTTTATAATTAAAACTCATATCATACGTTTAAACCCAAACGGAAAAAATTTATTTATTTCTTATTTGGCAGGATTGGATAGAAATTATTGATAGTTTCTTTCATATTATTATTTTATAATTATATGCTATTAATAATCAAATTTATAAATAAATATAATATAAAATATTAATAATAATAATCATATAATTAAAAAGCGGTTTGAATTTTTCTTTCATGGTAAATACGAACAGAAGTTAAAAAAGAAATAGAAAAATTCAAATATTTTAAGTATTTGTAGAATTAATTTATATCTCTTAAAATTAATTATTACATTTATTTCTTGCTCTCGGATATTTACTGTACAATTGATTTTTCATAGTAGAAACACAATTGTTTTCCTCGTTTTATGATAAAAATTGAGAATTCATAAAGAATATTAAAAATCAAAAAATTGAGAAAGAATGAATAAATAATAAAATCAAAAAATGAGAAAGAAAGAATATTAAACAAAAAATTATACTGGACGTATTTGGATAATACAGTTTTTTACAACTATTATTATTTTTTATTATTCCTTACTATATTATTTAGCAAAAATATGGATACAAATACGTGAAATTTTTAGAATTGATGGAAAATACCAAAAAATTACCTACATTCTATAGCATTAGCATATTATCTTTTGGGTTAACCTCAAAATTTGTAAATTTCTTAGTACTTAGGTGTAAAGAAAACCTACAGACGTTTCCATTGTAATTCTTAATTAAATTTTCGAAAAAGAGCGAATTTTTTATTTCTTATTGGTAGATAAAAGGAAAAAGGAATTCCTGATAACATCGATTGACGCGTCTAATCACGTTTTCTCTCGTTTTTACGATTATGCATCCTCCCTGTAAAATTAGTGGTTCTTTCTGGACGTTGTAGTCAAAGGTTTATACTGCACAGTTTTATAGATTTCCGATAGGATTTTTTAATTAACTTTTTGATTGTTGTGTATCCCTAAAAGGAAACCGTGTAGCAAAAAATTTTTTCGTACCGACGTTGTTTATCCTTGCTATGTTGGTTTGTTTTTTTTACAGTAATAACATATGTATTCTTTACAAGTAAAAATGTTTGAAAAAGAGTAATTCTTTTTTGAAGTAAATATTGTTGTTAGGTTATGTTTCAATTCTGTTAAAGGTACCGTTGATTTTTTGTATACGTTCACTGGATTATAAGAACGTTTAAAATGTATAATTCCCGAAGACGGTATAAAAATTTTTTTATTCATCATTTATAAAATAAAACCCATTGGGATTCAAGTACTAATTTCATCAAAATCACGTTGTCATAAAGAGTATTGAACTACTTACAATATAACTAAATAGAAATATGTTTAGGGAGGTAAAAAATATCCCCAAGCAAAAAAAAACAAATATTATTTCGAATTCTATAAATTTTAATTTTATATGTAAGGTTTTAAGTGACAATAAACTGCATAAACTAGTAAATCTCTTTGATTCCTAGATTGTCAATCACATTTTCCATGCAGTAGACCTGAACTACACAATTTTCTAATCAGCAAAATTATCTTAAAAATACCACTAACCGAAAAATCTAATAGTTATGTTTTTAAGAAAATAGACTTAAGCCAAAATTTAGGGCGACAAACATTTTTCTTAAAGTACCGATAACTCAAAAATTCAATAATTAAAACAGTTAAGGGGGATGCCGAACTCAGAAAATGGTTATTTTTTACTTTTTTCATAAACAAATGAATACATTTTTTATAAAAATCTCCAAACGTCAGGCTCTTAGACATGTTTTAAATAATGTACTCAAATTTTTCCAGTTTTTTAAATCCATAATTTGATTACGATGTTTGGGTTAAAAGTTTATGCTTTTTTGACTAATAATTACCGATCAAAAATTATTTACTGAACTATTATTTAAACATTTTTTTTTAATCCAAACGTCCAGCCCTTCTTTATGTTTTAAGCTATCCATATGAATTTTGATAAGATTTTCAATTCAATATTTAAGATATAATTTTTAGGTAGAAAAGGTACAGATACCTTGGGATTTGAGTCCGATATCCCATTAAGCCCAATAATAAAATAATAATCAAAATCTCCAATATCGCAACAGGTTTCAAGAGCATACTTAAAGGATATTTATTTGACTTATAAGGAGAGGCCACACCCTCTGGAAAATGGATCCTTACCAAACTCTAGGATATGATTTCTACTATAAAAGTATGAAGAAAGCCGGAGATTTAGTGTCCAACGCCCTTTTTTTACGATAGATCTAAGCAAATAACGAAACATCTCGCCAAAAAAATTCTTAACTTTGATTGCTTATAACTCGGAAATAATTAAAGATGTACATTCAAACTATATTAAAAAAAAGCTGAGATCAAGTAAATACGTTTTGAAAAAAAGACGCTCAAATATCTTAATTTGGTCAAAAGTTATGGTAGAAATAAGAATTAGACAAAATTTTAGCCTAACGAAATCATCAAATTGTAATGCTAAATTTTCGATAAAATTTTTAGAGTCTGGTAAGGATCCGTTTTCCAGAATGTGTGGCCTCTCCTCGTTAGACGATTGATCGATGTGTGACTTTGTATGTTTATATATTATTTATTTAATTATTATATTTCTCTTAATTATTTTAGTTTATTTTATTTATTTATCCTTTTTATTGTGATATCTTTCGACACTGAGAATTAATTAATTACTTTCGACTTTTACTCTGTAAAACTTTAGGCAATTTTATTGTTACATATTTACATATTTTAGAACATGATTTCAAGAAATTTTATTATGATTATAATTAATTCTAATAAGTAAGAAAAAAATGAATACCAAAATCGTAATAAATAATACAATAATAATAAATAATATTAAAATTATCTAGTAGAAAAAAACCAAATATTCCTTTGAACAAACCAAAATGAAAATTAAATAATTATCTGTACTTTGTAACGATAACCAATAACTCAATAGAATTAAATCTCAAAAAAATTATAAGGAAAAACAAATCCAAGTTTTATAATACTTCCACAATAGTGTAAATTACCTGTTTATTCCTTCTATCTCGTCAAAGTAAAGAAAAAAAAGAAAAAGAAGGAGTATAAAAAAAGGGAGTTACGATAAAATTTTACGTAACCTCGGGACGCTCAGCCGCACACAATACGTTTTAAGACGATACGGACTTTTGCCACGTATAATATCCATCAATCGAGAACCCGAATTGTATACCGAGAGAGATGGTCAATTTGTTTCCTTCGTTGCGTTATGTACGCACGATGAAAAATTCGTTTGTGTGTACATATATATCTTATACGTTTGCGTAAAATTCGTGATGATCATTACGGTCGATCGTATAATGTGAAAAAGTTTTGCGAGTCGTTCAAAAACTTGGATCATAAATTTAAAAATAATGAACATTTGGGGTTTAATTAAATTTACATTTGAATAAAGGTTATGTTGTGATTTTTCTGAAAAAAATTCTTGTAACTTTGTTTTTAAATTAATTTTTAAAAATAGTAGAGGTTATGTATATAATTAATAAGGATAATGTTACGTGTTTGTTCGAGCAATTTGCATTATCTTGCTTTATTTTCAGTGCATATGCGCGCAACGGAACAAACAGATCGCGATTTATAGGTTAGAGTTACATTTCGAAATTGCAAACGAAGGGAACTCGGAATTATTAGGTTAAGCGTTACTATATGTACGATGTGTAATCAAGTGAATAACAGTAGATTTTAGTAATCAAGCGTAAACAATATATGTTCGAAGGTTATGTAAACTCAATTTTAGGGAAATTATTATTATAATCAATTATCAATTTTTTTATTTTTTAAGTACTTAAACCGCTGTGTTGAACTTTGATGAACTCAAAAAAAATGTAGATTCACACACTTTTTACGTAAACAAAAATTTCATATTTCCCGCGCTTTAAGATTTTTTGATTTTTTAAACTTAGAGATGTAATTGAATATAATACTACATTATTATTACCATAGCGTTAATAATGTTACATTTTTAAGAAAATAAGAAGTAGTTACAATTACCTTACGGTATAAATTTAAAATTCAAATAATCCGCACTTTTCGATTTTTGGATTATAATAAAAAAAAATTATGTTGTTGTAGTGAGGGAAACAATGACCTAAGTTACATGCATCTAAATTATGAATTTACCAAGTTATAATAACTTATGTTCATTTGATTGATTGTTTTCAAGCTTTCTAACCTATAAAACCGCATATACCACGTAATTTTCAAAACAATTAATTTTATACGAATAAATAAAGATAAGTGTTCAAACAGAAAAATATGATAATAATTTACAATTTGCCTGCAAATTTTAACAATGATTGTTATACACATCTTTTTTAATTATAATTGAAAATGTAAGCGCGGGAAATTTGAATTTTTATTATTGTTTTTGATGTCCACTTAACGTTTGTAAAATTAAACGTTTGTAAATACGAGGAATTATCAATGAAGCAATAAAAAAATCTTATCGAATAACGAAATAAATGTCACTTTGATTATTCATAACCCTCAAAGTCGTAAAACATATATTTTTTACTGCAGAAATCGTATAATATCTCGGAAAAATGGCGTAACGGTTTGACATTTATCGATTTTCACGCTCGCATTTCGTATACAATATTTTCCAGGGGCATTTTCACTTCTCATTACATTCGTTTTGTTTTTGCTATGGTGGATTCTACCCATCTTGCCAAAAATTTAAATCGAAATTTATTTGTAAAACTGTAATTTACATAATGCTTTTAATTATTATGTCCGCGTTTTGTTGTAAAATATTGGGCATGTGATGCGTCACGTGACATATGTATATTATTTAACCTCCAGAAAATTTGCTGGATTAGGATCGATATCACGGGTGGCGGTAGTTCATATACTGAATAAAACTCGGAAAGAAATCGACGTATTATACGTTGCCGGTCGCATGCAAACGAGAAAAGAGAAACTATTGTTTTTGATTACATAAGCCGAACTCGTTACTTATCTTCTTCTGTATTTTAGAGGGACAAACCTGGGTAAAAATTTAAAAAACAACTATTCTATATTAACAACTAATAATTTTTTTTATAACAATCGAAAACATTTCTTAATTTTTTAAACAAATTGTATTATTATTAATTTTTATTTAAACTTATTCAGTTTGTCCATTTACAAAATTAAGAATGTATTTTTAATCATAATGGAATAAATTATAATTTGTTAATTTAAATAGTTTTATTTAATTTTAACCCAGACTTTATCCCCTACATTCGTTTACAAATTAAAAAACAAATACATGTATTAAACATTTTTTACTGTCAATTACTGTCGAGATTGTTTGTTACTACAATTTACCTTAATAATTTATTTACTGTAAATTACTGCCGCGATTGTTTTTTACTGTAATTTACTTTAATCAATTTTTTACTACAATTTGCTGTTGCGACTGTTACTGTAATTTATTGTGAAATTAATTTTTTTTTTTTCAAATTATTCATTCAACTCAATTTAATTCTAATTAAAAATACGCATTATTGCAATTAAAAAGTAACTTGTTCAAGTATTTTTATGTGTATAAAACTTTCTTCGTGAATCTTTTCAGATTTTTACTTTCATTGTTTAAACGTACTTTCTGTGTTACGAACAGTAGTTACTCATGTTTTCTTACAAAATATTTGTCCTCGAATTTCAAAATAATTAATTTAAAATGAATTATATAAAAATAACCATTTTTTGGTCGGTAATATATAGCTAAAAACAATGCTGCACGGCTGTTCAAAAATCTCGTTGATTTATTGATAAAAAATTTGAAAAATTCATAGACTATCTTTAATGTAAATACAACACCGTTACAGAACGTTTTTCGAAAAAAGTATACTGTTCGCTTAAGAAAAAAAATAATATTGATTCTGTTTTAACGGTTTACATCTCCTTAAATAATAAATCATTCAGGGTAAATCAGGAATAATCGTGACAATTTCGGCGCAGAAATTTTTTACGATGTCTTTGTCGTATTAACCTGGAATTTATAGATTAATTTTTTTTTTTCAAATTATTCATTCAACTCAATTTAATTCTAATTAAAAATACGCATTATTGCAATTAAATGTAACTTGTTCAAGTATTTTTATGTGTATAAAACTTTCTTCGTGAATCTTTTCAGATTTTTCAGATCGACCGAGCAGAAAAAGATATTTTTACATTTATTATAAAAAATATGCAAGTTTTGACCAAACCCGAATACAGAAGCAGTATACAATTAAGGAGATGTGATACCCAAATTACAGGAACCTACCTCTAAAATCCCAAAAATTTAAAAAACTAATGGAATTAAAAATCTGAAAAAATTTACAGATATAATGTTGAAAGCAATAGAATACCGTTACAGAGCGATTGTTTCAAAATAATTAATTTAAAATGAATTATATAAAAATAACCATTTTTTGGTCGGTAATATATAGCTAAAAACAATGCTGCACGGCTGTTCAAAAATCTCGTTGATTTATTGATAAAAAATTTGAAAAAATTCATAGACTATCTTTAATGTAAATACAACACCGTTACAGAACGTTTTTTCGAAAAAAGTATACTGTTCGCTTAAGAAAAAAAATAATATTGATTCTGTTTTAACGGTTTACATCTCCTTAAATAATAAATCATTCAGGGTAAATCAGGAATAATCGTGACAATTTCGGTGCAGAAATTTTTTAGGATGTCTTTGTCGTATTAACCTGGAATTTATAGATTTATTTATTATTTAATTATCTAGTACAGCTCTATATTCGGATTTGGCCAAAACTTGCATCTTATTCAAAATAAATGTAATAAATATCTTTTTCTCCTCAGTCGGTAACCTACCGAATATGCCACCTCCATAACACATTCTTCTATAATTTTGTCAGATCTCTCATTTAATATTTTCCAAGCAATATTTTCTTTAATTTATAACAGCTACAAGTCCTGTATAATATGGATGTTAAACACTCGCATCGCAATCGAACGAATAAAATATTAGAATTTTATGAAATCTGTGAACGAAAATATGTAAAAACATGCTATAAAATCCAAGCCCATATAAATACACGAACTATTGTATGATCGCATCGTAAACTATATATACCGTACTTCATTATTAAAATCCAAAAAGCAACATATCTCCTCGAGTCCTCGATTACTATCGAGTGATAATTATCATTAGTTTCCGGTAGTTCATTTATAGGTGTACATATATATATGTATATGAACGTGTATATATGCAGGATCGATCGGCGCAGGTGCGCGACAAAAGGAAACGCGCGCTTCGGGAAACCGGAAGTAGGGCGAACGTCTGACATCCGACCTATGGGTGTGTGTATTGCATCAGTGACCACGTGTGTAAACCATTCACTGTAGGTTATATATATATATCGTCATTTTCGTGATCAAGACATGGTATATTTACATGCAATTGAGTAAATTTTAGGTGTAAACTTTACGTCATATACGATTAGTGCTGGTAAAATTTATTACTTCGTGAAGGTTATATACGCATAGTTTTGAGAAGTAATATCAGATACAAAGTAAATTGATTCAATGGAAGGTATATATTCAAGGAATAATATTGAATTGTACTGTAAGTGAAAGAATTGTTACTATTTACACGTACTTATAAAAGTATTATTTAATCGAATTTTAAAAAAATGTTGGTTAAATTTAATGTAAAAGTTTTCAAAAACGTTTTTGTTGTAGTAATAACGCGTTTCGAAGGCATAATAGTAAAATGAAATGAGTCAATATTCTCTGAATTTATATTAAACAATCTAGATTCAAAAAAATTTGTATTTGAAAAATACAAATGTACAAATGTATTGAATTGAATATCTAAAGAATAATATTGAATTAATTCCAAGAAATGAAATATAAAGAAATAAGTAATATTGATTTGAATTCCAAGAAATGAAATTAAAAAAAAAATATTGAATTGAATTCCAAGATATGAAATTTAGATTTAGAAGAATTAACGTTGGATTTAATTCCATGATTTAAAAAATCTTTTAAAAAATTATTATTGATTTGCAAAGGAAACAAATCAAATGACTGTTTATTTAAAATCTTTGAAAATACAAAAAATAATTTAAAAAGGTATTAATTAACTTCAGTTCAACATTTTGTCAAATTAATATTTTTATAAATATCAGTAAAATTTTCTTTGGCTTTTTATGCGAGTACCTTTTACCAACACTCTTATCATTTACAAAAAAGAAAATCAATTTTTATAATGAATAAAAAAATTATATTCATTCGACATTTAGATATTTAAAATAAAATCTACCGCGTTATGTTAATTATATATACGCGTCATTATGAAAGGGTTTAAACTCAGAGAAACCATTTCACGATTATATATATATATATATGTATATGCGTATATACGAAAGATTAAAATTTCCTTTTCACCATTATCGGTATTGGCATTATTATTGAATTATTTTATAGCATAATAATATTCTTATATCCGATTAATAATCCATAACTCATTGGACCCAGGAAAGCGAATCGATCTTCGACGGTAATGAATATTAAAATTAAACAAAATGTCTTAAACTTTAAATTTAAATAAATTTAATATCGAATCGAATAGAATATAAACTATAAATAAACATTCTGTTTTTTTAATTTCATTCTAAATTAAACGCGTCACGGAAAAATAAAGAAAGTTTAACAATTACGTAACTTACAGATAATTATAATTAGATATTAAATTATTTGACCTATTTATTATTTTATTATTTATATAACACACGTACATATACGCATTTTATATATATACATACACGCGCGAGCTTAATTAATTTTTAGTGATCGGATAATTAATTATTTCCTTATGACGTCTTAATGAAAATTAATTCGTAATTTATTATAAGATAAAAGAAATATCATACATTATCTTTTCCGAAAAAGAAAATTATAATATTATTTCAACCATATATATCTGTCAAATAATATTAATTTACAAGCCCTCGTCGAGCGAAAATAAAAGTATTCCAGTATCGAGTTCGATTAAGACCGAGTGATCCGACGTGAGCAAGTAGTACACACGACGTAAAATACACTTTCTTTTCATCAACTTTAATTTGTATAAAAAAAATACCATAAAAGTGCAGATCATTCATGCGTAACGTGTATGTATAGAAATATTTCTCTTTATTTAGTATAGAGAGAAAATTAATTTTAATAATTATTTTTTTTTCATTTTAAATGTAATTTCTTTAAAAATTATCCTATCGCACGTAGTGTATAATACGTCGTGTATAATTGTACGTATATGTATTTATTATTGAATTATATGGCGTTTATAATTACGGATACGTCTTGTACGTCGTGTATAACTCCGTATACGTATTATACGTTTCGTTTGATTATATGAAGATTTGTGTACTACATCGACTCGTCAAATTTTGATTTACACTTTTCATTAAGTACGAATTTCGCATAAATTTTAGTGATTTTTTTTATAATTATTTTGTACGATAAAAAACAGTATGTTTCCAGTAACAAAAAAAATGTTTATCTAAATTTAAAACATTATTGATACATTATAAGTGAATTTGAAAAGTAATTTCTTTCCTAATTAAATAATGATTTATTTCAATTCGTTAAAAAAATTTTTTTAGTGAATAAAATAAGTTGATGTGAAAAAGTATACTATTGTAATTGATTACATAAACATTTATTTGAATTAAAGGCACAGTATTTAATGAAATGATATTGAATTAAATTAAATTGAATTGAATCAAATAAAATTTTTTTTGAACGAATTCAACAATTGATTGAATTAATAAGGATAATTAAAGGTTACATAAAATAAGTGGTATTGAATTGAATAAAGTTATTGTTGAATCTTATATATTGAATCTAACTATTAGTTTCATTAAAAAAAGAGATTAATTTACTTTAAGTAAATTATCTAATATTGAATTGAATCGAAATAAAGTGCATTGGAGGAAATAATATTATATTGAATCATAAAATGAATTTAAATTAACAATCGAATTATAAAAGTGTATTTGAATTATAATTTTTTAATTTAAGCGTATTTAAAGTTTAATTGCCTTAAAAAAAGTGTATAATTTCAATTGTAATTTAATTTTAGGAAACACATAAGGTGCAGTTAAATTCATAAAGAGTATTCGAAGTAATAATATTGAATTGATTAAAAAAGAGTTATTTAAAAAAATCATATTCAAAATTTTGTTAAATTAAACACTTGTACACCGTAAAATCTAGAACGAAACATTTTTTCATTCGCATTAAATTCACATTAAAAAAAATTGCAACATTCGAGTGTAACTTTACCTTGATCAAAATTGACTCTTGAAATCCAAGTAACTGTCCATTAGAACACTAAACATTCTCTCTCTTTACTTTTCTTTCAGAATCCACCGCGAAAAATGATATGGTATATTTCAACAAATATCCATATCCATAACTCGGATTATAAAGTAATAAGATCCCTTCATCCCTGTTATTGTCACTTTATCGATTCACTGTTACACCCACACATGTACCTAGATACAGGCTAAATAAAACCTATAGGTTTTACACAGCATAAAAAAATGAAAGAAAAAAATATGTATATACAGCGGAGAGAAGAAACACGTTCGCGCACCTGTTCGCCGCGCTTAATACCAAGTGCCGACTGGGACCTCACTTGGATTCTCTCTCTGTCCAGTTTAACTTGTAAGAATATATAATGGTGGGGGAGTCGTCACGAGGGGACTTGTGAAATCGCCCTCGGTTTTTACATGCGGGTTGTGTGTACATTGGTGCCTTGATTACTTTTCGGACGATTACGTTAATTTTTTCTGTTTTTAATATACTTTTAGTTTTTACCTTGGTGATGGGGATTTTTGTTTGGAAGGAGGTAGAGGATTAGTATTTTCTTTTTCCTTCAATTTTGCATGTTTGGATTTTTTTTAAATTGTTTTTCATGTTGAACTGGTGATACACGGAGATAAACGTTGTATACGAAAAATTACCGTATCGTTGTGTAATCGAAAGACATAGTTGAAAAATAGTAATAATTGTTTTAAATTTGTAGTAAAATTTATTATTTGTGTTGAATTATCCAAAATTTATTGTAAACTTTATTGTATATGGTAGGGATTTTTACCATTTGTTAAGGCTGTACCTTGATTACTCAATAGCATGATAATTTTTAGAACATTTTTCTCTGTGTAGTGCCGGGTTTCTGAAGGACATGTTTGTCTTGTTTATTTTATTGTCGCTTTTAACGATATATGGTTAATTTTACGACTACTACGTGTTTTGTACTTTTTTTGACAATTCTTTTCAGAGGTCTAATCAAATTTTGTACAGGATTTCTGACATACATCATACTCGGTATTCGACCATCGTAATAGCTTAAAGTATTATTTTATTTTTATTTTTTTTTGATAAAAGGTAACTGATTTGTTTCCAATCAATATAATGGCTAGACATTTTTTGTTAATTTTTTCAAATTTTTAAATTGATTATTTGATGACTATTTTTTTTGTATTACCGATACTACTCGTTTCATGTCGTTTAATTACCGGTGCAGTAATAATTTTTTTTTTTTGATAGAGCGTAATTGTTTTTATATTAGTTAATTCATTGGTTAAATTTTCTTCATTCATTTTTATTAGATTCTTTACTTATCAATTTGAAGACAATTTTTGTATTACCCTTAATGGGTGGGTTAGTAAGAGAAGATGTCTATAATCCATATTGTTTCACATTAAAGTCTATTCTGATAAAATTCGAATAATTAGTCACTTAAGAGTTTTTTTCCAAATTTAACTGAATACTACTTTCTAATAAAGATTGTCAAAAAGAAGAAACGCGAAAAATAGCAAGTTTTTCACTTTTGAAATTACGATTTTGTTCGATAAATTATTCGGATTCAAGAACAACGATTTACACCGTGCCGCAACAATGTTTTATAAAAAATTTCACGCGAAAATATTAAAAAATTGTTTACGCGGAAAAATCGACCTATCATTATTTTACGACCCAACGTTTTTCGTAATCAACATGTAAAAAAAACCGTTAAAGATTCTACTTTTAAAAAAACAAAATTGCGTTTCTTCCCCCGAAATTTTCTTACGGTAATTCCGTAAAATTTCCATATTTTTTTCTACAGTAACGGAATGAGATATTAAACATGAAACTATATTATCGATAATCTGACAATAATTTTTTTCTTTTCAAACGCTGAATATTACGCTTTGTTGAACTTGACTGCACGCGCTGGTTCGCATAACGATCTTCACAATGTGGTATTGAATCAAACGGCGACCTTACAAATTTTCAAATTACAATTTATTTTTTTTATTTAATACAATATAATTTGCTTATTTGTTAATATACGGCTAATATTAATTTCTTGTTTTATTTTTTCTGTTTTAGGTGTGTTACAGAGTTCTATGGGTTACGTAAGTTACGCTGTTATTTTTTATTTTAAAAGGCAAAAGGGATGCATATGTGTATTTTATACGAAAGAAGGAAATTTTTTTTCGGAAAGAAAATTTTATATTTGTTAAAGGGACGACAATTGCATCGATGAAGAGAAAAAAGGAGCGAGACCCTGAAACGTAAAGTCTAATATTGGCGAAAAATCTTGGTTATGTCCGTGCGCAATTCTTACCTCAAGGACGTGTACGAAAACGGGTAAATTACGAATTCCAAACACGATATCGGTCGGTTGTTTTTTTCCCAGATTTAGGTTGAATTCTGACAAATTTGGTAATTTCTTTGAAAATATTTTTTTTATCCTTCAAGTACGATGATTTGTCGTACGCGTAATAATCCAACAAAGTAAAAAAATTGATATTTCATTTATTTTATCAATAAAAAATTTACAACATCTTTGGTGATACGCATCTTTCGAAAACATATTCATTTATCCTTCGAATACGGTTAAAATAAAATTAATGTAACTAATTGAATGATCAGAAAAATATGAACTATTTATATTATTGAAACACTTAAAGCAAGCTTAAATAGAAAAAAATATTTACGTATACTATTAGTAACCTCTAAATCGAATGGATCCAGGAAAATCTGATAAACCGTTAGATTTTCGAAAGTAGATAAATCGATACAGAAAACATTAATTGAATGGAATTATAAATTCACGAGATCCTTTAAAAACGCACGTAACATTATTTTTATTTCGTACTTGAGTGACGTAACCAAAAAAAAAAATAGAATAAAAACTCGTTTCCGGTGCAACTTGTGGTGACTGAGGTATTACTCATATTTTTGTACCGTGGAAAAATAGAGTATTTAATAAAATTTATTGTGGTCTTGTTTGTAGAATAACAGTGTGTTTTGATTATAAATTTTTTTTCACTTATATTTACAAGTTCGTTAAATTTTTGCATTAAATTAATTTCTTTCGTGCGTAATTGTATATAAGCAAAAATTATTGAACCTGAAAAAATTAGTATAATTATTTTTTTTATTATCAATGTGTTAAATGTAAAAAAAATTTGTTTGACTCTATTATTGATCTGCTTTGATAATAAAAAAAAATTCTTTATTTTTTATCATTAATTATTTGATTTATAGGTGATTCTATAGCAAGTTATACTACAAAAATATTTAATATTAATTAAAGTATTCTTAAAAAATTGCAAATTTGTTGATTACCAACTAAAATTGTTTAATTATTATTAAATAATTTATAATAATTCTTAAAAAAAAGAAACAGTAATACATCGTACACATTGGTAGTAAGCATTAATCTATCATTTATTAATTCACAGTAATTTAAAAGAATCCATTGATTAATGTCAAAAAAATATTAACTCTTCGTTAATTAATATAAAACAATATTTTTACAAAATTTGACTTATCAACTTTGTCTACATATCGTTTAATCAACGTGCAGTGATTCTGTTTTTCAATCGGTGAATTCCGTTACTCAGTTATGATTTTGGGATGATAAAGGTAGATCTCTGTAATTTAAATGTATCAAGCCTTGAAAGTAAATATATCTTTTAAATGTTATAATTCAAAAAGAACAGATTAAATTAAAAAATAGACTTTGAATTAATTTTCACAATGTGTTATCAATTTTATCAGATGCATAAATTAAAATAATTAAAATATAATAAGGGCGAATTCCTCGACTGAAAATTACCGACCATTAAATTTGTATTATATAAAAAATTAGTTCATCTCGAAACATATTCACAACATCTTCTTCCGCATCTTTCAAACATCTCTTCCCGAATTTCTACAAATTTCTAAATCAACATTTAAAAATTTCTGGTCGATAAGTGTAGATCGCAACAATGTCAACACATTAGTGTAACACTTGATATTCGTGAATGTATACATTTGAATATTATCCCCTTTGCAAATCAAATTACGAGACTATAAAACGACAAGGGAAATTTACGTTATTCAAATGCGTTAGGCCAGGTCTGTTTTGAAAACGACCAGCAGGTATATATATTTGTAAGTGTACGTAGTTATCAACAGTATATATCTCGAAAGCTCCGCTTGAAATTCTATATGCGCTCGTCCTCTTTTCAGGGACTCGAAATAAAACCTGCTATGTACCGAAATACATTTTACTTCATCATAAATTGTAATTATTTAGAAATTTCATTCGAACAAATATGGAGGTTATGTTTTAGAATTCGAATTTGACAATTTTCAAAAAAAAAAAAAATGTTTCATTTTCGTTATAAATGTAAAATATTATAATGTCGGTATTTAAAAGTTTCATTCGAAGCCTTTTTTTAGTTGGAACAATGAAGGTTATGCATGTCTTTACGTAATTTTTTTATTCGAATTAGACAAAGTTTTTAAAAAATATGATACAATTTTGTTACAAAAAAAAAGATTGATCTTCAATTATAATTTACAATTTATTTCGAACCATTATTTTCTTATTTATTTAAATTCGCATGGTTAAGGTTATGTTCTTTGTTACGTAACTTAAATATAATTAAAAAAAACAAAGGGTAGATCAATTTCCTTGTAAGAGAAAAGGAAATTTTAACTTCAATTATAATCAATTAAAAGTATAATCCTAACAATTAAGGTTATATTTTGATACTTCGAATATGATGAAATTAAGAAGAAAATTTCGTTACAATGGAACAAAAAAAAATTAGATTAAATTTGTTACATAGGAATTTCCCGGTCGGTTGATCATACTAAGCAATTTCCAAGAGCAACCAAACTCGTGTCACTTTCACTCTCGGTCGGTATATTATCCACCCTATATAAGAACCGGACGGTGTATATACAAAGAAAATAGTATCTTCTCCATGGTTTTTTGTTGAAGTCGGAGTATATACGTGTCAAGGCCACCTGAATTTTCCAACCGTAACGCGGGCGTTATATACTTTTATAGAAATGGAAATCGTTCAATGACTTGACCTTTCGATCGAACCGGAAGTATTATTGCTTATTACGATGTGTGTATGTATATACTTTATAATTGCATTAAGATTGTTTATCATTCTAATTGGTAGGTGTATAATTTACGGGGAATTGTTTATTATTACTTTTTTCTTCTCCTTTTATCGTTGGTCAGTGAACTTTAGTTATTGACTATATATTTTTTCAATCATTTTAATTTTTTTCTTTTATACGTAAAGGGTCCTTGGTGGATTTTGAATGATTTGAGGTTAGGAATAACTATACGTTGTCTTAGGTTATAAATATCTAATTTTTATCGATATTTTTTATTTATAAATGTCTAACTTGATAAATCATTTTTATTTGTAATTTCTAAATTGATAATTTGAATAGACCTTTTGGATTACCGACACTGTTCTAGTTTATCAACAACGTATTGTATATTGAATTATTGTTAATGACATCTATCTTTGTTAAAAAGTTAATGTTGTAATAAATTAAATATAATACTTGAGTTACCGTCACTGCATTTTTTTATTGACAATTTACTCAAATTAATAAAAAATACTTTTGACAGGTATTTTTACACGTATCTTCATAATTTTTCAGATATTTAATTTTATAATTCGAATATCAGTCTTGTATCACTGGCAACGATATATTTTTTATCGACAATATATTATATATCTAATTTTTTTTAATTTTGTTTTTCTTTAAAAACCTTTTTTGCAATTTATCAATGCACTTGAAACTATCATGGTAAATTATGTCAAACTTTTATTCCATAATTTAAACCTAATTTTTACATTAATATAGAGACAGATTCCTGTAATTTAGTTCCGGGAATATTTCGTTCATCATCCAAGCCATTTGAAATTAATTAAACAACATATTTTTACGATATTTTGACAGAGTATATATATATATATATATTTATCGATCGTTATATAAGATGATAATTCCCGATCTTCCAAGGAAACGCTGTTATTGTGTACCAACGATCTGTTAGATCACTTTTGGGTAATAAAATTAATATTCTTTTACATTTAATATAAAATAATCCGATCAATACTGAAGCCGCAATATCGTGTAATCTATAGTAGTATATCGTTTAATTTTATTACCGTGTATACACAACAGTACTCGCAATAGTATCAAAGAAAGTGCCAGATTTATATTTTTATCGAGATCTTCGATTCGGTTTTAAACTCCCGGAAACTGATAAATTTAAAGGAAATAACATTAAATAAAATCTATATTTTAATTAACAATTACGTGTAAATTACTCTCGTTATAAAGTATACATTTTTTCTTTAAATTATCGAAATGTAATTGCGTAATCTATTAATTATTGCCATACGCATATAAGTTAATGTTATTCGTTTAAATAAATAATTATTTAATTAAATTTTTTTTTAATATTTTACAGAATTTTTCCGTCGCGAAGTGTCGTAAAAATTTAAGAGACATAATGTCATAAATACGGCGGGTTGTTTTTTGTAGCGGAAAATCGTTGTCGAGGATAAGATCTCTAAATTACTACACTATTTATTTTAAAAAATATATATTTGTTGAAATTCTCTTTTTATTATACGGATCCGTGATAAGGAAAAATTAAATGGATTTATTAAGCAAAATATTAAATTTAATCCGAATAAAAAAAGAATTGTCATCGTAACGTTAAGTTTTACGTAACTCCGTTTCTTTGACTTTCAAGAGCGGATGACTCCTGTATGTACTTGCGCACATTATTTTTCGGTTCGTATATAAATGCGGTAACCCGCATTATTTTTACTTACTACTGTTATTTAAAATGTTTTACACATTTTTCTTAACAGTGTAATAATTATAATTTTTTTAAAACAAAAAAGTTCAAATTTACTTAATAAATTGGCTTTTTTTATATAAACACATGCAGCGATAAAAAAAATTTAGGAAATTAAAGAAACCAAAATACTGTGATAGGACTCACTGAAAAATTGAAAACATAAAAATATAAACTATGTAAGAATGTTAGAAAAACTCGTTAAAAATCGTTCAAATATTAAAAACACACAATATAAAATATTAAAATATTAGAAAACTATTATAGGGAAATCAAAAATATTAGAAAAAATCTAATAAAGAATTAATAAATAAGAAAAAGAACTTAATAAAAAAATATTAGAAAATTAAGACAACACCGTAAATAACTAAATGTAAAAAATATAAAAGGTATACCGTATTTCCATTTAACTTAAATAATTATGTACGTCTATACGTAAAAAAAAGAAAAAAATGAACCGAGTTACAAAAAAAACAATTGCATCATTATAAAATTAAACAACTAACGACGAAGCGAAAGGTTAAAATCTAACGACAATTAAACCATTCAATTGACGCGCTTATACCCTTTTTTTCTTTTTATTCTTGTTTTACGTCCGGAAAATCCTTGGATGGTTTATCTTACTTTCTGTCCAACTTTCTTAAAACGGGAGTACACACAATGAGGTAACGACATTTTATTGTTACGAGAATGAAAGTGGGAAATGGTCAAAAAAATAGCCGGATCGAAAGATCAGACATATTATGAAATAATACTAGTAATTTAATTTAATTAAAAAATTCTTTTTAATTTTTATTTCATGTATGTTTATATAGTTTTAAAGTTACCTTCATTAAATGAAAATTTGTATTAGGAAAAATTACTGTGCTTTTACGTGAATACCATACCGAAAGAGAAAATTAAGGAAAATCAGAAAATCCCTTTAGTATACTTTCTAAAATCAATATTCAATTTTCCTGGATATAGACTTTACTATATTAAAGATATACTATTAAAGGTTCTGATGGAAATATAAGTTTTCATTTTTATAAAAGTTTTAATTATGTGATGCATACGTTTATTTCATCTAAACATTTAGATATTTTATTTACATTTACAGAAAGAATTATTAATTTAAAATAATTAAATGTATATACACGGATGATTTTATAAAAGTATTGAATGGAATAAATATAATAAATTCTATTTTTTTTAAATAAGACATAAGTTGAGTTACATTTGAATGAATAAATATACATTTGGTTCAATTCAATATTATTTATTCGGGTATATTTCTTTGAATTAAGTTTTTATTCAAATTCTAAATAAAATTGATGAATAGGCATTTCATCGAATTTAAATCAATAGTCATCTTCAAATACACTTCTTAGAATTAATATTTTTGTAATTTAAAATGAAAAACATTATAGGTATATTTCTAAGCATTCAATTCATTAGTCTCAATTCAATTCAATAATCTCCAAAAAAAATTTTAATATAAATTTGATGCAGAGCTGGGCAAGTATTCATCTGTAACTTATCGTCGAATACTTTCTAAGCATGAAATATAGAAATAGGTATAAAACAAAAGGTAAAGTGATATCTATGAAATTACATAATGTGCAAGACATTAAGAGCAATTTTAAAAAGTATTCGATGAATATTTTTCCTGAATGAACACAAAGTTTTGAATATTTTTTTAATATAAAAAGCTTTTAATATGAATATTCGTTTAAAAGATTCGTCAAATACTTCGTGAAATTATTTCAAGTTATTTAAACCTCGTTTTATTTCATTTTTTTTGTTTTGTCGCAATTTGAAGAGATATTTCTTGGAATTCAATTCAATATTATATCTTCAAATACAATTCTACGAATCAATAATATTTTTTATAATTTTAAATAAAAGCGAGTAGTTATTTCTTTGAAATCAGCTCAATATATACACTCTTCTATGAATCAAGAATTTCTTCATAATGAAATTGCATAGATATTTCTTGAAATTCAATTCAATATTATATCTTCAAATAATTATCTTTAAATCAAGAATATACTTTTAATTCTAAATAAGTTAAACAATTTTTTTTATAATTCAATTATTCCTTCAAGCTCATTTCTTCTTTGTAATCGATAACTTTCTGGTACGCGTATGTGTATAAAAAATTGAATAATTAACACTCTTTGTCACAGTATTTGCACGTATAAACCTTCAGAGACACTTCCATTTTATCAGGATCCTCTTTTCTTCTTTTACCACTTGACACATATGTGTCAGGTTGGAAAATACGTTGTATTGCGTGGGTTATCGCACTAAGCTCAACTTTATCGCTTAGCTTCCTTTTCTAATGGCATCTTTCAGGGTAGAAAATAAAAATGAAGTTAATATATATGTATACCTATATACAGAACGATTCTCCTCGCTTTTACGTAGACGTTGGTGTAGAAAATCTCGAGACCAGTTATATGAAGTAGGTAGGTAAGGCACTTGAGTTACCTCACCTCGGGACAGTTTTCAAAAGCTTATAGAACTCGTGTCTACATTTTACTGTCACCTGTGCTTCTCTTTATTACCTCGAGCTGCGAATTTTCGCTTTGTAAGAATAAAAAAAAATATTACGAGATGGAAATTATTCTTATTAAACAAAAGGTGTTGGTATATCGTTGAAAGTGAGGTTTTCATACTACGATTTTTGGCTAGTTTTTCAATGTCAGTTTCAATTTTTTCAAGACCTGTTTGTTCTCGAATTATTTAGATATTTATTCAAAATTTGAAATGCATTATTTGATTGATTATTTGAGTTGGTCAAGGTGATGGAATCTCTGCAATTAAGATGTCAGATTATTACATCATATAAATTTTTAAGAGTAAAATATGCCTGCTTTATTTCAAAGTAAATATTTTAGTTCGGAAAGAGCAATGACAAATGTATATTATATATACTCACGTATACATTTTTTAATGTTAATAAAGGTAGATTCCTGTAATTAGCATTTAAGATCTTTTTAAATATCAAAAATCGTCTGACCTGTAATTTAATTAGTACATCTTGAAAATTACGAATGTTGATAAAGGAAATCCCTGTAATTATGCTTTTTGATTGCCACATCATTAATTACTAATATTGATAAAGGTAGAGATCTATGAAAATTGGGTATCACATCTGATAAATTACTAATGTTAATATTGGTAGATCCCTATAATTTAACTACTTAATATACGTACTATAAATGACAAATGTAGGTAAAAGTAGATTCCCGTGATTTTACCGTTACAACTTATAAATTACAAATTTTAATAAAAAAAAGACAGAACATGGAATAAAATCTATCACCTCTTACGAACTGCAAATGTTGTTAATGGCAGATCCCTGCAATCTATGATTATGCACAATTGCATATGAATGATATTGTACAAATTATAAATGTTGATAAAGGGAGATCCCTACAATTTAACTATGAATTTTTTATAAATTTCACTTGTTAGAAACAGGTAGATCCTTGTAAATTTTATAGAAAAATGAAAAAGAATGATTAACCTTCTTCTCGGTACGGAATCGATACGCTGCTGTGTAACAACGATAAAATTATTGCACTACACGTCAACGACAAAATGACAATAAAATTAACGTCCGACAACGTAAACGAGACCAATATTAAATGATTAACATTTGCGCATCGCGCGTAACCCCATACAACAGCAATTAGAATAATTTCCACCATAACGTTAAGTTTGAGCTAATGCGTTTTCGCTCAATTTGCATAAATCATCGAGCACAGCACGTGCATTCTCCGAGAGAGCCGCGTAATTACCGGTTACATAAACAATTCAACTCAATTTTTCTCATCTTCAATTATGGAAGTGTAACCGAGTCACAGAATAATGCAAAGACATATACGTTAGTGGGAGTGTGAAATGTGTAAGTGATTGAGTGTGAATTTACGAATGTTTGAGTATTTATGCGAATTATTTTGTGTAAGTGTGAATATACGACTATGTCATTATGCGAGTGAAAAATTGTAAATGTGAATGTATGTGTAAAAGTGCGTGCGTGCGTGTGTGTGTGTGCGTGTGTGTGTGCGTGCGAATGTATGCGTGTCAGTATGAGTAAGTGTAAAGGTATTTATAAGAAACCGCTTTGCTTTTTAGCTTTGCTTTTGTTTTTATTTTGTTGCTTTGCAGGGAGGCAAAAAGTTGTCGTTGAACGAAGAAAGGATTTACAGGAGAAAAAGCTTTGTGTCAAGCGTATGTAAAAGTGTGATTATCTTTTGTTTCGTTTCTTTTAAAAATCTGATTACAACATTTTTATCCTTCATTATTTTTTGTTTTCTCTCCCAAGATTGACAGGCGAGTATGTTGTTATTGTGCTTTTCAATTTTATACCAATTTTGTTTAGTTTCGGTGTGACTAATCCAGATCGATACGCGAGATTATGAGACTAATTGCATGTTTTTGAAGTTGTTTTTTCTTTTTGAGAAGAGAATTGAACGTTACGTTAATTTTATTTTTTATTGGCCTTTTGTATTTAGAAGTGTAGAATTAAATATAGAGATAATCTCCTTCCGAGCATCCATATAGCTGAAATTAAAAAAAAAGCATAAGGGTAATGCTACCCGAGGAGTAGAATTGTACTTAATTAAGGGGATGTCGGAGCTATAGCCTCCATCAAAAGCCGCTCGATCTCTCGGTTTCGAATGGCGCTGTAGTCAGGTGTTGATTTCTACGATAAACGTACTTAAAACATAAATTATAAATTTTACAGCAACATAGAGCTGTTGAAAGATACTTTCCCCCCTAGCTATGACTAAACTTAAGGTAATTATAATATTACTCTTGGAATCAAATGTTTATTTTTTTAAAGAATTGTGAAATACGTCTCATATTCAATGAATCTATATCTGCCGTAATGCTACACGCAACGTATTTCACATTTCTTTAAAAAAATAAACATTTACTGCCAAGAGTAATATTACAATTACCTTAATTTTAGTTATAGCTAGGGGGGAAAGTATCTTTCAACAACTCTATGTAGCTGTAAAATTTATAATTTATGTTTTAAGTACGTTTATCGTAGAAATCGACACCTGACTACAGCGCCATTCGAAACCGAGAGATCGAGCGGCTTTTGATGGAGACTATAGCTCCGACATCCCCTTAATGGGTATAAATGAAAATAAAAATTTGCTATTTTTTATGTTTGAGGTTAAAAATAGCTATTTTGTAAGTTAAAACTATAAGTAGATTTGTTAAAAAGTGGCTAATCTTTTTAACCTAAGAAATCGTTTTAGTTTGTACACTAGGCTGCGTGGGTGACTTTTGCAAGTGTATTTTAGTTAAGCGAGAGAAAACGAGGGGTTGGCCCTTTGATAAGTGTAAACATCGATCCCTTGCGGCAGGTGTGCAGTTGATATATGAAATTTCCGTATTAGAAGTGAAAAGCTTACCCAGACAGAAAAGTAAAAAATGGCGTATTTTCACCAGAAAATGGACAATTATCTCCTCGAGTAACCTTATTGTTTATACCCCCGAGATAATAATAATTTTACTAATGCTTAAATGATTGTAAAAAATTCTAACTCTTTGAGATTTTAAATTATTTATTTTTATAGGTTATGAAACATATTTCTTAAATATTATAGCCTATATAATTTACGTGTTTAAAATAAAAATCAGTACTCTAGTAGAAATTTATTAGTGTGAGGTTAGGTCAAACCATTTGATCAATAGAATCTTTTGTTTTATAAACAAATTAATAAATATCAATGGACAAACATTAATTTTAAGTTATAGTATTAAATTGTCTCCACTAAAAATTGAGAATTGTAAGGTTAGATGAATCTATTTTTAGTGTGCATATGGAAACTAGCGACGTACTGGTCACTTTCTAACCGAAAACATTTCATGAGTAACTTTTATTTCAAGACCGTATTAGTGTTCCTACAAAGTGAGGTTAGGTAAAAATGAGTCTAAAATTATTGGGCGTAAAATAGGTTAGTGGCTAAATTACCAAAAAAATAGCATTTTACGTATGTTTCTATTTCTACCATTAATTGCAGGTAAACAAGGAATTTATTGGCAAACTTTTAAAAAAATTAGAAAAGAACATTTCATTAATTCAAAATAATAAATTCAGCATAAACTATCGATTTATTGGCCAAAAACGATTCTAAATAATTGCTTTAAGATTAAAATAAAAATCTCAAATAAATATAGAGTACGTTATAAATTTTCGTTCGAAATATCAAATTCAACATGTATAATCTTCATCAGTTTTCCAACTAGCGCTAACAAACTTTTGCCATTTCACGCCCATTAGCTTATCGCGAAATTTCGAAGTGAACACGTTAAATAATGTAACTCACCCAATAACGCGCTAAGGATCGAAATTCCATAATATGTAAATATGAAAGTCCTACAGCAATATTAAAATAATTTTTTTAGGTAAATACAAGCTTTTTATAAAAAACTATAACCTACAAAATAGAGGTATTCTTAACCTCAAAAAATAATACGATTGGAGAAAGTTTGAACAGAGAAGTCTAGTTAATATTAAAAATTTTGAGGTTAGGTGAAAAAATTTTTTGGACAATAATTAACCAAACGACTTATTAGCTAAATAAATAATTGTTTTATATATAGAAGTAAGTGTAATTGTAATAAATAACAGTGATCCAAAGAATACCTAACCTTTCGTATTATAATATTTATATTTTATTTACTAGATTAAAATATTTATTTTGTTTACTTATTACATTTTTGACTTAATTTAATTTTTTCTTTATTAAATTTAGAACGTTCTTTTTGCTTTCCATGTCGTTGCAGTAAAAATGTTCAATCCATCGTTCAACTGAAAAAAGCTTAATGAATGTTATTACCGTAAAATGTCGAATTAATCAATGAAATTAAATTATTTTTCCTTTTACTCCGCCAAAGTTTTGTTTACGCGAACCCAGGTGGTGTAGCTCGGAGAACTAAACACATATATTTTTCAAATAGATTTATAGTGTACTTATAACCTCAAAATAAGATATAATGTATACAATTTTTTTACATATTCACCGAATTTTCTAATTCATAATTACTTTTAAATAAGAAGTTTTTATTTTTATTTAAAAAAATTAATTAATAAATTTTATTTATTTTAAATATTACGTATTGATTTAACTAAATAACATTAACGTAATTAAAAACAAATTTAATTCGAATAAATCTTGTCAATTCAATTCAAATATTTTCATATTCTACAAACTTGGGATATATCAATTGTCCAAAATTATATCAATCGTAAGAAGTGGGTCAAACCACAAAAAAAGAAAAAAAATTTTGGGAAAGCGTTCAAGTAACTCGATGCCACTATATATCTTTACCTACAGTAGGTAACAAGATCGTTTATCTCTTTCCCTGTTAAAAGGGTACCCAGGCGAAAAATGTTGCGGTGGATGGTGATCGTATATATATTTTCCGGCTGACATATTTTTTTGTTTTTGTTTTTCTCTATTTTTTTCTTCTTCGACTTTAATTGCTTTTGTTTCGACGAAAAGGTTTTTTCCCGCAAAATTTCAACGGTTCGACGAGAAGCGAATTAATTACTTTATATCGATCGAGCTTTTAATTTATCGTTTTCTTGTTTGTTTAATTTAGTTTACTTTGTTGAAAATTTTCTCGTAAATGTACAATTGTTATACTTTGCGAATTATTAAATGGGATTGACTCAATTATTTACACTTTGATGAATAATCTCGGATATGATTATGTATATATGTATAAATACAAAATTGAATATGAATAATTCATTCGTGTTTGTTCGTAATTATATTATGGGAATGTACTTCTCATTTTTTTCTCTCTGCAAAATTTGATTTTATGATGATAAAATAAATTATAAAATATCGATTTTTTTGAAGGTAAACAAAATATTAGTTATACTATGTAGATTTTTCTGTCACAAAATTTAAAAAAAAAAACATCTCGAAGCTAAAAAATATTTGATATATTTATATTTTTCTATCTGCAAAAAGCGACTTTTCGAATATAAAAAAGTTAATATTTTTATCTTGCTATAATCGATTTTTTGAAGATAAGAAAAAGAATTAATATAATAATTACATACATTAATCTTTCTACTAAAACAATTTTCTATAACTACAATAATCGTTTTTATAAAGCTGAAACAGTTATTAATAATTAAAATATATATTTTTCTTATATATCTACAAAAAACAATTTTTTCAAGATAAAAAAAATTAAATAAAAATACATCCTTTCTTTTTTGATATTTTTATTGATTTAACCTAACGTATAAAACATACTTTATTTATAAAATTTCCAAAATTAAAAAAATGAAATTTTCTATAACCGTGACAACGTATACCAAAAAATCGCTGATTTTCCTATCGAATTGAAAAAAATATGAAGGAATTTTGAAATATACTTAACGTTGCAAAACAGCAACGAGTTCGAGAAAAAAAAAGAAAAATTGAAATGACGCACTTGAGCTTGTGAATATAACGAGTTACATAAACGAAATTCTCGTTAAAGCGAGGATTCAAAATTGGTTGTAAATTGAATAGGAAAGCCAAACCGAAAAATCACGAGGAAAATATATTTGGATCGTGCAAATATAAGTTAATAATTATTTGCCAGTAGCTAAAAAACAATCATTTTTTTCATTATCGTAGTTAACAATGGAAATTTTTAGTTAGTGTTTAATCGTTTGATAATTCGATGTTGAAATATGTTGAAAATTTTCGGGGATCAATGCACATGTAAAGTTTGTATTTGATATTTTTATTTGCTTTTTTCCGTTTATCCAGGATTTTTAATTCGTTCAATATTTTAATTATTACTCTTTAAAGACTGAATTGTGAATGTTTATTTTTATTGGTATGCACTTTTTTTTATTTATTTTACAAATGCATATATTAATCTTTTTTTTTGTTTAATGAACGAATTGGCAATTATCGATTTTTTTACGTTTAAAAAGATGTTTACTTAAAAAATTACTTTAGATTGCTATTCTATTTTGAATATCGTATACAAATTTTATTTTAAACTCTTTATCCTCCAATTATTTTTTTATTGAATTGTATATCTGTACGTGCTACCCAGGAAAATTTATTATTTACAATTAATTAATTAATAACTAATTATTAAAAAAAAATTTATCAGATAAAGTCAGATTTCTGTAATAGAATTTACCATTTTCTCAAGATGTGAAATCTAATAAATTTTTTTAATTACCAAAGTTTTAATTTTCTTGAAAAAAACTGTAACGACCGTTTGCAAAATTTGATTATGATACATGTTTAAGGTTCTTTATTCTTAAATCCATTGAAATATGCGTAAATTCAAAAAGTAAAAATCGAGGGGCTAGTGCGTCAGGCGCTATCGCGCCTTTTGATAATTTTACAACATAAAGAATTGGGTCATCAAAAAATTCAAAATACTAATAATATTTGGGTTGATAAAAGATAATCCCTTGTAAATTCATATTTGATATTCGTTCTATCTATGCTCAAACAATCTTGTAAATCATAAAATTAATCCATCGATCCATAAAAATATTAAATCAATAAATAAAATTTCATCAACCAATTGATATTTTCTTTGTTAATATTTATTAATTATTCCGAAAAACCCGTAACATCTTGAAATAAAAGAAAAATCAAAAATACACTTAAATACCAATCTTAAATATAGATTAAAAACACAACGAAAAGTTTATTTTGAAGTTCATTTTTATTTTTATACACGTTTAGTGAATCCATATTTTTAAAAGTTAAAATACAGGAATAAACTTGACTTGGTTTTCATGAAAAAATAAAAAGAAAAATTGCACGAACCGAACACCTGGGGTAATAGAGATGCGTACCTAACCTCCTCCTATACGTGTTTGATATTCCAGAGATCTCGCGGTCATAAAGCAAAAGTCAGTGGGAAAAATAGTCTCGTAAAAGCCGTAGCACGATGTTGATATAGCGAAATCGTTTACATGTATGCTGCACGCAAGGCCAGAGAGGAGCACGTTGAAAAGAAATTTTTTAGCTTACTCGTTGATTATTAGGTGGAATTCCGAATGTGCGGTCATTTTTTTTTATTTCGATTAATTTTCGATGCTTCGCACGAGGTTTTATATATAGTTACATATTTTCAAAATTTTCAGTACGATTTTTTATGCATCATATACCTAGCTGACGAAAAGATCTCGAAAAAAATCAGCTATATAATTTTCTACATCGTTTATAGTATCGTACATCATTTTTAAGTTCGCAATGTAGTTTTGAAACTGTGGATTGATAAAGGTAGGTCCCTGTAATTTGGTTTTATCCTAACTTTTATCATTAATTTTAATGTTTTACGTAAGTATAAAAGAAATTGATATTTTTTTGTCTAACTTATTAAATTTTTGAATTATCGAATCTATACACAGCAAGTTAAACATAATTTTTAGTTACCGTTATTGTCGATGTTATAGACGTGCGATTACAAACGAAATATTGTTTACTCTTTTTTTCACAAGAACTATTTTTTTAAATTGATACTCCGTCTAGTAGACAACAATGTCTTGTTTATTTATTTTTAATTAAAAATGAATTCTTTTTTCTTAAATAATATCTTTCTTTAAATATCTTTTAATCTTCTAAATTTTGTTGACGATTTTCATTTCTCTTTTTCTATTTCCTCACTTTAATTTACAATTTTTGAGTTTACGAAGTCAGGTACCCGTAATATTACAGTCCCATTTTCACACCGTGAAATTTTAATAATACACCCCTCTTAGTAATTAAATGCAATTTATTCTGTAATTCACGACATTTACGCTAGTTAGAAATCATCATCGAACAATAAGCCTTAATAACATAATAACCTTAAAATGAAATACCTGTGTCACATCGCACACAATTCACAAGGGACATCACTTGTACATCTAACATTTACATGCACACTCTATGCAGTGGGATCGTATGTCTACAAAGGTAAAGCGAGTCAGTTTCCCTTATGTTTATCCCAGAAACATAACCTCTCTCTCTCTCTCTCTCCCTCGGCTCCTAAATTTACCTGTCATCCTTCAGATCGACGTACTCCATCGTGAACTGGCAATAGACCATTTTCACCGAAAACATGTCAAGACGACGTCTCTTACTCCCCTTTGTACAAACTTGCACTTGTCTTTACCGACGACACGATACCGACTGAACTCGCTTCAACCTCTGATATTATTTCCTCTCTCTCTCTCTCTTTTGCACGTGTAAAGCGGAAGAGAGTTCGGCCTTTTCATTATACTATTTCTATTCATTTCATGTGCGGGATGTACAGTCGATCACCAAAATTTACACTCGGTGAATTAATTGAATTTACGCGGGTTTTTTTTAAAAGGAAAATTGATGATTTGGGAGGTTAGGTAAAATTATTTATTATTGGTTGAAGCAAAAAAATATTATAGAATAATTATTTTTTACGTCATCCGAAATTTCGCTTACAAAACTGAAATCGTGATCTATTTACTAAAATTAAACACCTTAAGCATCATCTAAATTTAAACATTTAACTTAAAATCTGAAATGACATCCTTAAACGCAACATCAAATTTGTTTATTCTTTATTCAAAATTACTCCATTCCAGTGAAATTTTCACTCAAAAAACATAGTGACTCAGCTTCGATTGAATCCACTTAAATTATTTTGAAATATCCACTGTAAGTCAACAAGTCCAAATAAAAGCACTGCGCGGATCCTGTTTACGAAAATCTTTTAATAAAACTTTTGGAAAAGTAGCGTTAAGGGTACTAAAATTTATATGCCATGTTTTCACGATATTAAATTCTACCATATGGTGAGCGTCGTAAATGTATACTATACATGTGGATTTAAGCTCACGAATTTTTTATGCACAGGTGTAACAATGTATTATTTTTCTTTTTTTCTCGTTAAACGTATCCAACAAAGTTGTCGTAAAATTATTGTTACGTCGATAACAATGGAAATGTATTTTCATGTTGATAAATGCGAACTGGATGAAAAATATACGAACTTTAAGGTTAAATATGTGTTATATCGAAATATATGTTATTAATAGAACTTCAGCATTTTTACGTGAAATGAGAACAATATTTTAGTCAAGAACATATCCATTATTTGTATTAAAGAAGGTAATTAATGGAAATATGTTAACTATGAGCAGGGGATGAACAACAATTATAAGTGGAATTTGCAAGGGAAATGCTATTCCCAAAAATTAATTACCCATTCAGTTTGGAACTTGTCTCTAAGTGAACTTTGAAATCGATTGATTGAACCTTCGTAATCCTGTTATAAGTAACGACATTCAAGCTGTGCATGCATCATTATATCTTCAAGTTAGATTAGAATAATCACAAAAAATTTCAAATAAATTCAAAAATTAATGTGACGCTAGAAACATTTAGCACCAAACATTTGTTAAAATTTTTCAGAACAGTTTATATTTTAGTAAAATTTTTTGTATACATAATCTAACTCTACCCTTAACTTAACTATCGAACATGAAAACTGCAATCATGACCTTAAACATATCTCAATTTACTTATGGAAATGAAAAATCATTTGTTAATAACAAACGCGAATCAGTTGGTATTGAGTCAGAATTTCAATCTAATTTTAAATTTTGAACTTAGAGATTAAAAACAAAGTTAACGTTAAATTTTAATATATATCAAGTCCTTAAACATTACCACGTAATTCCTCAGATTAACTACATCGATCTTGTATACTACAATCGAAATCTCAAACATAATCCCAAGTATATTAAAGAACTTAAAATATTTATTAAAATTAACACCGTAAACATCATCTAAATTTAAACATATAATTTAAAATCTGAAATGACATCCTTAAATGCAACATCAAATTTGTTTATTCTTTATTCAAAATTACTCCATTCCAGTGAAATTTTCACTCAAAAAACATAGTGACTCAGCTTCGATTGAATCCACTTAAATTATTTTGAAATATACACTGTAAGTCAACAAGTCCAAATAAAAGCACTGCGCGGATCCTGTTTACGAAAATCTTTTAATAAAACTTTTGGAAAAGTAGCGTTAAGGGTACTAAAATTTATATGCCATGTTTTCACGATATTAAATTCTACCATATGGTGAGCGTCGTAAATGTATACTATACATGTGGATTTAAGCTCACGAATTTTTTATGCACAGGTGTAACAATGTATTATTTTTCTTTTTTTCTCGTTAAACGTATCCAACAAAGTTGTCGTAAAATTATTGTTACGTCGATAACAATGGAAATGTATTTTCATGTTGATAAATGCGAACTGGATGAAAAATATACGAACTTTAAGGTTAAATATGTGTTATATCGAAATATATGTTATTAATAGAGACTTCAGCATTTTTACGTGAAATGAGAACAATATTTTAGTCAAGGAACATATCCATTATTTGTATTAAAGAAGGTAATTAATGGAAATATGTTAACTATGAGCAGGGGATGAACAACAATTATAAGTGGAATTTGCAAGGGAAATGCTATTCCCAAAAATTAATTACCCATTCAGTTTGGAACTTGTCTCTAAGTGAACTTTGAAATCGATTGATTGAACCTTCGTAATCCTGTTATAAGTAACGACATTCAAGCTGTGCATGCATCATTATATCTTCAAGTTAGATTAGTAATTATTACTCTTCACTAATTTCGTCTTTTGTTTGACCTTGATTACAAGACAACATTGAACATGAACGTAATGTAAATGTTTATTGCGAAATGGATATTTTTTTACATTATTTGTTTGAGTGAATTTTGTTACTTAAAACTTGATCATTTAAAATTTATTACCTGGTCATTTCGAAATTTGGTCAATTGATAATTTTATCGTTCTTGGATTACATGCAGTTGATCACTTAATCAAATAATAAATGTATTAAAATTTGATTAAATGAATATCTTTATCATTTAAGCACATTACTCAAACATTGTACTTGCATCAAGTTTTGGTCAAATGGTCACTTAAAGTTGATCACCTAGTCACATTGTAATTCTGTGAAAATTTGGTCAAATAACATCTTAAAGTTGCTCAACTAATCATATTATAATTGTAAAAAAACTTTGGTGTACACGAATACTACTTTGTGTACCCAATCATCAGAACAAATGTATGAAGCAAGTCTCTCCGAAATTTAATATTTGTAAATTTCCCAATAGTATTATCAATATTGACGAATAGCAGTCAACGTCAAAAGTGACAACTGCATTTCATTTATATCAATTACCATGACAAACTTTCAGCACATCGGAATTAATCAATCCTTCAGGATTTTTATTCGATCGATCTTTCGAAAACTGGCAGTACCCTGTCGTTGAATTTTGACGTTGAATGTACGTCTAGTACAACATCACCCATAGCGTCACGGTAGATGTGTACCAACGCTTGACAAATGTATATATATCGTTTGTCCTGTACACGCGAGCTTCACGCTCGAAGAACCATGATGTATCCAAACGACTGTGGTCGCGCGAAAAAAAAAAATTTTCATTCTTCTTTTTTATTAAGCAGTTCGGTCGCACACTGAATCAGTCGAAGCTTTCAACGGATTTATCTTAGTACTGAACAATGGAAGACAATTCGTTGAAAGCTCTGCGTTGCTTTAAAATCCAGATTGCAGTAAGTTCTTTTTACTCAAGTTCATTTTTAGTTAGTCGTCGACGTCGTCGATATTCTCATATAAAAATGCAAATGAATTGGCATAATACAAAATAGGCGTGGATGTATGACAAAAAGGGACGTGCACTGTAAACGGTGAATTATCAAACCACCAATGGAAAAAAAGGAAAGTACCAGCAATATAATTTTAACTACTACTGAACAGCAGTTTGCTCGAGTCAAAAATATCATTTTTATTGTTAAGACTTCAACGGATATCCGGCGTTCCTCAGTCGGCTCTCTTGTTTTTTTTTTCACGCAGTCAATGTGCTCTGGTATGGATATATATATTCACTACGTTATAACCAAAAAAGTTTCACGACGTATTATATTTTTTATATTATTATTTAGAAGAAGTATTTATTATTAAAAGTTATTAAAATATAGTTTTCCGGAAGAGAAACATTTTCGGAATGTATGTTGCTTGATCTTACGAATATTTTCAGATTTACAGTGAGATTCTTCAGAAAATAAAACATCCGATTTTTGCAGAATTTAAGATTTATAATGCAATTCTGCGGAAAAGAAACTTTTTGGAGAAATTTCACACTTAAGATTAAATTATTTAGAAAAAAAATATTTTTTTGCAAATTCAAGTAAGGTTCTTCGAACCAGAAGCATTTTTTCGATTTTCTCAAAAATAAAATAAATTTTTACGAATAAGATGCATTTTTGGGATTTTCTCACAATTAAAGTAAACTTCTGCGAATAGAAGGATTTTTTTGCGAATTACCTTGGAATTAAAGTAAAGTTTTGTAATAAGAAATATTTTTCGAATTTTCTTAGAATTGATGTGATATTTTTTGAGAAGTTTCTCAGAATTAAAATAAGGTTCTTTAAGTAAGAAAAGTTTTTCGAATTTACTCAGATTAAAGCAAAATCTTTCGAATAATAGAATTTTTGCTTAGATTTAAAGTGAGTCGTAATTTTCTTAGAATTGTAAAGACGTTTTTATAAAGTATTTATTCATATTTTTTTAGAATGATTTTTTTAATAACAAGCATTCCGTAGAACGAGGTTTTCAAAAAATGATATATTGCACCATGCATTTTTGTGGAACAATCAAATAAATTGCCAATTTTTTGAGAATTACCAAAGAAATTTCCGAAACGAATCAACTTTTCCCATTATTAAAAATGAGATTCTTAAATGTACTAGTGTGATTCATCAATTTTTAACGAACTCATATTTTTCCGTACCACATTTCACGTCATAATTCAAGTATATATACGAAATTGAACATTCACCAAAACTCTGAGGAAGATGGTACAACCACCGAAACGTCACAAAAAGGAATAACGTGTTAAATTTTTTTTACACCTCAACTCTCGGACCGATCAATAAACTCCGACGTCCACTGTTAAAAATGTATTTTAAAAAAAGTGAAATAATACTACACCGCTATACGAGTAAATTGTAGTAAAATATACGAATCATCTGTATCATAAACAAAATTAATCACTCGTTTACGCAAAATACAATAATTTCCCAAACGTAAAAAAAACCAAGATTTTCCAACCTATACTCCGTCAAGAGTGATACGATTAAATTTAATAGTTAATCCCCTCGTTAAAACGTATAATATTTTACGCTCATATTCCTAAGTGGATCGGAATCCGAATTGAGTACATATGTGCAGTCATAAAATTTATCATTATCTCAACTATACCGGAAAGTTTATAATTCTAACCTCACTTTGCACCACTGTGATTTCCGCATTAAAAAAAAAACGTATAATACCAAAATTGTGAACGACAAATAAAATCGTTTAGACGGATATATTCCTAACCGTTAGAATTTCCGAAGCGTCAAGAGTATATATGTATAAGATAATTTACATATTCAAATTTAGCTCCATCGAGAATTGTTGATTCGCGCGCAGTCAGACAGAGAGAGAGAGAGAGAGAGAGAGAACATCCGGAAGATATCTCACGTAGTAGAATTTCAATCGACGGACGGATATTCAGTGCAACGAAAAATCCGCGAGGATAATTGGTTATCCTCTTGCGACAAGTGTCACGCTTGCGTAATCGCGTGTTTACGTTTTATCGATGTTTCTGATACTTGATGGAATTTATTTTGAGGTTCCAATGGTAGTATCGATCTCGTTTTTAATCGATGCTGATTATCGAACGAACTGATAAAATTGGTTAATTTTATATTTAAATAAATTGTTTGTATTGATCGATTGATAAAAACTGAATTACTGTGCGTTCATGATCGTGCTATAGTGCGTTTTTTGAGAAATATTTCTTATATATGAGCTTGGGTTAAAATTGAAAAAGACTATTCAATATTAACAATTAATATTTTTTTTTTCATAAAAATCAAAATAAATGTTTTATTTTTTAACATATTGTACCATTATTAACTTTTATTTAAATTTTTTAGCTAATTTATTTGCATCGTAACAATTTTTATTAATTATACGATAATCCGTATTCTATAACTTTTCCATAATGGACTTACCGCAGGATATCTCAGGAACCACTTCATCGAATAGGCTGAAATTTTAATAGTATCAGCAAAACAAGATTTAAATTGACTTAAACGAAACAGAATTTCAGTAAAAGTCTAAATGTTTATTAAAAAAACATTAAGCTGTTTTAAACATTATATTTCAATTTTTTAAATAATTTAATAAGAATCATTTAATAATTTTTGTTACAAATCACAATCTTTTCCATTCAAATGGATTCAAATCGTATTTAAAAGTTACTGTAAAAATTTCCGTCAATTCGATCAAGTGGTTCCTGAGAAAAAAATCAGAAAACTAGAGTATAATAATATTAATAAGAATAATTATGTTTCAAATAAATAATAAAGCTAAAAAATGAAGAAATAATTTTGTTTATTCTGAAACAATTTTATTAATTGTTAATGTTGAATACTTTTTTTCTCAATTTTAACTCAGACTTTTCCTCTTAATATTTATACATTATTGCAAATTAATAATGATATACTTTATTACATATTTTAAATTATTGTATTACTACAAGTTACTATTGCTATCATATTGTGCTTTTTAATTTAACATATACGTATACTATTATGCATGTAGATTGCTACGATATCACGTATATTTAATTAATTATTACTTTTGCACAATTAACCTCAGTGTTAAAATTAAAAACTATTTATTTTGATTCTATGCCTTAATATTGCTGTGGAAATCGTTCATCTACACGAAAGTTTCAATAGCACTTGAGTGTACTCTAAATGTATAGATATGTATGTATGTATATACAGTCAACACTACAATATTGCTCGAGTAATATCGGCATGTGTATAGCTGTAAATGTAAATAGATATATTTTCTCCACACTGGTGAAATTTTCCAGAAATTCCAGGCATTACAATATTTTCACATTTTGACAAAAATTTACATTTTTGTGTCTGATATTTTATTAAAATTGATTATATAGATACCATATGTATTTGATGATCACATATGCAATTGCAACTCAAGTTTCGCTATGAAAATTTCTGATGACACTGTTAAACGAATAAACCTGTTATTATAATGCAATAAAACAGTATGTGTGTCTTGTGTGCAAACAATGGCAACGTTAAAAAGTATAATTCCGGATTTCGATATACACCTGAATGATACTGCAATATTTATTATTTCCTATCGGGTTATTGTCCGCTATAATTAGTTGCTATTTTCAATGTTATATTATATGTATACTGTTTATATCCTTTTTTTTTTCTTTTTAATTTCGTTATCGAGTTATTAATACTATTATTTAATATTTATTTTAATTATTTACGACTTTTAACAATTAAATTATTTATATTGTTATTTTATCAATTTTATTTTAATTATTAATTTAAATTATCCATTTTTATTCATTATTATTATTATTATTAGTTACTATTTTTTATTGTTTCTTAAAGTGCAATTAATTACTATTATTCAATTTTTTTTATTATTATTTCTCATTACCTTATTATTTTTTTTTAATTGTTTTATAATTTATCGTTTTCTATAGATCTACCGAGTTTATTATTATCTTCAATTTTGCATTTCAGTGGCCTTAAATATGTTTAATCAATTTTTAATTATTTATTTAAAGAAAAAGATGACCATTTTTCTTTATCTATTCCATTGTTCCACTTTATTTATTAATTTATTGCTGGTAACTATCGGTCATTATTTTCTATTAATTTTCTTTAATCACACACACATTGTAAACAATAAAAGATATAAAAATCCAAACAATTACCACCCAATTAACAATCCAATTTAGAAATCTGAAACGTAAAGAAAGAGCGAGAGGAGGGGGGGAGGGGGGAAGAAGAAGAATAAAAAAAAGAAGATAATCTTTATAAAACGTCGGTGGTATATATAGCGCAAAGTCGAGGTTGCTCAAGCAAATCGTCCGAGATTCTAAGCGCTAAGTAGGCTGCTCGATCGGCACGCGACTCAAGGAATTATAGCAATTAGACCACAACTGAGTACTAATAAGATTTATGTGTGTATGTGCGCAACCAACGCCAATTATAACAACCTGTGTTTATGTATGCATATACATACATATAGAAGAAATCTGTTTGATCGGTTGAGCATATGTGCAACGAATAACTCTTATGTGTGTGTGTGATTTGTTATGATTCGTTACTTCTGAGAGATACGAGGATTCTTAAACGCTACGCTTACTATCTTTCTTTTTTTTTTGCTTTTTAAATTCTTACATTATATTGTAATTGATTTATTTCGGTGTGTTTAATATTATTTCGTACGCGCGAAGAGTCCTGTATTTAGAAACGTTGATTGCGGTTTCGTGCGGTTGTTAAGTATTATTTGCTGGAGATTCTTCTTCTTTTTTCTTTATACGAGTGAATAAATATTTGTTGTTCGGGTGAAAGTGAATAATGAGCGCGTTTCTTTCGTTACTCCCCGCGGAATTAATTAATTATCGTCGTTTTTTTTTTCGAGAAGAAGAAAAAAATGTAGTAAGGATCTGTAAATATATATATCGCGTAAATGTATAGTTGTCACTAAATTTTAAGAAAAAGAAAATGATGATCTGAAAAAATGTAATATAAATAATTAAAATGCACATATAATTATTTAAATAAATAAAATGTTTAATAAAAAGATGAATTTATAACTTCGTAGTTTTGAGTGTACACTCTGATAGATCGATTGGAAATAAAAATTTTGAATTTCCCGCTCAGAATGACAAAATCTGTTTCGCGAAGCGACCGCAAGATGCGGAGAGTCACTTTGTACATAATCCATTAACGAAATACCGTCGTTAAGGAATAAAAGGCAAGTAGAATCGGAGTGCGATATCTCATCAGAGATGAACGAATAGTTTGTTCCTTACGTTGATTTTTTCGAGAAAGGGTCTTGATCGCAAGATCTTGACCCAACAATCAAATAAAAAATTAAGAAATAACTTTCACACTTGTGGAATGGGTTATTTTACCTTTATTATGGTGAAATGAAGAAATATTTCTATTTCAGTAGTGATCTGTAATATTAATAACTGTTTAAGGGGAAACAAGCCTAGATTTAAAATTGAAACAAAAAAATATTTAATATTAACAAATAATCATTTTTTCATAAATATTAAAAATATTTCTTAATTTTTCATGGAAATTGCAATATTGTTAACTTTATTTAAAATGTCTTTTCTTAATTTGATAATTGTGATGTAGTAGTTTATTAATTTTGACACTCTGTCCTCTCGTTTATTTCTTTCAGTTGAATAAAATACAGAATTGCAAAAAAAAATTAAAATAATTATTTAAAATAATTATGTAGCTGTTTCTTATATAACTTTATTTTTTTTGCAATAATTTGGCAATTGAAATTTTTTTTATTTTGCAATATTAAGAGTCCGTTTTATTAAAAAAAAATCTTTATGTAACTGTTAAAGTTTTATCCTTTTCGATGAACTGTTTCCTGAGATATCATGCTGCGAGTAAATTATGAACAAAAAATGAGAGTACAGACTCTGTCAATAATTAAAATAATTATGTTGCAAATAAATTAGCTATAAATATTAATCATTATGGAAAAAAAATTATTAATTGTTAATTTAAATAATTTCTTTTTGACTTGAACCCACAATAGTGTAGTTAACATATTGTAGTGACGTAAAATATTAGTTGTCGTAATTTTCTTACGATTTATATAATTTTTTTTTGTTATAATTTTGCTAATAATTGCTATGAAATTAAAAAAAATTACGATAATATATATAGGTTATTAGAAAATATATTAACTTTTTCTACGCCACTTTTTTCAACATAGAAATTGCTTTTCGTTTATAAATCCATAATATTTGCTTCATTAAAGTAAATTTCTCAATTTCAATAAACTAAAATCCACATTTACTTCGCTTTGACCGAATGCCGTTTCCTTTGATCAGCAATATCAACGAAATTTAATAATTCGAAAATGATACAAATTTGTAAAAGAAAAATAATGCTATTTTTAATTTTAAAGACAAAAAAAAACTAATATTGATTTTAATCTTCCAAACTTTTTCAACTTATGAATCGTTTACAGCCAACAATTGTGCTTTGCGTCAATTAAATGAATTACACTGTGGAATGAAATCTCTTTCTCGCGTTCGTTTTATAATAATTAAATAGAATCCTCTCGTTTAAACGATAAATGTACGTATATATATATATACATAAAATTAATTAAATTTAATTCTCTGCAAATACCAAAAAGTATAATACATTATAACATAATTGCTTCTATTTTTTCTCAAATGAAAAAAAAAGAAATTCTTTGAGAAAGCACTATTTACTTGAGGTACCGAGATTTCGGTCACGATTTTCAATTAGCTACAGGTTAGAATGACGAAATAGAAAAAAAAATAATTTTGCATTATTAACTTAATTTCATGGATAGGAAACGTCTATTAAGGAAAGATCTTTATTTGTTCAGATACAAGATACACGTCGAAATTGCAATTTTAATGTCACCTATTTTGCTCTATTAAAAAAATTTTTTTTCAAATGTATGGTTAATTATTTTTTTCTCTTTGTAAATTTTCACTTGGGTGTATGATTATTCTTCAATATTCCAATTATTATTTCATTTCCCGTTGACAACAGCTGGGAATAAAACTGAAATAATCTTTATCGAGTATATAATTACATATACTTTTTTGAAAAAGAAAATGAAAGAAAAAAGAAGTTTGATGAAAATGTCTAATATTTTAATATCCAAGAAATCGAAAAGAAAATCACTTGGAGCAGAAACTCAAGATTGATATCTAATAAGATCCGGATAAAAAGTTTTTTCGTCGAGTGAAAATCGTCCGGTTTTACATCTGTGCGAACACGCGAGCTGACAATTTGAATGTGCGTGTACGAATGATAAGTAACGTTGAAAAATGTTAATTTACCCTGATTTCACCAATAAAAAAAATACTTAAAAAAGATTTTGTTTACTTACCCGTGACATTTTTGTCTTTGTCTTTCTTGGACCCACAAAGCGTCGCCAATGTGATGGGTACCACTTTGAGCGCCCCCCATTATTTCAGTGTCTGGAGTATCTTTAAAAAAATTTGTCGATTATGGATTGTACATAAAAATATCCTAACATCGACTTCTTTACAATTAATTCTGATGTTAAATAAAGGTGTATGTGTTTTTAAATAAAGACTTTTATGAGATACGGAGTAGAATAGGATATTCGTAGTTTAATTATTGGTTAACAAATGGATTTTATGGGAATTGAAAACAATTTATTGCAAGGTTGAGTGTTGATAAAAAAAAGGATTTTACGAAGCAAAAAAAAATAATTCAATCAACGAACAAATGTTGATAAAAAAAATAATCCTTTTCAGAGGTTGAATATTTGTTAACAACAAGATTTTATGGGAAACAAAAAAATTCCATTCCAAAATCAAATATCATTAAACAAAGGGATTCTATCCATAACTAAAAAAAATCCATTCCTAGGTGGAAGTAACCAAATATTTATAATCAAAGAATTTTATGTGGTGCAAGAAGTTTCACTCCAAAGTCGAATATTACTTAACAAATAATTGTATGAGAAACAAAAAAAGTATCCATTCCAAGGTGGAAGTAAGGGAATATTTTTACGAGATACAAACAAGTAATAAATTCTAAGGTTAGAAAATTCAGCTGCAATGTAAACAAAAATAATCCATTTCTGGATCGAAGTAACTGATTTTTGTAAACAAAAGAATTTTATGTGAAGCTAAAAAAGTAATCTTGGGAAATAAAAAAGTGATGTATTTCTGGATCGAAATAATCGACTGTTGGTAAACAAATACGGTAATGTACAAATTGATCCTTACCACTTATATTTTACTGTCTTAAATAATAAAAATCGTCTCCATCCCAACGACGATTTTGCAATAGACACATATCGCATTACAACCACCCACATGCACAAACGCGCGAAAAGAAAATCATGTTAACGAATAGGTTTGAAATTGATTGAACTACTTTGGCTTATTAATTGAGCGAAATCTCACGATAGACTGCCAAGTTTTCTTAGGCTCGAGAGCATTACCGTTGCGGTTCCAAGTGGAGGAGGTGGAGAGAAAATTAACTATCTTTCTCTTTCTCTTTCTTTCTCTCCTACAGGTGAGATATTAATGATTATTTTAAAGAGAAGGGGGGAGTGGCAATTAGAAATCTATTTTAAGCGTTCGAGGGTTGAAGAAAGAAAATGTTCCTTTTTTTATTTTTATACTTAACGTATATTTTATTTAATTTTATATCAATAATTTTATTTTGATAATATTGAATTTATTTGATATTTTACATTTGGGATGTGTATCTGGCTTTAAATTTTATTGAAAATTTGTAACTTTGTTTTATTTTCTACGTAATTATACATATTTATGCAGATGCATAAGTGCAGATTCCTATAATTGTAAATATAAAATCTTCATTTTTGAGTACATAATTTATAGAATTATAGAATTATGTAATCGTATATATATGTTAATAAACGCAGATTTCTATAATAATAGGTATTTTAACGTATTATACCACCGTCCATCATTATTTTCTAAATATTTTTTAATAATAAAATATCATCTCCCATCGAATTCTTATTTTTACAATTTTTTTTAAATAGAACGAATCTAAAGTAAATTTTTCACAGTAATTGTATATCTGAAAAAAATACATTTATTTTCTCGTACAAACATACGTTATGAAAAAAAAAAGTTTTTTTTAATGTACAAATATGCATTGTTTCTTTTGTTAATTGTATACTAATTAACTTACTGATTTTAATTGAGATAATTAATCTAAATGAAGAAATTATATAGAAATAATAAGTTGAATTGTCATTTCTTTTTATAAAATTACAAATATACTTGTCGGAAAAATTAATTAAGGTTATATTTCTAAGCTGAGCAGTTCGATTCTATTTTTGTCCTTTTTAATTAGATTTTCAATTCTCGCCAATTGAACGAGTTCGTCTACTTAATTGTGGAATCGGAAATTTTTTTTCTTATTGTACACGCCTATATGTACGTCTCGTTTACGGTTAGCTAGCCTTTGGGGTTAAATTCAATCTGTTGTGTAAAAACAAATTCTTTTTTATTATCTTTCCAATTGTTAAACAAGCGAAATATAAATAATTTGCGTAGATTGAATAAACAGTCCAGCCTCAAAGAAATGGAGAGGTGTCTATAAAATTTTTAATAATTTTATTATAGTTAAATTGTTTTAGTTGCAAAAATCAGTGAACAAAAGTTTGTTTTAACATTTTTTAGAAATTACGCAAAAACTAAATAACTATTACAATGTCAAAAAATAGTCAGGGCATGTCTGGAGATTCTTTTTAATCTAACAAAATTTATTGTTAATAATGAAGATCAAAAATTGTATTTTTCAAATAATTTTGCAAAAATTTAATAATCTTAAAAAATTAAGGTTTATTTAATTTCTTTACTTTTCTTTCAACAATAAAACTGAATAAAGTGTTTCAAAAAAGTTACTTCTTATTTTTATTTATATGTACCTTTATTAAGTACGCATAAAAATTTGCACGAGTAACCTAAAAATAATAACAAAAAAGAAAAAATAATTCAACTATCTAGAGCGATCGCAATTCTTAAACGGAAAGACGTTGACGAATTCAGAAAAAAATTATATAAACGGGATACCAAACACATTACAAAATACTATTTCCTTTCCGTCTATACACCCGAAAAGAATTCAATTTTCACAGCAAACGCGGTTGACTCGTTCGATTTTTCAGGACAAATAGCTGCGTTGATACATACGTGAAAAAAAAATTTCTAAAAAAATTTGTTATTATTAAAAAAAGGAACACCAGGATTCTCTTACGGATTGTATCGTGTTCTGTTCCGTCCTGCTTACTATGCGCACACATACACACTACATGCGTAGGTAGAGATTGTCGAGTATAGTCTCCACAGTCTGATACCTGCTCGCGATGAGTAACCAGGTTACGAGACTCGATTATCGCAGAAGAGGTTTTACGGAAATGAGCCAAGATCTTGTACACGTACTCGAACAACTAGGCGAGCGCAGCAGCATCAATTCATTTTTTTCTTGCGTGGTACGCGTCTCTCTTGTGTAGTATGTTTTAATTACAACAGCCTAATCGAGTAATAGACGAGTAATTAAGTACCTGATGCTTTCTTATTTTTTTGTTGGTGTACGAATTAATTTAAAGTATAAAATGTAAGTAATAAAAAGTTGGGGGTGCGTTACGATGGTGGACTTTGGAGTTGGGGTTGGTTGATTGAGTGATGGGGTGTTATAGGTCAATTTAGAAGTGATTGATGAATCAATCAATTGAATTTTAATTGATTCATGATTCAATTTGATTGAATGTTGGAATCGTGATTCAATGTTATTGAATGGTTACAGTGTGATTTAATTTTATTACTAAATGATTGAGTAATTATTATATATTTAGTATTGAGTGACAGAAGTAACAATCAAATCTGTTATCGAGTACCAGAAATTAATTTAATTTTATTGGATTTTTGTTTCATTATTCTATTTTATTTTTGAATACTGGTGTCATGATTCTATTTAGTATTTACTGCATGTTATCAGTCAGAAATATCAATCAATTTAATTACTATAATTTAATTAGTAACAATTTGAATGATAAAATTAGGATATACAATTTTAGTATTCATTATATATATTCAAATTCAATTAAGTTTTGAATTTACTAACTTATAATCCGCAATACTATTATAAGTAATAAAATGGAATTGAATCAAATAAAAAATTCTATGAAATAGAAGTTTATTCGAATCAAATTAACTATTTCCAAAATAAATACAATATTTTTTAAATCTCGCAAGTATATATTGAGTCCTTATAGGAACCACCTTGAAAACAAACTATTAATTAATGTTTTAGGTGGATGTGTTATGTAAGAAAAAAGTTCCTAAGATCAATCCATGCTTAGACCTGCTCTGTATACATTATTTTTTATTTGTGGGTGGCTCTAATACTTTGTGCATTACTAATTATGACAATAAACGAATTTGATTTGATATGGTAATTTTTCAGGTGAAGGTGTCTTCAGTATTTTTCTTATTATTTATTATTTCTTATTAATTTCGAAGCTAAAATATGAAAAAAAGAAATTTGTTCATATTCTTTAAGGATCATTTGTCACTTGGATTGTCTAAAATTAATGATCCTATCTTTTTGACGTATATTTTGGCAAAAGAAATCACTATGAACTGAAAAATCCCCGTCTCTTAAAGGTTAATTAATAATACAAGTCAACTGATGCAAATACAATAATATTTAATTCCACCTTTAAAAATTTAACCTTAACAAAATTATCATTAACTCTATAATCATTTTTTCTGCTTACAAATACAAGTATTGAAGTAAATAAACACAACACACGCAATTGAGTGAAAATTAAATTTTTTTTTTACTTTTCCACTTACTTACCATTGTCTCTCTTCTTTTTCCTTGCTTTATTCTTTATTATACTTTGTTGTCTAACGAGCAGCAACTTCCTCTTAATTTATGCTTTTCATGAAATGTGTACACACACACACACACATATATACATATACATATATATATATATATATATATATATTCATGTACCTTGAATTCCCTCTGATTTATGATCCTCTGCAAGTTTGCAGGCCAAGATGCGCTTAACACTTTCGAGTTGCTGCAATTTTACTGACATTCAGTCGCGGATTATTCATATATTTTTTTTAATAGAAATTTTGTTTTTTTTTCGTTGCAGATGTATGAATATATTTTGAGTGTGTATGAAGATTTCATTATTGTTTCTTAATAATGGAGATTAATAAATGTATATTTTTATTAATTTAGTCTAAACATAGTTTTAACATTTTCTTGCTTTTGCAGTAATGCAGTCTAAAAAAGCATTGCAGCAATTAAGTCCAAAACATTTTTTCCAATTTTTTTAGTTTCTTTTTAAAAATTAAAGTTAAAGAACTATTTCTATAATAGAATCTATAATAGAAAGTCATGTTAGTGACGTATTCGCGAAGAATTCATTTATTATTTATTTTCAAAAGAATTTTTTTGTAGCATATGTATGAAGATGTATTTTTGCATTCACATGTTTTTATAAAAAAAAAACATTGATATCGAAACAAACTAATGAATTTTGACTTCTAATTACATTGTTTCTGCTGCAACTAGTCTCTTTCAAACTTGATTTTCTAATTTAACTTCCTTTTTTTCGATGTGCACTTTCATACGTGCACAATTCGTTATACACGATTATGTACCAGTTAGAAAGTCATGATTAAGGTCAAAATGAAAGAGAGAGAGGGAATGGATTGACTTTGTTCAGAAACTAGAACTAGTCGAAATTCAAACTTATTCTTAAACATTTTGAGCTTAAGTGATACCATTATTTGAATATTAATAACGAACATTTTTAGTTAAAAAATCGTTGCATATTATTGGTTTTATAGGGTGAAGAAAGTAAACAAACAATATTTTCTAATCCATTGCAGAATGTATTATAATGTTATTAAAAAATGTTTCCAATTGTTAATAATGAATTTTTTTGTCCGTGTGATCAAAAGAATATGATGTCGATTTTTGGCAGATGATACCTTAATTTTAGTACTAACGATGAATTTCCTGTGTACCATTTACTAATTATGGTAATAGTACACGAAAAGAATTTTCGAATACAAATTACCGCGGACAACACGGTGAACTTGGCACCTGTATCAGCTGTTCGAGAAAAATTAACCTAAAACATGATAATATTTATAAGAAAATTACCAATATATTTCCGCATTCTCACGGTAATTTATATTCAAAAATTCCGAAAGATGGTTATATCCATCGATCATTCTGTATTAAGATTAACCACACTATAATATTTTCACTTTCCCATTGTTTCTGCAATGATCATATTTTTTAAATCTAAATAACATTTAAGCAAATAAGATATATTAATTTTCGAAAAATTTCTGATTGGCAGAGGTGACTGTCGAGTATTACAGAGGTCTTCCCAGGATCACCCTTCCATTGCCCTCGAGGCCCGAAAAATCCATGTTCACGCTGAAACCGATCACCCAAACAGTCGGCGATTTCCTCGACATAATCAAACAGGAAGATCCTGCCGTTGTTGAAGCAAGCGTAACCTCTACGGGTAATGGACTCCGACTACCTTTTCAATATATACTAATTATTCAATACACACAGACACAAAAGATAAACACATCTATTGGCAGAAATATACTCTACACACCAAGACGCATTACACAATTAAGGAGATGTTGTGACACATTTTGAAGGGATCTACACCTTTCAACCCACCAATTATATCTAAAATATTAACTTAAAAATCTGAATAAAATTCTAAGGGCCTGACGTTTTTAAAGAAAAAAATCATTTTTTGTAATAATTGAGTAAACAATTTTGTCTCGGTAATTATTAGTCAAAAAATACATAAATTTTCAACCCAAATATCGTAATTAAAATATCGATTGAAAAATCTGAAAATTTTTGGTTTATTGTTGAAAACATGCCTGAGGGCCTAATGGACAAGATTAAAAAAAATTCATTCTTTTGTTTATAAAAAATATTAAAAATGACAATTTTTGTGTCCGACATCTCCTAAGAGCATTTGAGAAAAATTTTTACTATTATTTACTAGAGTTAGAGAAAACTGACTTTTCGTACATGTGCGAAGGAATAAAAAAAGTATTATAAATGTGTTTTTGGATAATAATATTAGAAATTGAAGGTGTGTGTGTTTGTAGAGAAAATCTGACTTAGCTGTGGCGAATAGCAGACGGCTGTTCACCGCGGTATCTATTTTTCTCTACAAAATACGCCTTCAATTTTCATATTATACGAACCAACTGTAATTGTTACATAAATCTTTGTATCATTTTATACGTGCGAAATCTTAGTTTCCTATAATCTGACTGTCTTAAATAATATAAATATTACAAAGAAAATTTTTCTCAGACTAGGGGGCGTTGATGCGCTGCGAAGCATTACTACATGCATAGTTTAATGTAAATTTGTTGATTGGGCTTTATGTAGATTAAACTATTTAATAATTTGCCAAATAATTTGAAACCACTAATTACCAAAGAAATAGAAAAGAAAATTAATTGAATGGATACTTAAAAAAATATCCGATCTAAAATCGTTTTTATGCACACGATTATTAAAATGCGTTGTTTAAATAAATAAAAAAGGGTAGTAATGTTGAATTAAAAAACCATTATTATTTTCAATATTTCATATTGTAAACTAAATTACTTAATATAGTGCTTAGTTGTAAGCAGATCAACTAATCAGTCCCACTGACACGTGACAGTGGCTCCCTCTATATAATGTGTAGTGTCACGTAAACATGGTTAATTCAATAAAATTAATAATTAAATATTACTTTACGTTTTTAGCCGGCGTGAAAATGGGTAACACGAATAGGATAGAGACAATGTTGATGGACGATTTTAATTTAGTAATAAATGATAAGGTTTACCCTGTTTGTCCACCGATCCACATAGAACATCCAAAGGTAAAGTATTTTTTTTAATACATGTATTGTAATAAAAAATCAATTAAATTTCTGATTCGTCAATAATTATTCCGAAAAAAGCTCGATTTTTACGGATTTTTATTGAAGTAATTACTCAACACGGCCACTAAATGTCGAAGTATAATCTTAAAAATCCAAAAGATAAAAGATTTTTTGTTACGAATCTGATACACCTTTTTTTAATTATAAATTCTAGGGAATATTAATCCAAGAATAAGTATCAATTAATTTCTAAAATAACTTATAGATAAATTTTCAATGGTTTGAAAAGTGATTTCACAATTTGCTCGAAATTTGATTTTAAAATTAATTTTAATGCAAAATGATTATTAAATTGAATAAAAAATGTTTTTCTCGTAAACTACAATTAATGCTTCATTCTCAAAAGTCAAATAAAACTATCTTGAGCAACCTTTTCTCTCTCTCATCCTCTAGGAAAACTTGAGGCAACTGCAAGATTTGCAAGCCTTAGTCAATCAACTATACGAGACATTCAACGCCCGCGAGTATCACGCCGAATTAGAACGAGAGGTTATGTTGCAACTCGAAGAAGTGAGAATCGAACTAGAACCAATGGAACAGGTATAACACAAATCGAATGAGAATCCGTAACGCATTACGTCACATTCGTCAAATTGAAATTTTTTCACAGACTCTACTCGACATCGAGCAAACAGCGGCACGAAGATCTCACTTAGCCTCTTGGGGTGTTCTCGTAATGATGTCTATACAATTTGGTTGTTTAGCTCGACTTACCTGGTGGGAATACTCATGGGACATTATGGAGCCTGTCACATATTTCGTTACGTATGCGACAGCTATGGGGTGTTACATATATTTCCTCATGACTAAGCAGGTATGACTAAAAAATATAAGTATTATTACTTAAATTAACCTACGTTGACAATTATTGCTTTATATGAAGTTGTACGTGTATGTATATTTTAAAAGAAATGGAGTAACGGCGTAACGCTAATTGTAACGCTTGTGAATAACTTTGACTTAAATTGGTAAAAAAAATTTTGATGTAGAAAGGCTGAATCCGGGTTTCGGTGGTGAAATTGCACCTTCTTAAAATATACGTATGTATGATACAAAATTTGATAGGGGTCGGAAAGAAACTCCTACAACCAAATTATGTAATACAGTGTTTGAATTGATTTGAAATAATTTTTTTATGTTTCTCTTTTACTTTGTTATTAAAATATTACTTATGTCAACTGTAGTATAACTAAATTAATTAATATTTTTATCGGTCTTACAGTCAATAACAAATTAAATATATGGGCAGGCAGATTGCCCCTACTTATAATCACCCCCGAAGAATCTATAAAAATAAAAATAAAAATAAAAAATTAAAAATTAAAAACTTTAACTGAAAATAAAATAAATTATTAATAAAGCAATCTGACTTCTTTTACTTTGTATTTTTCTGACGCCTATTTGCATACAAAACTTTTGCAAAAACTTGCAGAGGTAGGTTATTGTCTAGCAACTAATCACAATTTTTTGTAGGTAACATAACCATAAATGTCGTCTATAAAAAATTGTTTATTTTTTATATAATTTTTTTCACATTCTTGTTTTTGAGGTACCAACCTTTAAATTTTTTTGAGTTATGATTTTAAAGTTTATGAGTTTGAACAATATTTTTGTGTGTATTTTCCCGCTTTTTATTTTGGTAATATTTGAATGAAGAATTTTAATATGAAACGTTTAAATATTATAAAAAATGTGATGTTTTAACCATTTTTTAAGCTACTAGTAAATTATAATATTACATTCTGAAGGCTTAGGTGCAGTATTTATCGTGAGAATCTAATATTAATATTAATCTAATATTAATTTTTGTGAAATACCAATAAATAAATAATTTTATTATATTTTTATATTTTTGTTATAAAATACAAAATTAAACGGTATATGAATGGTATTAGGTTACATTAAATCCAATAAGAAAATAATATACATTCCTAAAATGTTAATAAAAAACTTATGACAATGATGTTTTAGTTTAGAACCAAGTTTGGATGACCCACCGTTTAAAAAAAATCATTATTGCTATCAAAAACAATACATTAGAAACATTTTTTAGAGTTTAAACGCTTATTGCAACTCACAACAAGGGTATGAAATAATTATGTAAAAGTTAAATAATTTTTTTGGACCTGATATTTAAGGTTATGTAATCTACAAAGAACCTTCTCTGTGATTTTTGGTAAAATAAAGCCAAAAAACACGTTTTTCGACCTTAGTGCGCATGCGTATGGTGTGTCATACGTACGTATTCAAAGTAGGGACCACAGAAACCAGGTTACAGCCTTTATCATTTTTTTTTGTTGGAGATACGCGATATTTATGGTGTAATTTCTTCATTTTTTAATTGTTGATGCAGCAGGTATTTTATTTATTCAATAATATCTACATATATTTGTGTCAAGTAAATTTTGCTTTGCTTCGTATGCGGCAATATGTACTGACGAATTGTTCGAATAAAAAATTAAAGCTTTTATTTGATCCTAGTGAAAACGGAAGATTTTGAGGTTCGGTGAACCTTTTTTGCTCAAATATAACCGAAACTTACAGAAACATTGGTCATGTTTGGTGATAAAAAGAAATTTATTTATAAGAAATATAAAAATAAATTAACTGTATACATTATTACAATAATCTAATACGTAATATACATTGTATAAAGTATTAACTTACATATTGTACTTTCATTATGTTCGCGTGCGTTCTATAATGCAAAATGACGACTTTGGTTATTGTATCTGGAAGCGCTAAATAACATATATTATATTTTTTAAATACTTCTAAAAATGAATGGAAAAATAAATATCTTAAACGATATTTTAATTAACAATTTATAGAAAATGGCGGATAATTTAAAAATGGAAAATGAACGATAAGATTAGTATTTTTTTACAAATATATCTGATTGATATAAATTAAAGATCTATTGAATATATAACAACAAGTTCAAATTCAGAAATTTCCCTAGTTCGAAATTGACAATTTCTGGAATACGCTAAAATGGCTTGTACAAACCTCTTACGTTATGATTCCTCAAGAGTATTAGTTTTCCTCGGTAATGAAACTGTTACCTTAATTACAAGATCTTAGTCTCTAGCCCGAACTCGGCTCTGTACACGTGCAATTATCCTAACCAAGTTATAAGTAGAGCTTGCGAAATTTTTTTTTTTAAATTGATTTTAAGACACTCCGATTAAATTAAATGTAGGGTGCGGGTGAACTGGACATTCTAACCATTACAAATATTTTTTCTTTTCTCTTCTTTCGAACGCGGCTCTATTATTAATTTCTAGACGAATCAGGTAAGACACAACCTTATTATTGTTATTTTCCTTTTTTTTTATTTCAAACGAATTTTTAAAAGCTCGTAGATTACTCTGTTTCTTCTTTTTTTTCGTTTTCACGACGGTGAACGTTAATGTATGATATTATTTCCGAATATCGTTTACATAGTTGATTCATATACATTATGAGTGTCGATGAATGGTTATCTTTTTTTCTATCATTATTTTCAATTTTTTAATCGAATTTTTGCGCTTCGAAAGACAGTGTGTATTAGAAAATTTTATTGATCAGTGTGTGTGCATTTGGTAGCGATGTATATACGTAGCTCATTTTTTAGCGAGAGGTGAGATATCCTGTTTTTTTTCCTTTTTCACCCGCACCCATGTTTACATATACCTTGTTTATGAAAAAAAAAAATAATTGGTAACAATTATTATGATCTGCACGTTTTCAAGTGTTAGCTTTTTTTGGATCTATACAAAGCGAGTTGAGAACAGACACCATTACACCATTATCTTTATGATTATTTTATTCGACGACTGGGATACATGCAATATTGAATGTTTAGTAATAAGTAAAATATGAGATAGTAATATGTGGTAGATATATATGTGAGTTGACTTATATTGTATTTTAGAGGTTAGGAAATAGTGCAATTTTTATAATTTAGAGGTTAGGAAGAAGGTAAGTTCGTGTGTGTCTGTTACTTTTGAGGTTAGACAGTACTATTATTTAGTTTTTACGTCTACTTTTTTTTAGTTTAAGGAGACGTCGGACTCATAAAAGGTTATTTTTAATATTTTTTTATAAACAAAAGAATGAATTTTTTAAAAAATCCTGTCTATCAGGCCCTTACACGGAGAGAAGAAACAGACTAGCGTTGTAGGTTAGGCTGTCAGCGCAAAGTTGCAGGATGTCATACCGCGATGGTATGGCCGCCCTGCCAAAAGTTTCCATAGGCATCATAGGTGAAAACGCGCAGGGGGCGTGGCTAAACAAGCAATAGTATGACGATCATACCAACGTGGTATGGAATCACACAAAAGTAGCATGGATATCGCGCAACCATAGCACGATTTCACGGCGGGTAACGGTTGCAGAAACGTTCATACAACGCTGGTTTGTTTCTTCTCTCCGTGTAGGCATGTTTTTAACAGTAAACCCAAATTTTTTCAGTTTCTTAAATCGATATTTTAATTACGATGTTTGGGTTAAAATTTATGTCTTTTTTCACTAATAATAACCGACCCAAAATTGTTTATTCAATTATTATAAAAAATATTATTTTGTCTTAAAAAATCGAAACGTCAGGCCGTTTCTTATGTTTTAAACTATCCTTATGAATTTTTCTAAATTTTTAATTCAATATTTTAAATATAATTGGTGGGTTGAAAGGTCTAGATCCCTGCAATTTGGGTTCGACATCTTAAGGAGCTTACTTACCCGGTGGATTACCGACCGAGCCAAAAAAAGAAAATTATTACATTTATTTTAAAAAATACGCACTTTTATATAAAACCCGAATACAGAAGCACTAGATAATTAAATAATAAGTAATTCTACAAAGTTCCAGGTTAATACGACAAAGACACCCTAAAAAATTCGTGCTCCGAAAATGTATGATATTCCATAATTTTTCGGCGTAGAAATTTTTTAGCGTGTCCTTGTCGTATTGATCTGGAACTTTGTAGAATTACTTATTATTTAATTATCTAGGGCTTCTGTATTCGGATTTTGCATAAAAGTGCATTTTTTTTTAATAAATAGAATAATTATCTTTTTTTGCTCAGTCGGTAACCTACCGGGTATGCCACCTCATTTAATAAAAAAGAATCCTAGAAGAAATAAAACTATTTTGAAATTAGGCAATTTTTAGGTTGCCTAAAATAACGTTTCGTAAGTGCTTTCGTTTCCATTAGGGAAGGTAATTTTTATTTTTTTCCGTAATGTTCCATACTTTGGAGGTTAGAAATGTTTATACTTTAAAGGTTAGAAATGTTTATACTTTAAAGGTTAGAAAAAATTTCACTCTTTTTAAGGTTACTTTTAGATTTTATAATTTACAAAATGCTGATACTTAGTATTTTTCGTTTGATTTTGTAATTTAAATGTTAGCAAAAACTGACACCAACTTTTTCCGTCGGTTTATACGATTAAGAGTTTATAAAGTTGCAGACAGCTAATCATCTTATTTTTATGACACATCACACATTAAGGAGGCTAGACAAAATTATAAATTTTTTTGTTTCATTACTATTTGTGATTTATAGGCCGATTTTCACTTTATCACTAAATTCCTGAGGATAAACAACGATACATTATTTATTTTATCCAAATAACCAACTCAATAAATCGATTCGACCTAACCTCATATTTTTTCTTAATTCATTCAATACAGTACAATATATTTATATCTCAAAGTTAAAAAATCTGATAATTATTAAAAAAAAACCGCTTTTTTAAATGTATAACAAAAAAAGACAATTGCGTTTATCCCAGTCGTGCCAATTAAAAAAAAATCTATAGCAACGCTCATATACTTATATTTACGCTTGACAAAAATTATTCCACAACGATTTGAAAATTTTTATATTATATTCATAAATCGCTTTCCAAGCTAAGCTTTAGATCATTGCTCGCATATATATATATTTATATATACACAATGTTTTCTTACGGCGAAGGTCGCGAGCTGTATACGAAAAAAAAAAACAGCAAACGCGCACGTAACAATATGACATTGATTTTTTTTGTTACGTCGCAAGAAAACATTGATAATATCCAGTATACGATTCAAATACAAAAGAAAAAAAAATTTAGTCACATCAATAATTTATTCCTTTTTTCTTTTTTCTTTGGAACAGGAGTACATGCTGCCGGACGTTTTTCGGCGCGAACACCTGATCGGACTCCACAAAAAAGCGAAAAAAGTGGGTTTCGATTTGGCGCGTTACAACGCATTAAAAGAAGAAGCGTACGAGCTGGAGACAATGTTGAAATTGATACGCGGTCCTATGCACACGCACCAAGCGGTGATCGAGCGTCGTCGTCGCGAAAGACTCGAGAGATCACGGAGCAGCAGCAGTAGCAGTTCTTCCTCGTCACGATCACCGAGCTCCTCTCCGTCACCCAGTCCCGAGCGTACTACGAAAAAGGCTGTGATTTCGCATTAATTTTTTTTTCTGTCTTTTTCTCTCGACATTTTCTGTTTTTACGGGTGCGTCGTTTGACGAGGATGTTTTCGAGGTCGGTAATTCAGATTTCTCGGTTTTCAGGGGATGTCGGTATTGGGCCAGAGGGATTTGGGTTTGGGAGGAGTTGAAGGCGAATTTGGTGAAACAATTAAAAAATAAAACATTATCATCAGTTGGTAACTTTTGGGTTGCTAAGCTATCGATTTAGATATTTGAAGATAATATTCGATAAAAAAAGATAAAACATTTAAAAGAGAAAAATTAATAGAATTTTTAAAATATCATTATTTTTAAGTAAAATAATTATTGGTCGGTAAGTTATCGAAATACTGTAAGAAGTTATCAATCTGTATTTTAAAGATAAGTTATTTTTTAAAGTATAATTTATTGATGAATAAGAATTGCTTAATAAGTTTTACGTCGGTAAATTATCAACCTAAGTTCAATTAAAAAACTGAAAATATTCACATTCAAATAAGAAATTAACGAACATCATTATTCAAGAAAATTCATTTTTTTAATATAAAACTTCAATAAATAAGACTTAGTCGGTAACTATATTAAGTCGATAAGTTAGCGATTTAAAAACTAAAAAATGATTAAGTAAGAAATTGAAAAAAGTTTATAATCTCGTAACTGTTCAGTCAGTAAGTTATCAAATTAAAAAAATAAACAAAATTAGAAATACGTCGTTCTTTTTACTTTTTTAAAACAAGAGGAACCTCTCTTGTAAGAAATCAGGTAATTATTTATATTATAAGAATTGTTCGGTTTTCTAAATTTTGAGTTAATATAATTAGCGACACGTTGAAATTTCAATCCCAACAATCACATTTTAATAACTTCTTCACTGTGTTCAAATTTTTACTTCAACATTTTAAATTTTCGTGATCTATAAAAACAGATCCCTGTAATTTATAAAACCGACATCCCCTTTCACGTACATTGAATGATCAATCAATTATTCAAATTTCAAACAAATTCAAAATACTTGTTAATCGGTAAAATAAAAACCTTAACAACATCCTCATGTCTGTGAATTAAAGAAAAAAAAAACATTGGACGAGTACAGTGTACTTAATGGATATGTATGTGCGTGCGTGCGCGCGCGTGTGAGTGTGTGTGTGTGTTACACTCGTCGAAAAAATCGAAAAAAGAAAACGAATCTTGCATCACTAAGTAATTGAATTCGATTTTTTCATCGAGATTTTCACGGAGACTTATTGTGATCCCAACGAAAGATACTTCAGGAATAACAAAAAAAAATATTTCATCTATCGTTTTTCTTCATAAATAGAATGTATATGTATATATATATATATATGTATATGTATAAAATTGTAAACTTTTTTCTTTTCCGTATTGATTGTACGAAATACATTTGTGAAAGATTCTTTTTAATTTTTATATAATAATGTATGCGAAAACTTTGTAAGCGAATCATGTAATTTGTTGTTTTTTTCTGAAAAAATTGCAATGAAGTTTTAGAAAAATACGAGTATTTACATTTTTTATCATGGTTGATTTGCAACTGTACCAATGCAAAACTCACTTTAACGACATATAATTTATTTGATAAAGAAAAAAAACTGTTATTATTCAAATTTTTTGAGAAATTCTTCCATTTTTCTTTGTTAAAATATGCTGTTGTGCAATTTGGTATTGTTTGACTTTATTTCTATGTTTGTTGCTGAAGAAATTTAGTGTTTTCTAATAAAATATTTATTTCACAAAAATCAATGAAAACAAATAAATACTTGGTAGATTGGAATAATTATTATTGTTTAATTCAGTGAAATATTTTATTAAAAACACTTCATTGAATTGACTAAATGTTCTTTCTAATTACAATGTCAACTGAGTATCATTAAAATCTTAATTACAAACACTAACCTTCGAATACAAATGTAGAAATGATTCTGATATATCTTCTATATCAATATGTCGTAAACTTTTTCTAAAAAGATTATTATATTATCATATACATTTGTTTGACGAACTAATAGAAATTTTGTTTTTGTAAATTTCTATGTTAATATTTATCACGTTCTTACTAGCTAAATCACTTGTAACAACTGATCCTTGTAATCCATGATTGGACACAATAACAATCTTTTAATATCTTTATTTTATTTTTAAAAGCACGTACTATATCTGTATTTCATGTCAATAATTATAATATAATTATAAAACATTTAATTTTTAAAATACTGCATTGGTTTAAAAAGTGTAACATAAGTTGTACATTAAATTAAATTAATTAATTTATTTTTTACTGATGAATCTACTATATGATATTTTAACCAGTGATAGTAAAGAATCTCTAAAAATAAAACATACACATATATATATACACATAAACATTCGAAAAATCTACAGATAAATTATCGACTATTATGGTAGATTTATAAGACAGCGAAGGTTTTTAAATATACAAAAAAATATTTCGAATTTATAAAATCCTGCGTGTGTAATAGGGAATTGTTGAATTGTTGTGAGGTCTTCATTACCGCCTTCTAATTGTCAAGTATTCATTTCTGATTGAAAGTAATCTTTGATCGAACACTACAATTTGTTGTCCAACACCTGTCGATGCTCGATTAAAGAAAAAATAAATTGTATTGATGTACGGGTGGTAATGATAACTGATAATCGTGATGTAATGTACCTTAAATTCAATGACGGATTCCTTAGCCACTGTAGGTTTAATATCTTATATTTAAGAATTTACAACTAGAGATGAGACTATTTAAACGAGTTAAGTAGTGTTGTTTATCAGTGTACAGAGACACCGGTGCTCACTATTGAGATATACCGTAGAGTTCTATATAATATTGAATTTTACGAGTATGCTGTGCCATTATTATGTTTCCTTATGTTTTTCTCAGAGTGCATAGTTAACAAGATCATTATTTTTTTTTCTTTGGACAGGATGCAAGTATTATTAATATCTTCTGATTTTCAAGTTGATTTTCATTAAACGCTTGTGTGTAACGTCATAAATGAATTTACAAACAAATGACCAAATAAGCAGGATATTGTAAAATTATTAATTGAATCTCTTCTCCTGTGAAACTTTCTTGAATTGTATATTGAAGATACGTAAACTTATCCTTGTTTTATACTGTAAATGTATAATATTTTTTGTATTTCCTATAAGTGTGTGCGCGTGTGCCGAGTGATATAACACTAAAAAAATTGTTACAATTGATTATATGAAAAATAATCTATATATACATAAAGTAAAAAAGATACAATGAAAATACCGAACTCTATTCTCATAAATCTACGTTTGTAAAATCTTTATTTTTCTTTCGATGAATCTTGTAAATAACATACTTTGCCTTTTTATCATTATAAGGAACTACATTATACTTTTTGTAATAAAAGGAAAAAAGAAAATGAAATCACGTGTAACATCAGGTTTTACAATTCTGTTTGTATCTTTTGTTTTATTATTTATTTTTTTTGGTTTATTCTTTGAATTCTTTTCTTTACACTCGTAAAAGAATTCACGCTCTTTGACATAGAAAATTTTTAATCAAAACACGAGCTTGAGCAATCACAAATATGAATGCGAAAAAATTTTTGCTAATCTATACATCTATAATACAAATAGATTCAAGTTTTTAGGCTTCCTTATAGAGTAATTCGAATGAAAAATTATCTGCGTCTTTAACTAAACGAAATTTTTCAACGCTTTTTGCACGCTTAACTAAGAAACAAAACAAAAAAAAAAGAAAAATTAACTATATATACTCTTATAGGAATGAAGAAAACTATACAAGACATCAGAAAACATAGTATTAGGATATTTTTAGGTAAAAAAAATAATAAAACAAACTCTTATATAAAGAAAGACTTTTTTCTAATAGAGTATATAACATTTTTTCGATCATTATCTATCTCTATCTCTCTTTCTCTCTTGTAGATAAATATAAATGAAAATTTCACTTTCATCCGTCCGTTTGATTTTTCACATTTTATCCATAGTAAAAAAAAGTTGCTAGTACTTACAGAAAATAAAAATTTTGAGATTGTTGAGAGTATAGATTAAAAGGAAAATAGAAATCACGATTTTAACAATTTTTGCACTACGTCATAGAAATTACAAATTAAAAATCTATTTAATCCTTCGAAAAAGATTTCTCTACTAAAGTGCGAATTATATAATAAATTAGTTATACGCATTATCTGAGAATGAAAAGTTTTCGCACTTTTTCCTATAGTGCCAATTTTTCCCATTCTATATCCTATCGCTGACTAACATTGTAATATAAAATATAAGGAAGTTGGTACATTTTTCTTTTTTCGATGCTCTAATTTTGTGCTTACTTCGCCATTAGAATTTGTTCAAAAATATTTTTATAGATAAAGAGAAAAGGAAACAAAGATTATGTGACTGTGTACATTAGTTTTTAAGCATCGAAAAGAAAAAAATCGTACTCATTAACAAAGTAAATTTTATGAAGAAATTTCAAATTGCTCTCTAAAATTTTATATATATACATATGTGGTCTAAAAAAAAGGAAAATTTGTAAATATATCATTGCTGCGCAGTTACTTTTCAATCTGTGAAAAAAGCTTATTTTGGGACATTGATATGTGTTTTTAAAAGAAAGTAAACTGTTCACTGAGTGTATATAATTTAAAGGTTGTCGAATCTTTGTGTAATTGTGATGAGATTTTACGAATCAACGTTACTTCCATGTATGTTCATCCTATATATAGAATTTAAATATTGCATTAATTTATTAATCTGTCAAAAAAAAAATTGTTTGTTTAATATATATTACATCTTTTATCTCTATCTCCAAAATTCATTTTTACTCAACAATGTCAAAGAAAAAGAAATCAAGCATTTTATACTTGTTAAGCGTCTAAAAATTAATTGTCAATGATATGTTAAATGTTCTCCGATGTGAATCTTTTTTTTCCAATTATCTGAAAATGTATAAAATTGACCATGATAAAAAAGAAATTTGGCATGATCAAATATATAAACATTCTTTTTTATTTAAAAATTATAAAGAAAGAAAACGATCGTGCCCAAAAAGAATAATAATTCATCGCTAATGTTTATGTATGTAAATAGTTTTGAAATAAATACATATTTATTCAATAATTTTTTAATTATTTATATTCCTCTTTAATAATTGTGCAAGAGACAGAAAATTCAAATAATCTACTAAATAAATCAAATTCATCCACGTGACCAACGAAAATAGACCTGTCTATCTCATAGAGAAGTATTATAGATCTATAATATCTATGGTCTGTCTTCGTTAATGTGACATCCTTCTGTGAGGAGCATATGAGAAATAGCCTACTTGGAGATTTTGCCTACCCAACCCACGATTGTGCATTAAAAAATATAAACAAATTTCTATATAAAACTTTTTTGCGCGAGCCCTTTTTTAAGATAAATAATAAAATGAAATGGGTGCTGCTTGCCTGAGCACTCATGTCTCAAATGACGTTTTTACTATTAAAAGAGTTTAAATATAATCTCACTAGCATAAATCGTATGCGCGTAATGTGCTCGTATATAGTACTCGACCTAATTTTATAATTTTATTATAAAAGTAAATAAATAAATAGCTTTGTATCCGGTAGACATTTAACAGCGCTCGAAACCGTTTGTCGCATAATCGGTGCCACGCGGGAGGGTAGCACCCATTTTTTAGGACACGACCGTTATACAGGAGAGCCTTATATTTTTGTCATTGAAAAAAGTGTTATAAGTATAAGAAGCTGCTAGTACTATTTCCAGCAACATATAGGTGAAAGCATATTTAAGTATAATGAAGTTTACATTATTATTATTCGGAATTCTGTAAAAGAAAAGAAAACAAGCATTATAAATAAAAGATCAAATATTTGCCCCAAATATATTTCAAAGCAAGGAACCCAAAAGATACTACCACCGCATTGCCAAATTTTAAAACATACATTAAAAATTGCATTTAAGATCTCGAGGATGCTTAATAAGATTTTTTGGAAGTAATCTTATACAACACGTACACCATCTTTTGCTATTGACAAGTATCCACTACCTTATCCAACTGCACTTAAATTGCATAAACGAGTCATTTTATTAATTCAAATAATTCTGTATTAAAATTTTCAAATTATGAATTTACTCTACATATTAATAATTGGCAACGATGAAGAAATCTATAGTTATTTTTTTTTTATATCAAAAAATAAGAATAGTTTATTATACATCTTATAGTAAAACTTAGGACTAAATTTTGAGTATTTAATTAAGGTTATTATATATAAAAAGAAAGATGAAACTTTAATCGAACCGAATATAGTATATTATGCAAGAATTTAAAATAATATGCACACACATTACAAGAATAATAATCTGCTAAAATTTAAACTTATTGACACTCTTTTTTTTTTATTATTATTTTAACGTTGCTCTTTTTATGCTCCCAAACCGGTGCTAATCAGCGACGGAGGTCATACGATGTCTTGGTGAAGAAAGCACTTGACGCTCTTGATTCATAGTCTGGTAAAGAATATAGTGTTCAGTTTTATACCTTCTGCCTGTGTTGTTTAATAGCGTGGGTGCACTTTTCGATAATCCATTATATACATCGTCATTCGAAGCAAAACTGGCAGCTGACCAGACAACACTGAGCTTTGCAAGATCTCTACCAGATATTCCTTAAGGGGATGTCGGACCCAGAAAATGATCATTTTGTACTTTTTTTTATAAACAAATGGATAAAGTTTTTGAAAAACGCCGAACGTCAAGCCCTTAGGGATGTTTTAAATAATATACCCAAATTTTTCCAGATTTTTAAATCCATAATTTGATCACAATGTTTGGGTTGAAAAATTATGCTTTTTTTGACTAATAATTACCGACCAAACATTGTTTACTCAATTATTATTTAAGTAATGTTTTTTCGTTAAAAAATCAAAATGTCAAGCTCTTCCTTATGTTTTCAGCTATCCGTATGAATTTTTTCAGATTTTTAATGCAATATTTTAGATATAATTTTTGGGTTAAAAGGTGTAGATTCCTGTAATTTAGATCCGACATCCCGTTAAGTCATATTTGCCATTGTGACATAAAGAGCACCATTGTCAAATTATGTTAATTTGAACACACGGTTCCCTTCATTTCAACAACAGAATATGATACGAATTTATAAAAATAAAGCCTACAAGTCGTTTATGTTCCTCTCATCTAGGTAAAGAGAAATTGACCATTTCGTCGAGTCGATCGTTCACTGTCCAATCTTATTATTCGGGCGTTTCGTTTATGTGTTCACTCAATTGTTTTCGTAAGAATGCGCCAGCCTCATAGATGAATAATAGTAAACCTCGTTATGACGTTGAAGTCCCAGTCGAAAACTTTATATATGGAGGTTATACCATCGCGATCGAGAGGTGCCTCTATCTCTCAGGGATTCCTAATCCATTCCAAAAGGTTCAGCAAATTTGTTTGCAAACATTGTTTCACCTGAAGACGGAAAAAATTGTTTTAAAATTTGATACTACAAAAATAAACAAATACAAAAGTAAATATTATAATAAATATAATATATAATAATAGTAATATAATATAATAGTAACGAGTATACTTACCCATTATTCATCCAATATTGCAGCCCATCATTTAAATTAAAAATGCACAGAAGAAATAAGTGTAACCTCCAAATTTTCTATTTTCTTAAAACTTTACGTTATTGTTTAGACAGTGGCTCAGTAGCAGCTTTTCAAGTTTCAACACTGATATACGCATCACAGTGGCGCCACATGTCGACGATTTTCGGTTGTATATGCGTTATGTATATTGGGTGCCTATGCCCGAAAATTTTTTCAGTATATTGAAAAATAGTAAAAAATAATTTTGAATTTGCTATTACACATGAGTCTTTGCAAGTTTGAGAGAAAGTGAACACTATTGAGATAAATTCGCTGAGTATGGCCGAAATCGTGATCGTTTCGTTACCAGAACAATGACAACAAATATTTTTATTATATTTATTTATTTTTTATATTTTTATTAAATATTTAAGTTAAAATTAAGGTGTTCAAACAGCAAAATTTAATTTTATTATTCTCGTTTATGGAGATTGTGTAAAAAATACTTCATTACGAGCAGAATTTGTTCAAACAATAGCAGATAAAAAATGTTGATAAAAAACAGGTTACCTATAGAAGTTACATTGATGCAATTTTCTTTGCCAAATAATATATTAGTTAATAGTTTAGTTTTCATTTCAAAGTTATTAACATTTAATTATAATTTATATTAAATTAATTAAATAACATTCATTCATAATAGTAATTTATAATAGTAATAAGCTTAAAAATATTTTTGATATTATTAATAAAAAATATTGTCATAAAATACTATGGATCAATCGTGTGCTGCTGTATGCTTTTATAAATATAATTAATTAATAAATAGGAAATTTTCTTTTGAAAATTTTATAAGCAAAAATTTTTTGTAAAAAATAACACAATATGAATAAGATTTACTCGCAATATCTTATTAAAGTAGCACACATCTGCTAATTTTTGTGAAAAAAAGTGTTGGTCAATTTTGCACTACATTAATTTCATGACGATCTTTACAGAACAAATCATGTTCCAAAAAAAATATTTATATCTTTTTTATCTTAGAATTGATAACTAATATTTATATTACAGCTTTAAAAATAAATTTTACTATAGGCGGGTGGGGTCCGATTTGTCGAAGGTTCATTCAAATGAGCGCGATATTTCGAATTTTAAAAATTAAAATAACTTTTTTGTTATTTCGAACCGAGAAAATAGAATTATCATTATTTCGAAAATATAAAATCGTCAGATATTTGGTATTAGGTGCAATATTTCGAATTCCAAATAGTACAAATATAAAAACTGAAGAATGCATTACTTTCGAAATGATGATCTTTCTATTTCTCTTGATTCTAAATAATTAATATGTATTTTTAATTTTTGAAATTTGAAAAAATGCACACATTTTGAATGAGCTTCCGACAAATCGAACCCCACCCCTATAGGCTTGTAAAGAGAATATAGTAAACTTATTGTAGTCTAGTTTTAATGAAATATACATTATATTCATAGTTTTATCATTCTTTAATCAAATATAACAATATATATATATATTGCTTCGCCCCCCTGCGCGCTGCGCGCGCCAACCCCCTATTTTTAATTTCGAAAAAGGTTTTTCGTAATTGTTTATTTAAAATAATGTTTTAAATTATATTATTTTTTCACTACCATGGACACCTTAAAAATTAAACAGATTCACGCAACACCTTAGAGGTACTGCTATAGTGCATTGGGTTTTATACCAAAAATTGAAAATTTTTTTAAATACGATTATAATTAAAAATTAAAAGTTTTAACCAAAATTTAGTGTAATGAAATCAGAATAAAAATAATAAAAAATAGAGACATATTAAATGTTAAATGTAAATTTTAAACTATATGAATTCTTATAAAGCTTAAATTTATATTTTAATAATTATAAATGTTAATGAAAAATTAACTTACCAAAAATAGTATAGTGCATATACTTACTAAATTGTAGTATTTAGTAACAACTTATTAAAATTTTGGATTATTTTAAATGGATCTAAATAGAACTTCACCTCCTAAAATTAATTTATTTAATGACGAAGGATCATCGCCAAAAGTTCTATGTCATTAATATTTTGTACTTTTAGGGTAATAAAACTTTCTTCTGAAATTAATAAATTTTTATATTAATTTTAAAGAGCTATTTATAACATTTTAACGGCATATAAATAAAAACCTGTTTCTTCCATTTCTCCCGTAATTCGTAATTTGCACCCTCTTTCAAAATTTCCATTTTTAATCCATAATTATATCCAATTTATTTTTTCTTTTAGTTACAGAGCCCATATATTTATTTTGATTATTATAAACAAATTCATTCCTTAAATAACCTTCTGTTTCTAATAAATACATACTTGTTTATTTAAAATATTGTTTTCTATAAATATACATAATCTACTCACTTGTATATCCATACAATTTTGAAATATTAAATTAAAAAATATTTAAATTAATGCTCCTAAATTAATAATTTTTGAAAAACTTTTCAAATGTAATTCGTATTTTATATTGCCACTGTTAAAATTTGAATTTTCTTTTGCCATTACTGTTTATAATAGAATTATCTTAAAAATGCAATAATTAATATATTTAATTTTTAACCCATTGTATAAATCATATGGATATTTGGAAAAGTGTATGTTATACTTGATTAATATTTATTTTATCTTCGAAAAATTTTGCATCTGTATTTAAAGCATTACATTGAATTTTAGGTCCGTTATTATTATTGAGTACACATTTAAAAATTTTATGAGTTTTATTTATCAGGAATGAGTAAACTAATACACATTCTTTCAAGTTATACTCATAACTTTTTTTTGCGCACGGAAAAAATACATATATTATCTATTCTTGAAAAAACAATTTAAAATTATATATATTGCATAAATATTCCGTCGCGCGCACACACACACATATATATATGGGTTAATTCACATCAAGTGGTACGATGAAAATTTTAAATCGCTCCAAAATTTGAGAACAGGCTGGAAATATCTTCCAGAAGATAGAAAAAAAATTTTAGGTGTTAAAAATAATTTTCCTACGAGTTATTCCACCATGAAAAATTTCCATTTTGAAAAATGGAAATTTTCCAATTTTTTAGAAAAATTGCTATTTTTAAAGCCATTTCAAAATCTATTGATTTTTTTGAAAAAACATTAGAAACAACTTTTGTTTAAAATAATCTTTAGAACTTATCTACCTGGGTTACAATTCTTAATTTTAAAATCTCGAAGAGATAGAACGCCCAGAAATATTGAATATCAAAAAAGGCGACCACGCCACAATCGATTTTGATCTAACACCGCTCAAAAGATCACATTTTTCGAGAGCTTTCGAATGGCTTGAGTTAGATTATTGGCCAAGATCGCTGGTGTAGGTTATGCCTTAAAATACATGAAAATTAGTGATTTTATGAGGTTTATGAGGCAAAACTTATATGGGTGGTATATATATGGGTGGTTCTCTGTAACATCGAAGATGAAAAAAATAAATATTGCTATAATTGTGGGAATACGTTTTAGAGATATCCAGTAGTTCTCCTGAATTTTTTCAGATTTTTTCGGGGATTTTCACTATTTAAGGTTTAAATGGCTTACAAGAGTGTGACAGCATACACTTATGTCTTTAAAAGTATTTTTAATGAAAAGTTCAGAAAATTTTACAAAAAAAATTAATATTTATGTTTTTAGTGAAAAATGCATCCCCTGAAAGCTACAAATTCATGAAAATGGGCATATAATACAAAAAAGTACTAAAATGTCAACTTTGACTTTCTGTAACTTAAAATAATGGCCTCGAAAAATCTGAAAAAATTCAGAAGAACTACTGAATACCTCTAAAACATATTCCCACAGTTATAGCAATATTTATTTTTTTCATCTTCGATGTCACAGAGAACCACCCATATATATATGAGAGAGTTCTAAATATTGTACGACATTACAAACAAGTATAGCAAGTATACACGTTTTTCTTAAATCTCTGATTCTGAGTCTGTGGATTTATTACTATCGATAATTGTTTCTTCTTCGAAATTGGAGATAATGATTAAAAACTCTCGGATTTCTATTTTTGCATCTAAAAGTTCCCACTATTGTCGAATAAACTTATTTTTTCTAAGTCTTTTTTCGGAAGACTATAAGTTACACCACTTTCCTCATTTGCTTAACTCGGATCGAGCAGTCTGTTGCAGATGAATTATTTCTTATTGAAAATTAGAAAAATTTTTTATTTTATAAAAGATGGTTACAAATTTTATAAGTAATTTAAATAAAAAAGTACTTACTGTAAAAAGAAATCGCATATGGTCGCTCAGGTAAATAGAAGTTTATTAAAAGTTTCCATTCCATTATTTGTTCTATACTCGGTTTTATAACAACAAAATGCACTTGTCCCTTGAACTAAAATCCACTCATCAATCCTCTCAAATCAGCAAATGCGCTAACGATTTGGTGACAGGGCAATGATCCTAAAGCGATTCTAAATTAAGAAGAACCATGCATTCTCAAAGCGTTAAATAATTGTTCAGTATAAAATTTTCACAGCCTGCATTCAATGCAAAAAAATTACTAATTCACAAAATTTTAATCGGATCACCTTGTAACAAATTTTTTCTTTCGACTTTAAGAATTAATTTTCAGTTAGTAAGTAACTATTTACAATTGTTACAAGCTAATTATAAAGTTATTTAAAGATTATTAAAAAACTGAACAAGCGAATGGTATTGTGTAATTATGTAATATCAGATGAGTTATACATTTTTCGTATATGTTGATTGAAAAAGTAATTTAAGTAGTAGTCCACTAAATTTAGCTCTTAAAATTTTTTAAAAAGATATATAGCTGTATTTTTATACTGGACTTATAATCATTAGAAAAAAAATGAAAAATAAATAAAAAACATTAAAAAAAAAAACATTTTTTTGCACTTATCTTGAAAATGACTGAAGCTACTGAAAAATGTTCCAGAATAAACTTGTAGAGCTTAAAATTTTACGAAAATATTCTTTACTTATTTTTCTTTCTCTGTGGTCCTACACTCCCCTCCCCCGTCTCTGCAGCTTATTTTGCTCCCTTATAATATATATAGGGTATGTGGACTTCCGGTTACGATCGGAACGAGGGAGCGCGGCGAGTTTGCATGGCAAGCGAAAAAACCATCAAAAATAGTGGAGTTAGCGCGATATTATAAAGGAAAAGTAGAAAAAAGCAAAGATAAGGAAACAAGGAACACCTGGAAACGTTATCTAAAGAAAATACTCAGAGAGGTAAAGGAAATCAACAAGTAAAATCAAAGCTGGAAAGACAGGTTAGGAAGAGATGGCGGACAAAGGTAAAGAAGAGAGAGAACACGCGGGAAAAGTTAAGTTGGAAGAAAGCAAGAGAGGAAGAGGAAGGCCAAAAAAAAAATTACGGAAGAAACTGCAGAAGCAAAAAGGATGAAATATTATCTGGATAAGCAAAATATAGGAGATCGCCAAGTATTCGAGAAAAGTAATTTAATTAAACACTCGCCGACAAAAAAAGGAGATCAGCTGGTAAGGAAAGAAATTGATTTTACCGATAGAGAAAAAGACCGGGAGAAAGCAAGCGAGACCGGTATAATCGAGAAAGTAAAAGATGCCGAGAAAGGGCAAGGGATAGAGAGTAAAGTACACGAAGAAGGAAAGAAGAGAGCAACGAGAACAAAGAGGTACACGAAAAAGGCAAAAACAGAGATGGAGAAGCGAACGAGGACGACACGAGAGACGGAGAAATGAGCGAAGCGGACGGCGCGAAGGAAGGAGAAACGTGCGAAGCGGACAGCGCGAAGGAAGGAGAAACAAGCAAAGCGGACGGCACGACGGACCGAGTTGCGAGCTGTGGAGAGGGGAGAGGAACAACATCACAGCTGATAGGTACGGGAAAATTTAGAACGGCAACGAACAGCGACGGAGGATCAACGGCGTGGAAGGAAGACGATATTTTAGTTAGTAAGAGCGATTTTTATAATAAAGTTAGGGAAATTATAGCAATAGAAACTGGTGATTTAGTAAGGAAAGTGAACCAGTTAAGGTTAGAGCAGGATAGATATAGGAAAGAAATATATGAATTAAAGGGAAGAGTAAAGTTAATGGAAATAGATAAAATAAAGGAAAAAGAATCAGGGGAAAAAATGTTTGATGAATTAATCAAAATAAAGGAAAAAATAAAGGAGTTCGAAATAATTAAAGGTAAAACAAATGAAAGTTATTTAAAGAAATAGGAAATTGCAAAGAAAGGGTAAGACAGGTAGAGGAAAGGTTAGTAGCTATAGGAGAAGAAAATAACAATGTACAAATAGAGACGGGTGATACTTTGGTTAGACAGAGGACAGAAGACGAGAGAGAAAGTACGGAACATACGAGACGAACGCTCACGAAAACTGGGAGAGACAGAACGAGACAAATCATTTACTGGATAACGCGAAAACTCGAAGAGCAGATATAGTAAGAATAAGTTCTGAAAGCGAAGAAGGGTCAAACGAATTATTTAGCAGTAGGAACTATTTAAAAAGAATACCGGAAAAACTGACCGAAGAAGAACAAGATTTTGAATTTAAGGAAAGAAAGCTCAGGAAAAAAAATATATTTATAAGGGGAATCAGGACAACGGGAAATAAATTAAGAAACGAAATAAAAAAAATAATAAAAAGCAAACTAAATATAGATATTTATATAAAAAAGTAAGAGCGATAGGGGGAGGATTATTACTAGAACTAGAATCTTTGGAAAATAAAATTGAGATAATGAAAAATAAAAACAATTGAAGGGAGTGGAGATATGGCTAAATGATGACCTAACAGAAAGGGAAAAAGAAATTAAAGAATGGTTAAGGGAAATAGAAAAGGAAGAATCGAGTATAGGATTAGATGTAAGATTAGGTTATAATAAAATTAGAGTAGCAGGCATATGGTATAGCTGGAGTGAAAAAGAGGGAAGGTTAGTAAAAGACAAAGAAAGAGGGAAATATTATAATCAAAGAGGAGAGACTTTTCGTAAACAATAAAGAATTAAAAGAAAACAAAAATTTAAGGGTAATGTCATGGAACATAGCAGGATTAAAAAACATATTAGGATTAGAGAAATTTATAGAAAAATATGAGATAGTAGCATTACAAGAAACCTGGGTAGAAAAAAATAAAGAAACAATTTGGATAGAGAAATTAGATAAAAATTTCAAGTGGGTATCAAAAGCAGCAGAAAGAGACAATATAAAAGGGAGGGCTAAAGGTGGAGTAATAGTAGGTATTAAGAATAACATAAAAATAAAAAATTGCAAAGAATGGGAATTTGGTATAGTAGTAGAAGGAATAGAAAGAAAAGCCAAAATAAATAGAATTATAAATTTAATAATAGTATATAATAATAAAAAAATTGACAATGTAATTAAGGAAATAAAAAATGATGTAGCAAAATATTCAGAACGGGGAGAGCAGATTCTCATAGTAGGAGATTTTAACGCTAGAATAGGTAAATGGCAAGTAAATAAATGGGAGAGAGAGAGGAAACTAGAAATTCGAGGGATAAAATAACTAATAAGGAGGGAGAAAGACTACTTGATTTTTGTGAAGAGTGGGGAGGTAACATAAAAAATGGGGCAACAGAAGGAGATTGGGAAGGGAATCAGACTTTTATAGGAGATAATGGAGAGTCTGTAATTGATTTAATACTAGAAATCGAAAACGAACAGGGAAGTATAGTAGATAGAATAGAAGTAGTACCAAGAATAGAATCAGATCACCTACCCATAACACTAACTTTAAAAGGAGACAAATATAATGAAAAAAACGGTGTAAATAATATAGATACAACACAAGTAAAAAGTCAAGGAGAAAAAGGGAAAAAAGAAGGGGAAGTAAGACTAAAATGGAATAAGAACAAAGCAGAAGAATATATGAATAGAATGGAAGAAATAGGAAAATCATTGAATTTTGAGAGTCTAAGTAACCAGGAAAAATGGAATTTGTTAAAGGAAGCAATATGGAAGGTTAGCAAAGAAATAGGACTTACTTGCAAAATAAGTAGAGGAGGGCAGGGGCAAGATCAACAAATAGTGGAACAGAAAAAAGTAGCTTTTACAGCCCTGAAAAAATGGGTGGGATCAAGAGAGGACAAAGATAAACAGTATTTTAAAGAGGAAAGAAGAAAACTCAGAAAAATTAGGAAAAAAATAATTAAAGAAAAAAGAGATATAAAATGCGAAAAAATAAAAAAGAGTAAATACATGGCAGAGTTTTGGGAAGCAGTTAATCAATTTAGGCCTAGGAGAAATAGAAAAGGGAAAAATATAGAAAAAGAACAATGGGTAAAGCATTTTAAAAAATTACTAGGAGGAGAAACAATACAAGGGAAAGAGGAGGAGAGCATAGAAAGCAGGGAATTAGAAATAACAGAAAGTACATGGGAGGAGGAGGGGGAAAAAGAGCTAGATCGGGAAATAACTTACCTAGAAATTAAAAATGCGTTAAAAAAGATGAAAAATAATAAGGCGGCAGGCGAGGACGGAATAGAAATTGAATTTATCAAATGGCTACCTAGTAAATGGATGGGAGAATTAATAAGAATAGTGAATCAAATTTTAGAGGATGGAAAATTAATTGAGGGGTGGGAAGTGGCTAGGATATTTCCGATATATAAAACACAAGATGAAAATTTACCATCAAATTACAGGGGGGTTTCTTTACTAAACGTAGGATATAAATTGCTAACAAACATACTAACTAATAGATTAAGGAATTGGCTAGAAAAAGAAAAAAAGCTAAAAGAAAGTCAAGCAGGGTTTAGAAAAGGCAGGAGCACTAGAGATCATATTTTTACTTTAAAAAGTATCATAAATAATAAATTGAAGGAAAAAGGGGGGAAGGTATATGCATGCTTTATTGACTTTAAAACAGCTTTTGATTCGATTGACAGGAAAATTATGATAGAGAAGTTAGGAAGAATGGGAATAAAGGGAAAATTCTTAAAGGTGGTAAAGAACATATACTTTAAAACGGAAAATGAAGTCATAACAGGGCAAGGGATTTCGGAAAGATTTAAACTATAAAAGGAGTAAAACAAGGATGCCCATTGAGCCCTTTAATCTTTAATATATATATAGAAGACCTAGAGGAGGACTGGGTAAGAAAAAATGAGGGAGGAACAGTCATAGGAAAAGAAAAAATTTTTTGTCTTAAATTCGCAGATGATGTAGTAGCATTAGCGGACAGTAAAGAGGGGTTAAATAACATGATTAAGGACTTGGAAAAATTTAGTAAAAAGAATGGTCTAGAAGTAAACACGAAGAAAACGAAAATAATGATTTTTAGTAGAGGAGGAAGGAGGGTAAAAAAGGAGGAATGGAAATTCATGGGAGAGGAGATTGGGGTAGTTAAGAGTATAAATATTTAGGATACTGGTTTACGACAAAAAATAGGGATACAACACACATTAAAAGAATGGCAAACAAAGTAAAGAAGGCAATTAACACAATATGGGGTATTTGGAAAAGAGGTAGGATTAATAATTTAAAGGACAGGCTGTATTTACTAGATTCGATAATAAAGGCGGGTTGCTGTTATGGGGTAGAAATTTGGGGATGGGAAAGATGGGAGGAAATTGAAATCATTCAAAGTAGATACGTAAAAATGGCAATGGGTTTAAATGCAAATACGCCGGCATATATTTGGAAAATGGAATCGGGAAGGCACAGCTTTGAAATAGGTAACTGGAAAAGGGCTTTTAAATATTTAATAGCAATTAATGAGATGGGAGATGAAAGGTTACCGAAAATATGCTTAAAGGAAGAAATTAGAGGAATCACAAATGGTTACCCATCAGAATGGGGAAGAAAAGTTGTAAAATCCTTTTTTAACATAGGGGATGGAGAAGGGATAAAGGGTATATTAGGAGAAAATGATAAAACAAAGATAAAGAAAAAAGGAGAAAAAGCAATAGAGGTAAAGATAGAACAGGAATTGCAAGCAAATTGGAATAGAATAGATATAAGTCGAGATACTGGGAAAAATATAAAAACTGGAAGATAGAAATAGGTAGAGAAAAATATTGGGATGATAAATCGTTAGAAGGTAAAATTAAAGAACAATGGGCGAGAATACGTTGTGGAAATATAGGGTTAGCAGGAAATAAAGGGTATACAGACCGTACATGTAGGTTATGTAAAAGGGAGACAGAGACGTTAGAGCATATATGGAAATGTAGAGAGGCTAGAAGAAAAATAAAAAGGGAATGGATAGTGGAAGTAGACAAAAGAGGGCTATCAAAACAGGAGGGTAATTTTCAGGAGAAATTAAAGGAAATATTTAGAAATAGGCCGATAGAAGAAATTTGTAGATATAGCAGAGATTTCGAAAAGCAAGTTAGATTAGAGAGAAATGAAGGAAAGGTAGAATAGAATTAGATAAGAAATAGGAATAAAAAAAAACATGCAAAAATCAAAGAACTGTTTAAGATAAGTAATTAGAGTAAGGAAAATGTAAATATCAAATATTATTGTTAAACATATTTATTATTATATTTATTACTTATGTATTACTAAATGTAAGAATTCGGAAAAATTGTCGGGTTACAAATGTAAAAAGAAAACTGTACGTTATCTATACATGGAAATAAATAAACTAAACTAAACTAAACTATATATAGGGTATGTTTTGTAGTGTAAAAATACAGAGAAATCTTTAACGCTCTAATTTATCAAAGTTATAAGCCATTGCAGCCAATTTTGAAGAAAAATTATTTCCCCACTTTAATCGCCTATAATTTGGAAACAAATGGATTATATATGCTCAAAAATATTAATTTGACACAAAGTTATAGGAAAAATAAGCAGTTGTTATATAATTTGGCCTAAAAATCACATAAATTTATAGTACTAAATTTTCGTCAAAATTACAAGAAGTGCTTATTTTTTCTACAATTTTTTTTCAAATCAATACCTGTGAGCCTATTTTTTTCGTTTAAATCTCAAGTACTTGATCTCAGCTTTCTTGTGGTTTTGTCTTTGAGAGTACATCTCTATTTTTTTTTTCGAGTTGTAAGCGATTAAAGTGGAAGCAATTTTTTGTCCAAATTGGCTTTACTGGTCTATAACTTTGATAAATTAGAGCATCAGAGTTTCTAGCTCTGGATTTTTTTTATTTCCAAATTGTTTTTGCTTAAACAAAATACACAGAAGTTAAATTAAGTTTTTTCTGTCAGGCAGAATCTAAATAACAAATGTTATTTTTATTATATAGATTTAAAAATAATTGAAGTTGAGTGTATAATTTTTTGTACATAAAGAATAAACTTCACTCGTCTAATATACGAGCGTAAACAATATTTCTTTTAATTCTGTAGTGCAAGTGAAACATTGATGCATGCTATATTTTTTAAACTATTTTAATATTCTTCACAGGTTGAAACGAAACTATTTACAAAAAAATGTATTATTCAATAAATAACTTGTAGACTGTCATTTTCAGAATTTCGAAATGTCGTTACGAAAGCAAAGAATAATGTAGTTTCAAGTAAATTTATTTGAATAAGTAAAATTTAATGAGACTAAATAAATATCTATTTCTTCTAAATCAGTGGAGCCTATTTAGATCAACAAAATATTTGTTTTAAATAAAAATTTTTTCAAATACAGTCAAAAAAATATTTTTTTTAAATTCAATAAATTCTTTTTCTGTGTATATAAATTTTAAATTTATACAAAGAATGCAAAAACAGGTATTAAAACAGGTAGGCGCTAGCGTGCAGTACCTTTCTCGGTAAGTAGTAGCGTCGAAACTTGCCGTCGGTAATCTCGTACCGACGGCGAAATTACCTTGAACGAAGTTACCTCACGCGTAACGACCACGAAGGTACTGTATGCGCATTTATCGTATGAACAATGTTTTTTATATTTTTCACTTCTTTGTGACTATGTAACAACTACGTAATTAATGTCGTTAATCAATTTATTATTTAATTAATTAATTTGATAATACTAAATATATTACTAATGGGAATATTTGTTTTATTCAACAATGGACCGTTAATTATTTATTGATAATTAATGTTTACGTCACTTTTCTTCTTCTTCTTCTTCTTCTTCATTTTCATTGGCCTTTTGTAGTTTTTACGTCACTTTTAAACTTTTACTGCGTTTAAAATACGCGCCCGCTACTGCGCAGATTACCGCGGACAAGTATAGGCAAAATTTCCAAGAGTAGGCTTTCTCAATTTCTCATATGATGTAAGAGGTTATGTTCGTTTGTTTACAAAAAATATTTGATTTCGCGGGACACGCAAATGCATGGTTGTGAATGTGATAAAAATGTTTTGATTATATAATTAAATAATTTGCATGAGTTTTTTTCGATCGAGAAAAATCATGTCGCTGTCGCTACAAAAATTGAAAAAAAGATCACCACCCGAGGACAATCAGAAACCAGTGAAAAAAATTAGTAGATTCAATGGTGTGTCAGAAGAAGAGGTAAAGAAAAATACACTCAAAGACATATTGGAATATGATTTAGATTTAGTATTCGTTGGTATAAATCCAAGTTTAATGGCAGCACATACTGGTAGATATTACGCTGGTCCTGGCAATCATTTTTATAAATTACTCTACGAGTCCAAATTGGTACCTGAACCAATAACTTACGAAGAAGATGACAGATTGTTAATGTACAAAATTGGATTGACCAACATTGTGGCTAGAGCGACTAGATCATCAGCCGATTTGAGCAAGTCTGAAATAAAAAAAGGTGCTGTATTCATACACGACAAATTAAAGAAATTCAAACCAAAAATTAGCTATATTTAATGGTAAATGTATATACTGAAGAATTTAGCGACAAGTATGATAAGTCTACTTTTTGTTTTGGTTTGCAACCCCATAAAATTGGGGAAACAACTCTTTGGGTCGTACCTTCAAGTAGTGCTAGGTGTGCTAATTTTCCAAGAATGCAGGACAAGTTACACTTTTATACCTCGTTAAAGAAATACCTAGCTTATCTGAAAGGTGAAATTGATACAGTTGATCCTAAGGAATTTCGTTTTGAAGGTAAATGTAAACAAGCTGTTCCAAGCACTTCAAAGATGTGGAGGCGCAAAGGTATATCTGCATTTGCCAATGGAGGTAGAATCGCCAATAAAGAAACAATTGACATGAATGGATCCGAAGAGAATGTTCTAGCTGTCCCAAGAAGTACTGAATTTATATTAAAAAATTACAAAGAACCCGAAACAAGCGAGTCAGATAAAGATTCAGGAATTTCGTCTCAAGAAGCATTGTCGCAAAATAAGAATAAGTCTACCAATACTCTAACAAAAAGAAGACAAACTAACAGTGAGAAAAAACCAAGTAGAAGTAGTAAAATAATTACTCGCCAACACAACGTGGAACGAGCTAATACCATTGACTTCATAGATTTAATAAAACAACGACTAAACGACAAAGCATCCAAAGAAAATGAAAAAAAAGAAGAAGATATTGAATCCGTTACCCAAATAAAAAGTAATGTCAAAGGCTTAAAATATGCAAATTTGCGTTCAAATAGATACAAACAAGGTTTCAAAATAGCAGAAGTATCGGACAGTTTACATGAAGATCTTTAAATATTTTTTGATAGACACTATATATTTATTAAAAGTATTATCCAATTTATTTATTTTACAATTTTATACGCACAAACAATTGTAATTGTTAAGCATGTTTTGAAATACATATTTTTATATTTTAAACAGAAAAAGTCTGTATGCAATTATAACAAATCCTATTATTATAAAGACGAGTATCCAAAATAAATTTTCAGACAATCGACCTAGAAAAGTGTAAGAAATGGTCTAAGAAAAATGTAAGAACATTCAAAAGTCTGCTTACACACATTAATAAACTGCAATGCAAATCGAATTACAAAAATTTTTTACACTCAATAATTTGCATATTATTATAGGAATACAGTTATTAATTTAACTTACAGCTATTGTATTTTTAACAACACTATAATTCATTGAGTGTTCAATCTATGGATAATAATATAACTGTGTATATAATTTATACACATGAATGTTTTTAAATGTATATATGTATATATATATATACACACGTACGCGTATTTGGGACGAAAGGAACGTAAATCTACGAGAGTATTTTAACGATCAATTTGAAAAATAGAATAAGTATAATACAAGCACTAACGCATATCTTGTATATTTATGTCTTTTCCATTTTTTTTTTTTCAAATTTTTTTTCCATTTCAAATTCTGCGCTCCTTTTTCGTTCTAAGTACAGTTATGGTTATTAGGTTTTCAGGTCGAAAAGCGATAATAAAATTGGAAAATTAGTTGAACAATGACTGGGCAAATTTACAAAATAGAAAAATGGTAAATTAATTAAAAAATTAATTAATAATAAGTAAAAAAAATGTTTACAGATAATTGTAATATATCGATCGATTGGTGTTCAACTAATTAGTTTTAGTTTATTCAATATGGAATAGATAACTGTGGCGTTCGTATAATTGGGGTCTTCTCCTCTCGTATCTGAGTTAAATAAGCAAATTATATAGGTAAAGAATTTTCAACAATATCGAGCGACTAATATTTTTAAAACTGTTGAGGGGTTGTCGAACTCAGAAAATGGTAATTTTTTTTACATTTTCTTTATTAACAAATCATTTTTTTTTTATTTCGGATGAGCAAGGACTCGAAATAATTATAATCGAAGTTCACTTGCAGGTAAGCTCGTTATATTTTCAATTATATTTCGTCATCGCTCTCATACATTACAATATAGCCATTCAGAGTAAAGACAAAAATAAAAAATGAACAAAATTATAATTAAATATTTCATTAAATTTCGAACATTTCGATAAATAACTTTTTTTTTAATTTTGTTGTAAAATTGCATTATTGCATTATATTTAATTATAGGTCTTTTATAAAAAACAAAGTGCAAACACCTTTGATTTTTCACACTAAGCCGCAGTTCTTCTCATCGTACCAAAATCTATATACCTTTCTCTAATGCTCAGCATGCCTAGTTGACTGCGCGGTAAAAATATAAATATTTATACCACTCAATTGCAGGCATTTCTTTATACCTATTTTCTTATGGTTTGAGTTGATACCGCATGTAGCGGCTTTTTTATAGAAATGAAGAGTTGATCATTACCTGTTATCGACTCGATAGATTTTAAGTACAACACTCTATATTTGTAATTACAAATAAGTTAGGATTACTCTCAAACTTTGGTCAAATTAAACGGGGTATCATAGTCAATATTTATCCTCCCTACCTTATCGGCAATCGCGATTATTATAGTATTAAATTTGTAAATAAAAGAGTATGTGACAAAATAAGAGAAGAGACGCCTTCGTTTATTGATAATCTAACTGTGTGCTGAATTTCAGATTAAAATTATATTGCGTTGCTGAGAAAAGTCTTACCAAAAATGTGAATCTAACCTCAACGAGGTGAAAAGATTTGATATTTTTGGTAAGACTTTTCTCGAAAACGCAGTAATATTTCAATCTAAAAATCAGCACACAGTTAGATTATCGATAAACGAAGGCGCCCCTTCTCTTATTTTTTCACATACTGTTCTACTTTTTTATTAATTACTCATCAATAATTGAGTATGGAACCCCCTTATGTCGAACCCAAGTTACAGGAATCTACACTTTTCAACATAAGAATTATATTAGAAATATTGAATTATAAATCCGAAAAAATTCATATGGGTAGTTTAAAACAAAAACAAGGGTATGTCGTTATGATTTTTTAAGAAAAAGTAAATTTGATAATAATAAATGAATAAACAATTGTCGGCCGGTAATTATTGGTCTAAAAAGCATGAATTTTCAACGCGAAAATCAGAATTAAATTACAAATTTAAAAATCTGAAAAAATTAGAGTATACTGTTTAAAGCATGCCTTAAGAGTATGGATGTCCAGGATTTTTTCAAAAATTTATTCTTTTGTTTATAAAAAATATTAAAAATGACCATTTTCTGAGTCCAACATCCCCATAATATTAAGCTTTATTTTTGACAAGGTCAGTGACCTTAGCGCGGTACTTAAAGCTAGTAATATTACAGTTTTATTTGTAAACTGCATTTGAAAGTGATTAAAAATTTTACTACTATTGAAACATCCCACGTGTGGGAATACTTTGGCTTTTGAGGACGTAATTTATAAACATCTCTCATAAATCTCGATATGGTTTGGATGCTCGCCAATTTTTTCCTTCGAAATTCAGGAAATAGCGCTTCTGCGTGAATCAAGCGTACCGTGAAAGACGCACCTGACTAGAACATAATTGTTAAAAATTTTAACACGTTAAAAATACTATATAACATCGAAAAATTCCAAATTTTCACGTGTAACGAAAATGTACCAATGTCTTAAATCGTCTATAAAGCTTCTTTAGTTATCACATTAAATTTTATATTATTGAAAAAATTTGAAATTTAAAAAAAAATTGTTATTACAAAAAAGAACTTTATTAACGGGGTGCCAAGTTTCATGCTTTCTACCTTACCGACCTCGAAAATTACATAAAATTAATAATAATTAAAAAAGTAAGTTAATTTACTAAAATCTAGAAAAACAGTTCTCTTCCTTTATTAATAATATGTCTGTCTTTAAAATTTGAAGCAAAAATATTGACTAGTTTTTGAGAAAACCCTTACCAAAAATCTTGACATGCCTTTTAATTAATCGAGCGTATATCTTCAAAATTGCACAAAAAAAATTTGGTAAGGGATTACTCGAAATCCAATCGATATTATTGCTTCAAATGTTGAACCAAGATATATTATTAATAAAGGGCATGGGACTGTTCTCCTCAATTTCCGTGAATTATCGTCCTTTTTTAATTATAACTCATTGTCTATGACTTTTGAGGTTGGTAAGGTAGGGAGGATAAAACTTCTTTGGTACCCCCTTAACAAAGTGAAAAATTTTATATTTCGGGAGTAAAAGGCGATTATTCCCTCGGATGAATTACTTTCATTCCGGGAATAAATGCTTATTTTTTACTCCCTAAGTGCATGAATAACTATTATTATTATATAAATAAATATATATACTATCGCTTAACGATAAACCAGTTCATTATAATATTTCAATTACAAAAAATTTGTTTATCTTTAAGAAATAATTTTTATAAATTTCGCACATTGATCCATCGATTAAACAAAATTTCAAATATTTGACTTAGAAAAGTAGAAAAATTTTAAGTTCGTTATCAATCCACAAGTATTTCCTTCGATCGTTAAAAAGCAATTAAATAATTTCACACAATTTTCATTATACATTGTACCTGCACAAATTTTAGTAACATCAGAACCTCTCATCGATCGATCAATTCAACTAATCTAATTTAATTACTCAACTCGTCTTACATTAATAAATAAATTTTTATATTCTTATATAAATAAAGAAATAATTATAAGAAAATATACTTATTGGTATAATACACACACGTAGATTTTTGGTCCATATCGTATTATTTCTGTTATTTGCGCGAGGGAGATCGGTCACGCAACGGTCATGGCGGTACCACGCGTAAGAGTGGGGGAATCGATAAGACGCACGTGCGCGTTACTTACACACACACACACACCCTGGCAGAGAGAGAGAGAGAGAGAGAGAGAGACAGAGACCTATAACACTTTGTTCGCACGGTTAGTCATAAACCGACTGCGGAGTTTGATACTTCGATGTTGTCGTGAAATTTTTGATCTTACGGAAAAAAATATTGTTTTCTTTTTGTGGTGAAAGTATAACAATAAAGGGACGCCATGTGAGTAGTATATAAATGTTTGTGAAGTGTGTGAAATAAAAAATTTTTTTATATTTATATTTATATCTATATATCAGGTTATAAAACGTTGAGAACCGTCGAGATATATATGTGTGTGTGTGTGTGTGTGTGTGTGCCGTGATAAAGGTTCTATATACATTTTAAACGATGAAGGTTAGGTCCAAGCCGGTATATATACGAATATATTTTTCTACTCATCTTATATATATATACATATACGTTTGGTGAACGTAAAAAAATAACATAGAATTTACTGTTCATTTTGAGAAATATAAAAAAAATTATCAATATTCGAGATCTATATATATATATATTAAATTTATTACCGTGATTTTAAATATAATACATAAAAATATAAAGTAACAATTGGTTGTGATCTAGAAAAGTGTTAAAACAATATGTTATTAACAATGAGAAAGAGAAAAAAAGAAATAAAAAATTTTTCTCAAGGTAATAATCCATTAGCGGTTTGTGTGTGTGTGTGTGTGTTTCAGTGAGAAATCAGCTGCTAATGTTGACGTAATAGTTGTACAAATCGAATGACACTTGTTTATATATAGTGTGAACATTAATACTGTACACGTTTAATTTTGTTTTTTTTTTTAAACTTCCCAAATGATTGTTGATACAAAATTTTGATAATGTACGGTATAAATTTTTCACTGTTTTTGAATGTTCTAAATTATACACGTTTTGCTTCGTATCGCATAAATTTGTTTAAATATGAGGTCGTTTTTCAATTTTTCTTTTAATTTAGAAAATTTTGTTCCACTAATTGTTTTTAAATGTCTAAATGTTGCAAATATTACGTTTTTTTCGTAAATATTGTAAATTTTACGTTTTTCGGTAATCGTTTGTATTATTCGATGTTGTAAGTTTTCCGTTTTTTTCTAACGTAGTAATTTTTACGTTTGCTCCAATGCTTACGTTTATTATAATTTCGTAAAATATCGAAAAAATATGTATTGTGATATAAGTAATTCTGACAGTTCGTTAGGCATGGTTAAATTACGTTTTTTAAATATTAAAAATTTCACATTTTTTCCAATTTAAAAATGTTGTTGCGTCTAAAAGTCGTATATGTTACAATTCTTACAAAATAGTAATATTATTTTTTTTTCAAATGTAGTAAATCGCCTTTTTTATTACAATAATTTTCAGATAAATTTTCAGATTTGTTTAAATACTGTAACATTTTACATTATCTTTAATTTTGTAAACTTTTCTCGGTCGAAATATCGAAAATTTTGGTCTGTCGGAGCGTATTATAAATATTACATTTTATTTATTTTTTATTTTTTCTTTCAATGTTTTCGCAGTTTTCACGTTTACGCATCGTAATATTGCGCACTTCTCGTCTACATTAACATATTAAAAAATAACGTTTTCTTTTGTAAATTTTATACCTTACTTTATAACGTTGTACATTTACATTTGTTAAACATTCTTTTTGATCCAAATGATCGATGATTTCTTTTTTTTCGTTTAACTAATGCAAATTTCGTTGATCGCATTCGATCAAAGAGGAAAAGCATAAACTTTCACTCGCATATATATCTATATAATTAGAGAAAAAGAAAAAAAGAATAGCGGAAAATATATACGTAAGTTAAATTTATTTCCTGATTCCGAGTAGTTGCAATGATGTATTTGGCGGAAGATTAAGAGAAAGGTGTACCTAATACATATATATATATATATATATATATATATATATATATATTTCGTTTGAATTAACCACTATCCTTTTTCATTCAATTTATCAATAAGAACTTTTTCTTAAAAACGTCTCGATTGGATGACGTAATTGGAGGAACGATTAAAATTTTAATTGTAAATATAGAATTCGAGCGATTCAGCATTTAATTGATTTCTACGTATACATATATATCAATAAGCTATGTAGATAATAATTCTCATTGAACTTCAGTTTATCATGTATATATATATGCATGCGCATCGAGATCCGATAAGAAATATTTGTTTTTGATATTTAATTTATTGTTAAGTCTCCTTGATAAAATATTTTGATGTTATATAAATTCGATTAACAAGACGATATATAAATGTACGCTTTTTATGTAATATTTTCTTTACGATTTATATCGATATATATACATATGATTTAGATTTTTGAGGTTATATTGCGTTCTATATTTTCGTTATGATTGCATAGATGGATTAAAAATAATGATTTCGGTCTTACAGTTCGTTGATTGTAAAAAATAAAATTTTAATTATATAAAGAATGATATAATTAAAAAATAATAAAATTATTGGACGTTGATCGAATTTATAATCAATCCATTTTTTCATTGTTTTTTTTTATTTTATTTAAGTTTCTATTAATTTTATTATTTTTTATAGAATATGGATAGTAAGACCGAAACAATTATTATTAATTTATATAAGTAGACAGTATAGACATAAAAATTAATTATTAAATTGGATATATGAAATTAAGTTTTCTTTTTATGAAAATTTTATGTAACGTCGTATTCGAATCAATTTTTCGAGGTTATGTGCACGGAGAATAGTATATTATGACACTGTTGTGGGAGATGGTTTTCTACCATTCTCGAGGTTGTTCGCACGAGCGAAGCGAGTGCCAACATCGAGAAAGGTAAATAAACATCCTCCACAATAGTTTCATACGATATTTTATAACAGTAGAACCTCAAAATCTGAAATGAAAGCGAGATTTTGAGGTTAAAATGTTATAAAATATAATACAATGTTCGTGAATAATCGAGTGAAGCAGACTTGACAAATTATAACAAATTACAGTTTTTTATTATTTAATTAATATTTTCTACACACCTGGTAAATGGCTTCTATAAAATAATAGTGATTGTTGTAATTTGTCAACTCTGTTTGAATCCATATATTCAATTCTTTACTAAAACCTTCCTCTCCGTGCATTTTATGTTTTTTTTTTTATGATACTTCAATTCTTTTGAGCAGGTGGTTTCCAAAGGTACCAGATCTGTCTTCAAGGAAAGTCAATGCAAAAAGCATGAGATTATAATTTTAGAGGGTTTTTTATTCTAATTTTTATACAATACACAAAAAAATCATGAGCATATCCTTGATCTTCAAAGAAATCATTTTAAGGTCAAATTTCTTATCCCGATTTAAAGCTGAAAATATTCTTGAAAAAAAACATATACGTTCGTGAAACGGTTGTAAAATACAAATGTTGAGAAAAAAATATTTTAGCTCTGAAAACAGGAAAACATTTAACCTTAAAATGATCCTTTTAAAGATCCAAAATGTCTATTTTTACTACTTTTACCACATTCAGCACTTTAAATAACTCCAGAAAAATATAAAGAATTTCGTTTATCTTGGTGGTATTCTTTTGGTACGACACCCGTTCTCTAAAGTTAATTAAATTATAATGAAATGTGGTCTTGTTTTAAGGAGATGTCAAACTCAGAAAATTGTCATTTTTTACATTTTTTATAATCAAATGAATACAATTTTTAAAAAAAACCCCACTGTTAGGCCCTTAGGAATGTTTTAAATAATATATCTAAATTTTTCCAGATTTTTAAATTTATAATTAGATTACGATGTTTGGGTTGAAAGTTTATGCCTTTTTTGACTAATAATTACCGACCGAAAATTGTATTTTTTTTAAGTCAATACTTCAGGCCCTTCCTTACGTTTTATGTTATACGTACGTATTTTCTCAGATTTTTAATTCAATAGTTTAGATATAATTTTGCGGTGAAAAGGTGCAGATTTCTTTAATTTGAAATTAAAATCCCCCCATGAAATCAAAACATGGGGTCAATGCAAATATATGGAGTTACAACTTCTATATTTATTTTAAATTATATTGAAAGGAAAGCGATCTATTTTTTAATAATCATATCATTTTTTAAAGTGAATTATTTTATTATTTTTAAACTTTAGAGAACACTGATAAGATTTTAATCTTTGAAGTTATCACCTCTACTATTTTTCAACGATGGAGTATCAACCGGTTCAAATCTTCGAAGTTGTTTACTTCATTTTTTTAACAAATGTGTAAAATTCAGTCTTTTTCATTCATAAAATTATATAGATTTCATTCGATTTTTTTAATGTCATCCACTTTATTCATCCTTCAAATTATATATCGAACGGAGTCAATTCTTTTTCAAATTTTCGATTCATTTTTTTTTCTTCGGTGATTAGCAAATTACTGATTTTTTATTCCATTTAAAATTCGATACTTCATTCGACTTTGAAATTATTTTACCTTCTTATTCTATTTTTTAAGAATCCTTTTTTATTTCTCTTATTGCAATAATCATTGCAGTTTGCAAAAATTAATTTAATTTATTTTTTTGAAGTTATCTATCGATTTCTTATATTCATTTTAGAAAACATCGAATCGATTTAATTTTTTGAGGCTACGCATTTTTATTGCTACCCAACATATTGCGAATCATCAATTTCTTGAAGTTACCCATCTACATTTTAATCACATTTTATAAAACATCGAATCGATTAATCTTTTTTAAAGTTGACCAATCCATTTCTATGTAAAAATATAGAGATCGTCAAATCGACTCAATTTTCTGAAGATTTTCTGTTCTTTATATGATGCATCATCGAATTTGTCATTTCGCTTCCTTCGAATTCTTTACAATTATACTCTGCACTTTATACCTCGATACAACGTCGACTCACTTCAATAATTCTCAAAATCATCTCTATTCTTTTCATTCTCGCCTGTATCATTTGAATTACAAGTAAAACTGTCATATATAGGTACATATATTTCTAAAATATTAATAATTCATTCGCTTTTAACATTCTTTTATAAAAACTCTCGTAAAGTATTTATTCCTCCATCTACACACACACACACACAACCACACATATATATGGATCATTCCATATAAAATCAGCATGAAAAATTAAAAATTATTGATATTCTGGTAAACAACTCTCTCTTGAAACTATAGAATATGTAAACAAATTTTTAGATGATTTAGATAGATATGACAAAAGTTATTAAAAACCGAAAAACACGAATATTGCTGTTTTGCACTTATTTGACCAATTGTCATGACTTTATAATGTAAAATATATGTATCCTGCAAAAAAATGATACATACCTTTTAGGTTAGAAATTACATGATGATTTGAATGAAATTTCAATTATAACCATTAATTGAATATTATTGCACATTCACTGATCTTAACTCACTAAAATATTATATATTTTGATTTTTGATATTGTTCGTTAATAAGATGAGATATGTATACATTTCATATAAAGCTAACTGTAAAAATACAAAAGTTCAAATGTTCAAATGCTGTCGGTTATCGACAAACGTGAACTTTTTCAATTAAAGAAACCATTAACTTCCCAATTGTTGATCACCACGCGATTCTTGATCATATTTTTATCTTTAAGGTACAAACAAAATTTAATTAATCATTCAACAAAGTAGACTCATACAAGAATACTAAATTGAATCGTAAAATATATTAAACGTAAAGTAGTGTTCAGAAATTGGTCTTAATTGATCAAATATTGAGTATGTGTCGGTAATTAACCGGATAGATTCTACCATTCATTTACAATACAAAATATCTATATCAATTTTCTTCTGAGATGAATAGTTACGGAGAAAAAAATTCATATAAATATATTATACCAATGACTTTATGAATTTTTTTAATAAAGCATCTAACTAGGAGAGGCCACAACCTTTGGATCACAGATCTTAACCAAACTCTAGAATATCTTTTGTAATATGTAAATGTGAGGAAAGCCAGATTTTTAGACCCTAACGTGTTAATTTACCCAAATTATGGCTAATTAAAGCCAATTTTGTAAAAAAATTACTTCTACTTTGATCGCTTATAACTCGGAAACAAATAAAGATATAGATATACTCAATCTATATTTTAGAAGAAAGCTGATATCAAGTAGATATGATTTGAAAAAAAGAAGTTTAAATCGGTAAATTTGAAGCAAAGTTATAGAGAAAACAATAAATTGCTGAAATTTTAACTATAATTTAGTAGTAAAAAAGTATTGACGTTTTTGGCTAAAATTTCATCAATTTCTTATTTTCTCTATAGCTTATTTCTAAACTAACCAATTTAACCCCCTGGCGCAGTATCCCGAGATATCTCGTCCAAAATATACGTGATTTGTATATTACGCGTACGCAGGGGGGTTAAGCTTCTTTTTTTTTAAATCACATCTATTTAATCTCAGATTTCTTTTAGATCAGTGATTGAGTATCTATCTTTATTTATTTCTGAGTTATAAGCGAACAAAGTGGCAGTAACTTTTTTAATAAAATTGGTTTTAGCTAGCCATAACTAAACGCGTTAGGGTCTAAAATTGTAGGTTTCCTCATATTTTTATGTTACAAAGCATATCCTAGAGTCTCGTTAAGATCTGTGATCCGAAGGCCGTGGCCACTCCTAGTAAGTAAAGTATCAAAAAATTTGTTTATATTTTATGTATATTTTAGGTTCAAAAAAGTGTTGTCTAGCAGAATATCATTAATTTTTAAATTTTTTTTGCTGATTTGACATAGAATGCTTCATATACACATGTATACGATATATATACACACACATACATCACCGTAAAATAAAAAATTTACTTAACTCGTCGTTATAAGTATACCATTATTATTTCCTCAATCCAATTCTCGTGTATATGTAAATATTAATTATTTGTTTCAAAGTTTTCGGGGTATAAGGTAATGGACACACATACACGTACACCAGAGGTTTTATACACCCATATATACATACGCGTTAATAATAGAAGGGGAAAGAAAAAATGGAATACAAATTTATTATTCAGGAGTTTAAACGAACTTTCAATAAAGTTTGAAAGTAACGCCTACTTATTACCATGTATACGAGAGCTAAATGCGACTCGATGTGTAAGGAAAAAGAATACACACGTATTAATTGTTTAAACAATTGATCGCATTTTTATTTTATTTTTTTAAACGTATGAACAATTAATTAATTTATGTGTAATAAATAAATTTAACATTCGCGATTTCATTTCGAGATCGCGATACGTACGAACTCGCCCGTCGTTTGAGAGAAAAAGATAATAATGAATAAGCTTATTAGATTGTCATGCGTCAACTTTGTTTGAGCACATTAGTCTTCTTCGAGGTTATACATCTTCCTCGATTCAAAAGTGTCTGTGTGCGTGTGTGATTAAAATTTCTTTTTTTTTTTCTTGTACATACGGCTGATCTACTTTTCGATGATGCAACTGATATTATAGAGTCGAGTGCGCGAGGATAGAATATTTAGTGATTTTTTTTTATAGTAGCGATTCGAATGTATTACGTATATGGGTGATTTGTTATTTTGGTCGATATACGAATGAATGGTGATTCGAATAGAATAGGATCAATATAGGTTGATATATAAGGGTCTTATAGGAAATATCGTTGATTTTTAATTGAACTTTAATTATAAATTCAAATTAAATTAATATATCATATTTTTTCTACTAGCATAGTTATTTCGTTTCAATATTTTGATGTTTTATTACAATCTTGTCAAGTCATTTTATTTCTTTACTTTTTAAGTTGCCAAGTCAATTCGTTTCAAAACTTTACGCAACGCGATTCGAATTGAATTTTCGGAGTCACTCTTTTAATTTTTATCGATTTTATATTCAATTATACTTTATGTTAACCATTCAATTATCTCCGAACATCCCAAAAACATCGATTCAATTCAACTTTTTTTTAAATATTATATTGAATAATATATTACCTTTAAAAAACCTTATATCGACTTGCTTAACACAATGCAATTTTCGCCGATTCCACTTTTCCACACGATTACAATTTATTATTCATTTTCCTTCGCATTGCTCTCGTGGGTCATCGCGGTGTGTGTTTTTTTAATTCATAATGGCATTCGCGAAGTTATTTTTTTTCTTTCCAACAAAATTTCCATTTTTAGGCTAAGTATCCGAACCCCATTGAACCAATATTAATTAATTTATTTATCGTTAAAAGAAAAACATATATCGCTATTTTAACGCTCCGTTCTCTCCAAATAAATTTCTAAGACACAAACAGATAAATAAACGTCGCTAAAAATAAAATTTAACAATTATATTTGTTTATTGATAATCTGGGAAATAATTTATCATTTAATTAAAATTCATGTACTTTGTTTCTTCTGATATAATGTACTGCGCGTATAACACACACACACACACACACAAACACACTGTAATCGCAGTGTGTTCCTTATCTTTATCTTTATTTCTAGAGCTTTTGATTGACGCGTTGCAACGGATTGTTTATACGAATCAAACGATTTATAAACAATTTTTTCTTTTCTTTTTTATTTTACTATTGAAAAATTTATTTAGTTCTTTATATATATAACGCGTGGATATTTATATAACACATCCACCTCGGGTAAGGGGTGATATTATATATTTTAAGCGAAATCACGTGTAAGTTACTCTTTTTTTTTGCCTATTCACACGATAATCTTCATTTACGCGTTTTTCCAAGAAAAATTATGTATGCGAACGGATCGATAGGTGACATATAACCAACTCGATATTGGTATATGTGTATATAGATATATATATATTATACTACGAGCCCAAGAGGTTACTCGCCTCGTATCTTGTACATATATATTTTATAACAACAACACGTTCAACTAATTTTATTAATTTTTATTTTTTTCCCCTTTATATAATTAACAGTGTATTTTTAGAATTATATCGATGAAACATTAATCGTGGGTGTCGGATATTTTAAGAAAAAATTTAATAAATTTCTAAGTATATATGTAATAATTTCTATGTAATACACTGAGAAAAATGTGTATTAAAATGTTTTTGTTATAAATTGAAATCTTACTAATTATTTATATTCGCTAAAAAATATAGTAAAAATTATGATAATCCAAGTATATCCCTATACATTACTATAATAATATAGTAACTTTTAATACATTGTTTTTCCATAGCGTACGGTTATAATTCGTGATTGTACGTAAGAAATATAATGTATAATATATTGTTAAGTTTTCATTTATGTTATATCTACATATTTTTCGAAATTTAACGATGTTATAGTTGTTTTAAGTTTATTTATATCATTTTTTTTAATTTTAAGAACCAAACCTACACATCGTGATTTCTATAGGATGTATATTATGGATATATATTTTTATATATTTAGACTTTAATTGCATATTATATTATCGGTAAATAAATAAAAATAAATAAATTAGTTTTTATACGGTTGTTTTGTTTTAACGTGGTTGTTTGTTGATTTATGCATTGAAATATTAATTATTTTTTAAATTTATTTCCCCGCAGTATAAATTACATTATAATTTTATATATTAATGGTAGAGTATGGTCGAAAATTTAAAAAAAAATCAATTTATTTTTATTTTATAAACAAGTTCTAAATGTTACGTAGCATGTGCGTAAATAATGTTTAATATTATAAAACTTATGTGTCTACCTAATTTCAGCATTAAATAATCTTCAGTTAATGCAATAAGTCATGTATCTTAAACTTTAAAGCTAAATAATTCAAAAACTATTTTTTATACCTTTAAAACATTCCTTGCAGAATAATTTTTATCGTAGGCTCCTGAAATTTTGTATACATCTTGAGGTATGTATGAATTATAAAGTTACACAGCCTTTTTTGTTTAAAATTAAATGTCACATTTTTATTACTATTTTTTAATGAAAAATCTGACATTTTTTAAGCAATTATTTAAACTAATTAGGTTTATCGAGCCAAAAAGTGCATTTTTATAGATAAACCTTATTCGCCGTGTAAAGTTGTAGCTCTTATATGTATAAGTTTGAAATTTTTTTACCGGAGTCCTTTGATAACTTTTACCCTGCAAGGAGTTTTTTGAATTTGCAACTGTTTTAGGCTTATTTTGTTAAATATTTTAATATTTTACGTGATTTGTGTGTTAGTAATCATCAATAAAGAAGATTTTTTATAATATATTTGATAAAGATGACATTTCACATAATATTTTATAAAAATTACAAAAATATTTTTCTAACCATACTCTACCCTTAATGTATCAATCATAATTCTACCGGTTCGTTCATTGGTAAATTAATTTTTTTTATATTTATCTATATACATGGTGTCTCTTACGTATTTACAAACCAATAAAATGTTGTTTACGAATTTTTTTTTATTATTCAATTAATTAATAATTAATTAATTTTTATTAAATTAATGATTTTTTATTAATCTATTTGTATCTTTTGTTGAAATTCAAAAATTAATGATTTTTAATTATTTACATAGCGTAAACATTACATTATATAATTATAAAGTAATTTAAATGTTTAGAACGTTATTATATACTCGAATAATTACACGTAACATATCACATATATTCCCTCGGGTTATTAATTAGGGTTATTAATTATTACTATAATCTTTTCCTAATTACCTACGTCGTGTAAATTACGTGTTTTAAAATAATTAAACTATATCTTATTATGCAAAATTTCACCGAAAAGCGCATTATCATTATCTATACACGATGTAAATTAAGTTGTAAAATTAATTAAATATTTTTCACGTACAACGTCTATTTGTATATTTATTTATATTTATTGGATGATAATTATACTAATAATCTACGTAGTGTAAATTACCTTGTACGATAATAAACGATTTTTAATAAATATTCATTCATCCGTAGAAACAGAGGAAAAAATGTCGTGTTTTATGTATACTTATTATAATTCAATATTTCTCGAGGATCGACTAAGTGTTATATCAAATATTGCCGTGAAGATGAATCAATATATACACCGGTGTGTAAGTAATATACAGCGAAATGATGAACGATTTCCTTTATAGCAGTGATATAAGTGTCACGCCATCCATATTAGTACATTTAATTGACAAATAAATTAAGCTTTGACGTGTCAAAAATATTTATTTGTTTTTTTTTTAATCATCGATAATGATCAGTCGATTAAACGCATAAAACGTATGTGTGCTATGAAAATTACGCTGAACAGTATAAATTATACAAATTCTAATTATAAATTAAATATTTAAAATAAAGTGTAAGTTAATTTAATTTATAAAATTATTCACAATTGTATATGAATCTATTATACACAAATTTATAAAACTTACCTCGTATTTATTTTTCTTTTTCAAATAAATTATAATTATAACATCATATACCGAATGGTAATTGAAATGATTTTTTAAGTATATAAATTAGCCATTTTTTTAAAAACCTATAACCTATAGTATAACATATTTAACCATATAAAAACCGTAAAAAATATCTAAATTTTACTCTGAATTATGATAATTCTATCTTTAAAATGAGTCTTTAAGTATATATAAATTAATAATACTTTATTTCTAACCTTGAAACATTAACGAACTGCTGGCCCAGGTAGCACTGTCCGTCTCGGAGACGTTTTTAAAACGTTATTAAGCGTTTTAAGCGTTTTAAAAACGTCTATAAACGTCTTTAAGACGTTTTGTGCTGACTGGGATTTCTACTATTATATGTGACATAGTAAAATATATTTCTATAACACAAAATATTTTAAAAATGGTTAAAAAAAATACAGTCCGTCGTAACCTACAAAATATCCGTTTCTAACTTCAGAACATTGAAACATAGGAATTTGCTTTTTCCAACTCAAGAATCATTGTTTAAAATATTATATTGAAAATCTGAAAAAATTTATCATCAGATTTTTCAAAATAATAACCCATTTTACATTATATCATACGACCTTATCTCCTTCATACTTTTATTTCTTAAAATTCAATAGAAAACGATTGTGTCAAATATAAATTCACCATTTTTTTCTTTTAAATCGTTAGGATTCATAACAACCTATAAAATACCCATTCCTAACCTCAATATATGAAAAAAAAAACAGATGGTTATTTTTTACCAGGAAACTAGTAAAAATGAATAGGTTCTTTTTTTATCCGTAAAGTATTTATAAAAAAGAAACTGTTCTTCATTCCTTCCAACAATCGGTAATAATGTATATATACGAACGTAACATCTATATGCACATCGTAAAAAGCAGTTTTTGTTCGTAAAGTACCTCATCAGAAAAGCACTTGGTTATAACCAACGATGAATAATCGTTCCACTCATTCGCATATTGAATTTTAATAATCTTGACAATCCTTTCAGCTTAAAAATAAAATTATTTTTTGTTCTAACACTTGTAACCTATACATCGTTATATATATATATAATAAGAATTGTAGAATAAAAAAATCATAATAAGGAATTGTATCAATTTTGAATTCCGATCCATTAGACCGAATGAATATAATTAGAAATTTGTTGTTCCTAACATTTAACATAAATAATGCTGTAGCTCTATAACTGCTTTTTAATTGCCGTTAATATATTGTTCATCGTGCATTATTCAACGTACACACCATCCGTTGTATATTTTAAACACATTTTTCGGTTTTAAATGTTACTGTTTGTATATATAGATATATGCACACCGAGCGATTCGATTTAGATTATATCGAAATGTTTCAATGCGAAGGAAGAGTATTAAATGACGATTAATATTTTACATATATTTTTTAATATTAATACATATATGGTAAATTGTCGGAATGAAAGGAAATTTAGTGGTTTCGAAGAAGTGATTTGTATGAGATTGGTATGCATCGAATCAAAAATCGATTTATTTAATTTTATCTAAATCTAGAAATATTGTATTCAATTTGAAGTAAATGAAATTTTAAGAAATTGAATTTAATCTATATATTTGTTCGTAAGTATTTCTTCATTGTACTGAATAAAATCCATGTCAAAGATATAATGTTAAATTGAATCAATAAATACTAAATCGTCTTTTTCTAAAATAATTTCAATTTACGTAAATATTTATGTATTTCAATTAAGTAATTTAAAAATAAACTAAATATAAAAAACTATTTGATTATTTTTTCCCATGCAATCAACCAATTCAAACTTTTAAAAATTGTAGTTACAGCACCATTGCTATTACGATTAAGAACATGTCAGACTTAGAAAATAGTTATATTTTTATATTTTCTTTGTAAACAAAAGAATGAATATTTGAAAAATTTTTAACTTCATGCACTCAGACACGTTTTAAACATTGTGGGTAAATTTTTTCACATTTTTAAATCGATAATTTAATTAGGATGTTGGGCTGAAAGTTTGTCTTTCTTATTAATAATTAATACCGACTAACAATTGTTCATGCAATTACAATTACAAAAATTATTTTTCTTTTTAAAATCAAAACGTCAGATCCGTTCCTTTCTTATGTTTTAAGCTATCTTCGTGAGTGTTGTTCAGATTTTTAATTCAATATTTTAATATTGAATGTAAATTGTAAAACGGCTTAATTTGAAAAAATTTGAATACTCTCTTATGTATATGAATATTTTTAGATTTTTAAATTATTTATATCAATATAAACCTAGTAGAAATGAAAGCATTTATGAAACATTTTTTTGACCAAAAATTGGCCATTAGGTCAAAAATGGCCAATAATTCTACAATTAATGTCCAAAAAATATTTTCAACTAACCTTAAAATGCTCAATTTCCACTAGGGAATTTATGTGTTGGAAATCGTGTTTATTAAATTACCGACCTAATCTTAAAAATAATTTAACAAATTATTATTTTCAAAAAATTCGTAACGTTATGCTATCCCTTATACGGTTTATAGTATTTATGATTTCGTTCAGATATTTTTATATAATATTTTAAACGTGATTCATGAGTTGAAAAAAGTAGATCCCCGTAATTTGGGTCCCCAAAATAAATGTAACGAATTTCATCATTAAACGAATGTACATTTATGAAATGTATATAAAAGCTAATGACAAGTTTAATTAAACATTTGTTTACAAAGTTCCTTGCTCATGCTTCCACATCTCAGTCTTGTCCATTGTTCCTTCAGGTTTCCACTAATGTTAATTTTATTCCAGTATTTTTCTCTTCCAATTGATTCCTTAAAATGTTTGTAGTATGTCTAATATTTTGATTTATCGATTTTTGTCCAGTCTATTTGAATTTCTTGTTCTACTCTCCTTAAATTGTTGCTTTCCATTTTTTCGCATATTTCATCGGTAAGTTTTCCTTTCATCATTAATTTGAGTAATTTGCCATCTCCTACCTTTTGGAATGCTTTTTCTTTTTGTCTTCCTTATTTAGATGGTTTTTGTTTGATATATTTCTTAATTCTTCCTTCAGGCAGATCTTAGGCCATCTTGTTTCGTCCATCATTAGTACCTTTATTATGTAATTTCCTGCTCTTCTGTTGGTTTCTATCTCCATGATTCGTTCCTGCTTCCATTCTCCATATGTAAGGTGGTGTGTTGCAATTGATTCCAAGTGACATTTTACATATCCTTGCTTGTATCCTCTCTATCATTTCATATCCTTTCCATCCCAAATTTCTACACCGTATAATCCTCCTGATCTTGCTTGTGTTTCCATTAAGTATAATCTTTTTCCTAATTGGTCGATTGTTGCTCTTTTATTCAGTCCCCATGTTGTATTTATTGTTTTTTGTCATTTTCCTGCTAAATGCTTAATAAGCTCCGTATATCCTCCTTGTGCTGCGAACCAAAATCCTAGATATTTGAAATTATTTACTACTTCCAAATGTTTTCCATTAAAGTCCATTTCTCTGCGTTACTTTTCCTTCCACCATTGCGACATACCATGATTTTGAGACGATATTTAATATTTAAATTAATAATTAAGTTAATTTTTTAGTATACAATTTATATTTATGGTTTGAACATTAAAGGTATACCACTTAAATATATTGTACTGAATAAAACCCATGTCAAAGATATAATGTTAAATTGAATCAATAAATAACTAAATCGTCTTTTTCTAAAATAATTTCAATTACATAATATTTATTATTTAATTAGGTAATTTAAATATATACTAATATAAAAAAAACTATTTGATTATTTTTCCTGCAATCAACCAATTCAAACTTTAAAAAATTGTAGTTACAGCACCATTGCTATTACGATTAAGAACATGTCAGACTTAGAAAATAGTTATATTTTTATATTTCTTTGTTAAACAAAAGAATGAATATTTGAAAAATTTTGAACTTCATGCACTCAGGCACTTTTAAACATTGTGGGTAAATTTTTCCACATTTTTAAGTCGATATTTAATTAGGATGTTGGGCTGAAAGTTTGTCTTTCTTATTAATAATTAATACCGACTAACAATTGTTCATGCAATTACAATTACAAAAATGTATTTTTCTTTTCAAAATCAAAACGTCAGATCCGTTCCTTTCTTATGTTTTAAGCTATCTTCGTGAGTGTTGTTCAGATTTTAATTCAATATTTTAATATTGAATGTAAATTATTAAACGGGTTAATATTTTGAAAAAATTTGATAAAACTCTTATGTATAAATTTTTTTAGATTTTAATTATTAATATCAATATATAATTCTATGTGTTGATAGTGTTTATTAAATTACCGACCTAATCTTAAAAATAATTTTAAAATTATTATTTCAAAAAATTCGTAACGTTTATGCTCTTCCTTACATTTAAAGTATTTATGATTTCGTTCAGATATTTTTATTTAATATTTTAAACGTGATTCATGAGTTGAAAAAGGTAGATCCCCGTAATTGGGTCCCCAAAATAAATGTAACGAATTTCATCATTAAACGAATGTACATTCTATGAATGTATATAAAAGCTAATGACAAGTTTAATTAAACATTTGTTTGCAAAGTTGCTTGGTAAAGTTCATACAATTACTCGAATGACCGCGACGAATTCATAAGAACTGTAAAGACCTTTGCCGAGTTCAATTATGTAAAATTACAATTCCTTCGACTCTCGCGAACGTGAATCTGCACTTTTTATATTTTATATAGTGTTAGTGGAACGCATTACGGATGTACAGTCGACGAGTTTATTCACCGTTTTATCAATGTTTATATATTTCTGACATTTCGAAACTCCGATTCACTTGCTCTTTTCTCAGCGCTCTGCGACCCGTCAATTTTTCTCTTTTGTTTTTTTAAACGATTGATTTATTTAACTGTAACGAGTATCGCGATTAACATTAATTATTTTTCTTTTTTTAGGATTGCTGGGAAATAATTACTTAAATTTTACGGTTCATTGTTTTTTATACGCGCGGTGAAGAAAAATGAGCAAAATTTTAGAAATTGCAAAATTATTTCAAGGTTAATCATTACTTAATTCAATTTTTTTAATAATTTATTAAAATTGTAAATTGGCTCATCTTGTATAAATTTATTGGTATAATTGTGCACTGAGAAAATGTATTTAGTTGATTTTTGAAGAAAATATGATTAAGTCGAATCGAAGAAAAATTTTTTATATATTCAATTATTAAATTCAATCGAATGCCGTACTTTTTGAGTAAGCATCTTGAAATGAATTAAGTGAAAATAATTAAAAATGTTATCCAATTGAAAATTGACGTGTGTAATAGGAAATTTGAAATTGAATTAATTTACATAAATATTTATTTATTTCAATTAAGTAATTTAAATATACTAAATATAAAAAAACTATTTGATTATTTTTTCCCATGCAATCAACCAATTCAAACTTTAAAAAATTGTGTTACAGCACCATTGCTATTACGATTAAGAACATGTCAGACTTAGAAAATAGTTATATTTTTATATTTTCTTTGTAAACAAAAGAATGAATATTTGAAAAATTTTGAACTTCATGCACTCAGGCACTTTTAAACATTGTGGGTAAATTTTTCCACATTTTAAGTCGATAATTAATTAGGATGTTGGGCTGAAAGTTTGTCTTTCTTATTAATAATTAATACCGACTAACAATTGTTCATGCAATTACAATTACAAAAATTATTTTTCTTTTTAAAATCAAAACGTCAGATCCGTTCCTTTCTTATGTTTTAAGCTATCTTCGTGAGTGTTGTTCAGATTTTTAATTCAATATTTTAATATTGAATGTAAATTGTAAAACGGCTTAATTTGAAAAATTTGAATACTCTCTTATGTATATGAATATTTTTAGATTTTTAAATTATTTATATCAATATAAACCTAGTAGAAATGAAAGCATTTATGAAACATTTTTTTTGACCAAAAATTGGCCATTAGGTCAAAAATGGCCAATAATTCTACAATTAATGTCCAAAAAATATTTTCAACTAACCTTAAATGCTCAATTTCCACTAGGGAATTTATGTGTTGGAAATCGTGTTTATTAAATTACCGACCTAATCTTAAAAATAATTTAACAAATTATTATTTTCAAAAAATTCGTAACGTTATGCTATCCCTTATACGGTTTATAGTATTTATGATTTCGTTCAGATATTTTTATATAATATTTTAAACGTGATTCATGAGTTGAAAAAAGTAGATCCCCGTAATTTGGGTCCCCAAAATAAATGTAACGAATTTCATCATTAAACGAATGTACATTTATGAAATGTATATAAAAGCTAATGACAAGTTTAATTAAACATTTGTTTACAAAGTTGCTTGGTAAAGTTCATACAATTAACTCGAATGACCGCGACGAATTCATAAGAACTATAAAGACCTTTGCCGAGTTCAATTATGTAAAATTACAATTCCTTCGACTCTCGCGAACGTGAATCTGCACTTTTTATATTTTATATAGTGTTAGTGGAACGCATTACGGATGTACAGTCGACGAGTTTATTCACCGTTTTATCAATGTTTATATATTTCTGACATTTCGAAACTCCGATTCACTTGCTCTTTTCTCAGCGCTCTGCGACCCGTCAATTTTTCTCTTTTGTTTTTTTAAACGATTGATTTATTTAACTGTAACGAGTATCGCGATTAACATTAATTATTTTTCTTTTTTTAGGATTGCTGGGAAATAATTACTTAAATATTTACGGTTCATTGTTTTTTATACGCGCGGTGAAGAAAAATGAGCAAAATTTTAGAAATTGCAAAATTATTTCAAGGTTAATCATTACTTAATTCAATTTATTTTTAATAATTTATTAAAATTGTAAATTGGCTCATCTTGTATAAATTTATTGGTATAATTGTGCACTGAGAAAATGTATTTAGTTGATTTTTGAAGAAAATATGATTAAGTCGAATCGAAGAAAAATTTTTTTATATATTCAATTATTAAATTCAATCGAATGCCGTACTTTTTGAGTAAGCATCTTGAAATGAATTAAGTGAAAATAATTAAAAATGTTATCCAATTGAAAATTGACGTGTGTAATAGGAAATTTGAAATTGAATTAATTAAAATAAAGATTATTGAGAAGTAAATAAAAATTGTATTCGATTCTAAGAGATGGATATCAAGTAATAATATAATGATTTGAGTGAATTAGAAAAAAAATCCTTTATGAGTAATAATATCGAATTGAATCAAATATAGATCTCTAGTAGAAAACAAAACATTTATAAAATGTTTTTTACCCAAAAGTGGCTAATAAATGATTTCATCTAATCTCAAGATTCTCAATCTTTACTATACATTTATTTATTATAAATAATTAAGGATCATACTAGGAGAGGCCACGGTCTTCAGATCACAGATCTTAACCAAACTCTAGGATATGTAAAACCAATTTTGTAAGAGGTACTCATTCCCAATCTAAAAGAAATCTGAGATGAAATAGATATGATTTAGAAAAAGAAGCTCAAATTGGTTAATTTAGTGCTAAGCTATAGAGAAAATAAAAAAATTATGAAATTTTGGCCAAAAACGTCAATACTTTTTTACTACTAAATTTTAGTTAAAATTTCAGCTATTTATTGTTTTCTCTATAACTTTGCTCCAAATTGACCGATTTGAGCTTCTTTTTTTCAAATCATATCTAATTGATCTCAACTTTTTTCTAAAATATAGATTGATTATCTAACTTTATTCGTTTCCAAGTTGTAAGCGATCAAAGTAGAAGTAATTTTTTTTACAAAATTGGCTTTAATTAGCCATAACTTTGGTAAATTAACGCATTATGGTCTAAAAATCTGGCATTCCTCTTACTTTTATATTACAAAATATATTCTAGAGTTTGGTTAAGATCCGTAACCCAAAGGTTGTGGCCTTTCCTACTTAGTCAATTTGAAGAGAAATAAAATTGAAGAGAGTGAAATAAATATTTCTTTAATTCATTACAATTTTTGTTGATTTCAACGAGATATATTAAAGGTAATAATATTAAAATTGAATCAAATTAAATTAAAATTAATAACAAATAATTAAAACGTTGTATTAAATTCAACATGATGTAACACAAAGTATAATATTGATTTTAGTCAATAATCTTATTTTTTAAATTTATTAAAAATTTAATTTAATTTAAAAAGACGTTTTAGAAGTAATAATTCTGAATTGTGTTGAATAATTGTTCGGGTGAAATAAATAATCATTCAATTTTAGTGTAAGAGATTAATTTTAATTAATTATTGTTTAATGAAATCCTTAGTAGTAATATTGAATTTATATTTAAATAATCATATCCAATGGAATTAGTGAAATTTAATATATCATATATTATTTATTTATTTTAATTAAATAAGATTATGCCATATACATTTTGCAGATGATTGTTTTATTAAAATCACACAATTTTTTTTATATTACATAATTGCCTGCTATACATCGATTAAAATTAAATCATTAGCAGTTCTTTTTTATCAATTGGTTATATATTATTGACGTGTATATCGTACAAGATTGCGACTGTCAAAAATCAGTTCTGATTTAAATCTCTCGATTACGATGATGGACGGATTTAACGTCAGTTAGTCTTCATCGCGCAACGATGCAACAGTTTACCCAGCGCTTTTAAATCTGATAAAATCACCAAATTTTTCAAAACTTATAGGTATGTTATTAAATTTTCTTTATTATTTTTGTACAATATGGACAATATTTTTTTCTGTACTAGAAAATTTACAGTAAACAGAAATTTTTTTTGAAAATAATGTCGAAATTATGGTATATATAGTGAACATTCTTGTTTTCTACTCAGAGACACTATTTTTGTAATAATTACCGTAATAATGTGGTGAAAATTGTGGTATGAATAAGATAATTTTTTTTTTATATCCCTGGCAGAAATATTATAATAGATTTTCAGATGATTATTAGTTAATTTTGACACAAGTAAGGATTTTTAGGCAAAAGTTAGGATTTTTAGTTAAACACTAATTATCAGTTGAAAATTGTATTTAATTATTTGTACAATTTCATTAACACTTTTTAAGTTAAATGTTAAACAATAGTGTTTTATCAAATAATAATATATTAATTTTGATATATTTTTAGGACATATTCGTATTTTTTTTAGCTAATTTCAATTGAAATATTCGGGATTAACTAATTTTTATAAATATTTGAATTACCTAAACTTTAAACACCTTAATTAAAAAGGTTAGTTACCGTGACATCTCGGTAAAGATCGAAATAATCAAGAATTTACGCGTCGACACAAACTTATTGGTAATTTCTATATTTAGAAAATCAATATAACATCATTGAAATGACATAAATTTGACGTAAGAAAAAAAATTGAACGGATCGAATGATCTAATAACAATTACGTGTTTATATATATATATATATATACACACATTTGAGAACTTTGACCTCTTGTACACGATACATCTTTTAATTTTCCTATTTCCTTCTTTCTCGAACGCTCCGTTATCTCGCTCAATATTTTTTTCTTCGTTGTTCTAAATGCGTACAATTGATTATACATATACACTCACACGCATTGACATCGATTTTTCGTGAAAAAAAAAAAAAAATAGTATATAACCTACGCACTCAAGCGGCGTTCCGTTGTAATTTCGAACCACGCCTCTCACTTGGACATGCATCGCGAACAGTTAATTAGAACTTTTTTTCTAACGATGGAATAAAGAATTATGTATATAGACCTAACTTTGTTAAATAATTTACAATATGCTTACTTTAACCGCATTTCGTACTGTATGATCTGCGTTTTTCCAATCTTCGGCCTATATGCACATATACACCAATGTTAATTTTTTATTAACGAAGAAATTCGATATTTATATATATTTTTTTTAATTGCGATGTTATCGGTATGTCATTATAGTCGATATTTATATCTTCCCTACTTTACCGACAAATGTGATAATTGGTAATAAATCTGTAAATAAAATAGTATGTAGAAAAATAAGAGACGAAGCGCCTTTGCAAAATATTATTACGTTTTCGAGAAAAGTCTTACCAAAAAAACCTTACACAGTCACTTGACATTTTGATGCGATAAGGAATGGAATGGAAAAACACAATAATAATATTTTAGTTTGAAATTCAGCTCACGGTTAGATTACGAGGATGTCAGACTTCGAAAAGATTGTATACGTTAATGAAATGGGTTATTATTTTGATAAAACTGAGAACGTCAGACTTTTGAAATTAGAAATAGTGCTGATTGAATTACCGACCAAACGTCGTTTTCTTTAAAATAATTAATGAATAATTTTTTATAAAAAAGTTAGGCTCTCCCTTACGTTATAAAATATCTTTAAGATTTTTTTTCAGATTTTTAATTTGATATTTTAAACATGATTCTTGAGCTGGAAAAGGTAGATCCCTGTAATCGACATCTACTTATGAATAAACGAAGGCGTCTTTTCTTTTTTTACTGGGATATCCAACCTACATTGTGTTTGTCAATATTTATAGTTTGACATCGATTAATTAAAAATTGTTTAAGTTACTTCTGACACCAGACTGCCATTTTGCACAGCATTACAAATAATATGGCGTGAATCCGTTAAGTAATAATAATAGGAATAGTATATAAAACAATGTAATTCACTATACAATACAGCTTTTTCAGGTTATGTTGCATAAAAATTACAATTTTACACTACTTTTTCGTTCATACTTAATGGATTTACATAAAAAATTACTTGCAATACTGTACAAAATGGCGCTCTGGATGCCAAAATCTTCAAAAACTTTTTAAGTTATTGACAAAAATTAAAAACTTTCTAACATATGACTTTATCATTAGGCTTTTCAGTTTTAAATAAGTTACATTCGTAAAGACCCTAAATATCTTATCAAAATTAAAAAATGTCATTTCTATATATATCTACACTGAGAAAAAAGTTGTAGTAAAAATTACAATACTGTCTAAGTACTAATGAAATCACAAAATTGTCAAAATTGAACAAATTACTATACTGTATAGTAAAATTTAGACATTATGAAAAATATTATAGTAAAAATTAATAGACTTGTAGTAAATGTTACTATACAATATAGTAATTTTCTGAATGTTGATCTGTAATTTCATAGTATTGTTATAATTACTATAACCTTTTTTTCAGTGTACGTAGCTTCGATATGAGTACATGAGGGCCCCTTATCATTAAAATGAAAAAAAGTCTGTTTTAAGGATTTTCAATTGAACGTAATGTATAAAAAAATAAATGTTGTTCCAGAATGATAATGATGTCGTGCAACAGTTTGAGCGTCCTCCTTTTCTTCCTCTCGGTGGTGATATGTGCGGTGAGCGAAGTCGCCAGGTATCACACGAAACACTTTGTTTTTGTACTTATGAGTGCGATATGGGCGACATGGCCCATTCCGTTAATGTTCTTCAGGGTCAAGGATTGGAGAAACGCGTTGTAAGTATAATTATAGAACATTTATTTATTAATGTCCATATGGGAGGATGCAATTATGAATAAATAAATTAAAAAAATTACTTTTTTTATATCATTTTTTTTATATCTGGTATATTATAATACCATATGTGATCAAAAATTGGGTATGGTACACGTAATTGCACTTTCGAAAAAGAAAATTAAATTTTAAAAATTATTTTTTCAAGTACGTATTTATTATTATTTTCGAGACTCGTTAAATTGAAATGAAATTAAATATTGTGAAACGTATAAAAAAAGATTCTTGAAGTCGATTGAAATTTCTACATACCCTAGTAAAAATCTAATGTATATAAATTTATGGATGTAACGTTTTTTAAGGCAAAAATAGGCAACAGTCATAAGATACAGAAAAAATGGCTATATTATGATAAAATTCGAGTTTTACTTAACACATTCAAATGTTACCTTTCTACTAGAGTAATAAATAGAAATTCGATTTCGTATGGAAATGTGCTTTATACTTTTTAATATATCTTAATCGAATATTAATCATTGCTCATTTTCAGGATATAATACAAATTTTAGACTTTTTGAAAATGTAAAGTTGTCTATTCTATCGTTAATTTTTACACTTTAGGATTTAGATTATATATATTCGAAATATTCAATTGAATTTTACATACTTTACGTATATAAAGTTGAATAAATATGTATTTAATTGGATTCGAATTTGCCCATTTATAAATAAATTAATAAATCATAATAAATCATTATTTGTTTCTCTTCAATATTATTACCTCGAATGCATCGATTTGAATTGAATCCAATTTTTATAAATTAAAATGCATATTAACGGGGTGCCATAGTCAATATTTATCCTCCCTACCTTACCGGCAATCGCGATTATTAGTAATAAATTTGTAAATAAAACAGTATGTGAAAAAATAAGAGAAGAGGCGCCTTCGTTTATTAATAATCTAACTGTGTGCCGAAATTCAGATTAAAATTATATTGCGTTTTTGAGAAAAGTCTTACCAAAAATGTGAACCTAACCTCAACGAGGTGAAAAGATCTGATATTTTTGGTAAGACTTTTCTCGAAAACGCAATAATATTTTAATCTAAAATTTAGCACACAGTTAGATTGTCAATAAACGAAGGCGCCCTTTCTCTTATTTTTTCACATACTGTTCTACTTTTTTATTAATTAATCATCAAAAATTGAGTATGGAACCCCCTTAATTTGATTAGATTCAATTTTTTTTAATTATTAAATCGATTATTATCGTTTAAATGTTATTTTTAGGTAATTCTGAATAAATTTGATTTTAATTCGCTAATATTACTGTTCAGTCATTTATTTGAATCCAATAAAGTACGTACTAAATTAATAGTAATTATCTAGATAGATATAGCTGTTTGATCTTTCAATTGAATAGAATTCTTAATTAATTCTGGCAAATCTTAATTTAATTCAATGCAATAATATATTACCTCTAATATATCAGTTTTAATTGAATAAAATATATATGGGGTATTCCACGTGAAGTGGTCCGATCAAAATTTTAAATTGCCCCAAATTTTGGGTACACATTGCAAATGTTTTTCAGAATACAGAAAAAAATTTTTAGGTACTGGAATTTATTAGTTCAAAAGTTATTCTAACCTCAAAAAGTGAACTTTTTCCAGTTTTTTTCAACACCAGCTGGGTTCATCGCTATTTAACTCAAAATCTATCAACTTTTACTATAGAACATTATATGTAACATTCGTTGCTAATTATGTCTAGAATTTATCCTTCTGGGTTAGAATTTCCAATCTCAAGGTTAATGACAAATAAACTACATGTCAACATTCAACTTAAAAAAAAACTAACTTCGCCATAATTGATTTTTTTATCCAAAAGTCCAAAAGAAAGCTTGGAGCAATACCTTTCAAATGATCTGTAGCATTTTTATGGCCTTCAATTCTGCAAAAAGTTATGATAATTTAAAGAAAGACAAAAAATTCACAAAAATTAACATGGTATTTCCCATTTAAATTTTTAAAAAAATTTCGTCTTTCTTTAAATTATCATAACTTTTTACAGAATTGAAGGCCATAAAAATGCTACAGATCATTTGAAAGGTATTGCTCCATGCTTTCTTTTGGACTTTTGGATAAAAAAATCAATTGTGGCGAAGTTAGTTTTTTTTAAGTTGAATGTTGACATGTAGTTTATCTAACATTTACCTTGAAATTAGAAATTCTAACCCAGAAGGATAAATTCTAGACATAATTAGCAACGAATGTTACATATAATGTTCTATAGTAAAAGTTGATAGATTTTGAGTTAAATAGCGATGAACCCAGCTGGTGTTGAAAAAAACTGGAAAAAGTTCACTTTTTGAGGTTAGAATAACTTTTGAACTAATAAATTCCAGTACCTAAAAATTTTTTTCTGTATTCTGAAAAACATTTGCAATGTGTACCCAAAATTTGGAGCATTTTAAAATTTTGATCGGACCACTTCACGTGGAATACCCCATATCTTTATCTGTTTCGATTCAATATTATTACTTAGGTACACATCAATTGAATTTAATTATTTTTTTTTAAATTACTTCAAATAAAGATTTATTTAATTTGTTGTTTTTATACATTCCTACTTGAACTGCTACTCTTTCAATTAAAATATAATTTTTTAATTACTTCCCATTAATTTTTATTTGATCCAATTCAGTATTACTACCTTAAATATATGTTAGTACTGAATTAAAACAAATATTATTTAGTTGATTCAATTCAATAATACTTAAGTTCAATGAATCATGGTATTTAATGCATTTCAATATTATTACCATTAATGTATCTCTTTAAAATCAATAAAAATTGTATTGAATTAAAATAAATATTTATTTTATTAAATTCTCTATCACCTCTTAGACATCTTTTTCAGTTCATTAATAATGTTAATCAAGTAACGAAAATATTCATATTGATTCGAATCAATAAATTATTATTCTCGTTTCTTTATTTTTTCTTTTTCGAAAAATACACTAAAGTAATATTTTCCATACAGAATACCAGCGTGGGGTGCTAGGCAAGCAGCCAAACTGATAGGCATCAATTATCAAATGCGATGGAAGGAGAACATAGTGAAAGACACCGGTGCAGTCGTACTTATCAATCATCAAAGTAATCTCGACCTTTGTGGTCAGTATCATAGACATATTACATATATACAAACCTTTTATTCGCATAACAACCGAGAGATGTCGCAATCCCGTTTCACACTCCACAATTGAATAATTGAATTACACAAACGGATTTTACATTGCAAATTTAACGTCTCCCACATTATTGCCTGAACGAGTTTTATTATTTTTCCAGAAGTTTCTTTTATTTTTAAAAATTTTATCGCCAAACGATATATGCGTAATATCTAATCTGATCGATAGATAAATATTGTGTTCGTTTACGTGCGTATGTGTGTGTGTGTGTGAGACGAAAGTAACGACATTTTGATTATTTAATCGAGATATAATTGATTATCCGATTCTGTTGATTTGCAGTATTGGCCGAACTTTGGCCGGTACTCGAAAGGTGCACCGTCATATCGAAAAAGCAAGTATTGTACTTTGGTACTTTCGGATTGGCCAGCTGGTTGTGGGGCACGATATTTATCGACAGAGTTAAGAAGGAGGAGTCGAAAAATGCGGTCAACTCTACCGCCGAGATTATCAAAACGAGAAAGGTGATGATATTTTTTGATTTAATTATTTCACTTTTAATTTTGTATAGTTAATATATTGGGCGGTAATTATTAGTAAAAAAAGACATACAATTTCAACCCAAACATCGAAATCAAATTATGGATTAAAAAATCTGGAAAAATTTGGGTATATTATTTAAAACATGCCCAAGGGCTTGACGTACAAGATTTAAACAAAAAATTTATTCATTTGTTTATAAAAAAATAAATATGACCATATTTTGATTAGATATTTCATAGTTTTTAAAGAGGACTTTTTGTAAATTTTTATAAAATTTTATTATTTTACTTATACTTTTCTTGTAGATATTATTCTATTATATATATATATATAATTTTTGAGGTAAAAATAGCTTGATTCGTATTTCGTTAAAAAAATTTTTTTTCTAATTTTGTGTTTTAAATCTGAAAAACTTAAGAACGACAATTACACGTTCACAGAAAAATTAAATCGAAAGTTTGCGATTACTTGTAGTAATTAATAATTGATTATATATGTATATTTCATTTTAAAAACAGGCAAAAGTTTTGATCTACCCAGAAGGTAAAAGGCATACGGGTTCTAGTTTATTGCCATTTAAGAAAGGTGGTTTCCACTTGGCAATTGACTCTCAAACGCCTATTCAGCCAGTAGTCGTTTCGAGGTATTACTTCATTAATTCCAAACTCAAGAAGTTTGATTCGGGTAAGTTGATTTTACACTATTTTTTTTCTTCAAAATTTTCGTTGTACCGGTGCGGAAAAAGATAAAAAAAATTTCATATTTCGAAAAAAAAGAGTACAGGAATCTACAGTTACCGATGCGAAGTGAATATTTGAAATTTTTAATTATAAGACGGAGAAAAATCTTAAAGATAGTTTAGAACATATTGAGTAAGTTGATCAAGTAATTTCCTGAGAGAAATGAAATTATTAATAAGTAATAGTCAGTCGGTAATATATCGATTTGAAAATCTAAAAAATTAAGATATTAACAAACGAAAAAATGAAGTGTACTAGATTAATTTCTATTATATTAGCACAAACTTTTTTATAAAAAGAAAACGATTACAGAGATCAAAATTATGTTTTAAAGTATTGAATAAAAATATGATAAGTATCCCAAATAACATAATGGAAGAAGTTAATGAAACGAATAATTAAGAAAAAAAAATTTTTTTAATAAAAATTTAATAATTACTGTCAGTCGGTGATTTGTCGATGAACATTACGTTTATAATATTTTATTAAAAATAAGTAGATTATAAAATATAAAACAAGTGTATATTAAAGAAAAATAAATCATTTGTTTTATTAAAATTTAATAAGTATTGATCGGTAACTTTTCGAAACATTAAAAATGTAAAAAATTCAAACACACTATCGACTCAAAAATTATTTCTATTTTATTGAATTATAATGTTACAAAAAATCTTTAGAATACTTTATAATATGTACAATATATTTGCAGAAAATATAATTTTAATAAAAATTACTGTCGGTCGGTAACTTACCGATATAAAAATCTAGAAAAAAATTAACTGTAAAGAAGATTTTTTTTAAACTCTTATACTTTTCATATTTAAAAAAGATGGTGAGTACAGTAAAAGTACTTGCAAAGTTCTACATGGAAATAAATGTGTATCTAGATAGTCGTACAAGATATCATTATAAGTATAACCTCCTCAAGGTTGAATAAAAAGAAGATTGAACAAACAAATCTAATTAAATACTGAGAACGGTTATTTACAAATTTAATGTTCTTATTCAATCGATGATACATGTCCGTGATAGTACAATTTGAATACCACTTAATTTTTTGTCTCCCGTGAATAATTCGATTTTGAATCAACATATCTTGGTTTTTCAGTCGGTATATTAATCGTGTTTAATGAAAAAAAAAACAACATTTTCGAGTACAAAAAGTTTATGCATTCGGGGGATATAAATATGTTGGATATTAATTGCAGGTATTTGTCATTAGCGACTGAAAGATAATATTTTATACATTTATTTAAAAATCAGAAAAAATCTTCGAAAAAATCTGAGTAACATGCGTTAAAAAGATATTTTTATCGGTAATCAATCTAATAATTATGATCCAAAAATAGAATTAAAACATTCGAAAAAAAAATTAATAATTGTAATTATGAATTGATGGAAGAATCTGTTATGAATTACTTTATAAAAAAAATTGTTTTTTCTTAAAACATAAAATTAAATAAACAACATTTTGTCAACAAAGAGATAATTTAAATATTTGAAAAATTGGATACGTATGAAAAACCGAAAATAAAAGTGCCTATGTAATAGTCGTATTACAGGGATCTACCTTTATCTACCTTTGGAAACCCGAAAATTGTAAATGAAATATAAAACTAAAAATCTGAAAAAATTCGTACGTGATCTCTAAATGATGTAGAAGAAGTTTACAGAGCCAGTTTATCGAAATAATTAATTCTAAATTAATAATCACTTGTGACTCGTCGGTAAGCACATTGGGTTTACAAAAATCTCAATAACGTAGGAATAAAAATTATTCAAAAAAATTGTATAACAGCAAAGTGTCACTCCAGGTATAAACTTCTTTCTTTCCTGAAAAGGAAGCCTATAACGTTAACAAAAAATCAATACCGATACCAATGTAAATGCATGATATCGAAAATTATTAAAAAAAATTATTTAATATAATAAAACAAAATATCATAGATATTAAGAAAAATTGATATTGATACAACGGTAAAAATTTCAGGTACGAGTTACATCTCGATATTACCACCGATATCGACCAAGGGAATGACGAAAGCGGACCTGCCCGAATTAATCGAACGAACGTATCAAGCGATGAACAAGGTCTACCAAGAATCGACGCAGGAGGCACTTACGAATCATATGGAGAGCCTCAAAGTCGACTAATCACCTACCCACCCACCTACTCACACTCACCCACTCTTCCAAACGCGCGTGTGCACGAAACTATGCGCAGATTCGTCGGTGCTATGTCATGTTATGTAGACATTATTATTCAACTAGCCTCTTTTTTCTTACTTTCGTTCATATATTTTTTCATATGAGATTCATTTTCGAACTCAATTTGAGTTAATTTTGCATTCATTTTGAAATTAATTTGAACTCATTTTTTGAGTTCACAACGAATTTAATTTGAGTTCTTTATGAGTTAATTATGAATTTATTAATATAATTTAATTTGTTTGTTATTAACTTTTGAGCTATTCATGAGTTTATTCGGACTACATCATTCATTTCGAGTTAATCTTAAATTAAATTTTTGAATTCAATATCATATAGTTTTGAACTCTTTTTGAGAGCACTATAAATCAAATATAAATTAATTTTTTAATTTATTTTACATTCATTATTACTAATATTAAATATATTTTGACACAATACAATTTATTTTTGAAATAGTGTGTATTTAATTTGATATTGTTATGAACGTATTTTGAATGTATCTTGAATTTAATTTAACGTCATTTTATATTATATATTGATCTAAAGTTGAATTTATATTTTAGTTCATATAATTCTTATTATATTTTTATATATTTTATTTTGGTTTAGTTTGAAATTACTTTCATTGTTTTTTAATTTATTTTTGTTAATTCTCGATTAATTTATTAACTTAAATTGGTATTCTATTTTGGTTTATCTCAAATTCATATAGTGTACAGTTTGTTCTAATTTCAAGCTGAACTCATTTTCATTTTTTGTATTCAATTTAATTTGAGTTTATTATGAGTTACTCATAATTAATTTTGAATCATTTTCGAATTCATTTTTAATTCACATTGAGCTCATTTAAATTTCACGTTAAATTCAGTTCTTTTCTACTTCCTGAATTAATGTTGGATTGAGAAAGTGACTTTTTCCCTGTTATCTGACTGAGACACATTTATTTGTTTTTTTTGTAAATAGTATATTCAATGTTGTATTTATTGTAATAACAGTAATCCCCGATTTTTCTTTAAACGATAAAGAAAAACGGTATCCACCATGCTTGTGTTTACCTTGTACGTTTATTTAAATAAAGAAAAAAGAGCACTTTGTCAAACCAATTGAAAAGACCAATCAAAAAAAAACTTTACTATAGCGAAAATCCGAGATATGTGAACAAAACGCACTAGCTTATAGATTTAAAAAAAAAGTAATTGTAATTAAATGTGATACTAGGGACAGGTATGAACATTAATATTTTATCTTCTTCATCACTAATCGTTAAAAAAAGTAAAAAGAAAAATATGTGTACTCAAACGAGGTTAATACTGTTATATCGTAAGTTATGTACAATAGATGAATTTTAAGAGACTGTTCCTATATATACAGAAATTTTGTAAAACAAAAGAAAATGTATCGATCTTCGTAAATGCGATCGAACGTCACTTTTGTGTATATGTATATGTGGATGTTTAAAAAGGAATACGTCACTATTTCTTAATGTTTTTTTTTTCATACAAGCGTATGTTATATCAAAATTGTTTATTTTCTTACGCAGGGTGAAAATCTTCCAAGTGTCCTTTACTTATCAAAGTTTGCGAAAGAAAAAAAATTGATTTTTTTTGTATAAAATAAAAGTACCGTTTTACATACATGTGCGTGTGTTTACAAAATTGCACATATATGTATTTTATATGTGTGTATTCTTTTTATATATACGTCTCAAATTCGTTTGTAATGTAAATAAGCGTTTTGAAAGACAAAACGATCTAGATTTATAATAAATTATTTTACTATGAAATTACCGACTTTTCATTACACCTGCGGTCGCATCGATATATTTCATCATTATCTAATATGCATGTGTCATTTGACACTCCAAAGAGTTTAAAAAGCAATAAAACTGTTTTTAAATAAGTTTTTTGATCTTTTAATGTGTATGAAATGGTGAAGTAAATTAAAATATTATGAATTTATTAATATAATAATAAAAGTTATCGATTTTTCAATTTTTAATCGATCTACGTGTTAATGCAATTGAAACTATTCTTCAAAAACATTCTTTTTCGATCATTTAATTTGAATAACGTGGTGAAGTACTTTTTAAAATTTATTTATTTACTTTTAAATTAATGAACATTAAATTTTTAATCGATCAATGTGTCAATTTGACATTTTATAGAATTAAAAATGTATTACGGCTTCTTAATCTGATTAATAATGAAACGAGCTATCAATTTGTTTTTTAAATTATTACTTCATTTTGTAATTGTCGATTTTTCAATTTTTTTCGATCTACAATGTTTTTTACATGGCGCGTAATAATTAAAAATTTCACTGATTTTGAGAATTTAAAAATTCCCGAATTAAAAATCTTTGAAATCGAATTAAAATAAATTTGTTTAATTTAATTCAGTCGATCTTGTAATTTAATTAATCGAATTAATTTCGCTATATGCCCGGACGTTATTCATCCGCTCCGTTTTAATAATCCACTATTTCCGTCGACCCGATTATCAAGGCCACGTTAGCTCAATTTTTTTTCTCTTTGCAATTTCTCGGGGAATTCGGAATTTTTTTCACGTCATTTTCGTTCGTTTGGACACCAGCCGTTGCGACGCCGTACACAACGAGTTTCGGAAATCGAATGAGCCCGTTGTTCCGTAACAAAGTTTGCGTTGAACTATTCGCAATTTCCGGCTGTTACCGATAATAGAAAATTATTAACCAATTTACAAGATATAAAGCAAGAAAAAAATTATAATTATACCTTATCGTTTAATTTTGAATTTTTCTTTACGTCCGTTATGCCGGTGTGTCCTAACCTCTTAAATGCAATTGACTTTGATTTATTATTCTTCATCTTGGTTCGGTTACGTTGACATCCGTTACAATTTAATTTATTTTTAGTCCGTCGTTTTACAATTGAACGACCGTGACATTCGAAAAGATTGATCCGCCTGTACTTAAATGCGTTTACTCGAAAATTTTTTGATTTATATGGTTGTTTTTTTTTTAATCCGTCGATATAGGTGGCGCGGAAAGTCAGCGACAAAATTTTTTAATTTATATGTCAGAGTTATATAGATAAAACGATATAAATATTTTATATATATATATCAGTGGCACTGCACAAGGATTATACACATGGCTTTTACAATATATACTTTATTTCAATCTTATTGAACTTTATATAGAAAATTACATGAAACCTGCAAAAGGAATTATTATATATGTGAAAGAAAGCGGCAGGTGGAAAAATTCATTTTCAAATAATTTTTCCTCGCGTAACTTTATATGTAATTTTCTTGAATTTTTCCACACATATATATACTTGATAAAGACCGAATCACACACACATATTCCATGACATATGAACTTTTTTGATAGGGGAATCACATAGATACATTTATTTATTTAAGAATATTGATATATTGTTACAGAGTTTAAAATTGAATAAAAATTATCCGTATATATAGTATTATGTGTATATATATCTCTATATAATAGAATGTATGTTTATGTATTTTTACATATGTTTATATATATTTTTATAACTGTATATTGAATTTTCTGGTAAATAAATTAATAAATAAACAGTAGGGGAGATCGGTACAGGTTGGTCGACATGGTAAGTTGACCGATCGTGAATAACTCATAAATTGAATACATAGATCGCGTCACGGCTGATAACAGTAATGTAGAATAGCCCAAGGAATACTTGTTTAAGTTTAAAAATAATTACTATACCTGTATTGTATAACGATTTTGAATTTTGAAAAAATCGAAAAACTGAATTTAAATTTTTGATTTTGAGAAATATATCAAAATAGCTTTATAGAAAATATGTTTTTACATATTTTACATAATTTACATTTTTTTTATTTTGTATAAAATTATTAATTGGACATTAAAATTGACATGCTCACTTGGGGCATGTTGGCCGATTTTTCTCGGGTTAAGTTGTCCGAACAATAATTAAACAAATAGCGACAGTTCCAAATTAATTAATTTGTTTTACAGTTTACAATGGTCCAAAATAACAAGAGAAACATCGTATATAAGAGTTGAATTAAAAATTATGATTTTTATATACTAGGTAATGGGAGTCATACTGATCGCGGAGATACAATCATTTTAAATACAGGAAAATATAAAATTAACTGCAGGGCCAACATATGTAAAAGCTATACGCTCTTACATTCCAGGCACGATCGTTAAGTGCTTTAAAAAATAAGCGACTATAATATTTAGAAGTTACTATAAAAATAAATTTTAGCCAAATGAGTAAAAAATTGACTTGTTTACATACATATTACATGCATACAAGCATACATATATTTTCAAAAATAATTAAAATGTAAACAAAAGTTTTCTTTTGTGATAAACATTTCTTACCTTTAAAATTTGTACGTATAATCGATATTTATTTAGATCAGGTATAAAGCCATCTTTTTTGTACATTTTACGGTTTTAACCCTTTGAAGCATACATTTTTCTTTGCACGAGAAATAGCTAAAACTTGTTACTCGGAGGTTTTTGGGGTCGGGGTCGCTGATCACGAATCTGACCTCAGATTTTCAAAATTCAAGATGGCGAATCCAAGATGGCCGCCAAAAATTAATAACTTTATTTGATCGAGGTGAAACTCGATACTTCGGGGTTTTCGGGGTCGCTGATCACGAATCTGGCCACAGATTTTTAAAATTTAAAATGACGGATCCATGATGGCCGACCGAAATGTAAAAATTTACTTGATTGAGATGAAAATGGGTACTCGGGGGTTTTTGAGATCGTAAATTGCGAATCTAATCTTAGATTTTCAAAATTCAATATGGCGGATTCAATATGGCAGCTAAAATATAAAGTTACTTGCACGAGATGAAAATGGGTACGTGGAGTTTTCGAGGTCGCAGGAGACGAACTATAAAATTTTAGCCTTCGTGACCGCTTGTTGAATCTGTTGTATTTTATCTTGATAATGTAATATTATTCAGTATTCAGTTTGATTTCAATCAAATACCTTTTTTTCATTTCGGTCGACCATAATGGATCTGCCATTTCGAATTTTGAAAATTTGCGGCCAGATTTGTGATCAGCGATACCGAAAACCCCCGAGTACCCAGTTTCGTCTTATTTCAATAATGGTTTCTTTTCAGCATATATTTTTTGTAAAAAAACATGTAATTTTTACACATTGTTCGTCATTACAAACAATTTAACACAATAATTCATCATAAATATTAATTTTTTTCATTTAGCAACATGTTATCGAAATAAGGAAGAAAAAATTTGCACTAAAATTCAATTTAAATCAACTGAAAAATAAAAAAAATGAATTACAAAAAGGTGTTACAGGAAGGACACCGTGCTTCAAAGGGTTAACCGTTTTTTTCATTTATCAGGAAAAATATCAATGTGAGTAAAAAATGTTTAATAGAAAAAAGTTTTCTTTTATTGTGATGAACATTTCTTACATGTAAAATTTCTACGTAAAATCAATATTTATTTAGTTAATATCTAAAAAGATTCTTTTATTGTACATTTTAGGCTTTTTCAACTGTTTTTTATACTTAACTTTAAAAATATTCATCCGAGCAAAAAGTGTTGTATACAAAAAAGTTTTATCTTATTAAGATAAACATTTTTTACATTTGATCTTTTACAGTATAATTTATATTTGTCTTTATAAAGTAGAAAAGAACGTTTTTTTTCACTATTTGCCAGTATGTAGTTGTACGTAAAGAGTTACAATAAAAAAATTATCACATATTTTATATTTAAACATTTTCTGTATTTATATTTTAGATTATTAATTTTTTTCACATAATGTCGTAGAAAAACGTTTTAGCGCCATTTTAAAAAGTGCTACCGTTCAAGAGCTATTCTACCAATTTGGTCCAAAATAGGAACATTTACTTCTCTATTTATATAGAAGATATAAAAATTTCAGCCAGATCGGTTCAAAATTGGCTAAGTTATTCGATTAACTTGACTACATACATACACACATACATAATTTTTCTAAAACGTTTAAAATGACTTATGTTCTGGACGAAAAATGTTTTTATGTATAAATAAACAATTATTTATGGTGTTACATTTTTCGCGATGGTGAAAATATAAGGCACTCTCGTGCAACGATCGTGCCTGAAAATAGAGTGAAAAAAATAATACTCGGTTCTTTCAAGGAAGTAAGAGACAAAATGTATCAACTCGACTTTTCCAAAAAATTATTCATTGTCTGTTCTGATATTTGATAGATTTTTAACCTCTTACCGGACGGGTTCAAATCGTATCAGCGCCGTAGTAGGTACAGCCTACCAAAATTTTAGTTTCATAATCATTACATTGACTATCGACGAGTCGTTAGAGAAATACCGGACCGATTCTCGTTGAGAAAATGCTTACCCTAACCTCGTGACATTTTATCAAAATATCAAACTTTATTTATAGAATATTGTTGTATTTTATTTATTCCAGAACCCCTCGTTTCCAAAAATACGACATGTCAAGCTTTTGGGTCATTTGAACGACGAGTGGGAAGTAAAAAGTAACGCCCAGTTCGCGAGCCTCATTGTATACTCAAAAAGGAAGTTTTGAAAAGATTGTTATACCTTTAAACGAAACCTTTTCTCTTTTAATCGCATTCCCGATAAATAAATAATTTCATGCGTGTAAAATATGTAAATAAATAAATTATAAATCTTATTAGTTTTTATTAGATTGTAATAACAATTTATAATTTAAAAGTATCTACGGTTTTTCCGGATCAAACTTAATTTTAGACTAAAGGCACTTTTTAATTTTCAGCCACAATGGTTGCCGGAATTTGCCTACTAAGGAGTTCAAACCAGGGATGAAAAAAATTAGAAATTTCTATATTAATAATTAATAATTAAATTTTTAATAATTAATTACTGAAAAATTTAGTAAATAATTAACTTCCAATTACTGAAAAAAATAATTAAAAATTAATTTTCAATTATTATAAAATTGTGTGTATATAATTTTTTATATAATAAATATGCTTTTTTTAATATCACTAAATGATTTTCTCTATCTCTGTTAAATGTGTATGCAAAATGCCGAGATCTCCAAACATAATTATTTTATATAATAAATGTAAATTATTTATTAATGTTTTTTTCAGTAATAAAATTATTCTTTAATTAATTAACCATTTAATCTTTTCAGTCACAGACGCTCATATATCTTTTTCCTTCTTTTTTTCATATTTATCAGAATTGATGCAGGATTTTGAAAGTTTTAATTTTTTTTAAACAATTGTCAAAAAACATGTGTTTTTGAGAATTTATACGTTAGCGGTGAAATTTGATGAGTAACATATGCTTTTTATCATTGGAATTTTTTGATTGATATAAACAAAGAGTATATAGAATCGCCATTAGCCTTGCGGAAAAATACGTCGAAAACCTATATTTACACTTTTGGACCAATTTGTCTTAATTGCGTAACTGAAAGGGTTAAATTAATCATTTTCAATCCTATGGTCCAAACTGGAGATCAAGGACGAAACGATTACAATTTTTTTTAAAAGGACCATGCTCTGGGTAATTCTATCAACCATAATGGTGTACTGGGGAATGTATTTTCAACAAGAACTTTCTTAACAAAGACATCGTATGACCTCCGTCGCTGATTAGCACCGATTTGGAAGCATAAAAAGAGCGACGTTAAAATAAAAAAAAGTTTGTTGAGTTGTACAAATACATATAAGAAATATAAGTTAAATGCGCCGGGAACGATTAAAAACTGCTGACGATCTAAGGTCAAAGAACGTTGCCACGCACCTGTTGCAACGCGAGCGCTAGTGTGTAATCCGAGTGCGAGGATCAGCTGTCGTCCCACCGAAAGCGTGTCAAATGTAGGACATCGAACTTGTATGTAAATAAGGAAGTAAGAATAAGTAGTGTCTCGGATATAGAGAAACAAATAAACCAATATCCACGGAAGTAGCGATTTTATGACGATCAAGTATGCGAGTAAGTAACAACACGCTTAAGTTACAATGAAGACGCGAGGGATTCGATATCGAGTATCGAATTGCCATACAGCCTTGAGTCCACAAAACCGCGGTTCAACCTTAGCATATGTATCGACATGGTGAAGAATAAACGAATAGTATGCCCGGAGATCTGCGGAATTTGTATCTATTCCAATACCCTGATTACTTCCTAATTACTCGCCGAGTCATACGTATACACGATACTCTCTCGGATACGTGACAGTAGACATAGAGTAAAAGGTCCGTTTTTTCAGTTAAAAATTAGGGTTTTAATCGCTATTTTACGAGCGTAACTACATTCTATGTAATATACATATAAGACTGTTGGTACGCTGGTAAAATTTGAAAATTTTACGTAATCGTGTAATGAAACAATCGCCGAATGATAAATTCATCAGTCTTGAGAATAATTTATAACGCGTGGAATTCAGTTTCTTGTGATAATGTATAATATTTAATAATGTTAGTAAGCTTTTCTAGGTTGTTCTTAAAAATTTCATGAATGTTTATAAAATTTTATACTGGGCTTTATTAGATTTTTGTATAAAGAATTTAATGCTAATAGCAGCTACTATAAATTTATTTAATTTGAAAATTTTCTTTTTTTTTGTTAGAAACAGAACAGCTATTAATAAAAGATTACTATTAAAAATAATGATTAGAATTCTGAATACTTAATTATTATATTTAACAATTTTTAATATTTATTAGTGTTTATTAGCTTTTTCTAGGGACACACACACGCACACACACTTTTATATATTTATATTATTAATTATTATAATCCAAATTCCACACTTTATAAATTATTTGCTATTTCTATCCGAATGAATTTCCACCTGATAATAAAGAAAAGCTCGTAAAATTGATTATATCCTTTGAACTCGCATCATCATCATAATCCAGTATACACAAATTTTTATATTTCCATAGCATGTTCTTTTTTCCATTTTTCCATTTTTTTTCCTTTTCTACTTGCAAGTATATTTGTCATTTTTAGGAATGAGAGGGATATAAGGATCGTATATAGGGAAATTTTCGTACAAATAAACGAAATATGTTGCGTACAAAAAAAATAATAATTATTACAATAGAAAATAAGCTGTTTGACAAAGAGAATAAGGATTATTTACATTTACGACTGTCGAGTCGCGTTTACGTTTCATTAAATAATATATTGTAATATTATTCTAAATTCTTGACGACGAACAGTTGCAGCTCGTATATTTAATTAGCCTTTTGGTCCAGTAAGAGAGAGAGAAAAAAATAACAGGAAAAAAAATGTCTTATTTATAATACTGATGACACGTTTTTCTTCCGCAAATCAGAGAAATGACTTTTTTTTCTTTTTACAACATTCGTATATATCCAACTAAAAGGAATGTGGCATTCACGTATTCGTATATACCGCGCGTGTAAAATAATAAAAAAAATTTTGAACAGCCACACTGCTCTCGCCACGCATTTTATTTATATATCGATTTATTTTTTTCAATTTAATCGTCGACAAACAAACAGCTGAATTTCGTAATACTTACGTAAAAAAAAGAGACGTGACATTCAATTTTTTTGTCCCTTTTTTCGTGACAAAAGTTTTCTTCTTCTTTCAATGGACAAATAATAATAAATCAACTTTGTACAACATTTAAATATTATAAAGATCATCGTCGTCATCATCATCATCATCATCATTATCATCACATTGTGTTCAAAGTGTATTTGAGAAAGTCGTTTTGTTTACCACTATAAATGCAGTAAAAGTCTTTTAATTTTCATTTCATCAGCATGCACATATACCGATCACCTGTCGCTAAATAACACTGACACGCATTACTGTACAAAAAATAATAATAAAAAAATTGCCAATACTCCTATACAATACATTTATTAAATTTAACAGAAATTACAGAAATTTCAATAATTTAAAAAAGAAAACAATTTCGACAAAACGACTTTCTAGAAAAAAAATCTTTTTTTTATACACTCCATTCGCTGCGTGGAGAAATTGAAAAAAAAATAATAAACAGAGAACGGGAGATAAAAGAAAATAATTTTTTCTTTACACAATGGCCATCTAAGTCGCAAACAAAACTTTTTCAACAGTTTTGCGGAAGATATTTATAAGCCTCCATTGGACATACAGACACACAGCCTCCGAGTTTTATTTTTTCGTACCTTGGACCTTCTTCAGGTACTCATTGATTTAATTTTTAATTTCCTTTCTTCCTAGATTCTCCTTCAATTTAATCGTCCTGGACCTGGTCGATCGGGAATTCGTGGCGGGACGTTCGGTACCACTCGACTGTAAAATATTAATCGATCAATTTTATTATCTAACAATCGTTCGAACAATTAGTCAAGCTGATGCACTAATTGTACGGAATATTAAAACGAAATGTTTTAATTATAAAATAATTTTTTTCCTTTAGATATTCAGAATTGAAACATGCATATAATTTGTACAATATTTTAAAATTTATAATTCTTATCTATTTATTAAACATTATAATTCGTACCGATTGTATTATATTTTTCATAGTAATACAAAATTTGTAAGATCGTATATGGAATATTAAAATAACTTTATCGCAATTTATTTTTTTTTATTTTGAAAAAATTCGATAAAATGATTTAAAAATTATTTTATAATTTAAAAACATAATTTTATGTAAGCTATTTTTTTTGGACAGCTGATATACATTTTACGTATACATAAATACGACACTACAAAGCTGAAACAAAAAATTAGGATAAATTGCAATGATTTAACAACACAGTGCAGGGTTGGAGACAAAAATAAAACCATATGTAAAATAACATGAAATATAAATTAAAAAATTTGTTAAAGAGCACAAATCCGGCATAAAATTGAACAAAAATTATCCAATATTAATAATTAATTCTTGTTTTCATAACGATTAAAAACATTTCTTATTTTTTACTTAAAACTTTTTATCTTATTTATTTGCAACATAATTGTTGTAATTAATTATGAGACTCCGTACTCTGATTTTTTTCATTGTAGAATCACCTCAGGATATCTCAAAACTACTTCATCATTGAAATGAAGCATAATTGAAAAAAAGACTAAATGTTTATTTTAAAATATTATTTAGCTGTGTTAAAAGTAAATTTTTGCAACAATTTCAAAGTAAAGAGATTCATAAATAATTTAAATAGTTATGTAAAAAATAAATTAGCCAAAAATTTTAAATAAAAGTTAATAATAATACGGTTAATTTAAAAAATTAAGAAATATTTTTATCCATTATAAAAGAAATTATTTGAATAGTTTTTTTTTAATTTAACTCAGATTTGCTCTCTTAATAAGTACAGCAGGTTTCTTTATTCTTTAAATCATTATACAAGTGCATGAAACTGATAATTTAGAACTGCTATTACTTTAATTTAAAATTATTGAACAAAAAATAATTTTCTAAAGAAATAAAATAGTTATGAATCCTTCTGATCAAGTACACAAAAATATTAAAATGTTCAAATAAATTATTGGGTAAATAGCTAAATAATAAAAATCATCAATTATTAATTATATTTTTTAAATTATTAAATACATTTTAAATATTTGAAAATGATACATTTTTTCTTTTTCGAATCTCCCGAGCGGAAGAAATAAAAAAAACTAAAATTTCCTAATAAATTGTCGAAAAAACAATAACTTTATCAACATCGACATCAACATTTATATATATCTACATATATATTTAATTTATTTACTCACATTCCAACACTGCAGATGAGCTTATCAATGCAATATTCAATTTGTAACATTCGTTCGTTAAGATTGTTAAAATTAAAAAAGGTAAAAACCATGCAACACGTTAGATAATAATTAAACACAATCGGATTAAAGTTAAACGAAACACAAAATTATAGTACTTTTCAATTCGATAAAAACAAGTTAGGATAAACGAAACAGATAATAATAATTTATAATCAGAAAAAAAAGAAAATTTTTTTTTCAAAAAACGAGGTATAACGATTAAGGAAATTGAATTATTAATTGGGTTATACGAATAAAAAATGAATAATACGAGCACACATCCCGCAACTTTTTTCTTAAATAACGTGTACTTGTTACTATTAAAAACTAATGAATTACAGAAAAAGAAATTTTACATCTATAGAAAAATAATTTTTTTACTAGAAAAAATGTTTATGTATACAAAAATAAGAAAAAAAAATCAATTGCGGAAATGCGTACCCGTACATTATCCGGCCGAGTAAACGTAAGTTTTATCTTCTTTTTTGTCGTTAATCTTATTCATTCATATATTCTATGATAACATGGTTTACTTCCTATATACACATTTATATTGCAATAAACAGTGTTTGCATGTGTGTAGGTGTGTTGATGTATACCCCTCGATAAATCCCATTTCCCCTCGTACAACGTGAAAGTCGCTTATGCATCTCTCAATGATATTTTATTTATTTTTTTTAGTTATCTCTTTGTCTCTTAAATTCTTAAATGTTTATTAAGATTAATCTATTTGTTTGTCATGTTCTTTTTTTTCCCTCTGTATTGTTCGTTCACTCGAGGTAACCCTGCAGTGCAAAGAAAAAGTCGTTTCACTATTTCCGTTGAGGTATACGATAAAAATAAGGAAAAAAGAAAAATTGTATAAACAAACGTTTGTTACAAAATTTACAAGGGCGTACAACGTGATTGTTGAAAAGTTTTTTAGGTGACGCGATAGATTCACTGTTTTACCGACGGAGTTGGCGAGTGTGACGTGTGCTGCAATGAACAATTGACTCGATGAGATTGAAGTAATTTCGAATAATCTTAAAAACATAAGATTATCAAGCCGGATATTAGAAAATGTAAGATTAATATGAATGTTACTCGTTATCGTTACCGACACTACCGACATTCTATTTTATTCGTCATCCGCATTATCGACATTAACAACTTCTTTTTCTACTCATTACCGACTTCGTTTTGAATACGTCACCGACATTGTATTGCATTCATTATAGAAATTACCGACATTCTATTGTATTCGTTATCATATTAATGACATTCTCGTGTACCCATTATCGAATTCATTATACCCCCCATTACCAACATTCTCACATCTATTACCGACGTTATCAACTTCACGTTTCTCGAAACTTTTACAAACGTATTTACATATTCGGAATGGATATATTCGGTCGATATCGGCAGGAATCCGCCCAAACTCCGTTGGTAAGTTAGAAAGAAAAAACATTCATTCAAAAAGAATATTAGAAAAAAAAAGAAAAACCAATAACAGAGTTACCTCGACGAATAAAAGTGTATGTTATCCTTTAATAATAATAATTCTTGCCGAGCTTATAAGAATTATATCGCAAACATTAAACTTTGTTATTTTTTATTTTTCTTTGTATTTGGTACGATCGATTACACTTAGTCAACGTGTTTGTTATACAATTAAATGTAAGCATCATAACTAGGATTTTCTTACAATAAGGCTTTTTTATTTTTCTTCATTTTTTTTCACTTTTTTTCTTTTATTTAGATTGGAAGCATATATCATTTTCTTCATTATACTCGTGTCACTCGCTTAAAGATGCGTTATCGCACATTATTATTTTTTTTTCAAAATTCTCCCTTTCATTTAGTTATTTTTTTTTTGTTCTCCCAAAACGTAATCAACATCATCGCCTTCGCTCTCTTAGCCTTAATTTGTAATAATAATTATTTTTAATAATCTCACGCCGCTTATATTATTATAATTCCTCGTTTTTTTCTTTATTTTTGCTTTTCATTTCGTGATGAGGTGCCGTTTGGACATACTTCTAAACAACGTGGTGCACAATTTCTTTATTTATATTTTTTTGGTAATTTTCTATTTTTTCTCTCTTTCTCTCACGTGTCTCGACACACCATCGTTACAAAAATCCTCGACGGGTAATAATAATAATAATAATATATATATATATATATATAAGTATGTAAAATAATTGAAAATTTTCAACGGGTAAAAGAGAAATTAAAGCCGAATATGTTAATTTTAACACGAAGGTCGTAAAAGGCAGTATTTAATAGCTACGGGTACGGAGTAAAGTGATAGGTTTTTTCCCTAAGGAGTAAAATAGCTTTTTCTCTCTAGGGAGTTATGTCGTTCTTTTTCTCATTGGGGGAGTAAAATGGCACTTTACTACAGTTAGCAATAAAACACCGAGTTTTACACACTTTGTGTTTAAAAAATCTGCAACGCGGGAGTATGGGTGTTTTTTAACCTGGTTTTTATTATCTCCCTCGGTCAAAAATCACCTATTTTACTCCCTTCTTGCACAAATTATTATTTTTTTCCACAATTTTCTACATACTAAAATTTTAAGGACATATATATATATATAAATATATATGTATGTATGTATATATATATATATATATATATATATATATGTATATGTATTCAATGAACCCATACGTCGTGTCATAATTTTAAAACTCTATATGTATATACGCTATATATCACATCCTATATTTTAATATATTTTTATCCAGTAATCATCATCATCATTTTTTCATAATGTCCTCCTTATGTTTTTCTTAAATGTATATATGTATAATTGAGTTACCTTGAAATTTTTGTGTCTCGTAACAATAATCGATTCGTTCATCATTATTTTCATATATATATATATATATATATATATATCATCGAAATGGGGTTTATCTCGCATTTTTCATATACATATATATATGTATATATAATCAAGTATGAAGGTGGGAGTAAGGGAGAAAGAAAATAATTTTGGGACACACTTTAGACATTGTCCTCTACAGATGATTTTACATTTATCTCTCGGTTTGTTTGTTTTTCTCTCTCATTCGACGGGTTAAATATATATATTTATTATAATAATATAGTATATCAAAGATGAAACGTTCATTGTCGTCCAAAAAATTATTTTATTCATTTATTATTTTTTTTTTGTTTATCTTTCAACGTGGACGAACGGACACATTTACAGCGAGCTTACAGCATGACATTTCTCTGAGTAAGTAGTTTTTATCTAATTTTCTTTTTAATGGCTAACCTGGATTTCCTTTCGTAAATGCACTTTTTGCTCTCTTCCTAGCGCGTGTGACAATTTTCCGGAGGGGTTTTTTTTTCTTTTTGTTCGGCGAGATTTTCGGCGTGTTCCGAGCGGTCTGGGATGTCGAGAGTAAGAGTGGTAAAAACTGTCGTATTATTTTAATAATATTGAAATAATTACTAATTGAGGTTGAATTGTTTTTTTTTTCGAATGTACGGTTAAGCAGTAGTTTTTGATTGGTGACGAAACGATTTTTCTTTTCTTTTTTTTTATATTTAACCTAGAAAAATATTTTGTTACGCGGAAGGTGTTGCGGTGATCGGAAATTGGTCATTTTTAGGTTAGGTAAAATTATTTAGTAAGAATGTATTTCGATACTTATTGGCCATTCACTGGCGAGAAAGATACACTGTACAAATGCTTCGATAAATAAAGTTTTTTAAGGAAACACCAGTTTTATATTTTCATTACCGCACCACTGATAAAGTGAGGTTAAGAGAACCCAATAATTGGGGATATGTTGTGGTTTTTTAGGGTATAATTAGGAAAATAGGCAGTTTCTGCACAAAACAAAGTTTCTCAAATATTTTATTTTCATTGGATTTTCTCCAAGAGAAAAAATGATTGTGAAACATAAGATGTGATCATCTATTGGTCAGAAACTATCGATTTATTGGCCATTTTTGATCATTTATTAGCCAATGCGGGCTGAATAAATGCGTTTTTTAAATGCTTCAATGAAAATTATTTAACCGTACACATATTTTTTATTATCATCACTAGAGCTCAAGAATAGTAAGGTTAGGAGATGCCAACAATTGACCATAAATTATGGAATTTTATGGTCATTTCTTGCCACCTGAAAATGCTAACGTATCCTACCACAATTTATGTTACTACCATCCCTTAATTAAATACATTAAACGTAAAAAGAAAATCGTTTCGTCCCTAACAAAAAACTGCCTAACCCCCACTTTCCATCTAGAAGCTAGCTAAAAACTGGTCCTAAAAAAACGTTTATAATCACCACGAAAATTAAAAAAAAAGACCTGTATACAACTTCTATAGGCAAAATTCTGTTACTATATGTACATTATACGTGACACTTTACACTATTAATAATCTTTCAAAAATTGGCGCTTATTTTTATTTTTTTTTTCAACTGATAAATAGGAACTTGCACATGTCGCTATATACCGCTAAGTAGTATCGTACAAAATATATTTCATTAGTATTTTTCTTTTCTTGCTTATTATTTTTCTCTACACACACATATATATGTATATATATATATATAGATATTTTCATCGAATCGAAAAAAAACATTACCTCTCGAGCGCGTTGAAAATCTCGCCGTCAAAAATGAAATACCCCCGTAATAAAGTCTCGCAGCTTATATAAGATTAAAAAAAAGAATTAACGACTCGGAGACGAATGGCTACATATATGTTGAAGAAAAAAAAAAAGAAAAAAAAAATATCGAGTCTATCGCGTATATAGACTCAAATTTTTTCTTCCTCTTTCTTTTATGAAAAAAAAAAAAAAAAAAAAAATTTTTATATATATATACAACGGGCGTGCACGTCTACGAAAAATCAACGCCACCGTACTATATATACGTATACACATCACGCGCGCACACACATAATTATATTATATTATATATAGAAAGAGATTATATAGTGACACATTGATATTTTTGTACGTTAAATGTACACACACACACACACATGTATATGTGTATGTTCATACATTTTGTGTATACCATTGAATAAAAAAAATCAACAGAAAAAAATAATTAAACCCTCGCGGGGTAAGGAAATAGAAGCATTTAAGTACATAACCTCAAAATGCTCAATTTCCACTATATAAGGGCGCGTGTCTCGCGCGTCGTAACGATCTGACAAGGCAAGCAATTTCGGCATATATGTATGTATATATATATATTTATTTATATATTTTTGTTTATTCTTTCAGGCAGGTATTATCGACCCGCGATATCATTATTTCATCTCCGTCGGTAATACGTACAGTAAGCACAGCTTAATTAACTTAAGCAAGAATAGCCTCGTATCAATTTGATTTTTTTTTCTTTCAACCTCTCTTTCTCTCTTTTTTATTTCTTACTCTAGGCCCTTGGAAATTAAAATGATATACGTGTGCTCGGTTTATCTTTTTCATGTCTTCTTATTTTTCTCTTCGAAATTCATCGTGGTATATATCGTTTGTCTACTATTTTGTGATTTAATAATTTCTAATTACCCGGTAAGTAAGATGCTTGATGAATATGACTGTAATGTCGGTTGTAAGTTAATTTTTAAAATTATCGTTGAAACTTGGATTCAAAACAAACTAAAACTTAACTAGTTTTGCGATGTTGTCGAGAACAAGAAAATGGACAAAGATGCTTAATACATGGTTGAAATATTGGTTACAAGTTAACCTCGAATTCAAAATTTAGGCCCGTAAATAAGCATTTCAGAATTTGACACTTTTTGTGATTTAAAATTGTAATACACGATAAATTGTCATAAAAAGGGATAAAGATGCTTAATATATGGCTAAAATATTGGTTACAAGTTAACCTCGAATTCAAGATTTAGGCCCACAAATAAGCATATGAATTGATTAACCATGTGACTTATAATTTTTAATTACTCAATAAGTTGTCAAAAAACAGATAAAGATGCTTAATATATGGTTAAAATATCGTTTTTAAGTTAACCTCAAAATTACCGTTTGATTCAAACATTATCATTTAGAAATTAACTTTGTTTCTTCATTTTTTTTTAATTCCGACACTTAAATTAATCGACTGGAATTTCACTAAGAAAGATAGTTAACCGCAAATATATAACTGATATGTCATCTTATTGTTTCCCTCCCGCGTAATTAAAAAAAACTATTACCATCACAAAATAGCATAGAGTCTTTAAAAGCTACATCGATTACACTTACTAGTCACAAAATGTATAAATCTTCGTGTTTCCTGGCTAATTGACCTTTTATGTATTTTTGTTGCTTCATCATTTTTTTTTTGTTTTTCATTTTAAACTTCCATCGTTCAGTAAATTCGAAACGAGAAAAATTAAGAAGAGAAGAATAACCAAATTGTGTGCAACGACAGTTTTGACGAAAAAAAATAAAGAAATAACACGAAATTCAACGATTTCGTGACCTAGTCGCTATACAATTTTTAAATATCTTTTTTATTCCATGCATAGTAAGAGGCGTTTTTCTCACTAAAAAAACAAAGCGTTTTGTGGGAAGCAACGAAATTGTTTAAAACAAAAAAATTGTTTTTTGTTTGTTGTTAGTGACTTATTTTCTTTGAACTACTGATTATTATTATTAATTACAACCACTAAGGATTACGATAAAAGTCAGGTTAATTTTGTTCAATCGGTAAATTGTAAATTTGCTTTACCGACGGAGTAATCTCTCTTTTTCTTTTTACATTCATGCAAATCCCAATCACCGTATACCCGCACCGTGTAGCTTTACCAAAAAAAAGAAAAAGAGAGCGAGAGGAACTTTTCTGACTCGGTCGGTAAAACAGGACGTAAGAAAAAAGAGATAAGCTAATGTAAAGCAGTTCCCCCACAGTAACCGTCTCGCCAGACGTATAATAACAACACTACTCCTCCTCGTGTTACAATGTACAAAGAAAACATTAGAGTATTAGAAAGAAAAAGAAAAATGGTTAATTAAAAATTGTGGAATTACAACTTCATCTTGAAAGCGTCCATTAGCTCGTTGGCGGCGGCGTTCACAGCGGCTTGTGTTGCTGCCTGCGTCATCCTTTGTTGGATACCACCGCCTCCTCGACTAAACACATTTTTTTACGTGTGTGTCACTTTTCCCATGTTGTTTGTTTATTATTTTTTGTTTGTGTCGCGTATTTCTCTTTTTTATCTGTGTGGTGGCTTTTTTCTTTTATTGAAACACAGTATTGAATTCTTGAATGCCAATCATTTTAAAATATGTACATATACATTTCATTTTGTACAACTGTTGGAATTCAATTGAATTTTAAAATTTCTATAAGTACGCTCAATGTATTGTTTGTAATACAAGTACTTTGTGGATTTTTGTCCAAATTGGAAAATTTGTTTTAACAATTAATCAATAAAACAATTGTCGTTAATTCAAGATTTCAGTTCTGTGTTGTATATTTGAATGAAAAAAGTTTTTGTTTAAAATACATATATTAATATATTTGTATATTAATGTATATATTACTCATTGATCGATCCCATTAGATTTTACAATTTATCCTTGTTACAAGGATGTATTTAATTATCTTAATTGCTTATATTAACTCTTTGTTCGCAATTGTCAAAAATAAATAAGTTTTAATTCGCGCAATTTATAGTATTAGGATCTGTATTCGTTATCTTTGCTCTTTATACACATATATATTTATTTATATAATCAAGCGCAAACAAATCTGATGGCAGTTTTTTTTTTCTTTATATGCATATATGTATACATTGTATGTTCATAGATAATTAGATAACTCCATCGGATAAGTTGACTTTATTCATTTCACTTTAATAAAAAATATGCAGGCACCGACACGTCTTCAGTGGATTAATCGATTAGCTCAATCGTATTAATTCGGATGGCACAAAAAGTGATAATAAGAAACAGAAAAACAAATACACTCAATAGATAAAGAATATCTTTAATGAGTTGATCAAAAAGCATTTTACTCTTTTATCATAACACTATGTATGTGTAGATTTATAAAAAAATAAATTTGTATGATATCATGATAAGCAGATTTGAAACGAAAATAATGCATGTGTAACAATAACAATTAATTTGATTTACAGAGATATTCAAATTTAAATGTTATGTGACAGATGGCCTACAAAACCGTCTTCGATGTTATTAAATTGTACTATTCTTTTTTGCTTTTGTATCATTTTGTTGCATAGCTTGGCCCAAAAAAAATACTGCCACAACTGTAGTTCCCACATTGTTTATATTTCTTACTTTTTTCATTTCTCTATATTGTTCTCACAAAAACTCAGTAAAAATGTCATGCCGTTAATAAGCGTTCTGATACAAGCTCAAATGTAAAATGAACAACGAATTATTTTTCATCATTTATGTACATGGTGTCATATACAATTCGAGGTATACATTTACAACAACCTTTCCCTTAAAAAATGTACAGTTATACGAGGAAAAAAAGAATCGACATATTCATTTTTATTACTTCTCATATATATATATCATGACAACTTTTTGCTCTTTCATTTTATTTTTTCATATATATATATATATATTTCCCCCTATTACAAGAGAAAATGATATATACCATGGGAATTGCTTGGACATTATGATTGAAAGTGTGATAGCTGGGGGGTGTGCGATTATCTCCAAAATGACAATAACAAGCGTGTTACACACAAAAGAACAGTTGAGCCAAAAATTTTGTAGAGTCGAGTAAAACAAAATTTGGATGTTTCTTTGTATTTATGCATTCTGTAAGATTTTAATAGTGTCTTTTCAAACTCGACTAGACAAAATCTTGTTCCACTCGAAGTACAGACACATGTAATTTGGTTTCTTTATCTTGGTCGTTCTTAAAAAATATTTTTTGGACCTCCGCAATGAGTGACAAAAAGGAGCAATGTTGAAAACAATGACAAATGTACACAACTGTCACACCGTGTATGTATATATATATATATTTAGAGAGACTTCGATATGTGTTGATCGTTGCAGAGTTTTTGTTTTGCATACACACGCACACACCCCGAATTAACAATGACGTCATGATCATTTCTTCGATTTTTGTTTTTTTACTTGCGGACAAAGAACACCACGTGTTTAGCGGTGGATTATTATTATTATTCATTACGTGTGTGTGTGTTTGTTTTAAGTTTCTTTTACTTTTAATATCAGCTAGATGCAACGGTTATATATATATATTATATATATAGTATGGATTAGTAGCAATTTTTTTTTAGGTGTGTGTTAGTGCGTAGACTTATTGTCGGCGCCTGCAATAAAAAGTAAAGTTAGCACCAAAAGCCATTATTTGTGTTTTTTATTTTTAATCGACTAACTCAAACAGACCAATATATATATATAAATCAAGATCTAATTTAAAAAAATAAATAAAAAAGCGTTGCCTTAACTTTTAGCAAAAATACTTATTTTTTTTGTTTATAAGATTACGTTTAATTTAACAAATTAAAAGAAATAATATAACAGTGATTTTACCATTATGTTCTTAAAATTTGTACAAAAATAAGCATTGCTAAATTCCTTCCATTTATCTTTACATAAATTTCGATATCCGTAGCTCTTGTTTAAAAGAATCTTATCTAAATGTTAATGCACTTATTGTCTCAAACAAAACTTGTTAATTAACACCAAAAATAAAATCAGAAACTATACAGCTTACTTTCTCGATAAGCATGTACATGTTAAGAAAATAATGGATTAATCATCAAATCAATGAGAAACAATATTAATAAACCAAAAATAAAAAAAAAGAGATATAAGTTGTTACTTACGAAGGTATTAATGGAGGAGGTAGGCCGCCACCGGAATTGGCACGACCCGGAGGTGGACCGCCTGGTCCAGGTCTGTTTGGAATCGCAGGTGCTGGTCTTCCACCACCTGGTACTGGAGGTGGTGCTCGCGAACTCGCTGGTGGTGCTGCTTGATTTCTTGGCCTACTTCCTGGACCACCTGGTGATGGAGGTGACAGTCTGTTCAAGAAAAAATGTTTCATCGTTAGTTTACTGTTTTGAAGACACTTTTTTTGTTAGTCAATCGTCGATGAGGTAGTTTTCATTAAACAGGTTTTGCTCAATATCTTTATTGTTAGTTTGCTGTTTCAATAGCACTTTTTTCTTTCATTAGTCAATTGTTGATGAAGTGGTTTTTATTTGACGATATCAAGCCAAGATAATTCAAAATATAATGTATATATTGTATAAAAAGTACAATGTTCTTTCATTAATGAAACTGAAACCTCATTGTTAATTAAAAGTTAAACAATCTTATGAGTTTCAAATTTTTATTAATTAAAATTTTTCTAGTTAGGAAAAACAAGTAAAGAACCTTTTTAAATTAGGTCATGCTGAAAGTAGAATAGACAAAACAAATGGTAATAATAGTATATTACACACCTAGGGAGGTAAAGTATTGGTCAGTCCATAGCACATGTAAATTGGCACCTGAGCCGAAGGCGAGGGTGGCAAACATGTGCTATGGGGTGACCATTTTACCTCCCGTGGGATGTATACTATTTTTCACCACCAGTAGGCCGAAAATAACACATTCCTTTTTCGGTGCCGGGAGGGAATGTGGTACTTTCGGTCTACGTGTGGTGAAAAAGAGTCTTAAAAGTGTGGAAATCGCGTTGAACTTTTATTACATCTGTTACAATCAAGCGAGTGAAAGTGAAGAGAATTTCGCTACAGATATAGAAGAAAATGACTTGATTACAGATGAAATTGCGTGAAATAATATAAAAATAAGCAATTCGATCTACTTTCATGAGTAAACTAAAAAATAATTATCAAATTAATTGTTTTTTTTTTTATAATAATGCAAACTTTGAGCTCATATTTAACACAAGTTAGGATCTCTAGTCCTGTAACGATTGAATCATGAATTTAATTGCATTTTAGTATGTTAATAATTTATTTAATTTTATATTAAACAGACGATAACTTTTTTATAATCAATTCAAGATTCTGCGTTATTCAAATTACAAAACTACATTTTTTCAGAGTTCACCATAAATAATTTTTAGTTTTTATTGAATTTTGAATTAATAAAGGAATTTGTTGTGACACAATTGAAGTTGAGCTTGTAATGAAAACTGTAATAAAAAATAAATTGCCATGCTCGTAACAAAAATCGTTTAGCTAAATTGTGTACTAAATGATGCAAGTGTTTCAAAAAAATAAAATCATATCTTACCCAAGACTGTTTACCATTGATGCAGAGCAAAGCGGATAATAAGAAATGATGCAAATAGTAAATTAGTAAAAAAAGTAAATATTCATTTCAAACGTAAATAGATGATGATAATTTACCTTGGATTTTCGCCCGATGCTAACCAATCATTTTTAACTGGTGGCGGTACGGGTGTGGAAACTGTAGCCATCGATACATCTCCGATTATTCGGAGTGCTTCTTTACACGCGTGATACATACGTAACATTTCTTCTCGTTTCTGTGCTTCTTCCGGTGATTCTTCCATCATAGAAGACTGGAATAGAAAGAAACATGTTTGTGTAAATATGTATATGAATTTGTGATACTTCTTATCTAAATGAAAAAAAGAAGGAAAGATTACCTGATCTCCACTAGCGTACAAATGTGCCAAAAGTTCGCCATTAATGAAGTCTTTGGCATTATTTATAATCAAGTGCATAATGGTTTTCGGAACAAGATCCCGAGTAGTCTTGGTTACTATTTTCATGTAAGAGTCAACTAAATTTCTAATAGTTTCGACTTGTCGCTCCAATTGTGGATCCATTGACGATTGCGCCTCGCCGCCACCCTAATTTATAAGAAATATAAGTATTATTCACCGCACATAATTTTTTAGAAATATTGTCATGAACAATTCGTATTGTAGGTTAATTAATCTAAAAATTGTTATAGACACAGTAAAGTTCATGTATATATAATTTCAATAAAAAAAAGAAAAACATGAATGTGCACAAGTAAAAATTAATTTCATTTTATTGACACACATATGTACATAGCGATAAAAAATTTTGTATAAGGGAATACTTGAAAATGTCTTTGTTTAGCTTGTCTATGCAGCATTAAATAAATAATCGTGACATAATTAACATTTTTATACCTGATGTCGAGACGTCAGACTATATTGGCCGCTCTGAAGTGGAAAAAACTAATGTTTATATTTTGTATAGAACACAATTTTTATATTGAGTGTCTCACACAAGCAATAAAAATAGTATTTAAAAGCAAGCTTAATCATTGATTTGATATAAAAAAAATAGTGAGCACATGTATCAATAATTAATTGTATATTTTTTAAAAATACCTAACCAATTATTATTTTTAAGAAAAAAAAATTATTGTTACAAAAAAGTGAATGACAAAGTTGTGCGTCAAAAGACATGCTAGAATTTTAAATGTATAATAAATTTAAACATGTAAAAGTCAAAATTAAATATTTATATCATGACAATGATATTCGTTGCTCTTGTTCAAAATGTATACAATTTTGATGAAATATTAATAATTAAATATATACTTCATCCTGTACTCTAGCAAAGTGATTTTTACTTGATAGTTTATTATGTCATTAAAATGAAGCAAGCCTTGTACAAGTTTCTAAGGAGTGAAATTTCGATTTTTACTAGATAGAATACAATTTCATCAGTAAATAAAATGTATACATTGTTCAAAGTAACAAAATATATCTAATGTATATACATATGTATTTACACAGTCAGCTTCAGAATGGCCATTAAAAAATATTTAATACCACACAGAGAACCTTTTACCATAAGTAATCAATCAAAATATCCATGCATCGCATCCCTTAAAAAAAATAAAACTGTTTTTTCTCACAACTTTTAGATTGACTAACCCAATGAAAAAAAAAATTATTAGAAACTCTTGTAAATATAAAATCGAAATATATATTTACATAATCTAGAAAAAACGAATCACTCAGTGTAAGGCGACTAGCGTATGTAAAAAATTTCACTAAATAGCGATAAACCACAAAAACAGCAGTACAATTTTGTAAACACATGTTTGTATATATTGTGTCAGTGTAGTCATCATTTTGTGCAAAGTGCGTGTGCTTTAAGAAAGATCGAGGTGTATTTTGTAGTATCTTTTTTTAATGAAGAAGTAAAGACATTTTTAATGAAAAATAAGAATCTTCAAAACTATCCAGCAGTACGAACCTCATATCCTTCCTTTAGACGATAAGAATTCAGAAAAAAAGTAAATTTTGAATTAAAAAGCTATTACTAAAAATTAGGTGTTAATTAATTCTAATAAACAAAACATACTGCATTTTGAGTTTTTTCTTTTAATGGATTAATGTTTGTTAAGTTAGAGAAAAAGAAAGAAACACTCAGTTACTAGATTTTTATGTCAAATTTTTAGTGAGAAGAAAATGTCAATTACTTTTAGGCTGACCAGTGGATCCTAAAATAAACAAATTATTTTGAAATAACTATTTAGTTTTTTTCAATATCGACAAATAATTTTTTTTAAAATAAATATAAACCCAGTGCAAAACAAATTTTTTTTTTCATAATTGAACAAAAGAAAGTAATGCATTTTTTAATTTTACTTATGTTGCACATAATTTTTTGAATAATCTCATGAGAAACTTGCAATAATTAATCAAAATAAAAGATTACAAATCAATAATTTAAAATAAAAGATGCATCGAAGAAAGTTCTAGACCCGTAAATAAAAATCTTCATTTGATGATCATTAATATCATTAATTACTGTTGTATCTTCTCTGTGGTTGACAGTAAGAGAATTTTAATTTTAAATAAACTTACTTCTCCATCACCGTTCGCTTGCTCAGTTTGTTTTTCAGGATAAACACCGGCACGAAGAAATGATGCCTTCCACGAGTCGACATCATCTTGAGTTTCGCAACTGAGCTCAAGTTGTTTGTAATCTTTGTAAACGTTTCTACCTTCGGGATTGAATAGTGCAAACAAATGGCGACGAGACATGAAGCCCTGCTCGAGATCACGCAATTTCAATCCGTCCAATGGCAGCATATATTTCTTTTCACGTTCCTAAAAGAAAAAATTAACGATATAATTCAAACCATACATTATTTTTCTTCATTTAAGAAGATATCGTTTTGTAATTTCTATAATGAAATTCAACAATTTGTAATGACAGGTCACCTCTTCGTCCTTGAACCATGAGATGCTTTCAGAAGTGAGAACGAACCAATAATCCCTTGAGCCACCTTTCATAATTCCAAGATTGTGGATGCACATGTAACCTTTGCGTATCACTTGATTACCAAGTGTGTGACGACCTGCTTTCACTGCATTCTCTGATGACTGTTGAGCACTGCAACATAAAGAACGTTTATACTGTGAATTTCGCAGCTATTTGATATAAAGGCATCAAAGCATAGCGATGGAGAGACTGTCATTGTTAAAGAATTCCAGTACTGGTATATTATAACAATATGAGCTGCGGACTAGCAATAAAAACCAAGAAAATGTAACAAAAATTTATCTTGAAGAAAAGAAGCTTGTTTATTTGTTTATCTAATTTAATTATCATATGGTCATTTTGGACCAATTCACAACAACGATAAGATGCATTTTAGATACATTTGTTTATAATCGATTGTTCATTATGAATTTTATGTATTAATAGCCCACTTTTTTACTTTTTTAAGACTTTGTCAAAAACAATTGTTAGTTTATTTCTATCACTTTTATATTTACACATTATTGTTATGTAGAGAGAGGTTATTACATTAATAAAATTAAAAAGGTTTGACTAAGAAGCAGTTGTGTAAAGGTGGTGTGTCTAAAGGATAACTACTCGATGCAACGCAGCCATGCCTTATTTAATGATATTAAATTTGTCAAAAGCTGCAAAAGTAATTTTACTTTTTACACATTAGTATTCATTTAAGTATCGAGTAATTAAGCTGACTTATTAAGGAAAGTATTTGTAAATTGTTTTGTGTTGTATATGGTTAAATGAAAGTATGTCATTGCATTGTAAGAAATTAATAGAAAATTTATTTGATTGTTAAACTTTGCGTAACACTTTATTTGTACAATTGATCAATATCAAAAGAAGGTAATGTAACTTTAAAAAAAAATATAACAAATCAAAAACAAAAACTAATATCACTTATCACTTCAACGTATAAAAATTTTGTATTCAATAAAAACTTATATAACAATTACAGTTTTTGACATTGTATTTGCGTTAAATTAAACAAATCAAAAATACACACTCAAACGAATAACATATTATAAGCAGCGTCAACACAGAAAAATAACAAAAAAAAAAAAAGAAAACAGATAATGCACAATCAGCGCCACACACATACACTGTCTATTTCAAATAACAAAAATAAAAAAAATACATATTTTACTTCCAGAAGAAATTGCAGAAAAAAAATTGTAAAAAAAATAAACTCACCGACAAAGGGAAAGATTAAAAAGAAAAAAAATTCATTGAATCGCAATAAAAATATAAAAAAAAATATTACAACAAAAAGAAATGTGTGAGAAAAAATTTTGAGAGTAAATATTTATATATATATATATATATTTATACATATATATATATATATATGGTAAGTGAGGTAATGTATGCAAGAAACAAGAATAGGGGTATTGGTAGAAAAAGGGGCGGGGGAGGTGGGGGATAAAAAATAAAGAAAATCGCAATGAAAAAATTTTTATCCGGCTTTGATGCATGTTTAATCGGCTCTCTTACCTTGCATTATGGCTACTGGCTGCCGCGCTGCCGGTGTAATTAAATTCATTGTTTTTATTTGTGAAGTACAACATGGGCAATGAAAATAGAAAGATTGACATGATAAAGTGAGACAATGGTTAGTGAAATAAACTCGATGAATGTTACAAAATTTTCAATTAATTAAAGCATGAATTACCATGTCTCTGTACATATATATATATGTGTACATACACACACACGTATATATGCGTGTTTGTGTTTATTATTAATGCATATGTATGTATATATATATATACACACACAGACACAGAGAAACACGAATATTGACAGTAGTCAGAAAAAGAAGACATCAATCCATTATTTACATACAATTTTTAAATATTATGTACACTATTTTTATACTGTTCTCTTTCTGAGCTTACACTTTTTTTTTATAACGGTTAGAAAATTGAAAATTCAAGCCATTCTATATAATTGTAAGTGAGATTAAGTCGATTAGTTATCGACTTTGATGAAAGAATTATACTTTTTTTCATGTATTTGTTTTGCCAATTGTTGCCAAATAATCATTGGAATAACCAAATGCAATTTAGAGAGTAATTACAAAGTACCATCTTTCTTGAAAATTTGTTTCTTTAGTCGGTAACTAAGCTTAGACTATCTCGGTATAACCTGCCAACTCTATGTAGTTTTTTTAATAGAAAATAAAATAAATGTTGCAGCGTAATGAAGAAACTCTACTGTAATAATAAACACGTACTTTCGTTTTGAAAACAAATATAAACAAAAAAAAGTGAATGTTTATCACTAATCAAAAAATCTAGGCAAGTTAAATATATACTAAAAATAGAAAGAGAGAGACAGAGAGAGAAAGAGAGAGAGAGAGAGAGAGTGAGTGAGAGAGAGAGATAGAGAAAGAGATGTGCATTTCTAGTTTGTGCCGAGAAACAAAAAAATTAATCAATAATCAAAGAGTAAAAAAGGTGGTTCAAGCAAAGTGGCCTTAGCGTGACATGCATCGTTTTAGTTAAAATTATATGTATAAAAAATCAAAGTAAGATGTGCAAGGATATTTGTGTGTTTGCCGCACATTATTGAAATTTATTGATAATACAAATGCCACTAAGCTGATATATATATATATATATATAAATAAAAATGTATATATGTATACATATATATATATATATGTATATGTAATAGGCAAATCTAATGTGTGCAAATAATTGATAAAAGAATTTTGAAAGACATTTTCTTTTACTTCTTTTAGAATGTTCTATATAATAGTGCTGTGTGATACTTAAATATATTCACCATAATGAAAATAAACATAACGCTAAGAGAATAAATCTAACGAATTCAAATAATAACCGGAATTATATTTACAGAAAGAATAAACCAACCAAATAGTTATACAGCTTCATTTCAAATAAAACATGAATGATTCAATTATTCTACCCTTTGTATAAATATGTGCCAAATAAAGTGTGTCAGTGTATTTATAACAAATGTTATTACTTGGGCTGTTCTCGCATATATACATATATACATACATACATATATATGTACAATGGCTACTTCATTTCAAAATTTGATATAGACATATATTTATGTATGTATGTACACATATATTTATATTTATATTTAAAAAAAAATGTTATATATATGGTATATATAAAAAGTTGACTTTTAACTTACTTAGCGAATCCAATAAAATCTTCATGATTGGTATTCATATAAGCGAGTTCACAGTCAACTAAGAGAATCAGTTGCTCTTTGCATAATTGCTCTCGTTGCCTAACATGAGTAGTAATAATACGTTCAGTTTCTTCTCGTAATCTCGGATATCGTGACATCTGTGATGTGAAATAAAAAAAAGGTTTAAATATCATTGATGTCTCGGTAGATTATAATTAAGTTAAAATTATAATTGTTTAACTCACCCGATCTGTACAAATACGCACAACATTGCTAAGTTCTTGTACGACTAGGTCCACACATTTAAGACTAGGCTCTTTGAGCCTATTTATTTGTTTTTTGACTATAGCCTCAAATGCCATATCAGGGGTAAAGAGACCAACTCGAATACCTAAAATTGCAGTCAATTTTAATATATAAAACTGCTGCATAATAATCTCAGCTCTAAGATATATAATAATTATCAATAAAAAAAAACATAAAGCTCTGATCAATATTCATTTTCCTTGTTAAAATTGTTTAAGCATACTTATATATTATAATCATATAAAAAAATTCAAATGATTATTTTTGCTTTAATTCTTCTATTAATCATATTTATATAGCAAAAAATTGTACAAATATAATATTTACATTTTCTACAATATTTTTTGTAAATACAAGTGCATAAAATGTACAAACCGTGAATATTCCTAATAGCAAAAGCAATTTCTCTACGTAGCTCCTTCTCGTCGAATTCCATTTTAACAATTTCAAATGGAAACCGTTCGTGGAACAACCGATTGATCTTGGCACCACCACTTAATTCCATAGTATTAATTTGAGCTGAACCAGAACCCTCGATGGTTCTCTCAAAATCACTCTGCAGTTGCTGGATCATCCTTAAAAATGTTTTACTTTTAATTTGGGTGAAGATAAATATTGTTCAATCAATGTTAATTTTATGGATAGAGAGCCATGATATTAATTAATTTGTTATTATTAATTCCGAACAAAATTAATTTATTATGTGTTCAATTAAAGAGTTTTAATTTGAGTAGTAGCTTCTTCCTTATTATGGATAGTTGCATATTATCAATCAAAATTAAAAACCTGTTAAATTTAGTAAGCATTTCAATCATAACTATTTTTTCTAAGATTAATAGTGCAATCATAGCTAGTAGCAATATCTACAATTTCTTGAGTATACACATAAAAATGTATTGGCATTCTGAGAAATATTTTATTAAAAAAAGAGCAAGATTTTCTGATAAAATTGAGGTTTAAATTTATAAATTAAATTTATAAAAAAAATTCATCACTATGAAACACTGATAAAAATATATACTGCAGTAATAAATATTATTGAAAATATAACCAAAATATAAATATTTTTTTAGTTTATCATTACTTATCACTAGAAATCTGACACTCTCCTTACAACTACTTAATTAACTTAAATAAATATTTAATTGCATTTTTCTATACATAGTGAACAATCAACTAATCAATATATATACCACAACATGCAATCAAAATCATCTCATGCAAAATGAGAATCAAAACTGGTTAGAAAAGGCACCCAAAATAAGGAAAACCATAATACCTACAAAAACATTTCAATAGATCTGAAAAAAAAGAAAAGTAAAGTTTTCTAAAATTTCAGGACCCTCCACCCATAAAAAAGCATTCTAGAAAAATGAAATGTTGAAATGAAAAGTGCACAGTAATTTGTTACAACAAAAGTTGAAGATAGATTCTATTAATTAAATATAATTGCTATGAACGGTTTTTATTTATTTATTTTTTTATTTATTGTAACTTCAAGAAACTTTGTTTCATTTATTGTATCTATTGAGACTAACTACTAAATTAATTTTATTACTAAAACTTTATTACATTTACTGCAACTATCGAAATTAGAAAAAAGTAGAAAAAATTGTAAATAATATTGTTGAATAATAGTAAGTAATTAACTGAATAATAGTAATTAGGTAATTGTATCATTGAAAATACTAAATTACTATACATTCAGATGATAAATTAATCAAATCAAATAATAATTAAAAAACTTGGCTAATCTATAATTTTTTACCTTTATATACTACTTAATTGATAAAGCAAAGACAAAAAATTGATTAATCATTCTCGTATTTTTATTAATAGAATCATCTTTAAAATCTTTCTATTGTTTCTTCTTCTAAACATATAATATACAGGTACATTGCGTGATAAAATGAATATAATTAGCAACATCAAATTCTATTGATTACGCTATGATTTAAGAATTGACTTACTGCAACATTGCTTTGGTCTTTATGGCTGGATCATCTGGCCTGAAGTGTTTGTATTGTTCGACGTCCTTCTCCAAAGCAAGTTGTTGCTTTTGTAATCTGTCACGTAATGCAGGTAGCGTATCCCTGATGTGATTTGTCAGCTGTTGATTTAGAACACGTTGAAGATATGGTGTTCCTAACCTGTCTGCTAGATGCCGATACGAAGGATGGCTAAAAGTTAGATAAATTTGGGTTAATTAATTTAACAATTTACCATTCATTTCATCTTGCACATGTGACAGTAATTGTTATATTTTGTTACCTTAAAAAGAATTTGCGCTCGGCTGCCATGGCTGCTTTAATATCTTTACGACCTTCGATGTCCTTTTGACTTCTATTAACTACACCTATGTAACCCCTTCGAAGAGGTAATAATTTATTTTCCAAAATGTCCCTTGCATCAGTGCCATCGTCCATAAGATCCAGCTTAGTAATGACACCAATAGTACGTACGCCTAACAAAATACATTTTATTTATTTATTTAAAGCCAGATTTAAAATGCTAACAGATAACTACATTTTAAGTGTAAATATATTTAGTATCATCTTTACTATTAAGTTGAATAATGATAAACAAAAATTACCTTGAGGATCCACCTCCTTGGCAAGTTTGAGAGCATCGCTATTAGCTAAATCAGTATTTGCAGGTGTGACAGCTAAAATTAAACAATTTTCACGCTTGATAAATTGAAATATCATTCCTTTGATTTGGGCCTCTATGTCTGCCGGTTGATCGCCAATTGGTACTTTCGTCAATCCGGGCAAATCGATCAGAGTCAAATTCAACACTGTAATTACAAAATTTTATAATTTTATCATGATGAATTTGATTATCGTTATTCTAACTACTAAATTTTTTCTACAAATTAAGTTGATTTGACACACCTATTATTATTTCATACATTACGCTTTATCGGTAAAGCAGATTATTAACCAATAAGAAAATTTGTTGAGGGGATGCTGTATTACCGACAGTACAATTTTTTCAATTTTTTGTTTCATTAGATGAATACGTGAAATATCCAAATTTTGCTAATCTTGTACCAACAATCTATGTATTACATAAAATGTAGGTATCTTTATAAAATTGCGATTTAACCAAAATTGACTGCATAAAACGAAAAATTGATAATGTCGGTACATGGATATAAGGTGTAGGACTACGGCATCCCCTTAAAAGTTAATATTAATAATAAAACATATGCTACAAATTATCGTCCTTTTTAATTATAACTAATTTTATGTGACTTTTGAGGCTGGTAAGGTAGGGAGGATAAAACATGACTGTGGTACCCCTTAAACTTGATTTTCTACAACCTGTAGGTAAAGTAGATAATTAACAAACAAAAATATTACAATTAAAAAACTAACTGAAAGTTGAATTTCCTTTCAAAAATGATTAATACATCTTTATTTTTTAAAATATTATGTTTTGGTCGGTGAAGTAGCTTTTCAACAAATAAACATTTGTATCAAGTTAAATATTCATTCTAACATTCATACTAAAATAACAAATAAAGAGATTTTGTTTCTTTTCATTATACCATCGTAGTTTTATTATTCATAGTTGATTACTATTTCATACGTTATGTGGTAAAGTGTACAGCTTATTAATAAATAAAAATTTCTCTCAAAGTCTGATATCAATCACAGCACATACTGTATAAACTGATAAAAACATTTGTTTTTAATCATATAAAAATTGATAAATGTTTCATAGGTTACTATACTACGTCGGTAAAGTAGATTATTAATAAAAATGTATTAGAGAATAAGTAAATGATTATAAATGAACATGTAAATAACATACACTAATACGAATTAATAAACTTTTTTATATCCGAAATTCATTTAATTTTTGTACATCCCTATTATGTGTCGGCAAAGTAGATCGAAAAATTCTAATAAAAAAATAACAAACTCTTAGATAGTACACTTTAAAAAAATGTCAGTGAACAGTAAAAGACTATCGATCAATTAAATAGAAAGTTTCTAATCCTCCTTCCCACGAAATAAAAACATTTCGAGTTTCACATAAATAACCGGGCAATTCATTTTATACATCTCAGTGGGTATAAATAGATAAAACAAAAAGAAAGAAGAAAAAGTTTTATATGTTACGGCTGTTGGTATTTGTTGATCAATAAAATAAAAAATTTAGTTTTTCGTATGGTGCTACACAATCCTCATCAGATTATTATTATTATTAAATTAATAGATAAATTTATTTTACCGGTAGAGTAAAATATGTAATCCTTATACTTATAATGTCAAATTGAATGTTAAAGAAATCATTAAATTACTAACACATAAATTACTCCAATCCAACGTCGCAAATTTGTTTGTGTATCTAGAGTTATGCCTAATCAATCGCGTTGTAAACATTATTTTATAGATTAGATAGAGGCGGAAATATACAAAATTTCTACAAAGAGGTTATAGAAAAAATTATAATTCACAATATTCAAATTTCTATTTTTATGTATGCACATAACTGTTGAAGAAAACATTTTAATAAATAAATAATGAACGAATGAGTAATCAAATAAATTAATATGGACTAATACGTACAATAAATAAGTCAACTATTATTCGCCCCTGCCTTACCAACCGAGCTAAACAAACAATTCAATTGTATCTTTAAAATATTTGAAAATTCATCTTTCTATTTTCGAGTATGCCCATACATCATGGAATAATATAGCAAATATTTAATAAACTAATAATAAATAAATAATATAATAAATAAATAAATACAATAACTAACACGTAAAAAGTGAGTAAGAACAGTCAAGACTATAGAATCTCTATTCCTAAATAATAGATTCTAGATGAAACTAGAATTGACATTGCAACCACTTGTATAATACCATAATGTAATATATATATATATATATATAGATTCTAGTCTTGACTGCTTTTGCTCACTTAGATGTGTTAGTCAAAGTACAGGGATCTACTTTCAAAAACCTAGAAATTTTCAAATTAAAAATCATAGATAACGTTTGAATGATATGGAAGACGCTGATAGCGACTTTTTTTGGAATAATTAATTTGAAATTAATGATAAAATAGATAATCACTTTTCGTCGGTAATAATTAGATGCATAGTTGATTATTACAGCTGCACATAACAATCTGAATCATTTAGTGATAAAAAATGTTAAAAAAAATTCACATTTGATTTTCAAAGCAAGTAGAAGAACGTTATAAGATATTTCTTTTTTTTTTTAAAGTCAAATAATTGTTATTTAACGGGGTACCAAAGACAAGTTTTATCCTCCCTACCTTACCAGCCTCAAAAGTCACAGAATATCAGTTATAATTAAAAAAGGACGATAATTTACGCAAATTGAGGAGACAGTCCCTGTCCTTTATTAATAATTTACCTCAGTTTAAAATTTGAAGCAAAAATATCGATTGGTTTTCGAGAAATACCTTACAAAAATTTACGATAATTTCGTGCAATCTGAGGTTATATGCTCGACTAATTCAAAGGCATGTCAAGATTTTTGGTAAGGGAGTTCTATCTAAACTATAGTCAATATTTTTGTTTCAAAATTTAAATTGTATACACATATTTGAGCCTTCGATAAATCGGACCCCACCCCAAATGGCAAGTCAATGTGCACCCTATTAATGTTAGTTTCACATTTGTTGGTGATACTTTCCTTAAAAACGCAATATTTTACTTTCAAATTTAGCACACAGTTAGATTATTAATAAACGAAATCGCCTATTCTCATAAAATTTTTAATATAATGTTTTATTTACAGATTTATCGCCAATTATCGCGTTTGTCGGTAAAGTAGGGAATAGTAAATATTGACCACGACACTTCGGTAACGATTTTTTCGACATTCAATTCGACATTACAAGCATTATATATATATATATATATATATATATATATATATATATATATTTCTTTATTAAATAAATTGATGTACAAATTAAACAATAAAGATACATCGTGCCGAAGATGTTAAAGCACCGTCAAAACGAAATTTTTGACTTTATTGCTCAACGAGTACAGCAAAAACGTTCGCGTAATAAAATATATAAATTTTGGAGGAAAATTGTTCTTCATATTAAAAAAGAAAAAGTAATAAAGGATTCTCACCGTTTGGTGAATAGACTCTCAAGTTAATGGGTACGTTCGAGATGCCTTTGTTACTGCCGGTGAGTCGATCCGTTTCCGCATCAATCTCCTTTCGCACCTCGTCGAAATCGACGAATTTCTTTCCCTTGCAGTGGAGAAACTCGGCATACTCTGGAAAAATAAGTTAAGTTAAAAAATTAAATTTGTACTATATATATATAATAATTGAAATTTTTGTTTTTTATATAGGACAAGTAAAGAAGAACAGTCGATTTGGTATTTCCGGGGTGCGTATGTGTGTGCGTGTATATATATATACACACATATGGATGTATATGTATGTACGTGTTTGTCGAATGGCAATGAACTCGATTTCCTACTTATCGTTTATATGCATATGAGCGCAGGAAACTCGATAACGCGCAAAACGGACGTATAACGGAGAGACGGAGAGAAAAAGAGAAAGAGAGGGATACCAGAGATGAAGCATCTTTTTCTTTTTTATCGACGTTGCTGGAGACAATGCAATAGAGATTTATGCGCGCGCGTGTGTGTGTGTGTTAGGTTGTACGTTGAGGCGAGTGTACGTAATTGTAGAAATGGTAACGATTCATTGGTGTGAAAACTAGACGCGGGTGTTTTTCTTTAACAGTTGGTAATTAGGTTTCTTGACCTCAAAAATAAAAAATTAAACGAATTTGATCATAATACTAATTGTGTGCGTTCTTCAATTTTTAAATTCAATAATTTCATTCAAAGTTTTGCTTATGAATCGTTAAGGGGATGTCTGAGTGTGTACAAAATTTTACGTTTATACCGACATTTTCGTACTATTTGTTATTTATTTACAATTATTGATATTTACTTATTATTTTTATCGTCGAGTATTTTTACTGATTCATATAGCGAATGTGCAGCGATCACAACAATAATATTAAGTAAAAATAAAAAACATAATTTAAATAACGAAGAATATGCAATTTAAAAGTCTGCAATTAGCTATATAGAACATTACCTTAACGGGATGTAATAGTCAATTTTTACCGACCGAGTAATGGCACACGCATTTTGTTAATTAATCATTAAATACGTGAATAAATGTAAAACCAAGACATCATTGCCCTCCGTATTGGTATCTTCTGCAATTCAGCAAAGCGCAAAGTATGTACGCGCAATAATTAACGAGAATGATTGGAAGGAAATTTTATAACCTAATATCCGCTATGTGAAAATTTCCTTCCAATACCATTTTAATACGAATTAAAATATCTGTTTGACTTTTTGCAGAAAAATAGATTATACAAGTACACAGGGCAATGATGTCATGCATTTCCTTTTATTCAAAATATGTATTAGTTAATTAAATATAATTGTCTCATATGGCTCGGTAGGTAACTAATTGAGTATTGCATCCCCTTAAGAGGATTTCGTATTACCGACAATACGATTTTTCGTTTCCTTCGATAAACACGTAAAATTTCCAAATTTTGACAACATGCCAACAATACATGTATATTTATGTATATTTACATGTATTGTTCACACGTAACGTATCGGTACGTTAGTAAAATTGCGATTAACTGCATAAAACGAAAAATCGATAAAGTCGGTACAATAGGTATAAGGTATAGCACTACGACATCCCCTCAAGGGTGTCTTATTTTTTTTTTTATTTTTTTTTCATGTAACACGGAACTGGACTAAACAGCTAAATTTTACAAAACTTATTTGTAAAAATTTATTAATTTATTTCTTTGTTTATTTCTTCGCGTGTTTCCCCAATGCAATATGAAAAAGTACAACATAATAATTGACAGCCATTGGTGAGTGCACTGATACGTGATAACAGAAATAAAAACGCTATATTATAAAATAAACTAAAAATATTAAAGAATAATAAATATACAAACTATATGGAAAAGAAAAAAGAATGCCTTAATAGAGGTTCAATAAATAGATTATTTATATTTAAGAATATCTCGTCTTTAATTATATATTTTTAAGCGAGATGAAAAAATAGAATTTTTGAAAAGAAAGAATTCTACGTGTGATTTAATCATCACATTCTTTGTTCTTTCCCAAAAGTGCATTGTTATACATAAGACAATTAATAGAAGTACATTCAAAATTTTAAATAAATACGTTATAAGAAAAATTTTAAATTTGTGTTTTCGAGTTATTCGTCATTTCTTCACCGTTTCCTAAATTATTTGAGTTTGCAAGAATAGAATCAAAATTATATTCAAATGAATTTTGTCGAGAGAATATTGTGAAATTTTAAAGAAATACATTATTAAAAAACTTTTAAATTTGTGTATTCGAATTAACCGTCATTTCTTCACATTTTTCTAAATTATTTGGGTTTATCAAAATTACATTAAAATGTATTATTTGCGTATTTTGAATAAATATACGATAAAAAAATCACAAACGAGTCGAATTCAGAAGTCAATTCGTTGGATAGATTGCACATACGGTTCAAAGGAGATCTGAGGAACTATTTATCATTCTCCACTTCACGTGCAAAAATATATGTCCTCTATATGCCGTAAAAGTCTATTAGCAATTCTAAAATAAATGATCAATAATAAATTAGGTGTAGAAAATTAAAAAAAAAAATTCTTTTTCAATCCGAAAATAAATAATATAAAAATACTAACAATATGAAATACTTATTATTTTATCGAAATGGTACGAGTTATCTTCCCTTATAAATTTTAATTTAAAATGTCGAAAGTTTAAAAAACTTTTTTTTCATATTTTTAAAGTGTCAAAAAAATATTTTTTCAATCTCTATTTTGGACTTAAATATATTGATGACCAATCCTCTATAATATTATTCACCTCATTATCTACTTTTCGATATGTATATGTAATAATTTCAAAATTTTTCAAAATTGCCTTATTAATTTTCATTCTTCATATTCTTATAATATATACTACACCGTTCTCGACACAACGAAAATTGAACAAAGAATTGTTGAAAAAAGTTTAAAAAAAATGAACAAATATTATATAATATCGCCAGCAATGTGCAATTCCAAAACTGAAAAGAAATGTAAATCCTGAGAAATAAACTATATTATTGTTAACAATACCCAATTCCAAAATTAAAATAAATAATTCAATCTTCTCACTTCATATAATAACAACGAAATGTATGATCTTTAAAAAAAAGGAAAAATAAATATTATACATTTTTTTGCGAAAGAAAGTATTTACGGTACTGTGCTCCTTCCGTTTAGTGTGTGTGTGTGTGTGTATATATATATACAAGAGCTATTATTCTCTCGCTCGTCTTTCGGGAAGTTTTCTTTTTTCGCTCTCGTGGAACTGGAGTAGCCTCGAACAAATCGATAAGGTGACTCTGTACACACAGATATACATATACATATGCAACGTGCACTACTCTACTCTCTCCATGGGCCATTCATTATCTAAATGTGTGTTATACACTTTATACTCTCATATTTAGTATTTTATAATCACAAAGGAACTTATTTCCCCCCCCCCCCCCCACCCGTTAAAGTAATTTTCATTCGATTTTTTTTGTACATACATTGAACCAAATATCTATATATAAATTCAAATATAACGCGTTATGTAATGTATTATACGCTGTTCTGGTCGAATGAATAAAAAAAATAATTAGTGATAATCAATTTATACGTATTAATGGTAATATTTTTTTAAATTTTGATCTTAATTAAAAATTTTATCTTTACTGCACTGAAAAAAATTTTTTTTTCTTCGAATTAAATTTTAAATATATACATGCAACGTAGATAACCTATTTGATACAAAACATTTCATTATTTCAAACATAGATTTTTTTAGAGACGTATCCCTTGGGTAGAAAACTTTACCAGTTTCCAGCTTGCACTGAATATAGCTAATTTTACTGAGAAAAAGTTTAATTGTATATATATTGTAATTATAATATATCATAATTTAAAAAATTTTACGCACGTGTATTCCTAAGTTTTTTGATTTCTTGTAAAAAAAAAAATAATTCAAATTAAATTAAAATTTCTTTGATGAAGCATATTGTAAGGACGTATGTTAGTTTGTCGTCTTATTTTATAAATAAATAAATATATAAAAATTAAATTTGTTGGTTTAAAGAACCAAATCTGTCATGAGAATCTTTAATTATTTTTAATTAAAATTAAAAAAAATTTTCACGATAATACACTAACATAAATCTCTGAACCATTGATATTTCAATAAACGTTCATTGATAAAAAAATGTAACGAATGAGTCAAAAACAAAAAATAAACAGTAAAAATGTACACCTTTATTTTTTTTTAAGTGATGTCTTTGTTTTATTTCCTGATCGTAACAGTCGATTAAAGAACATTATTACCAAATGATCAACAAAAAATAATTTAAATAATGTTGTACAATTTTACTGCTTATTTATCATTCGTTTACCATACAAATATTTTATCAATAAATGATCAACGATCAAGTGGTTAAATCGAGTATTATTTTTTCATTTAATATCTTTATAATACATTACATTTAAAAAAAGGGCACGTGTCTCTTCTCCAAATGAAAAAAATTAATTTACTAAGAAAAAAAAATTTTTTTTAATTAACCAAAACGTTAAAATAATTATTCCAAACACACGAAAGACAAAAAAAAGAAGAAACATTCGAATCGCAAATAATTCCGTCACGTCTGAGTTAGCTAATCAACGCCGTGATCATCATGATGGTGATGATCATCAGGATAGATTAATATAAACCCGTCGGCGAGGAGTCTAATGGAATCAATAGCCCCGGTACACGTAGTAGAAATACAACGTTAAACGATGCCGGGTCAATGGGTTAACCTGTAATATGTTGAAAGAAAAAGAGAAAGATAGAGAGAGAAGAGTATTATTATATGCTTTCTCTTCAACCTTAAAAAAATGTTTTTTTTTCGACATTTTCTTAATTTCTTTAATAAAAATTTATCACACAGACGAAAATTAAGGTAAAAATTTATCATAATCTACATAATTTTATGGTAATGTTTATGGTAATTTGTATTTATAAACAATATTCTCAGTGTTTGATTTCTTTATTTTTTGCATCAATAATCTGAATTTAAAATTATGTATATAAGGTAGTTTTAAAAAAAGAGCTTTGTTCGGACTTGATATTGTTTGTTAGAATTATAGACACGTGTCTTTTTAAATGGTACAATGAATTCTAATCTGACTGACGGGGGATGTCACGTTGATGATAATTCTGAAATTTATCGTTAAAAATTTTATATTATACAATTTAAAGAATAAATTTTTGAAATAAAATTTTTTGTGTTATTAAAAAAAATTAAATATTCATACTTTTTATATAAAAAATATTTAATATATGATAATTTTATTAATCAAAGAAACATTGCGAAATAAGTTGCAATCTTAAATTTAATAATATAAAAATGAAGCGTACTTGTGTAACAATTTTTTAAAACAAAAATATTAATATGATTGTATGATATGTCAAAAAATTTTATTATTAAGAACAGTAATACTAATTTGACAATTTTGCCGCAAACAAAAAATTCTGTTGTATAAAAAGAAAAGTATGTAAAAATTTCCTAGCAAAGAAAATTGCAACAGTTTAAATAAATCAGATAGTAAAAAATAGCAATTTTAAAACAAAATTTAAAAATAAAATATAATAACAATATTAATGATAATAATAATAATAATAATAATAATAATAATAATACTATTTTCCTTTTAGATATTTTACGTAGAATACGTCCACAGTATAAAATTGGGTGACAGTGTTTAATCGTATAAAATTCACTAACTGTGAAAACACCCGTGAAGTTTAGTTTGAAAACAAACTTTCTAATCGACTCCGTTGATAACAGGAATTCATAAAAATAATTATATTATCAATAATTGTGAAAATATTAAAAAAAAATCTATGTGAAACGGAAATCCTGTTATTTTAAATGCACTATACAGTTTTCTTTCTTTTTTTTTTAACTGAAAGTAAATTTTACTGTGACAAAGTGTCGTTTTTGTTTCTTCGTAGCACTGTTACCGTTGCGCAAGTAAAAGAAGCATTTCTATGAAAAATTTTAATGTGGCGAAATGTTGTTGATGCAAGGATATTTTTCAAGGAAAATTCAAATGAAACGTATATATGTTTTATTGCACTCTTTTAACGATCAGCTGTGCGCCAAAGGATATAATATACATTCGTTTCGAAATAATATCAAGACAGCTAAATCGAACGTGCATTTGAAAAATATTTATTTTATAATTATAACGTATTTTTTAAAAGAATAATCATTTTGTCGAAGAGAATTTTAAATTCTTAATATCGCGAGAATGACAAAAAAGTGACGGTTAATTCAGTACACAATTTTAATATTTTCTTCATAACGTATATTTATTTAAAATTTTCAAACAAGTTATTCGAACACAATTTTGATTCTATTCTTACAAACTCAAATAATTTAGAAAAAGGTGAAGAAATGACGGTTAATTTGAATACACAATTTTAAAATTTTCTTCATAACGTATTAATCTAAAATATCAAAAATATGCAAAGTATTGCGATTCATCGTATTACCTAACAATGCAATTTTGGAAAAGGACGAAAAGTGACGGTTAAATCGCACGTATATAATTAAAATTGTTTCTTTTCAAAAAATGTAACGTATTATTTATTATCATCATTCAATCAATTATTTTTCTAATCGACCTATATACTCAACATCGAACCAAAAGGAAAAAAAAATCGACAAATCCAAAGACAACTCCGATTGGTATTAATTTTCATCCACAATCCTGCACGCGGACCGTCGTCCTCCAAAATCATAACGTATTTTTTTGAAAATCATCGAAGCTACAAAAAAACGAAAGAGAGAATCGTAATACCCCAGAGTGAAGAAAGAAAGAAAGAAAGAAAGAAAAAAAAAAAAGAATTTCTTCCTTGGAAGGAGAGAATCTACACCGAAGCGCCACCGCGTGGGCGAATACAGCGTATTATTGACCCGCGCAGGCGAATGCGATTATAAGCGCGCGATGCGCGCGGCGGCAGCGATTCAAGTTCGCGCCGCCAACCGGCGTCGAATGACCGCCCTTACCCCAGCCCGCCGACCTACGGAATTTAAAAAAAAAAAAATGCTATCCGATGTATTTTTAATTGTACTTTCTAAAAAAACAAGAAATTTTAATTGTACCCCCACCGTTTTTGAGAAAAAAAATGACAAAGTATTGCAATATTAAAACACCGATACCTCACCTTACAATCGTTCCTTCGTCCTAATTAGGGTGTAAAAAAATTGTACCTTTTTCGTACTTAATTGTACCACCCTCACTTTTCCGAAAAAATAACGGTATAACGCAAAAATATTAAAAAAGCAATATCGTCTGATTGACAGTCCGTTTACAGCTACTGCGCATGCGCGGCCAACGGAAGTGCGAGATTTGCATGCACACGAGATTTTCAACCGCACGAGATTTTAAAATCGTAAAAAAGGGAAAAAATGCATGGCAGGCATTGATAAAATATCCATCGTCGCATTATTATTATTAATTACCAGAATTTGTGGAAAAAGTAATTGTACCCTCCAAATCATTGATATTTAACTCTACTACTATGAGTAAATAAAAAAATGTACATTATCTGTACGTAATAGTACAATCGTCAAACTTTGTATTTATTAATGGGAATCAATTAGAAACAATAGTAAATAATTAGCTGAACGAACGGGCGCACTATGCGCATGTGCGGTTGTGACGCCTATGAACTCAAGCGTTTTAAAAACGCGAAAAAAGCAAGTAACGCTCGGTTATTTGACCTTGTAACCCCGTTTTTTGGTTATAATCCTAAAGAAGATGCATTATTATAAGGTTTTTATAGTTTTTTCATAAAAAAAGTCAAAAGTGTTTATTATTTATGAGGGTTATGTGGGTATTTGAGACTTATATATAGACAGTCGTCTATAACTCTTTCGGGTTGAAAAATTGAGAAGTAAGTACGGCCCCGTCTTAGTCAATAACCTGAGGGATAGTTTATTTTTAAAAACATAAAGCAAATCAATAATAAAGAGTTCAGATAAATACCTTTCCATATAATTATATATATATATATATAAATAATATTATATACGTAATTTAATATATATATATATATATACATTTGGATATAGGGGGTTATGGAGCCTCGTATGTTAAATTCCAATAACCCTATCCCTTTCCCACTCATTGTTAATATGGCAGGTTTATGGAGCCGGGGCTCCATAATCTTTTCTGTCTCTTTTTATCGTACTAAAGTACGTATCTTCCTTCTCTGTCATGGGCTTCATAAACCCCGAAATTTAAAATTATATGTATGTATGCATAGATAGGGTGGACCATATTTTTATTGTTGATTTGCTTTATGTTTTTAAAAATAAACTATCCCTCAGGTTATTGACTAAGACGGGGCCGTACTTACTTCTCAATTTTTCAACCCAAAACGAGTTATAGACGACTGTCTACATAACTCTCAAATACCCACATAAGCCTCATAAATAATAAACACTTTTGTTGTTACTTGCTTTTTTCGCGATTTTAAGACGCCTGCCTTCATAGGCCCGCTGGTAATTATTTAATTATTTTTGCTCAAATTTAATGTGTAAACCAACAAACTAATGATGGTACAATTAAGAACAAATGAAAAAGAATATTTAATACGTCTGTTAATTGTTAAACAGCTGTTGTGCACGCTGCTTTCAACGTTTCCACCTGTAACCTGACAATAACTTTTTTTTTCTCAAAACCTCAGGTGGTACAATTGAATTTTCTGTAAAGTCTATGAAAGATAAATGAATATACATCGTTGACTATTTTTTATAACATCTTTCGAGCATTTTTTGATCTATTCATGACTTTTAAATAACGCGCCATAAGCATGCGTTTCTCGTATTTCCGGTGACCGCGCATGCGCGGTGACTGGAAATATATTTGCATTATGTCAGTACAATTTTTTTGATTTTTTATTTATTGTATTATATTATTTCGCAAAAGTAACGGTGGTACAATTAAGTATAAAAAAGGTACAATTTTTCTGCACCTTTCCTTTAACGTTAAAACCACTTTAAAAGGAGCTATTGGCGGATTAATATTCTAGTACTTTAGGATTTTTTTTCTAAAAAACTACGGGGGTACAATTGAAAATTTTTTTTTTGTTGAAAAGTACAATTAAAAATACGTCGATTAGCATTTTTTTTTTATTATATTTCGAAGGGTCGTCGGGCTGGGGTAGGGTCGGTCGTCGAATGTAAGTAGACGAGATCTGTCGATCGATCATCATGGATTGCTAATTCGGTTATACGCACATGACGTCTTGATATGCGCAATCGACAACTTCTTCTTCTTTTTTAACATACACACACACACACACACACACATATACATACACATATTGCAGAGCTTTCGTTATATTTTAAGGTCGTGATAATATCACAGGTATAGATACCTTGTATTTTTTTTATCTTCGTGACCTTTCACGTGACATTTATTAAAACATATTACGTATGCACACAAACACACACCCATATGCATACCTATATATACTGTAAATTTTATTACACGATATATAAAGGATCACTTAAATTATTCATTATAAAATTATTGCAAAATATTTGTGTGTGTTTGTGTATGTGAGTGTACACACGGAAGAAAAAAAAAAAGAAAAAAAAATTTTTAATTAAAAAATTGTAATATGTTGTAAGTACTGTAAATGATATAGAAAAATAAAAAAAAATAATGATATAAAAAAAAAATATATAGATGTATATAACACAAAGTGAAAATTAAATTTTTTAACTAAATAATAGACGTAATGTTAATTATTTATATTTTAATGGACAAGTATGTGCGAATAAAATGTCGTAAAATCTATGTTTAAGAGTGATGATTGTGTTATGTATACTCATACATTGAAAAATCACTACTACACTACTACTACTCCAAAATAAATTCTAACCTGTATTTTATGTATATAAATTCGACATTTTATTAAAAGTCAGTTGATAATAGCTAGTAACAAGCTATAGGTGTATAATATACATCTATTTCAGAATTTCGAATCATTAAAATTGTCACCTTAATTTATGTTATATATATATATAAATACTACAATTAATTAATTTTAATTACATTAACATTTATTTATTTAGCTGTTTATTTTTTATTAGTAATTTATTATTTATTATTATTTATTGTTCATCACTTGATCAATACGTCACGACTACTATTTTATACACCAGCCTCGAAGAGGGACGTTTACCGGAACGCGTGGGCAAAATGTTCGGACTAGAAAGAATTTGGTTGCCGAGATCAATAAAGACGATTTAACATAGTTGTATATGCAACAACCGTCTTCGGTGCGCACAAATTCAACAAATATTAGTATAACAATATCTTTTTTATACTTTGTTTTTTATTCTACACAAATGTATTTAATCTCTCCGAGTATATGAGATAGGGATGGAGAGAGAGAGAGAGAGAGAGAGAAAGAGAGAGAGGGAGAGAGAGAGAGAAACAGAGTTGCAATATTATACATTTATACATACACACACACACACGTAATAATTATTCATTACACGGCTGCACTCATCGAAAATTTGTAAAACACGTCGAGCGACACGCTGAAGTTATTATTATAATATATTTACGAATAATTATACGTAAATCAACAAAAGTTGAAAATTAATTAATTGCGCGTGCGTTGTAATGTGCACGTATATATATATAACAATCAACGTTTCATTGAACCACATTTATCGCTCGAAGATAATGTGCGTGTGCGTAATTTTTATATGATGCATTGCGTTATACACGCGCCTCGCTCATTACACAAATACTTACACACGCACATTTTTATTAATGAAAAACACATGCACTTAACATATATATATATATATGTATATATATATATATATATATATATATAGATACACACTACTTCGATACGAAATCACACAAAAAAGATACAATTTTCGCCTATATATTTAACCAGTAAAATTGGACAGTCTATATATTATATTTCACTTTTTTAAATCACAATTTTATGTGTGTGTGTATGTATACTTTTGTATAAGATTAAAAGACCACGTGATGACGTGTACACACATAAATAATTCACGTTGCATGGTAATTATCGCGTTTCGTTAACACCTAAGATACATTAGTTATAACCAATTAGTCGGCTAAGATGTTCATGTACACACAACCGGTAAATTCGTTTAAACTTTTTTATTTTTATTTACACGCGCGGAACACATTCACCCGCGCATACACAAACACTAAGGCATAAACACAACTACAACAACACACACACACACACACACACACACACTTATATTCTTAAGTATATAGATTATGTGTATAAATATGAATATATATAAATAATATATTAATAAACGAATAATTTATTTCGATGTATATGCGATAGAATTACAACTCGACAGAATACCTATTCCATTTTATTTAAATACAGCGTGTTAATTAGTTACGGATAATCAATACTCTCTTGCATATATAGCTTGTATTTATAGACAAATCGGTTGTATGTATATCATATTCGCACACACATGTATGTGTATCTCGCGTTGGTTAATTGTTTCTATATATATATCATTATTTTATATTTATTTTATATATTTTATATATATAATTGTTGCATGTATAGGTTTTTCATAAACTCGTATTAGTATAGAAATTTTCCCATTTTTTTCCGACGATTTGAGGTTAAAAATTGTGTTATACTCGACACTTTGTAAACAAGCATTTTTCGCCCATTTTATTTATTTTTTTTTAAGGTTCAGTTTATATGTACGCCTAAAAATAGTTTCAATTTCTATGTATTAGGATTTATATAGAAATGCGTAGTTCAGTACCCTAGTGTAGAAAAATTGTATTTACTTATTTATTAGGTACAAACTATGGATGCTTTTAAAAAAATGGACGTAAACTGACCATTTAAAAAATCTAATGTACCCCGTAGTAGAAATTTAACATTTCAAGGTTGAATAAAACTTTAATTTTGCCATTAATTGGGTATTTTTCGGTATTTTATGACACTTGCCTATTTTTTGGATTAAAAAAAAAACGTGACTAATGGTGAATGAACTAATGGTTAATTATTTATTTAATTAGTGTGTGTGTTCGTTTTTGTGTTTGTTCTGGTGTTAGGGTTAGGGTTAGTGTTAGTGTTAGTGTTAGTGTTAGTGTTTGTGATTGTGATAGTGTTAGTGTTAGTGTTTGTGTTTGTGCTAATGTTTGTGTTTGTGTTCGTGTTCGTGTTCGTGTTATTCTTCGTATTTATGTTCGTATTTATATATTTGTGATTACATGGGCGAGTGAGTGTGTATATGTGTGTGTGTGATGCTAAAACTTTTTACGTATACTCCTATGTGATCTTATCATTTGTTTGTTTTATTGAACATAAAAATCAAAATGTATAAAATTCGGATTTTCTTTGTTCGTCTTCATTTATAAACTGCACTTCACCAAACATCGGAAAATTTTTATAAAAAAAATTGAAAGCTTGATTCAGAGCTTTCGAACGCACTATATTAACATTGTTTAAAGTCCTTTTACGTTTTGACTGGTGGTTTTCTTTTTTAAACACGTCTTTTTCAACTTTATGTATCTCGGAAGATTAATTAAAAAAAAAAATGTCTAAGAGTAAACTGTTTGATTTTATCTTAAGATTATTACAAATTTTTCAGATTGTTTAGAATGTTTTTTTTAATATGATAAATAATTGATTATAAAGAATTTTCTAAACTAATATAACTATATTATTAATATTTTTATCGGTCTTACAGTCAATATGGGCAATCAGATTGCCCCTCTTATAATCACCCCACCGAAAATCTATAAAAATAAAAATAAAAATAGTAAAATAAAAAAATAACAACCAACTATACATAAAAACACATTCTTAAAAGCAATCTGACTGCACCCTGCACCAAAAATCTACTAACCCCATATGATGTCCGGACTTTCGAGCTCGCTGCTGCTCCTCCAGGGACTGAAATGGAAAATCTATTCCACACGATATTTAAACCCTCAAAAAACCGACCGATAAAAAGTATTAATTTAGTTATACTACAGCGATATAAGTAATATTTTATTAATATATATAATATTAAATAAAAAAAAATTCTAAACAATCTGAAAAAATTTGTACATAATCTTAAGATAAAATCAAACATTTTTCTCCTAGACATTTTTTTTTTAAAATTAATCCTTCCGAGATACTAAAGTTGAAGAAAAGACGTGTTTAAAAAGAAAACCACCAGTCAAAACGTAAAAAGGACTTTAAAACAATGTTAATATAGTGCGTTCGAAGCCTTGAATCAAGCTTTTCAATTTTTTTATAAATTATTTTCCGATGTTTGTTGAAGTGCAGTTTTTAAAAGAAGACGAACAAGAAATAATTTTATACTTTTGATTGTTATGTTATTTAAAAAAAAAATATAAATAGCACGTTAAATTAGATAATCCATTCCGTCTTTAAATATTCCGATTATTTATCTATAAAATAGATACTTGACGCTAATATAAGTCGAATGGCACAATCGGTATGTATATCATATTCGCACACACATGTATGTGTATCTCGCGTTGGTTAATGTTTCTATTATATATCATTATTTTATATTTATTTTTATATATTGTTATATATATAATTGTTGCATGTATAGGTTTTTCATAAACTCGTATTAGTATAGAAATTTTTCCCATTTTTTTTCCGACGATTTGAGGTTTTAAAAATTGTGTTATACTCGACACTTTGTAAACAAGCATTTTTCGCCCATTTATTTATTTTTTTTTAAGGTCAGTTTATATGTACGCCTAAAATAGTTTCAATTTCTATGTATTAGGATTTATATAGAAATGCGTAGTTCAGTACCCTAGTGTAGAAAAATTGTATTTACTTATTTATTAGGTACAAACTATGGATGCTTTTAAAAAAATGGACGTAAACTGACCATTTAAAAAATCTAATGTACCCCGTAGTAGAAATTTAACATTTCAAGGTTGAATAAAACTTTAATTTTGCCATTAATTGGGTATTTTTCGGTATTTTATGACACTTGCCTATTTTTTGGATTAAAAAAAAACGTGACTAATGGTGAATGAACTAATGGTTAATTATTTATTTAATTAGTGTGTGTGTTCGTTTTTGTGTTTGTTCTGGTGTTAGGGTTAGGGTTAGTGTTAGTGTTAGTGTTAGTGTTAGTGTTTGTGATTGTGATAGTGTTAGTGTTAGTGTTTGTGTTTGTGCTAGTGTTTGTGTTTGTGTTCGTGTTCGTGTTCGTGTTATTCTTCGTATTTATGTTCGTATTTATATATTTGTGATTACATGGGCGAGTGAGTGTGTATATGTGTGTGTGTGATGCTAAAACTTTTTACGTATACTCCTATGTGATCTTATCATTTTGTTTGTTTTTATTGACTTAAACCGAAGATATTTTATGTCGACAGTTTATGTCCGACAAATGGTATTTTACACAACTTCTTACTGATTAACTTTCATATAGAACACAATACAAATTTGAAATTATATTTTTAATATACGACTGGTATAGAACGTTTTTTTCTCTTTTTTTTAACGGTTTTTAACCGATATAATTGTTTAACGTTTTTTACTATATGATTCTTTTTTTTTTTATAAATCTGTCGTTTGAGCCCAGTGTAAATGGACTCACCTACGCAACTTAACGTTATTCGATATTCAGTGTATACAAATTTATATAGGAATGTTTTTAATTCGTGTTTACGAAAATATTTAATAAACGTTTTACAACCACGAACATGTCCGTTATATCTACATAGTTTATGCGCCTCGTAAATGGACTCATCTAACTTAACCTTGCACCAATTTCCAGTAGGGCTATAAAAATATAAAAAATTTTTTTTTTTTCTTAATCGATGTTTCCTTAAATATTTATGTATACGATGTGTTTCGTAATCAAAATCAATAGTGCCCAATAGAGTGGTTAACCTCGCGTTTACTCGTTTTTTTTCTAAAGCACGTGGGGAAAATTTTGTTTATCCGCATTAGTTATTCCAAAATTCCTGCTTAAAATTTTAAGAAGAAAAATATAACATTAATGAAAAATCGATGACGCCCGTATACCAGTTAAAAATCCCCATTAATGCCCAATAAATCGTATTCACCTAACCTCGCAATCATGAAATTTCATATATACATTTAATACTATATTCGCAATATATTAATAAATAATATTTGTGTATCAAAATTAAGCGTTACAAGAAAAAAATCAATCAAGATACGCGTAACCGATCGGTACATCGATATGTCTTCTGTCACTATAAAAATTACTCAAACAATAGATAAATAAGTAAATAAATAAACATTTTACAGCAACCATTACAACCATCAAAACTATATAAACAACTACTTCATCCAACTGCAATAAGTGTTCAAATAAAACAATTATAGAATACATTTTCTTTCAATTAATTCGTAATTCTCTTTTAGAAATATAACACTTAAAATATACGATGTATAATTCCATTCCGTAATAAAAAAAAAAGATTTTTTTTCTACTCTTTCAATTGACGCTAATATAAGGTGCGCGCACCGTTAGCCATGCCCCCGCACATTGAAAAAAAAATGTGCCTCATTGAGGTGAATCCTATATATACATAAACATCTATATATATATATATATATATCTAATACACACACGCACGGATAACCGTTTAAAATTTTACGTTGATGATTAAGCACCTCCACCTGACCGATTCGCGTAAATATATTGATTCGAGCATGTTTCCTTTTCTTATATACGCGTGGGCTCTGAACATTTTTTGGGATAATTATTGATTTTCGTTGAATGGTCCGTTGATGAGCTGAGAGAAAATTAATTTTTCTTATTCATTCACAGATTGTTCATTGATAAAGCTACATATAAATTACGTATTATTTAACGAATAGATTTTTTGTTTAATCGTGTGTGACATTGATCGATCGATCAATATATACTTATGTATATAAGCGTAATTTTTGTAAATTCAAAAGTTCAAATTGATAGTATAAACAGAAAATTATAAATCGGTAAATGCGTATGTTTTCGTGTGTTTTAGGGTGTATGAGTGTGCGTACGATATTTAGTGGTTGTTAAGTGTGCAATACAACGCCATAATTCATTTAATTCTGATTCAAATATTAACCAGACAAAATTTAAAATTAAATTTATTATTCGTATAAAAATGTTATGTCAATACGTTCACATTTAATTTCATAAATAAGTAAAAAAAAAATAAAATAAATTAAAAATAATGAATTGAGAAATAATTAAAAAAAGAGTTCATTTATTATTTTAAGAAAATTAATTCTTTGTTGTTTACGTTGAATCAATTAAATTCCATATATTTGATGCATAAGTTTTCACACTCATATATATTTTTTTATTTATTTCTAATTAGAAAAAGTAATTTTTTCCGATTTCTCTATTTTTTTGTATGATGCATGGGTCAATAGTATAACACCGCCGGAAGAATTCGAAAAATTGAAGAAAACGTTTGCAGTTTGTGAACAAAAAAAAAAACTTTTTTCATCACATAATACTCACCGGCTACGCTGTTGATCAGTTGCAAAATGAGTGGTCGTCTAGTTACGATACCCGATCCTCTAGGTAAAAAGTCCCTGAAAAAAAAAGTATAATAATTCGTTATTTCGCTATATATTGTGATGGAAACAGTGACGTCACTATACTTAGAAAAAAAAACGAAACAGGTTTTTATAGGTGAAAATATATAATTTTAATAGTATAACGGTGGTTTTTTCTCTATTTTAAAATGATATTTGCGAATCGATCGATAAATTAAAATTGATCGGTAAGTGAAAATCGGTTGATAAATAATAAAGTCGATCCATAAAAATAATCTACTTCAAAATAATTTTTGCAAAAAATCGATCCGCAAATAAAAATGTATGGATAGGTAAAAATTAAAAGTGCAACTACATCGATTTCGATTCTTTTTACATTTGTAAATAAAAAACGTGCAATGTTTACGCTCGTGCGCGATTTAACATTCTTTCATAATTGGAAACTTTAAATATACAGCGAGAGAGATCTTGAAGGATGATAACGAAAAATAATGTTGGAAAAAAATTTTTTTCTTTTTCTCTTCATAGGTATTGTTCATAAGTATATGTGTATTAATGATCAAATTTATTTTGAAGATTCAATGAGAGATTTATGATATTTTTTTATTGCTGCACGGTGAGCTCAAGATGACAATTGATGATAAATAAAAAAAAAAAGAAAAAGAAAATTACGTACTGAGGTTTCATTAAATCTTAGCTCATCGCTCATTTTGAATTGTTATTTAAAGTGACGTTGTTAGTGTTACAGGAGACAATGTTCATAATGTTTCAAGTTGTTTGACTTGGTATAGGATGTAGAAGAGGTTTTTGAACGATAATTCACATATTTACAGTACAAAAAATAAACTACTGTGCAAAAATGGAATTAATAATGAAAATAAAATGAAGAAGAGCAAATTCATAAAAATTTACCAAAACCATAATGATACACTTAATAGGCTTATTTCTGGAATGCGGGTCAACTAACAAAGAAGCATTAAATGAATTATGCTGTTAGGAAAAAAAGGAAAAGGCTGCCACCTCATTAACTTGCTGCCGATCTTGATGATACAATACTGTAATCAATTGCTACCATTCAACATTTGCATGTTTGTGTGTCTTTCTTTAACCACAGGCTCTCTTTTTTTATCATTATTCAAATATTTTAAGTATATAAAACAAATCTTGTGAACAACCGTAACTGAGAAAATTTAATAAATATTTATATGTTTACAATTGCTTGCAAATTGGTAGAAATGAAAATTATATAAAATGAAGCATTTGTATCAAATGTGGTACAAGAGAACATTTGGAGAGAAACACCCACTGATATTATCCTAGTATACATTTACAACAAAAATATTTTATTATCTTTAGTCGGTAGTGAATTCCATTTATATAGAGTAAGATCAAACAAGATATTTTCTAAATTGTGTCTACAAATTTTGTTTGATTACTACAATTAATATCACATTTGTTTTTTTTTCTTCTAATATTTGCATTGCAGATTGTTGGAATGTTTCAAGACTCATGAAAATGCATTGATACAATTTAAATAGTCACTAGATAAATACCAAAATGTTGAAACTATTATAAATACAAATTTTATCAACTACAAGAGAATTTTTACTGTGGAGAAAAATTCTTTTTTAGAAAACAATTTAATGGATCATTTCAAGGGTAATACTAGAAATACCACTAGCATTATAAAAGGAAGTATGAAATAAAAGATGATAAAATATAATGGTGCAGAGAAAATTAAATGTTTATGTTTCATAAGCTTGCATGTATGTGTGTATCTGTGTGTAGCCTTAATTATTTTAATTTCACAGTCAGGATGCTTCGGTTTTACAGTGTCAATGTCATATGAATCATTGATGATTCAAGAATTAGAATGACCAATCATTTGTAAATACTACAGGTTTTTATAAAATATAGATATTTCTCTAATTTATATATTGATTAATCTATTATTTAATTCCTTTAAGATTCTTGTTAGCGTCAATCATAATTGTCGACACTGACATTAACATAATTACAATATCAAATATTTTACATTTCAAGATTGAATTATATATTAGTATTGTATTTGTTTCAATACTTGAGAATTAAAATAAAATATATATTTGTTCATTTTTTGTTACATCTTAAAAGTATAATGCTAAATTATCTATTGCTATGATAAGATTATTAATGATATATAAATGACAAAAATGAAAAATTTAATATTTTAATTTATATTATCTTAAGTATTAATTATATTTTGTTTTAAAGATATTTTTAACAATGTTCTTGATAGATCAGTTTTGTTTTATATACATGTTGTTAATAGATTAAAAAAGATTTCCATACATTTTTAAAGATAAAAATTGTTTAATTTATATATAATTGATAGACTATATTTATTTTTTGGGTATTTTTGATAATGTAGATAAGTTATTTGTGTAATATTGATAGATTTTAATCAATTTCAATACATTATTGATAGATTAGAAACATTTTCCATACATGAAAGTTGTTTTTTATATACTTTAAATAGATTACAATCATTTTCTGTGAGTCAATGAAAGATAGTATATTTTTGATAGATTAGAAAACGTTTTCTATATACTTTCGACAGCAGAATCATCTCCTTAAAATCAATGACACAGAATAATTGATTTCTGCAAACTTTTGACAGATTAAAATAGTTTTCCTTGAATTTACAATAGATCAACATTGGATCCCGTTAATTTCTGATGTACCGATTGTTGCACAATTGTCAAAGCACAAAGAATGTAAGATAATCAATAAGTTAATTATTCGACACACATATACGCACACAGACAAGACACAGTGAACATTAACAACTTGTACTGTGTGTGTGTGTGCACATATACATGCATAAATAAATCAACATAATAAAAAATCGAAACAACGTTAAACAATATATTTATCAAAAGTAAGTTGTATAAAAGAGAGGAGGAAAAGCAAGTATTGATTGCATTATCCCAAGTATCAAAGTGTGCCTCTCTCTCACTCTCCTCCCCCCTCCAGAAAGAGTGAAACTTACTTCCCAACGAAATTCTCGAGGACCGAGGATTTGCCAGCACTTTGACCACCGACAACGGCAATTTGGGGTAGGTCGAGTTGCATCGTAACTCCAAGTTGAGTGAATGCATCTTGAAGTTTATTAACTATCGGTATCAGCTGCTCCATACCTGTGTTACCCGCCATTCTTAAGCTCTCTTATTTTTTTTTTTTTCGTTCCTTTTCTCACTTCTCTCTCTCTCACTATCTGTTTTTTTTTTTCGTTAGGGCTGCCCTCGCCAAACTTAGTGTGTGTATATATATATATATTTTCAGGTATATATATATATATATATTGTTCAACGCCACCGCACACACGCGCACATAGTCGCCTTATAACACCGTGGTGTACAACGGATGAGCAGATGCGTTCGTTAATACTGGATCGACGTTGGTTCGTAACACCGAGGTGACGATGGTCAACGCATCGTCCTCTCACCGCGATGCGTGCGCGAGAGGAAGAAAAAAAAATAATTTTTCTTTTACGATACACGCACACGCACACGCACGCACACACAGCGAGCGAGAGAGAGAGACCAGGCGGACGGTTTTCTCTCAGTTTTTCTCCGACTGTGCGTGTGTATTGTTAACTGGCCACTCCTCCTCGCGGCAGCACTCGCGACGCCAAGACGAACGTATATATATATCGCCGTAACGCGCGTGCGCCAATTTTCGATAAATCTTTGCTACTTCTTTTTTCTTTTTCTTTTTCCGTTTTTCGTGCGAATTCGAGGGGGAGGGGAGGGATTTCGTTTTCTTTAGATCTCTCGGTTCGTCATTTTTTTTTCTTTCTCAATTTTTCTGAGAATGGACACGTGATTCTTCTTATTTTTTTAATTGTTTTTGTTTTTCGGAGCAAACAGAAAGAAAGAGAGAGAGAGATAGAGGGTAGGATTTTAGGTTCTGCGCGTTTTCTAACCTCAATTTTATTCGTACGAGAGCGAGCGAGAGAGAGAGAGAGGAGTGTGATAGGGGTTGGCTCGATCGATAAACGTATGTGTGCGCGCCGCGCGGTGACCCAGTTATTTCGCGCGGTATATAGATATACATACATATATATCTTGTACTTTTTTGACGTGTGTCGTGAGAGAGAGACAGCGAGAGAGGGAGCGAGTGTGATTCTTTGATAATCTTTCCTCTCTTTCTCGTTTAAATTTTTATGTATAATATATATATATATATATATACCTATATGTATGTATGTATATATACGTATATATTTTCACGGAATATTTTTTTTAATTTCGGGATATTTAAAATTTTATTTAGTAATTAATTTTGATTATTGATTTTTTAGTATATTAACGTTGGTTGTGTTTAAATACATACTTTTTTATTTTTATTATTAATGTTGTATTGTTAATCATTTTTGTAAATTTCTTCTGGTTTTAAATAAATAAATAAACAAATGAATTCGTATTAAATTTTCTTGAGAGTTTGTTGTCCAAAACAATTTTTTTTGTTTATTAATATTAGTTGACACAAACTATAAGTGCTTTCTTAATGTAGGTATAGGTTCAACAATGTGGTATTCATTTTGAATATAATGAGAGTTTGTACTCGAGGACAATTTTTTTGTTTTAAATATAATGATAATTGTTAATTACTGATGAAAATATTTTTTTTATTTAAATTGATGTAAATAGAAATTGAAGTTATTTACTCTATAAAATAGTAAGCAAGGATTTGTTGTGGTTATTTTATTTATTTATTATTTAACCAGCTGGTCATGTCCTTATACATAAAATACACAAAGGTAAAATTAGGTAACGCATAGCAATTCCAAAATAACAGACATGCTTCCCAAAATAATAATAAAACTAAAATGAGTGTATCAACACAATCACCCAAAAAATCATAAATTACTTTTATTTATTTATTGTTATTTTATTAATTTTTATATTGTATTTGATTGTATTTGTATTTACATTTACCACTTTTGTAATTTTCTTCTGTACTTACGAGGGTTTTGTATTTCTGTTAATTAAATAAATATAAAAATTAATTATCGTTAGTTGCTCATAGTTTCAGTAATGAAATATTCATTTTGAGTACATATTCAGGGGTTGGCTCGATCGATAACGTATGTGTGCGCGCCGCGCGGTGACCCAGTTATTTCGCGCGGTATATAGATATACATACATATATATCTTGTACTTTTTTGACGTGTGTCGTGAGAGAGAGACAGCGAGAGAGGGAGCGAGTGTGATTCTTTGATAATCTTTCCTCTCTTTCTCGTTTAAATTTTTATGTATAATATATATATATATATATATCCTATATGTATGTATGTATATACGTATATATTTTCACGGAATATTTTTTTTTAATTTCGGGATATTTAAAATTTCTTTATTTAGTAATTAATTTTGATTATTGATTTTTTAGTATATTAACGTTGGTTGTGTTAAATACATACTTTTTTATTTTTATTATTAATGTTGTATTGTTAATCATTTTGTAAATTTCTTCTGGTTTTAAATAAATAAATAAACAAATGAATTCGTATTAAATTTTCCTGAGAGTTTGTTGTCCAAAACAATTTTTTTTTGTTTATTAATATTAGTTGACACAAACTATAAGTGCTTTTCTTAATAGGTATAGGTTCAACAATGTGGTATCATTTTGAATATAATGAGAGTTTGTACTCGAGGACAATTTTTTTGTTTTAAATATAATGATAATTGTTAATACTGATGAAAATATTTTTTTTATTTAAATTGATGTAAATAGAAATTGAAGTTATTTACTCTATATTTATTTGATTGTATTTGTATTTACATTTACCACTTTTGTAATTTTCTTCTGTACTTACGAGGGTTTTGTATTTCTGTTAATTAAATAAATATAAAAATTAATTATCGTTAGTTGCTCATAGTTTCAGTAATGAAATATTCATTTTGAGTACATATTCTAAAATATAGAGTTTTTAAATGTTATAAATGTTAAAATAAAACTGAAGTTAGTAGCCAGATAGATTTATCAGCGGTTCTCAACAAAACCTTTTTTTTTACTTATCTCTTTTAAACGATGCTAAATAACAAACAAGACATGTAAACACATAACATAAAATTTTAGAAATTTTCATGAAATTTTTTTAAACACAATTAATGATAAATCTATCAAGCTGCTGCTATCTGGCTGCTAACTTCAGTTTCATAATGTTAAATATTGTTACAAATAAAAATTTATATTGTACTACATAAGAATAAAATTACTAATTTTTTGCAATTTTAAAATATGTATTTTGAGACGGCATATTTATTGTAAAGAAAGACATTGTTTATTAGCATTTAGTATAAGTTCATATGGAATTTTGTACATAAATGTACTTTTCATTTATTTATGGAAAATACTTTTTTCGTTGAATATCTTATATTTTTATTTGTAACACTATGTAAGTATATTAATTTTTCCTGATTTAAAAAAAAAATAACATATATTTTACTTATTTACAATTACTTATGTAATTTATTTTGGAATTTAATAAATAAAGATACAATGTTAGAGTTATTGTTTATATTAAGTTTATTTAATTTTTCTAAAAAATGAATTTTACTTTTTAGTTTCCTAAACTATAATTGTCAATGTTTTAAAATTTTAATTCAATGTAATTTTTGAATTAAAGAAAATAGATAACTATAATTTAGCTTGGACATCTGCTTAAACAAGTATCAAATTTTAAAAATCAATGCATATTTTATTTTTTTTATAAATAGTAAAATTAATTCTTTGGTTAACTTGTATAAAATTCCTGTATAATGGTTTTTTGAGCTATAATTTCAGATTAAGGGAATGACGAACCCTAAAAAGGGTACATGTTAATGTAAAATGGGTTATTGTTTTAAAAAATCTGGTAACGTTAGGCTCTTGTATTTGCTTTAAACAATATGTATGATTTTTTTAGATTTTTAAATTGTTAATATCAATATAATTTTTGTGTTGGAAATAGTGCTTATTAAATTACCAACCAAATCTTGATTAATTAAAAATAAAGAAAAAAATTATTTTTTACAAAATAGTCGCAATGTCAAGCCCTCTGTCTTGTTTCAAAGTATCTTTATGAATTTTTTCAGATTTTCAGTTTCATATTTTAAATATAATTCTTGAGTTGAAAAAGGTAGATTCCTGCAATCTGGGACCGACATGTCCTTAAGTGTTATTTATTAAAATCTTATTAATGAAAATTTACTTTATAATTTTTAAAGTATACATACAAATTTATTCAGATTTTTTAAACATTGTAAATTATAATTTCAACTATTTTTATTTCAACAAATTATATATTAAATAATATATTAAAATTTGTTTATTTTTCAGAAATAACAATGAGTGGAAAGAAAATTTTAGTTACTGTAGGTACAACACAATTTGATGAACTTATCAAGACCATTACTACAGATGAAGTTTTACAAGTAATACATATTTAATTATTAATTAATATATATATTTCCACTAGATACATTATTAAACTTATCTAAACTTTTAATATTTAATAAAGGAATTAAATAACAAAGGATACAATAAATTGATTTTGCAAATTGGAAAAACAAAGCTAAAACCTGATTGTACTCCAAGATGTGGATTTAAAGAAATTGAAGCGTTTAATATGATTTCATCATTAAATTCAACAATGAAATCTGCAGATTTAATCATAAGCCATGCTGGAGCAGGAAGTTGTTTGGAAGCATTAGAATTATCAAAACCTTTAATTGTTGTTATAAACGACCTCTTAATGAACAATCATCAAATGGAACTTGCCGAACAGCTTAGTAAAGATGGTTGTTTATATTATTCAAACTGTAAAGATCTTATAAAAGTCATTAAATCTGAAGATTTATCAGCTTTGAAAAAATTTTCAGGTGATAAAAGTGAGCAAATTGCTCATTTGATAGATAACATAATGGGATTTTCGTAATCTAAAAAATGTTAAGTGATTATACTGATTTGCTTTCTATCTCTTATGTCTGACTGATGTACAAATTGTGAATAAGTATATACATTTTTTACTTTAAGAAAAGAAAGTAAAATTAAAATTCATATTTGTTATATATTTGTATAAGTGGTAACATATTCGTTTTAAATAAATAAAAAAATTGAATAACATTTATACAATTCTCTACCCATTGTTTCAATAGATATATTTTATTATTTAACATAATTTACAGTAAAATTACATTCATCATATGCAGTCGTTTTTTCTGCAATGTTAGGTTCAACATTAGATTCGTTGAAACAAACCTTGTAGTTTAGTCTCACTTAAAGCTCAAAAGTTACAATGTATGTCATGTATGATATTTCAAATGCTTAATTGACCACAAAAAACCAAATGAATTACACATTTATTAGTTGAAGTTTGGAAGTAAATTAATTGTAATGACTTTGAGTATATGCAACTCTTCCCAACTTTTATGTGATTTTTAGATTGATAAATTTTGAAAGACGTTTAAGCGATTATTACATACGCCTGGATTATTGAGACAAACTACAACGGTATTTCTGTTAACAGCATAAAGATTCGATTAAAAATTCTTAAATTAAGCGAGATTGCGTCGCAACATTTCTTTTAACAGTGTGTTTCCCATTTGTGCAGGACTCCTTGTAACAACAACACCAGCCTAAAGATGAAATGTAAAAATTAGAAAAATGTTGACTATTTTTTTTCTGTTTTATTATTTTGATTAATATTTACTTTTTCAAGAGCATTAATTTTATCTTGAGCCCCGCCTTTTCCACCAGAAATAATGGCACCAGCATGACCCATTCTTCTACCTGGTGGGGCAGTGATTCCAGCAATAAATGATACAACAGGTTTTGCTTTTGGTCCCTGTAATCGATAACAATTTGTATTATTCTATTGTATTAAATTTTAAGGTTTTTTATGTGCACAAAAATATGATAAACTAACAGTATTATGTTCGGTGAGATATTCAGCTGCCGATTCTTCAGCACTACCACCAATTTCACCAATCATAATAATACCTTGGCAAGCTGGGTCTTGCAAAAATATTTCTAAACAGTCAATGAAATCTGTACCATTGAATGGATCACCTCCAATACCAACGCACAGCGTTTGGCCTAATCCGGTCTAATGAAATTTGTAATTTGTAATTACTAATCATAATTATCTAAAAATAATGTTATTAAAAAATACATAGTATGCTGCACTTACAAGAGTAGTTTGATTCACAGCCTCGTATGTCAAAGTTCCAGACCTTGATACAATACCAATTTTTCCCCTTTGATGTATGTGTCCTGGCATAATTCCAATTTTACACTTGAACAAATAGTAAATTTAATTCGTTAATACTTTTAAACTATAAACTTGTACTTTATTCTAACGAATATTCATTTTAAAATTACTACCTGCTCGGGGGCAATGATACCAGGACAATTAGGACCAATAAGACGAGATTTATTTTGTTCTAATAATCTTCTCTTAACTTTCACCATATCGTGTTGAGGAACTCCTTCCGTTATGCAAACAATTAATGGCATTTCAGCGTCCATAGCTTCCATTATGGCTGATGCAGCAGCTGGAGGTGGCACATAAATTACTGACGCGGTGGCATTAGTTGCTGCTTTTGCCTAAAATAGCATAGATAATTTGTAATAATTTGTATGAAAAATAGTTTTTATTTGCATTTAATTGTATTCATTGATCCAATGATAATAAAAGTTTAATTCTAAGTATAGTAGCTATTTGTACATTGTTATCAATGTTTGAGTTCATTGAGGTCAATCTGATTAAGATTCACGAGAGTTATTTTTTTTTTTGCTTTTTTAATAACTCAATGAAGACTAATAAAAAGTATGCGCACTCTAATTGCATATAAACTGAAATGAAAATACTAAATTGGTGTATCACAATATACCAATTTACTACATAATAAATTATTGAAATAAAATTTTAATGCAATTAAAAGTGTCTTGTTATACAAAGTAAGAAAAAATTTAAAAAATTGTAAATAAGTTAAATTAAAATTACCTCCTGAACATTTTTGAAAACTGGTTTGCCCAAATGTTCAGAACCAGCTTTCTTTGGATTAACGCCTCCAACAATTTTTGTGCCATAATCGAGTGCTTGCTGGCAGTGAAAAGTACCTTGTTTACCCGTGAAACCTTGACAAATGACTTTGGTTTCCGAATTGATTTTCAAATTTTTCCTTGTTTCCGTGTAGTTGAATCTAATCTGAGAACGCAGCAAACCACCACGATTCCCTACTGCAATTGAGAAAAAAAAAAAAAAAAGAATTATCCCATCAAAGTTAAAAATAGTATTGCTAAAAATTCAACACAGATTGTAAGTGGCAGTCTACTTTTGGCATTGATTCGAGATCAAGGTTCATCAGAGAGAAAAGGAAAAAAAAATTGAACATTATCCAAGGAGGTTCGAGACATACATTGTATAAACAAGAATAATAAATCAAATAGGAAAATGTCAACGATTATACCATGTCACCATAAAAATCACACTTGTACTCTCAACAATTACACTTACTCTCACAACTTAAATCATCGATGACTAAAACTCAAAAAAATTAATAAAATGCAAAATACTGGGCTGCAACTTTTCTTACATAATAATCAATTGTAGAAAAGAAAAATACACATCCTTATACGCTTATGACCTAATTAACTCAAGATCAAAAAGGAAAATAAGAGAAAGAGAGTCACAATCAATCGAATCATGATAAGACAAACATAGTGTGATAATAAGTGAAAAAAAATTGTATTTACCTGTAAGTTTCGACAATGCCCTTGCAGCCATCCTCTGATGTGTTATATATCGACGAGAGGGGAAATGAATAAGAGAAAATTATTTATCGTGGTTAACGTATAGGGTTGATATTAGTACTGTTAAACTAACACTCTATATATCTCCCTCTCTTAGGCACTAAAAAAAAATTTTTTTTACGGACTATATCCTAATAATATAACACACACACTACACAACACGCGGGCGGATAAAAGGGGGAGGCCGGACAAGACAAGTCAAAAAAGTTTGTTCTCTCTCGCACTTCTCGAGCACGAAGTAATACGGTTATAAGAGATGCTCAACTCGCCAACTCGTTTATATACTATAATAATAACAAGTGTAGATGATCGAATGTGTTAAGTAATTATTTAACCAATAAAGTATTGGTTTAATATTCGTTCTGTTTCTCGATGATTTTTGTTTAAAATGTGTACTTATTAGTCAATGAATTTTTCTTTTTCCCAGTATAGTACAAAAATTATTTTTTTATTAAATCATTCATTTATAATCACAGTACCAATGTATAATTAAATCGTTATTACTGTTTATTAATTTATTTATTATTTATTTAGTCTAAAATTGAACATGACAAATTATTTAAGTTTATCTTTTTTTTGGATATTGCACATTCGATACAAAAAAATTAATACTAAATAACCGTAATAAAATTAAAAATTTTTATCAACTGATTTCGAAAAATCAATATTATATTACATCCTGCAAAAACAATTATTATGTTTTTAATTGTAAAATATCGTCAAGTAGAGATATGTTATACGCACTCGTGAAATGCAAGTAAAATACTACTATAATTTATAAAAAAATCAAAACCGTAGATATTTTTTATTTTTAATAAAATTAATTTATTGTAATTAAATTAAAAAATAGTAGTAATTAATTACCACATTTATTCATAGTAATAACTAATATAATAAATTACTCAATATATACTTTGAATTCCGTTAAAAAAACATTATATACATGAATTGTATTTGAAATTTACAATTCATTATAATACATGTATAATTCGCATTATGAATAAACTGTATAATTATCAAATGAATTACATATATAATTTATCAAACATTTTTTTAGGATTAATAATTAAATACAATTTATTTATATATTCTCATATTTTCAATCAATTTATAATTTATGTACGTAAATTAATTACAATTGACTAAATCAATAAATTGTAAATATTTTTAATCCATTAATTAATATAATTGAAATAATAATATATAGGTTTAATTCGCTCTATTATTGACTTTTATTAATAAATTTAATTTTTTTTAAATTCCCATATAAAATTTACGATAATGTTAAAGTTATTCAACTTTTGTAAAAAAAACGGAAATATAATTCCATAAAACTAATTTATTACAATATTTTTACGTTACAATATGAATACAATGTGTAGTATATAGCAAATAATATAGTTGGTTACATAGATATAAAAACACGGCGTCCCTGATTTTGTTTAAGAAATTTGATTAAAGTATACACCTAAACTCGTTCATTTTGTAATAATCATGTTTTATATTTTTCTACCGAAACTTTTATTATTTTAAACGTTAAAAGTTGTATATTAACACTTAAATAATTATTAACCAATTAATTATTATATAATTAACACTATACTGTAATGAATACAACAAATTTATTAATTTAAATTCACTGTTTATTAATAATCTTGATAAAACAATAAAATTCAAATAATTATTTATTCATTTATTTATTTGTTTATTTACTCATGTGTTTATTTAATTATTTACATATTTTGTAAAGGTAAGCTATTCTCTGAGTAGCAGTAGGTACCGACGTATATATATAGCGTATACACTTTACGAGTCGGGGACCGGCGCCGACACTCGAAAATCCGTACCCGTTAATCGTTATAATTTATTACAAAATATAATTACATAATTACTTATAGTATAGAGTCAAACAATTGGTAAGGATAATTTTATTTTTGGATAATTTTTACTTTTTAATTGTATTTAATTAATCCAAGAAAAAGTATTTGAAAAACATATATAATTCTATATAAATTTAAAAAACCAACAAAAATTTTATTTTAATTTTCTTAAAAGAATCCGTAGGTCGCGTGAAATCGCGCGAGAATTAGCTATACATTTTTATATATATGAAAAATATATAATTCTATATAAATTTAAAAACCAACAAAAATTTTATTTTAATTTTCTTAAAAGAATCCGTAGGTCGCGTGAAATCGCGCGAGAATTAGCTATACATTTTTATATATATAGGATGAGCCATTTCACGTCAACTGGTTGGATCAAAATTTTAAATTGCACCAAATTTTTGGTACAGACCCGGAAATGTTATCCAGAAAACAGAAACAAAATTTTTAGGTGTTAAAAATAATTTGTTTAAAAGTTATTCTAACCTCAAAAATTGAGTTTCATCTATTTTTTTTCGACAATAGCTGGCTTTAAAGCTAATTATCTCATAATCTATCAAACTTTTACTACATATGTAAAATTGGTTGCTGATTTTCTTTAAAATTTATCCTTTCAGGTTAGAATACTTAATCTCAGGGTCGACGACTACTGATAAAGTACAAGTCAACATTGATGTTTAAAAAACAGCAACCACGCCGCAATTGAATTTTTTACCCAATAGTCTTAAAAAAAAGCTTGAAGCGATACCTTTCTAATGGTATGTAACTTATAATTGGCCTGTAAAACTGTAAAAAATTATGGTACCTTAAAAAGTTACAAAAAATTATTGAAAATTTGAATAGAATTTAACCTGCAAATTCTTTAAAGTTTTGTAATCTTTTAAAATAACTTAACTTTTGACAGGCTTACAGGCCAATTATAAGCTATGTAGACCATTAGAAAGGTATTAATTGCTTCAAACTTTTTTTTTAGACAATTGGATAAAAAAATCGACTGTGGCGTGATCACCTTATTTTAAGGGGGTTCCATACTCAATTTTTGAGGATTAATTAATAAAAAAGTAGAACAGTCTGTGAAAAAATAAGAGAAGAGGCGCCTTCGTTTATTGACAATCTAACTGTGTGCTGAATTTTAGATTTAAATATTATTGCGTTTTCGAGAAAAGTCTTACCAAAAATATCAAATCTTTTCACCTCGTTGAGGTTAGGTTCACATTTTTGGTAAGACTTTTCTCAAAAACGCAATATAATTTTAATCTGAAATTCAGCACACAGTTAGATTATTAATAAACGAAGGCGCCTCTTCTCTTATTTTTTCACATACTGTTTTATTTACAAATTTATTACTGATAATCACGATTGCCGATAAGGTAGGGAGGATATAAATATTGACTATAGCACCCCGTTAAACATCAATGTTTACTTGTATTTTATATAAGTCATAACCCGAAAGGATAAATTCTAGAGAAAACCAGCAACCAATAATGTTACATATAATGTTCTATATAGTAAGTTGATAGTTTTGAGATAAATTGAGCTGTAAAGTCAACTGTTGAACAAAAACGTGAAATAACTCACTTTTTGAGGTTAAAACCTGCATAATATTTCTGGATAATATTTGTGTCTGTATATCCAAAATTTGGTATTTTAAAATTTTGATCCAACGTGAAATGGTCCATACATATATGTATATATATATATATATATAATATAAACGAATAAATTACGTTAGTATACCGCTTGACGGCGCTGATGTTACCTACTCCCCCCCCTCAGGCCATTGAGCCGAGAGTGTGCGAAAAATTTATTATTATTATTCCCCGATTTGTATGTGTGTAAAATACACACACAAATGCACACCTGCAGGTCTTTCAAAAATATAAATCTTTTTATAATGTCGAGAGAGTGCGCGTACCACGCACCGTTTTAATCGCGAAACGTTCATTATGAAATTGTTATATCGTGTGTAAATAAAAAGAAATATATATATATATATTATATATATATATATATACTTATGTATAAACATATTTTTTGAAACGTAAATATATCGTGTATGTGTATATGTATATCATCAGATCAGACATCAGAATTCGGACACATTTTTAGTATAGTGTATGTAATTCCACACACACAGAGACGGACAGACAGACAGAACACGTACGACAAATAGGATATATTGTATATAGTGTCTTGCTTTCTTATTCTCTCCAATTCGTCTCCCTCCTTCCCGGTTTTATACACAATTACACACCGAAAGGAGAGAGAAAAAAATGACGTGGTGAAAAAAAATATATATACATACACGTAGGGAATCGTCGTCGTATATAGTTGTTGTTTGTTGTTGTTGTTGTTGTTGTATGGTAGCCTTCTTTTGGAGAGGAAATTTTGTATATCAAGATTGAAGAGAGAGATAGAGAGAGAGAGAGTGTGACAAGGTAAGTGTGGCTTTTTTTTCGTGCGTGTAGTTTTGATGATTAATAATCAGCTCTCTTGGTTTCGTAAGGATTCCACTCTTTTTGGACGAATAATGGAGAGTCTCTTGACTTTTTTTTCATTGTGAACAATGCATACAGAGATTTGATGTCTCGTTGTTGAGTACTGGTTAGTATTGGTACAGCGATTGCTAAACAATTGTTCCTTTTTGTTGTTGTGCCTTTCAAGTAAGTATGGACGAGGGTGAAAAGTCAAAGACAAGATGGCCTAAAGAGAAGACGGAGACTTCAGGGGATCTTTTTAATGGGGAAGGTGCAGCTGGTCCTTTAGATGTGGTCAATGTTACTTCTCTCGCGGATATCTTTGATACTGCATTCACATCCACCGCTGATCCAACTTCGCATCCTAGATATTCCTCGGGTAATGTTTCTTTTCTTTGTTTTTTTTCTTTATTTGAAATCAAGTATCCAAGTATAATACTATAATAATTGTTTTTCTTGTCATAATTCAGGAAATGAAATGGACTATGAACATTTATTCGCGGATAGTGACATCGAAGAGACTGACATAACTACTACAGTGCCATTTCCTTGTCATTCTCATCATCACTTGCAAGCTGCAAATGATTATGTTTGCGGACCTTATGTTCCTAATTCAATTGTCGATACAACGGGTTACAGTATACCCGACACGCTAAATTGCAACATTTGTCACGGTAGAAAAGACAATTCCACAAGGAAAGGTTCACCGGTTACTCGAGCCGAAAGCTCTCAGGATAGAGTTTTTGTAAATGGTTATAGGCACAAAACTTTATGCATGGATAAAGAGGATGCTTCGAAATACGAAAGAAAATGTATAAAACCAAAGCGTACAAAATTATCAACCGAGTCACATTCTGACAGTTGTAGCATAGCTGGTCCATCTAGATTGATAAATCATCCAGTTGATTATAGGTTAGAATTCATTATTATTTCCCTCATATACTGTTGCTACTTTAAGTATGACTCAACAATCTATATCTGTTATTTATGTTATTGTCAGAGTTTATTTAAATTTTAATTTAAAATAAAGCAATTACTCGTTTATATTGATAAATTATGTAATACCACAATTAGTGACAAGTTTACTTTTAAATTATACAATATTAAAAATTGAAAGAAACTTTAATCCTATTAAAATCATAATTTTTACTTTTGTTGCTTTAATTAAGTTTTAAAAAATTTTATTTAAAATTTCAATATTTATTTATTTATTTACACAAGTCTACTACAAATATCTTTTTTTGCTGCAGAATAAGCGAATCGGAAGGTCCTGAAGAGGATTCTCTAAATACAGAAATTCATAATGCTACTAGTAATAAAAGTAGAAAAACATCATTTTACTCATCTAACAGATCATCTGTGATGAATTCTCAAAATACAGATACCAATCAAACATCAAGTATGATAATAAGCTTGAATACCTGTTAATAAAATATTTACTGTGCAAATTAATTTTGCAATAAATTGTTTTAGTTGGAGAAGGCGAAATTCCAACACCACCAGATCTTCAACTTGATTGGTCATCTAGTGATAGTAGTAGCGATAATGAAGATGAAGATAGTTCAATTGAGGTAGTTGGCACTGTAACTCATGTTGAAAAGGTATGCTAAACTAAAAATTTGTAGCAAAAATTTTCAAACTTTATTTCATTTAAGCATTTAATAATTTTGTTTAGCAAAATACTCCTTTAGAAAGTGAACAAAATTCAGAACAGACTCAGCCTATTACCGCAGTAGACTTAACAACAGAATCAGACCATGGAAATAATTCTAATAACGAAACAGTTGAAGCACCAACTAACAGCAGACCTAGGTAAATAAGTCACAACATACTTAGTTAAAATACAAATCATTTTTAAGAAGTACATAAATAAAAAAATAAATAAATACAGGATGAGGAGGCATTGCATTCATCATCATTATGATCGGAGGTCAGGTTTAGTTGCTGGAAGACGAGTACCTTACTATCCTCCAAACTACATGGTAGATATAGGTAAGAAAATATTTGTATTAATAAATCCAAATTTAAATAAATTAAATTAAATTATATAAATTATATAAATTATATAAAAAGTAAATATTTATGTTAAAATGCATTTTTAGATTATATTGCAAGAGTACACAGAATGCCACCAACAATGGAAAGGCTATGGATGATTCAACAAAGAATTCAGGAACAACATCGGCTTCACATGCGCCAATACTCGCGTCATTCTAGGAGATTACACGGAAATCATAGGTAAATTTAATCAACTATTTAAACCTATAAACCTTTTGTTTTACAAATGTGTAACCTTTAATTTTTTCTTTCTCCATAAGATTTGCTTCTCCAAATACAAACGCCAGTCAAACTGGTTCTCACAACTGTAATTTAGGAAATTGTTGCAATCATACAAATACAGTGTGTACTAGAAGAGATAATTCTCACTACAGATTACCCCATCCAGATTTAGGAGGTCCTATACTACCACCACCACAGCAACCTATGGTATACAGTCGACCAGAGAGTGGCACGACTCGAAATTCCAATTTTGGAATGAATCCTGTATCGGTAAGTAACAACATGCTGTAATTATACCTTAATTCATGTTAAATACATTTATTATAATTTCTTAGACGAATCAATCTCCACGTCAATTTCCTTATTACTCGTATCCTCAAATATCGCGTGCAGCTCAAAATCTGCTGTTCTCATCGTTTCCAGGACCATTTGTACGAATCGAAGACTTTAGACGTTTGTTATGCGCTTTACGTAGCGGAGCTACTCAAGAATCCATTGAAAGTCATACATTCCGACACGAATATAAAAGAGTAAATATAATTGTTGAATTGTCATTATCAATAATTTATTTAAAAATTTATTTCTTATAGTATTACAATTTTTTTTTGACAAGATACATCTAATTAATTTACATTTCATTTACTTTACCTTAGATCAAGGATTCAGATAACAAAGATGATGCTATTGAAAAGTGTACAATATGTCTATCGGAATTTGAAGAAAGTGAAAATGTTCGGTAAGCTATTTTTAATTACATGATTTACTATGTAACATAGCAATTGCATAATGTAAAATGGAAATGTTTATATTACAGGAGGCTCCCATGTATGCATTTATTCCACATAGATTGCGTTGACCAGTGGTTATGTACCAATAGTTGTTGTCCAATTTGTCGTGTAGACATTGAGACTTATGTTTATAAGGAGCTATCGCTACTTACATAATTTTTCTAAGTAACGTGAAACTACTACTACTTTAATCTTGATTATATATCATTTACAAGAAAACAAATTTGTTTGTACATTTAAATCACGTGAACACAATCAAAATAGAAGTGATGATAATGATAAAAAAAGAAAGAAAACCAGAATAATAAAAGCAAATGTTTGCTTTATCAACCTGAATATTCAATTGAAGATGAAAAAGAAAAAAATAAGTTACATCTTAAGGTTGTTAATTAATAATTTGACAACAACATGTTTCCTTTCAGCTCAATTGTACATGTAATATATCGTACATATTGATTCTTACGTATGTATGTAATATCATTTTTTCGTTTTTGGTAACAGTGACTAATGGTTGTGCAGTTTTTTCAAGTGCACTTTATTTGAAAATAAGAGAAAAAAAAGGATAAAAAAAATGGTGCTACGCTAAAAAGTATGAAAAGGAAAAAAAAAATTAATGTTGGCTTCATTAAGTGAATCAAGCTCTGCTCAGCAATTTGTAATACATATTTTTTCTAAGCTTTGCATTGTAGTATGAAAAAAAAAGAAAAGAAACGAGCGTTGAGGAAAAAAATGACGGATTGTATAGGACTGATACATTGTTTCTATATATTTTTTTCATTTTATCGAAATTTCTTTATTGAAGAGGCAATATTTATCATCAGTGGTACTTTACTGCAGTACTATGAATATACATATATATATATATACATACATATATATAGTATAAAAGTGAAAAGTGACAAAATTAATAAAAACTTTCTCAATCGTTTTCAACAACTATACCAATTACCAATTTTACCTAAGAAACTTTTACCAAAAGGATGCGCATACAATATTACTTACATCCGAACCGATGATTATCTTCTTGATACATTGTATATGTTAAACACACAGCGTTGAAAAGATAATTACTTGCTAGTTATTTTTTTTTGTTTGTTCTAAACTTTTTTTATTTTAAATGCCATTTGAAACACTGTATTTATATAGTTGAAGCGAGAGAATAAAAAAAAGAAGTACAATATTTATTTGTAACAAAAAAAAAAAGAGGGAAAAGTGAAAAACATTTTTATTCATTGAAATATAGCCATATTCTCTATATCACTTTTTTCTCCTTTCCCCACACATCATCAAAAAAATACTTTTATTTTGACAAAAGTGTAAGTATTACAGATTTTTAATTTCAATTACAAAAAGAATTTTTACTTTAGTTATCATCTTTCTTTTATAGACTATCAAAAGTACATTATCTGCGAGTTATGTATTTATTTCAAAATTTGTTTTCAATAATTCAATAAAAGTTTTAATAATAATATAAAGAATCAGTAGTTAATGTACTTTTACTTTCAGTTTCATATTTTCAACTTTTATCCTCTCTACTTTACCAACGTGGAAAATCATATATGGGCTTGTTTATACAATTTTTTTAAGAATTCATTGTAGTATATTATTTATATGCTAAATTTTAGACACTTTCGAAATATTTATTTAGTTGTTGAGGTATTAAGTTACGTTAAAATTCTTATTTTATTAATGTTTGATAAGAGACGTTTCTTTAACATGATGCAAACCCCAAAAAATTGAAAAATGCTTTATTTTTTATTAAACGAGGAATTCAATATATAAAAAAAACGTTCTGTAACGATGTTGTGCTTTCTTTGAAGATAATCTGTGAATTTTATCAAATCTTAATTAATATCACCGAGATTTTTGGGCAGCCTAGAATCATTGTTATATAATATATATATATATATATATGGGTGGTTCTCTGTGAAATCGAAGATGAAAAAAATTAATATTGCTATAATTGTGGGAATATGTTTTAAAGGTATCCAGTAGTTATCTTGAATTTTTTCAGATTTTTTCGGGGTCATTATTTTAAGTTACAGAGAGTCAAAATTGATATTTTAGTACTTTTTTGCATTCTATGCCCATTTTCATGAATTTGTAGCTCCCAGGGAATGCATTTTTCACTAAAAACATAAATATGACTTTTTGTAAAATTTTCTGCATTTTTCATTAAAAATAATTTTAAGGGGGTATCATACTCAATTAAAAATTCAAATTTCGCGCCACAAAATAGCAGACGAAAAAACAACTAATTTAACACGAGTTATTTGCCCTCCGTTATGTAATTATCTATCATTTTATAAAGTTTCAAGTTATTATAACAATATTTTGCTGAGAAAACCTTGAAAAATGCAATTTTCTTATATTTTTTTTATTCTCTCTGCTCATCACCCCGTATATCCATTAAACGGGTTGTTACAGGGATACCTATACCACCTATGTGTGGGGGTGAAAACATTCCAATTTTTCCCATCCTGGTCTCCACCGTCTCGCATTCGCCCGGGGTTATGCCCGTGAGGAAGGGAAAACCTTGTAATAAGGAAAACCTTCCCCGAGACGGCCGGTGTATTGAAACATTCTGTTTAGATGTTCAGGTCACCTTGCGTAGGCTCAAACACCGAAACCGAATGTTCCACACCTTCCGCTCACGTTGTCAAGTGTGGAAAAACACCTAACCGATCCCGAAAGCCGCACAAGAATGGTGTCCCCATCCAAGTGCCAATCGCACTCAGTGCTGCTTAACTTTCGTGATCGGCCGAGGTGCGTCTCCGCCACTCCGCTACCGTGTCGGTATGCACTTTTCTTATATTTTTCAAGGTTTTCTCAGCGAAATATTGTTATAATAACTTGAAACTTTATAAAATGATAGATAATTTCATAACGGAGGGCAACTAACTCCTGGTTTTGCGTAAATTTGTTTTTATTAATTACTATAAGTAAATTAGTTGTTTTTTCGTCTGCTATTTTGTGGCGTGAAATTTGAATTTTTAATTGCGTATGATATCCCCTTAAAGTCATAAATGTATGCTGTCACACTCTTGTAAGTCATTTAAGGAGGTGGCATACCCGGTGGGTTACCGACAGAGCAAAAAAAGACAATTATTGCATTTATTTAAAAAAATATGTAATTTAATGCAAAACCCAAATACAGAAGCACACGGTAATAAAATAATAAGTAATTCTACGAAGTTCCAGGTCAATACGATAAAGACACCATAAAAAATTTCTGCACCGAAAAATCAGAGATAATCGTACATTTTCGGTGCAGAAATTTTTTATGGTGTCTTTATCGTATTGACCTGGAACTTCGTAGAATTACTTGTTATTTTATTACCGTGTGCTTCTGTATTTGGGTTTTGCATTAAATTACATATTTTTTTAAATAAATGCAATAATTGTCTTTTTTTGCTCAGTCGGTAACCCACCGAGTATGCCACCCCCTTAAACCTTAAATAGTGAAAATCAGCAATTCTGCTCCGGACTCTGGAAACCTCGTGTAAAAGATGTGTTTTTATAGTCAGAAGTTGCCTATAAATTTCCAGAGTGGGTCTAAATCATTAAGATCACTTATGGTCAAAGTATCTGGGAAAAGTGACCGAAATATTAATAGAAATGTATATTTGTTGCCTTATAACGATGAATCTATTACCATGATCATTGCAAAAAATTTATGCACTTACCTTGTAATGGTAGAAAAGTATCTCCAATTGTTTCAGTATCCATCTAATCCCCTGTAAGCTACCGAAAATACAAATATTATTATACAATTATAAAAAATAAATTTTTAAACATTTATAACGCTGGATTTGCAATTTTACAACCAATATAAAAATTATGATACTAATCTGAAGGATTACTATAAATATATTAACATACATTCCCTGGGAGCTACAAATTCATTAAATGGGCATAGAATGCAAAAAAGTGCTAAAATAACAATTTTGACTCTCTGTAACTTAAAATAATGACCCCGAAAAAATCTGAAAAAATTTAGGAGAACTACTGGACACTTCTAAAACATATTTCCATAGTTATAGCAATATTAATTTTTTTCACCTTCAATTTCACAGAGAACCAACCATATATATGGGGTATTTCACGTGAAGTGGTCCGATCAAAATTTTAAAATGTACCAAATTTTGGGTACACATTGCAAATGTTTTTCAGAATACAGAAAACAATTTTTAGGTACTGGTATTTATTAGCTCAAAAGTTATTCTAACCTCAAAAAGTGAACTTTTTCCAGTTTTTTTCAACACCAGATGGGTTCATCGCTATTTAACTCAAAATCTATCAACTTTTACTATAGAACATTATATGTAACATTCATTGCTGATTATGTCTAGAATTTATCCTTCTGGGTTAGAATTTCTAATTTCAAGGTAAATGTTAGATAAACTACATGTCAATATTCAACTTGAAAAAAATCTAACTTCGCCACAATTGATTTTTTTATCCAAAAGTTCAAAAAAAATCTTGGACCAATACCTTTCAAATAATCTGTAGCATTTTTATGGCCTTCAATTCTGTAAAAAGTTATGATAATTTAAAGAAAGACAAAAAATTCACAAAAATTAACATGGTATTTCCCATTTAAATTTTTAAAAAAATTTCGTCTTTCTTTAAATTATCATAACTTTTTGCAGATTTGAAGGCCATAAAAATGCTACAGACCGTTTGAAAGGTATTGCTCCAAGCTTTCTTTTGGACTTTTGGATAAAAAAATCAATTCTGGCGAACTTACATTTTTTTTAAGTTGAATATTGACATGTAGTTTATGTAATATTGACCTTGAGATTAGAAATTCTAACCCAGAAGGATAAATTTTACATATAATTAGCAACGAATGTTACATATAATGTTGTATAGTAAAAGTTGATAGATTTTGAGTTAAATAGCGATAGCCCAGCTGGTGTTGAAAAAAACTGGAAAAAGTTCACTTTTTGAGGTTATAATAACTTTTGAGCTAATAAATTCCAGTACCTAAAAATTTTTTTCTGTATTCTGAAAAACATTTGCAATGTGTACTCAGGTGCATTTTAAAATTTTGATCGGACCACTTCACGTGGAACACCACATATATGGGGTATTCCACGTGAAGTGGTCCGATCAAAATTTTAAAATGCCCCAAATTTTGGGTACACATTGCAAATGTTTTTCAGAATACAGAAAAAAATTTTTAGGTACTGGAATTTATTAGTTCAAAAGTCATTCTAACCTCAAAAAGTGAACTTTTTCCAGTTTTTTTCAACACCAGCTGGGTTCATCGCTATTTAACTCAAAATCTATCAACTTTTACTATACAACATTATATGTAACATTCGTTGCTAATTATGTCTAGAATTTATCCTTCTGGGTTAGAATTTCTAATTTCAAGGTAAATGTCAGATAAACTACATGTCAATATTCAACTTAAAAAAAATCTAACTTTGCCACAATTGATTTTTTTATCCAAAAGTCCAAAAGAAAGCTTGGAGCAATACCTTTCAAACGGTCTGTAGCATTTTTATGGCCTTCAATTCTGTAAAAAGTTATGATAATTTAAAGAAAGACAAAAAATTCACAAAAATTAACATGGTATTTCCCATTTAAATTTTTAAAAAAATTTCGTCTTTCTTTAAATTATCATAACTTTTTACAGAATTGAAGGCCATAAAAATGCTACAGATCATTTGAAAGGTATTGCTCCATGCTTTCTTTTGGACTTTTGGATAAAAAAATCAATTGTGGCGAAGTTAGATTTTTTTCAAGTTGAATATTGACATGTAGTTTATCTAACATTTACCTTGAAATTAGAAATTCTAACCCAGAAGGATAAATTCTAGACATAATCAGCAATGAATGTTACATATAATGTTCTATAGTAAAAGTTGATAGATTTTGAGTTAAATAGCGATGAACCCATCTGGTGTTGAAAAAAACTGGAAAAAGTTCACTTTTTGAGGTTAGAATAACTTTTGAACTAATAAATTCCAGTACCTAAACATTTTTTTCTATATTCTGAAAAACATTTGCAATGTGTACCCAAAATTTGGCGCATTTTAAAATTTTGATCGGACCACTTCACGTGGAATACTCCATATATATATATGGGTGGTTCTCTGTGACATCGAAGATGAAAAAAATAAATATTGCTATAACTGTGGGAATATGTTTTAGAGGTATCCAGTAGTTCTCCTGAATTTTTTCAGAATTTTTCTGGGCCATTATTTTAAGTTACAGAGAGTCAAAGTTGACATTTTAGCACTTTTTTGCATTATATGCCCATTTTCATGAATTTTTAGCTCCCAGGGGATGCATTTTTCACTAAAAACATAAGTATGACTTTTTTTGTAAAATTTTCCGCACTTTACATTAAAAATACTTTTAAAGACATCAATGTATGCTGTCACACTCTTGTAAGCCATTTAAACCTTAAATAGTGAAAATCAGCAATTCTGCTCCGGACTCTGGTAACCTAATACTGTCTAAAAGATGTCTTTTTATAGTCAGAAACTGCCTAAAAATTTCCAGAGTGGGTTTAAATCATTAAGATCACTTATGATCAAAATATCCGGGAAAAGTGCCCGAAATATTAATAGAAATGTATATTTGTTGCCTTATAACGATGAATCTAGTAGCATGATCATTGCAAAAAAATTTATGCACTTACCTTGGAATGGTAGAAAAGTATCTCCACTTGTTTCAGTATCCAACTAATCCCCTGTAAGCTGCTAAAAATACAAATATTATTATAAAATTATAAAAAATTATTTTTTAAACATTTATAATGCTGGATTTTTAGTTTTACATCCCTTACAAGAATTATAATACTAATCTGAAGGATTACTATAAAAGTATCAACATTATTATTATTATTATTCAGCAATACATTGTTTAGATTTCACAAACTTGTCACTGTCACGTTATCATATTATTCATTATAATTATATATCCGATTTATTTATATATCTTTTGTATTAAATACGTATATTTAGTTATTGTAATAATGATGTTTATATATTTATAGTAATCCTTCACATTAGTATTATAATTCTTGTAAGGGATGTAAAACTAAAAATCCAGCATTATAAATGTTTAAAAAATAATTTTTTACATTTGTATAATAATATTTGTATTTTTAGCAGCTTACAGGGGATTAGTTGGATACTGAAACAAGTGGAGATACTTTTCTACCATTCCAAGGTAAGTGCATAAATTTTTTTGCAATGATCATGCTACTAGATTCATCGTTATAAGGCAACAAATATACATTTCTATTAATATTTCGGGCACTTTTCCCGGATATTTTGACCATAAGGGATCTTAATGATTTAGACCCACTCTGGAAATTTTTAGGCAGTTTCTGACTATAAAAAGACATCTTTTAGACAGTATTAGGTTACCAGAGTCCGGAGCAGAATTGCTGATTTTCACTAGTTAAGGTTTAAATGGCTTACAAGAGTGTGACAGCATACATTTATGTCTTTAAAAGTATTTTTAATGAAAAGTGCGGAAAATTTTACAAAAAAAGTCATACTTATGTTTTTAGTGAAAAATGCATCCCCTGGGAGCTGAAAATTCATGAAAATGGACATATAATGCAAAAAAGTGCTAAAATGTCAACTTTGACTCTCTGTAACTTAAAATAATGGCCCAGAAAAATTCTGAAAAAATTCAGGAGAACTACTGGATACTTCTAAAACATATTCCCACAGTTATAGCAATATTTATTTTTTTCATCTTCGATGTCACAGAGAACCACCCATATATATTACTGACCAAAAATTGTTTTTTACGTATAATTAATTATTTTGTAAAAATCTTTCTGTCTAATTATTTTATTTGTTTTGGACAATATCTGTGATTTTTTTCTGATTTTTCTTATAATTAGATTTTAAAATTTTTGGGATTTTCATAGGTCTCTACAATTTGGGTGTCACAAAGTTTTACGATTTTTGTTTAACTTTTATTTCATATTTCTTGATATAGATGTATAAATTAAACATAGAATTTTTTACAGTGTCTTTAAAATGATAAACTATTCAATTATTGCATATTTAGCAATATTTGTATATAATTATATAGTAGAATTAATCGATAATAGTGAAAAAATCGGTGCCAGTTAATTAGCATGTATAACTTTCTCGCCAGTGTGTTATCGACCAAGCCAAAAAAGGTAATTATTACATTTATTAAAAAAAAAATAAATATCTTTTTTTACTCAGTCAGTAACCTACTGGCTATGCCACCTCCTTATCATACTCAATAGCAGACGAAAAAACAACTATTTTAGTTATAACAATTAATAAAAACAAATTTACGCAAAAACGTTTCAAGTTAATATAACAATATGTCCCCGAGAAAACTTTGAAAAATGCAATTTATTTATATTTTTCAAGGTTTTCTCGGCGACATATTGTTATATTAATTTGAAACTTTGTAAAATGATAGATAGTTACATAACGAAGGGCAACTAACTCCTGGTTTTGAGTAAATTTCATTTTGTTAATTGTTAAGTATATAAGTATAAATTACTTGTTTTTTCGTCTATTTTGTCATCGATATGTTGCCAAGTGAAAATCTGATTATTTTTGCTAACAAGATCAATTACCATATACTTATATAAAAAATGTTATAAGTTAATTGTTAATTGTTAAGATTTAGAAAACTTATATAGTTAGTAATTTGCGTTATTAATTCTAAATTAAATTAAAAAAATATTTCGATTACTATACATTTATTATATTTAATGCATAATAATTTTATCCTTTAATAGTTTGCAAATTGATTTTCTTATAAATTTAAGGAAATTATTATGCTGTGGAATAACAATTAATTGTTTCCCTGCTCTTTTCATTTATCTTCACGCCCATAGAAAAAACCATAACTCATAATAATCATGAGCAGTGCAGTTATTTATTGTCTTTACTTTCTATTTACTTCAACATAGAATAGTTTAAACAATTTATAAAATATTTTTTATTTGAATACTTATCTGAAAAAAAATTATTAATTCTTTTTTTAAATAAAAATTTAAAACACAAATATCTGATAGGGAAGAAACATATAAGGTAGGGAGAGATGTGCCTATGATAAACTTTGTAAAATCAACAGAACAAGATACATAAAGTGTGATAAATGGAAAAAGATACAAACCTATAGAAACAGTTTTTGATGGGATAGATAAAATAGCACTGAACAATAGTTTAAGAATGAACGTAACTGGTATGAATGTAAAAAAAATTAAACAAAATAATGAAATCAGAATGTCGTATGGAGATTTGAATTATATAGGAAATAATAAAACCATACTGTATTTTGACAGAGGTATTAGGGGTAAACAACTTTTTATTAATTCAATGTATTCTATTAAACAACAACCAAAATGCAAGGATATAGTGATTGTGGATGATATTGTATTTACATCCTCTTGCAGATGTGATTCATCTAATCAACATAAAAATATGTTTCCACATTACAGAGTTACTTGTGCGGTTGGACTAACGTGCCCTGCAAGATTGAATAGTTATGAAAGAATTGCTTTTGCGAGAAAAATAAATGCAACTACGGAAAGTTGCACAACAGCTAGAGCCATGCTGATAAGGTATTGATAGTGAGTCTTCTCATACTGGTGATACTAGTAGAGGAGGGACGAGCCACTGCTATATATATCAATATGATTTTAGTCCTAGTTTAGTTTTAGGTTAATTTTTATTTAGCTGTAAACGTTTATTGTATTAGTTTAACCACACCTACGCACATATATAATTAAAGTTTATCTCTGTATAGGAGTTACTACGTTTATTATGTAAATGTTATGTATAGTTTGTGGACTAAATAAATAAATAAATTCTTCTTACTGCCTTTAATTAAATTTCTTATATAATTTTTCGTCATTTCCAATATCCAAAAAAATTTCGTCAATATATTATTCATAATCTTCTGTTTCAAATATTCCAAGAATTTTTCTTCGTAATAAGAAAATTATGTACAATCAAGTAGAATTATTTTTCAACTGATATAGAAAATTTTAGATGGTATTAATTAGAAATATAAAAAATTATTTTTCAAGAATATGGCTGGTTTCACATTAGACTACTTTATACAAGTAAACAAAATTTAAATAAAAATAACATTTAAGATTATTTTTTTTCTCAAAAACTATCCCATCAAAGATTTTGAAATTTTTACAGCATAATAAGTACTATTTATGTTCTATTTCCACGATTTTTTTCAACAAATTTGATTAATTATTTTCAAAGATATGAGCAATCAAAACTTTTGTACAAAAATATATAATACTTAACTTATAGGTATGTAATAGTTATTTAGAGTTGAAAAACAGTAGCGATCGAAACTACCAAAAAGACTATTCATTATCAACATTTCAAGTGGAATAAATGTTTTTTATTCCCGTAAATGTTCGACATAAAACCCCAATTATTTCACATTTTTATTTTTTAAATCAAACTAGTCGATATAATTACTTGAATTTTTGACAGTTTATGACCATTAAAAGGTACCTTCATCATACATTTTTTCAACACATATTTTGACGGATTAATTTTCAAAATATAAAGTACTTTAAAAAAAGCATTTTTTTAAATAACAAAAAAACTAATAGAGATAATTTGTCAATACAAAATCGAGCGGATAGGTTTTTCTATTCTTTATAAAGTACACCTAGTCCAATTAAAAAAATTAATAGTATCAAAATTTTTAAAAAATTAATTTTTTAAAAATTGAATATTGTCTTTAAAAAAACTATTTGGGGAATAAATGTAACCAAAGTCTTCTCTAGAACTCGGAAAATAACTATAGGTGGACCGAGCTCCCCTGGCGCATCTGAGAAGAAAAATTTATAAAACACTTTGTAATTATTTTGCATATTATTAATAAATATATATTTATACGATCGTGCTAGAAAATATACAAATAACAATTTATTATGAAGTATTAATAAATATAATGTTCAATTAATAATAATAGTAGATTTTTATAAAAATACAAGGCACGCTTCACGCTTGTATCGCCTTGGTTTTCCATTTTAGTTAGTACCTATATGTTTTTTGAAGTATTTAAATGTAATATTTATTAATCAATAATTAATTAAACATTTAAAATAATAGAAATTAAAATTGTAATTACAGTGTGCAGAATTATTTTGCATATACAAATATGTTATATATAAATCTAAAATGTATTTATAGATGTTAAGTTTTAGATATTATTCTAATATTCTGGATATGAATGTTTGAAGAGTAAAGTGTTGTTCCTCAAATGTCTCAAACATTAAAAAAACATACTTTTAAAAGAAGAGGTAAGTAAATGTGATTTAAAAAATATATAATATACATTACCACCCATAATTTGTTGACCCCTTGTGTTATAAATATATCTATTTTTATATAAAAAGGTATTAGGAAGCCCTTTAAAGTTGATTTCATTATAAAATATATACTTTTAGTTTTTTAGAAAAACTTAAAAACAAAAAAATATTTTTTATTTTTACTTATATTTAATAACACGCTGGTGTTATAAAAAATATTTTTTTTGTACTATAAACTTGTAGAAATAAAGATACTTTATTTCTCTTTCAAATGCCGATGGATTTTTCTGCTTACGATTTTTTTTAGTTATAAACAAATTCGTAAAAAATTGACCATTTTTTCAATCTAAATAAAATATCTCCGTCATTTTTTAATTTAGAAAAAAATGCTAATGAGAAAATGTGTGCTTTTTTTAATGTAGAATACGTCTACAAAGTTTGGATCATTATATAAAAAAAATTTTTTGCATTTTATTTTTATAGGAATTTTTATATTATTTTATAGGAATTTTTAGAGAATTTTTTTTTAAAGGGCTTACTAATATCTTTCCAAAACCCTGTCGCCAATTTCAGATGCAATTATATTGTTTTAAACGTAAAGTGTTGCATAGAAAAAAAATATTGTTATTTTGAGACGGATATTTAATCCGGTCGGATCCATTTAAATTTATCATGTAGGATAATTATATTAAAAAAAGATAATGCTATAAAATCATTTTATGTAAAATTATAAATAATGCTATAACTTAAATTTTTTATGCGCGATATATCTGGAAATAGGACCATAAGCTTTTCACATTATGAGAAAACTACCATAAAAATTTCAACAAAATTGGTTGGAAAGTTTTTGACATATTCGTGGAACGACGACGTCTTTAATATTTAAATTGATGACACAAGCGATTTTGCGGGTCTCTAACGCCAAAATTAGCCGAAAAACATGTACTACGTTACATAATAAAAAGTTACGTCTTTTAAATGCGAACATTTTATGTCTTTATATTTTTTTTGTACGAGTTGTCTAATTTCGAGATAATGTAAAAGAATGAAAGAAAGCCGTTTTTAGAGAAATGTAAACTTTGTTATAGCGAGGACGTCGAAGCTAGCGATTTTACCGACGTATAGGAGTGACCGTTTTTAATTTTTATCAACAAGTAAACCTGTTTTTGGAGAATTTTGAGACTAGAGCCCCATTCTATACAGTACTACAAGTAACTTATGAAATTTTCATGCAAATTCATTGAGTATTTACGAAGAATAGTACGAAACTGTAATTCACTATAATCAGGATATGATGAATAAACCTGAGTTTCGCACTATTTTTCGTAAATACTCAATCAATTTGCACCGAAATTTGACAAGTTACTTGCAATACTGTATAGAATGGGACTCTAGTCTCAAAATTCTCCAAAAACAGGTTTACTTGTTGATAAAAATTAAAAACGGTCACTCCTATACGCGTCAGTAAAATCGCTAACTAGCTTCGAGGCCCTCTTAAATATATAGTTCCACCGATGTTGCTGGAAATATAATCAGTATCTTCCCAAGGTTTCAGAAAACTGCCCTCAATATTTCAGACAAATTGGTTGGGAATTTTTTCAGATAACCGTGGAACAACACTTTTTTCGATGACAAAAATATAAGGCTCTCCTGTATATCGGTCATGTCTAAAAAACCAAACTATATACACGCAAGCTGGTCGATATTGATTGAGTAGTTTCGAAAACACGGCGGTATACGTACACACATACACACACCATCCATACAAACATTTTCTAAAAACGCGTTATTTGGAATCCTGACGTTAACCCTTTCACTGGCAATGTATCATATATGATCAAATTGAATAACTGCTGCATTTTTATGCATTTTTATGCATTTTCATGCAAAAGGCTTATATTCATAGTTAATCGTATAATTTATTTAGTTTATTGTCCTACCATTTTTGGTACGTACAGTAGAAAAGGCTGCACCAGTGAAAGGGTTAAAACATACTTATAACACGTTTTTAGCGAGTTGAAAAATTTTACTATTACAAAGCTTTCACTGTGAGGAAACATAAAATTGTATTATACTATATATACACCATTTCTCATATGGTATACGTTAAATACAATAATTTCATATTATATTTTGTTACTATTAATACGTATACACGTACACGTGAAAAATATTATATAAAATCGGTAGGGCAAAAAAGTAATAAATTATTAATTTTATCCGAAAAATCAATAAAGTTTCATGTATTTCAGACGTTTGTGACGTATTATACGGGTATTTTACGCGTATCACCACGTAAATAAAGTACACGAGAGTAGGGGCTCGTGTAAGATAGAAAATTTACGACGTCCAGGGGAGTGTTGAGGTGCGCGCCAGGGGCTGCTGATAGGAGGTGAGGTGGGAGCTGCGCGTTGTTGGCCGGGCTAGCCACACCCATCCCTTATTACGCTCCAGAGATGCCGAGAGGAAACAATGCTGACACAGCGGCGTCAAGTTTTTACGTTTTGCGCTTGCACAACTGGAAGAAAAGTAACGAATTTGAATCGAGAGACTCTGTAACTTGATAAAGTATCTACAAAATAATTGTAACGATTAATTGGGGACAATTACGTTGCGATTAAGTAAAAATCAATCTCGATAATACAAAATCGTCCAGTGGGGTGAGCGTCGTAAGTCGGAATGATCTATTTCATGAGATGATTAAAAAGAGGTACAAGGTGAGTAACTTTTGTGATTTTGTACATGTGTGCGTGTATGTGTGTGATGCATTTTTAAGACAATCTTGTGGATTATAGTTTGGAAAAAATAAATTTTTTAAAGTTTGAAAAATATTGATACAATTTATTATTTGTCGAATTGCGTCGATAATATTTGTAACTTATTATTCTAGTTAGTTCGATGAAATTCATCACTTTATTATCACTGTCATCCTTATTATATTGTTAAGGAGAGAATATATTTTATCATATAACATATAAAATATATCTATCATCCTCAATATTTCTAAATTTATAAGTTTGGTTAATTTGTAGAATACAAAAATTAGCTGTTTCATTTTTATTATCCTATTGTTATTCTGCGAGTTTATCTCATTTTATTTTATAATCAATACGTATTCTCACGTACTTCTACAACTTTCGAAATTTTTATTATACTATTCTCTTTTAATAAAATTATTGTATATTATATTCGTCTTTTCTTTCCTTGTCATCTTTTCTTTTGTTCTTTTTTTATTATAAAATGACAAAATCTCCCACCTAATATTTACAAAATTATTTATTTATTTATTTATATTTAATAATTAATTTATTTTTATATAGTTATATTATCCAGGACAAAAAATAAAATCATTTTAGGGGACGAAATGTTAAATTTCAGAAATACCATAGTTTGGTATTATGGGGTTGATCTGAATAGAAACAATCTTGTAAATTGATAGTTTACAGCTATTTATTTATTTGAAAGAAAGCGAAAACGCCAATTTAATCAGATTTTCCGAAGTATGCGCCGTTAATTTTAAAATAAATAAATAAATATATTATTATTAACTTTTGTTTATAATTATTTTAATTATGGGGATGTTGGATTCAAAAAATGGGCATTACTTGTGTTTTTTTTTAAAACAAAAAATTCATTTTTGAAAATTCTTTAAGTCAAACCGTTATGAATGCTTTAAATAATATACTTAAATATATTCAAATTTTAAAATCGCTGATTAGCATATAACAATTGGGTTTAAAGGAATGGTACTCAATATTTACCGATCGAGTCAATGGAGATTAATAAATGATTCTGGTTAAATAAATAAAGCAAATTGTGCAAAATAAAGACGTCATTGTCCTTCCTTTGACCATTATCTAACACTGTGTGACAATTACGACGCTACTTTTCGTCGGAGGAATAATTAATAGAAATTTCGAACCGACGGAGGTTACGTCGTAGCGACGTTCAAAAAGTCTATTTCGCTGATTTATATTGTTGGGCGCCTGGCAATATGAATAATAATAATAATTACTTTAAATAAGTAACTACTTAACAAATATAAATTTTTAATTAATATAATACAATATATCTACTTAATATTATTAATAACTAATATATGTAAGTGTAAGTATCTATAATTTATTGTAAAAATCATTAAAATATCATAAAATCCACAATAACGATTTTAAAGGGTTAAATCCAGGTTGTAATAAAATTAACAACCAATTTGATTTTAAAAGTTGTACGACGTTTCGTCTGCCAGGTTTTGCAGACCTCTTCAAGTACATAAATGTCAAACAGTTAGCAATGATCTTCCATTACTCGTAGATGAGTAGAGTCATGTCACTGTCTTCACTCAGTCTTGACTCTACTCATCTACGAGTAATGGAAGATCATTGCTAACTGTTTGACATTTATGTACTTGAAGAGTTCTGCAAAACCTGGCAGACGAAACGTCGTACAACTTTTAAAATCAAATTGGTTGTTAATTTTATTACAACCTGGATTTAACCCTTTAAAATCGTTATTGTGGATTTTATCATAACCATGAAGGGTGTACATTCTGAAATTAAAATATCATATTAGTAAGTTTGGTATACACAAAAAGTGTGAAAACGTAATCGTGTGCGATCGTGAGTGATGCGTACATCGAGCTTGGAGTTGTCATTTCAGTAAGCGTCAAATATGCGCTACGCTAAATTTGCAATAACTTTGTAACTAATAGAGATATTTCAACAAACCAAAATTGAACATATTTGCCTTAACAGAAGCTTTCTTTTTATCGGGGTTAAATGATGTAATTATTATTAAAATCAATTTTATACTGTTATAAACAAATTAGTTTCCATATTTTTAGCTTAATTTATTGCTTTTTGCAAGTTATAATAACATTTAATACATGCATTTAATAATTTTTTTCTTCCGCATGTTAGAATAATAACTATTTTATCGAAAGCGAGTTATAAAATTCAAAAATTTGTATTTAAACCAAAGTTACAACCGAAAAAGTGAGCGCGCATAACGAAAGCGGGACATCTTTGCATTAAATTTGCAATAACTTTTGACCTAATCAAGATATTTAATCAAACAAAAATCGAGAAAATTTGTATTAAAAATATCTTTGTTTCTCTATAGTTAAAAGGTTTAAATTATTGTTAGAGTGGCTTGTAACGCGATTTAAACAATTAATTTGTTAATAACAATTTATCTACAACTTCAAAAATGCTTTAAAAATACTTGGGTAGAACCGGGGCATATGAAAAGGCGACGAAACCATTATAGACTAATGTGCATTCATCGTGCGTTGTACATTTTTGCAACGTCACACAATTTCAAACAAAAATAATGTTGCGTTAAAAAATGGCATTGGAAGGATATTTGACCCTTAGTCTGCCTTGAATGTTGCAAATCTGGTAAATTTTTTTCGAATGCCATTTTCTAACGCAACATGATTATTATTTAAAATTCCACACAGTCATAGATACTGGTCAAAGAAAGGGCAATGATGTCTTTATTTTGCACGATTTTATTGACTCGGTCGTAAATATTGAATATCTTTTTTACTTAAAATTACCGACCAAAAACTGTTTATTCAATTATTATTACAAAAACGATATTTTCTCAAAATTTTAAACGTCACGTATTTACTTATGTTTTAAGCTATCTATGCGAATTTTTTCAGATTTCTGATTCAATATTTAAAATATAATTTTGAATTGAAAGGTGTAGATCCCTATAATTTGGGTACTATACATCCCGGCATATATGTAATTATTTCAATCAATTATAACTCTTTGTACTAGGATTTCTTTTTATCACTTGCTATACAATGTTTCGGTAATTGATTGTGCACTTATTATATACTTTGTCAATTATAAATTACGATGATTTCGACCGTACGTTTTTTCATGCTTTCGACTTTTCAATTCCTTATTTATACAAATTTTGTTGTTACTTAGGTTATAATGTTTTTCTCTTATTGTCAATCATCGTAAAATGATACATTGACATTTTAGATTAAACATTATTGCAGTCCATTCAAACGAGGAAAAATTTGAAAATGTCGCGGTGAAAATTATTTAAAAATATTCACTTGCAAAAGTTCAAACATTAAGTAAAAATCCATGAATAATTTTCTTGTGTATTATGTAATCATGTTACATTCAAATGGATTAGATAGGTGTTCAAATGTTACTTTTAAAATTTTAACCTATTCGATGATAAAGTTGTCCCGGTAAGTAAGTGCATTACGTTAAAAAATCAAGGTACAAAGTGGAATACTTAATTTAAAATATATGTACGTTTCAAATCAATGCCAAGATTGGTTTTCACTTTTTTTTCTAACAATCTTTTGATAAATATATGAATGGTCCTTTGTCAAATCAAGCGACCAAAAAATTTTTTACTAAGAAATTAAACCATTAAAAATTTACATAGTTTTATCATATATATGTATACATTTTGGATGATAAAACTATGTAAATTTTTAAACGTTTAATTTCTTAGTAAAAAATATTTTTATCCTTTTTTATTCTTTTTACTTATTATTCCATAATATATAGGATATATAATATATAGGAAGAGTTTTTCTCTAATTATTAGGAAAAAATTTTTTTGGTCGCTTCAGTAGACAGAGAACCGCCCGTATGCAGTATTTTTCTTTGTTCTAATATCGTAATGTGTATAGAATGGTTAAAAATATTCCATTATATACTAAAATGAGTATATATATACACATTTTAAATTTTTACTAAGTAATTTTTTGTACTCTCTCTATTTTTTCTAAATTGTAATCCATAAGTGTCACTTTAAGGGGATGTCGGACCATAAAATAGCAATTATCTCTGTTTTTATTAAATGTAATGGAATCATTTTTGGAAAAACGGACACCGATAGGCCCACGGGTTTGCTTTAACAAATATATGTAAATTTTTTCAATAGTCAACAATTTCAACATGATGTTTGAGTTGGAAATATTGCTATTTTTTCGATTGAAATTTACCGACACACCATCGCTTTATGCAATTAGAATTAAAAAAAATTATTTATTTGTTAAAAATCAACATGTCAAGGTCTTTCAAATGTTTCACTCTCTTGATGAATTTTTTCAAATTTTTAAATTACTTTGAACAAAACTTTTGGGTTGGAAAGGGTAGATCCCTATAATTTGGGTACGACATGTCCTTAACGGGATGTAATTGATAACACTCAAATATTACCAACCGAGTCAACGAAGATGTAAGAATTATTTTATTTAATAAATATATGTACGTGCTTAGTAGAAATTATATCATTTTTTAATGTTTTAAGGTTAGAAATAGCTCTTTAGAGTCCGTAATTAACCACTTTCTACCCATTTTTAAAAATTGGCTATTTTCTATAGTAAACTACATATAGCCAGGAAATTATTTATCCTGCAATTGAATATGAAATTACTGCATGCTAATATGCAAAAAAATCTTGATGCATTAAGGAGGTGGTGGCATACCCGGTAGGTTACCGACCGAACAAAAAAAGAAAATTATTCGATTTATTTAAAAAAATAAGCAATTTTATGTAAAATCCAAATACATATAAGCGCTAGATAATTAAATAATAAGTCGTTCTACGAAGTTTCAAGTCACTACAACAAAGATACCCTAAAAAATTTTTGCACCAAAAATGTACAATTATCCGTGATTTTTCGGTGCAGAAATTTTGATAGGGTGTCTTTATCGTATTGTATCTGAAACTTTGTAGGATTACTTGTTATTTAATTATCTAATGTTTCTGTATTCGGGTTTTACATAAAAGTGCGTATTTTTTTAAATAAATGTAATAATTATCTTTTTTGGCTCGGTCGGTAATCCACCTGGGTAAGCCACCTCCGAAGAACATACATTGAAAGGAAATTCGATTCTTAAATTTGTTCCAAATATCTAATAATCTATTTACATTTACTCAACAAAATCTACTATTTTTTGAAAAACACAAATGCAGAAGCAGTATATAATTCACACCTGTGACAAATATTGCACGGAAAAATATAAATCGTCAATGCAAATGTTTTTAAAGCTGCAGTTGAAGTAGAAGTCATAAACTTTGTAGATACCTAAATTGTTCAAGTACTTCTGTATTTGAATTTTACATGTACAAGATTTTATTAAATATATCTTATACTTTCCACATTTAGCTCGGTCGGTATTAATCAAGTACCTAAACTGTCAGATTTTCTTCTAATACCGGTTTTGAATGCATCAACGTCTTTGTTTGAAATTTAGCTTATCGTTAAATAAAGACATATATTTCGCTAGAATAGTTTTATTTATTGTTTAATATATCAGTTCACACGGTCGATAAGAAATAAAATTATCCCTTTAAATCTTTAAGATAGAATTTTTAGTTAAATTATCAATTAATAGGACATTATAAAATTTCAGAGACGAAATAATGAAATAACTACAGTTCACGAACGCTTTGAAAATTTTGACAAGACCAAAAGAAGATTATTCTAATAAGGAAAATGTTGAACGAGAAATTACAGGCATTAACAACTAAAATTGAACTATGTAAAGTGTGATTTCTATTCTACTGTTCAATAACTTAGACGCCGCTGATTAGCACCGAGATGGAAGAGTAAATAGAGCGGCACACAAAAAAAATGATTGCTATTATAAGTATGCGAAAATCATAAGGGCAGTTTAAAAATAGTTTATGATTTTAGTGTACATGAAGAGAACTACAAAGAATTTATATAAAAGGCGAGAAACAGAGTGAAATTGTTCCCATACTGAATAGAATTTAGACCTGGCAATACAAGTTTAATCTAGTTCATTTTGATGCATTTTGAAACATTTTCTTTCTGTATGGTAATAATAATGAAATGAAAATGTAATGTTAAATTATATTTACTTTTTTGACGAGAGAACAACTTTATTACTCTCAATAGATAACAATAAAGTTATATATATATATGATACGAAAAAGCAGCGCAAAAGATGTGCGTATTAAATTAATAAACAACGAAACTGTAATATTAGTTTAAAAACGTTAAATACATGTGCACATCATTTCATGCATTAAAATTAGAAAGTTTAAAGATTCTTTATTTAAATTTAAATTTTAATTTTGTAGTGAAACTATAATTAAGTTAGCAATTTAATTCATGTAACAAAGTATATAAGTATGTAACTATAGACCGTAAAATGCAACCATATTGTTCAAATCAAGATTTGAGTTCATTATACTTATAATTATAGGTATAATAGTAATAGTGATACTTGTCTTGTTAACTCCAAGCAATAGCACAAATACGTATTAGTAAATAGTCCATTGTTAGGGTCAATAATAAATAAATCGAATTTAATAAGTATATAATAATTACTTTAATAAGAATAAAATAATTTAATAAGCGAAAAGTTTCGAAGAAACTCACTTGGGCTGTAACATTTTATTCAATATTAAGCACCCGAAGAAGTCTGCAAACCTAGCAGACGAAACGCTGTGCACTTACATAAATAAATTAGATTTATTAATTATTGAACATTAACAATCGTCTACTTACTAATTAAACACTAGAGGATGAAAATTACCAATTAGCACAAATACGTATATTTACATTCTATTTTTCTTGAAAAGGAAAAATTCAAATTATGTAATATCTGAAATTCTTTTATCATAATTATGTATTATTCAAGAAAGAATTCAAGAAAATTCCTTCTTTTCCTTTTTTAAACATTGAGCGAAGTCTAAAATATCTAAATTCATCACCATTGACATTGATGGTGTGACTGCTCTCTTTTCTATAGACTACCATGTTGAAGGCAATTCCCTGCAATAGACAACAATAGTTGTAATTGACGGCTTTGTTACTGACTTGAGGGACCGACCCGTATACCAGTCGATAAACGTTGTTTTCTGGTACTACCAGTAATATACGGCAGAACTATCACGTACGTAACATACGTACGTTGTCTTCAACGGTGTAACCGTTTTTCTTAAACACTGACGTTAAAGGCAGCTTCCTGCAATAGACATCGGTTGTTATAATCGATGATCTGTTACTAATTCATTGACCGACACCGTTAACCCAGTAGAGGAACGTTGTTTTTTGGTTCTACCACTTATGTATGCCAGGACTGTCACGTACGTAAGTTGTCCTCATCCGTGTAACCGTTCTTCTTAAACTCTAACGTTAAAGACAGCTTCATGCAATATACATCGGTTGGTATCATCGATGGTCTGTTACAGATTTATTGACCGACACCGTTAACCCAGTCGAGAAACGTTGTTTTCTGGTTCTACCAGTTATGTATGCCAGGACAGTCACGTACGTATGTTGTCTTTAACCGTGTAACCGATCTTCTAAAATCCTGACGTTAAATTCAGCTTCCTGCAATAGACATCGGTTGTTATGATCGATGATCTGTTACTAATTCATTGACCGACACCGTTAACCCAGTCGAGGAACGTTGTTTTCTGGTTCTACCAGTTATGTATGCCAGGACTGTCACGTACGTAAGTTGTCCTCATCCGTGTAACCGTTCTTCTTAAACTCTGACGTTAAAGACAGCTTCATGCAATATACATCGGTTGGTATCATCGATGGTCTGTTACATATTTATTGACCGACACCGTTAACTCAGTCGAGGAACGTTGTTTTTAGCTTCTGCCAGTTATGTATGCCAAGACTGTCACGAAAACACGTCGTCCTCAACCGTGTAACCGTTCTTTTTAAACTCTGACGTTAAAGGCAGCATCCTGCAAGAGACATCGGTTGTTATGACTGATGATCTGTTACTGATTGATTGACCGACACCGTTAACCCAGTCGAGAAACGTTGTTTTCTGGTACTACCAGTAATATACGGCAGAACTATCACGTACGTAACATACGTACGTTGTCTTCAACGGTGTAACCGTTTTTCTTAAACACTGACGTTAAAGGCAGCATCCTGCAAGAGACATCGGTTGTTATAATCGATGATCTGTTACTAATTCATTGACCGACACCGTTAACCCAGTAGAGGAACGTTGTTTTCTGGTACTACCAGTAATATACGGCAGAACTATCACGTACGTAACATACGTACGTTGTCTTCAACGGTGTAACCGTTCTTCTTAAACTCTGACGTTAAAGACAGCTTCATGCAATATACATCGGTTGGTATCATCGATGGTCTGTTACAGATTTATTGACCGACACCGTTAACCCAGTCGAGAAACGTTGTTTTCTGGTTCTACCAGTTATGTATGCCAGGACAGTCACGTACGTATGTTGTCTTTAACCGTGTAACCGATCTTCTAAAATCCTGACGTTAAATTCAGCTTCCTGCAATAGACATCGGTTGTTATGACTGATGATCTGTTACTGATTGATTGACCGACACCGTTAACCCAGTCGAGGAACGTTGTTTTTAGCTTCTGCCAGTTATGTATGCCAGGACTGTCACGTACGTAAGTTGTCCTCATCCGTGTAACCGTTCTTCTTAAACTCTGACGTTAAAGGCAGCTTCCTGCAATAGACATCGGTTGTTATGATCGATGATCTGTTACTAATTCATTGACCGACACCGTTAACTCAGTCGAGGAACGTTGTTTTCTGGTTCTACCAGTTATGTATGCCAAGACTGTCACGAAAACACGTCGTCCTCAACCGTGTAACCGTTCTTTTTAAACTCTGACGTTAAAGACAGCTTCATGCAATATACATCGGTTGGTATCATCGATGGTCTGTTACAGATTTATTGACCGACACCGTTAACTCAGTCGAGGAACGTTGTTTTTAGCTTCTGCCAGTTATGTATGCCAGGACAGTCACGTACGTATGTTGTCTTTAACCGTGTAACCGATCTTCTAAAATCCTGACGTTAAATTCAGCTTCCTGCAATAGACATCGGTTGTTATGACTGATGATCTGTTACTGATTGATTGACCGACACCGTTAACCCAGTCGAGAAACGTTGTTTTCTGGTTCTACCAGTTATGTATGCCAGGACAGTCACGTACGTATGTTGTCTTTAACCGTGTAACCGATCTTCTAAAATCCTGACGTTAAATTCAGCTTCCTGCAATAGACATCGGTTGTTATGATCGATGATCTGTTACTAATTCATTGACCGACACCGTTAACCCAGTAGAGGAACGTTGTTTTTTGGTTCTACCACTTATGTATGCCAGGACTGTCACGTACGTAAGTTGTCCTCATCCGTGTAACCGTTCTTTTTAAACTCTGACGTTAAAGACAGCTTCATGCAATATACATCGGTTGGTATCATCGATGGTCTGTTACATATTTATTGACCGACACCGTTAACCCAGTCGAGGAACGTTGTTTTCTGGTACTACCAGTAATATACGGCAGAACTATCACGTACGTAACATACGTACGTTGTCTTCAACGGTGTAACCGTTCTTCTTAAACTCTGACGTTAAAGGCAGCTTCCTGCAATAGACATCGGTTGTTATGACTGATGATCTGTTACTGATTGATTGACCGACACCGTTAACCCAGTCGAGAAACGTTGTTTTCTGGTTCTACCAGTTATGTATGCCAGGACTGTCACGTACGTAAGTTGTCCTCATCCGTGTAACCGTTCTTCTTAAACTCTGACGTTAAAGGCAGCATCCTGCAAGAGACATCGGTTGTTATGACTGATGATCTGTTACTGATTGATTGACCGACACCGTTAACCCAGTCGAGGAACGTTGTTTTCTGGTACTACCAGTAATATACGGCAGAACTATCACGTACGTAACATACGTACGTTGTCTTCAACGGTGTAACCGTTCTTCTTAAACTCTGACGTTAAAGGCAGCTTCCTGCAATAGACATCGGTTGTTATGACTGATGGTCTGTTACAGATTTATTGACCGACACCGTTAACCCAGTCGAGAAACGTTGTTTTCTGGTTCTACCAGTTATGTATGCCAGGACAGTCACGTACGTATGTTGTCTTTAACCGTGTAACCGATCTTCTAAAATCCTGACGTTAAATTCAGCTTCCTGCAATAGACATCGGTTGTTATGATCGATGATCTGTTACTAATTCATTGACCGACACCGTTAACCCAGTCGAGGAACGTTGTTTTCTGGTTCTACCAGTTATGTATGCCAGGACTGTCACGTACGTAAGTTGTCCTCATCCGTGTAACCGTTCTTCTTAAACTCTGACGTTAAAGACAGCTTCATGCAATATACATCGGTTGGTATCATCGATGGTCTGTTACATATTTATTGACCGACACCGTTAACTCAGTCGAGGAACGTTGTTTTTAGCTTCTGCCAGTTATGTATGCCAAGACTGTCACGAAAACACGTCGTCCTCAACCGTGTAACCGTTCTTTTTAAACTCTGACGTTAAAGGCAGCATCCTGCAAGAGACATCGGTTGTTATGACTGATGATCTGTTACTGATTGATTGACCGACACCGTTAACCCAGTTGAGGAACCCAGTCCCGTCGCATAAATCCTCACTCTTTATCATCATCAGCATATTAATATACTGTAATGTTCGGTAGCTCGGGAGATTATGCAATACACGCGTGCATGCATTGACCAGACACAGGTCCTACAACAGGATTTATATATTTCTGAAACCTACAAGTACCTAGCTTGTTTTCTACTACTTCCAGTAATATAACCCAGCAATGTCGCGTACGTACGTTGTCTTCAACGGTGTAACCGTTCTTCTTAAACTCTGACGTTAAAGACAGCTTAATGCAATATACATCGGTTGGTATCATCGATAGTCTGTTACTGATTTACTGACCGACACCGTTAACCCAGTCGAGAAACGTTGTTTTCTGGTTCTACCAGTTATGTATGCCAGGACTGTCACGTACGTATGTTGTCTTTAACCGTGTAACCGATCTTCTTAAACCCTGACGTTAAATTCAGCTTCCTGCAATAGACATCGGTTGTTATGACTGATGATCAGTTACTGATTGATTGACCGACACCGTTAACCCAGTTGAGGAACACAGTCCCCTCGCATAAATCCTCGCTCATTATCATCATCAGCATATTAATATACTGCAATGTACGGTAGTTAGGGAGATTATGTAATACATTCGGGCATGCATTGACCAGACCCTGGTCCTACTACAGGATTTCTATATCTCTGAAACCTGCAAGTAACCAGCTTGTTTTCTACTACTTCTAGTATTTTATTTTTTTTTTATTCTAGATTTTTGTGCCCTCTTTTGCTGGCACGTCCTACCGTTTATCTCCTGGTGACTTTAACGATGTCCACCTACCACCTATGTGCAGGTGCTTTATCCTTCCCTTAAAAACCCCACCATCTCGCATTCGCCCGGGGTTATGCCCTTGGATGAGGGAAACCTGTGAAGCAAGGAAAACCTCACCCGAGATAGTCGGTGTATTCGAAACATTCTTTTTGAGTGTCAAAGTCACATTGCGTAGGCCCTGACACCGAAACCGAACGTTTCACATCTCCCGCTCACGTTGTGAAGTGTGAAAAAACACCGAACCCGCCACGAAAGCCAAGAGACCTAGAGCGTCACTCATCCACTTGGGTACCGCGCTCAATACTGCTTAACTTCGGTGACCGGCCGAGGTGCGTCTCCGCCACTCCGCCACCGCGTCGGTTACTACTTCCAGTAATATAACCTAGGAATATCAGGTACATACAAAGTCTTCAACGGTGTAACCGTTCTTCTTAAACTCTGACGTTAAAGGCAGCTTCCCGCAATAGACATCGGTTGTTATGATTGATGATCTGTTACTAATTGATTGACCGACACCGTTAACCCAGTTGAGGAACACAGTCCCCTCGCATAAATCCTCGCTCATTATCCTCATCAGCATATTAATATACTGTAATGTACGGAAGTTCGGGAGATTACGCAGTACACGCGGGCGTATATTGACCAGACCCAGGTCCTACAACAGGATGTCTATATCCCTGAAACCTACAAGTATCCAGCTTGTTTTCTGCTACTTCCAGTAATATACCCCAGGAATGTCAGGTACATACATAGTCTTCAACGGTGTAACCGTACTTCTTAGACTGTGATGTTAAAAACAGCTTCATGCAATATACATCGGTTGGTATCATCAATGGTTTGTTACTGATTGATTGACCGACCCCGTTAACCCAGTCGAGGAACGTCGTTTTCTGGATCTACCAGTTATGTATGCCATGACTGTCACGTACGTACGTTGTCTTCAACCGTGTAACCGTTCTTCTTAAACTCTGACGTTAAAGACAGCTTCCTGCAATAGACATCGGTTGTTATGACTGATGATCTGTTACTGATTGATTGACCGACACCGTTAACCCAGCCGAGGACCGTTGTTTTCTGGTTCTACCAGTTATGTATGCCAGGACTGTCATGTACGTACGTTGTCTTCAAACGTGTAACCGTTCTTCTTAAACTCTGACGTTAAAGACAGTTTCATGCAATATACATCGGTTGGTATCATCGATGGTCTGTTACAGATTTATTGACCGACACCGTTAACCCAGTCGAGAAACGTTGTTTTCTGGTTCTACCAGTTATGTATGCCAGGACTGTCACGTACGTATGTTGTCTTTAACGGTGTAACCGTACTTCTTTAACTCTGACGGTAAAGGCAGCTTCCCGCAATAGACATCGGTTGTTATGATTGATGGTCTGTTACAGATTTATTGACCGACACCGTTAACCCAGTCGAGAAACGTTGTTTTCTGGTTCTACCAGTTATGTATGCCAGGACTGTCACGTACGTATGTTGTCTTTAACGGTGTAACCGTACTTCTTTAACTCTGACGGTAAAGGCAGCTTCCCGCAATAGACATCGGTTGTTATGATTGATGATCTGTTACTAATTGATTGACCGACACCGTTAACCCAGTTGAGGAACACAGTCCCCTCGCATAAATCCTCGCTCATTATCGTCATCAGCATATTAATATACTGTAATGTACGGTAGTTCGGGAGATTATGTAATACATTCGGAAATGCATTGACCAGACCCAGGGCCTACAACAGGATTTCTATATCCCTGAAACCTACAAGTAACCAGCTTGTGATTGACTGGCAGCAACTGATTGATTGACCGACACCGTTAACCCAGTTGAGGAACCCAGTCCCCTCGCATAAATCCTCGCTCATTATTATCTTACCGAATACGAAAGTTTCACACCTTACGCTTACATTGTGAAGTGTGAAAAAACACCGAACCCGCCACGAAAGGCAAGAGACCGAGCGCGTCACCCATCCACTTGGGTGCCGCGCTCAATACTGCTTAACTTCCGTGACCAGCCGAGGTGCGTCTCGCCACCGCGTCGGTTACTACTTCCAGTAATATAACCCAGGAATATAAGGTACATACATAGCCTTCAACGGTGTAACCGAACTTCTTAGACTATGATGTTAAAAACAGCTTCATGCAATATACATCGGTTGGTATCATCAATGGTCTGTTACTGATTAATTGACCGACACCGTTAACCCACTCGAGGAACGTTGTTTTCTGGTTCTACCAGTTATGTATGCCAGGACTGTCACGTACGTATGTTGCCTTTAACGGTGTAACCGTACTTCTTTAACTCTGACGGTAAAGGCAGCTTCCCGCAATAGACGTCGGTTCTTATGATCGATTATTTGTTACTGATTGATTGACCCACACCGTTAACCCAGTCGAGGAACCCAGTCCCCTCGCATAAATCCTCGCTGATTATTATCTTACCGAATACGAAAGTTTCACACCTTACGCTCACATTGTGAAGTGTGAAAAAACACCGAACCCGCCATGAAAGCCAAGAGACCGAGCGCGTCACCCATCCACTTGGGTGCCGCCCTCAATACTGCTTAACTTCCGTGACCAGCCGAGGTGCGTCTCCGCCATCGCGTCGGTTACTACTTCCAGTAATATAACCCAGCAATGTCGCGTACGTACGTTGTCTTCAACAATGTAACCGTTCTCCTTAAACACTGACGTTAAAAACAGCTTCATGCAATATACATTGGTTGGTATCATCAATGGTCTGTTACTGATTGATTGACCAACACCTTTAACCCAGTCGAGGAACGTTGTTTTCTGGTTCTACCAGTTATGTATGCCAGGACTGTCACGTACGTAACTTGTCCTCATCCGTGTAACCGTTCTTCTTAAACTCTGACGTTAAAGACAGCTTCATGCAATATACATCGGTTGGTATCATCGATGGCCTGTTACTGATTTCTTGACCGACACCGTTAACCCAGTCGAGAAACGTTGTTTTCTGGTTCTACCAGTTATGTATGCCAGGACTGTACGTACGTATGTTGTCTTCAACCGTGTAACCGATCTTCTTTAACCCTGACGTTAAAGTCAGCTTCCTGCAATAGACATCGGTTGTTATGACTGATGATCTGTTACTGATTGATTGACCGACACCGTTATCCCAGTTGAGGATCCCAGTCCCCTCGCATAAATCCTCGCTAATTATTATCTTACCGAATACGAAAGTTTCACACCTTACGATCACATTGTGAAGTGTGAAAAAACACCGAACCCGCCACGAAAGCCAAGAGAACGAGCGCGTCATCCATCCACTTGGGTGCCGCGCTCAATACTGCTTAACTTCCGTGACAAGCCGAGGTGCGTCTCCGCCACCGCGTCGGTTACTACTTCCAGTAATATAACCCAGGAATATCAGGTACATACATAGTCTTCAACGGTGTAACCGTACTTCTTAGACTATGATGTTAAAAACAGCTTCATGCAATATACATCGGTTGGTATCATCGATGGTCTGTTACTGATTTCTTGACCGACACCGTTAACCCAGTCGAGAAACGTTGTTTTCTGGTTCTACCAGTTATGTATGCCAGGACTGTCACGTACGTATGTTGTCTTTAACGGTGTAACCGTACTTCTTTAACTCTGACGGTAAAGGCAGCTTCCCGCAATAGACATCGGTTGGTATCATCGATTATCTGTTACTGATTGATTGACCGACACCGTTAACCCAGTTGAGGAACCCAGTCCCCTCGCATAAATCCTTGCTCATTAGTATCTTACCGAATACGAAAGTTTCCCACCTTACGCTTACATTGTGAAGTGTGAAAAAACACCGAACCCGCCACGAAAGCCAAGAGACCGAGCGCGTCACCCATCCACTTGGGTGCCGCGCTCAATACTGCTTAACTTCCGTGACCAGCCGAGGTGCGTCTCCGCCACCGCGTCGGTTACTACTTCCAGTAATATAACCCAGGAATATCAGGTACATACATAGTCTTTAACGGTGTAACCGTACTTCTTAGACTATGATGTTAAAAACAGCTTCATGCAATATACATCGGTTGGTATCATCAATGGTCTGTTACTGATTGATTGACCAACACCTTTAACCCAGTCGAGGAACGTTGTTTTCTGGTTCTACCAGTTATGTATGCCAGGACTGTCACGTACGTATGTTGCCTTTAACGGTGTCACCGTACTTCTTTAACTCTGACGTTAAAGACAGCTTCATGCAATATACATCGGTTGGTATCATCGATGGTCTGTTACTGATTTCTTGACCGACACCGTTAACCCAGTCGAGGAACCCAGTCCCCTCGCATAAATCCTCGCTGATTATTATCTTACCGAATACGAAAGTTTCCCACCTTACGCTCACATTGTGAAGTGTGAAAAAACACCGAACCCGCCACGAAAGCCAAGAGACCGAGCGCGTCACCCATCCACTTGGGTGCCGCGCTCAATACTGCTTAACTTCCGTGACCAGCCGAGGTGCGTCTCCGCCACCGCGTCGGTTACTACTTCCAGTAATAATCCTGGAATATCAGGTACATACATAGTCTTCAACGGTGTAACCGTACTTCTTAGACTATGAAGTTAAAAACAGCTTCATGCAATATACATCGGTTGGTATCATCAATGGTCTGTTACTGATTGATTGACCGACACCGTTAACCCAGTCGAGAAACGTTGTTTTCTGGTTCTACCAGTTATGTATGCCAGGACTGTCACGTACGTATGTTGTCTTTAACGGTGTAACCGTACTTCTTTAACTCTGACGGTAAAGGCAGCTTCCCGCAATAGACATCGGTTGTTATGATTGATGATCTGTTACTAATTGATTGACCGACACCGTTCACCCAGTTGAGGAACACAGTCCCCTCGCATAAATCCTCGCTCATTATCGTCATCAGCATATTAATATACTGTAATGTACGGTAGTTCGGGAGATTATGTAATACATTCGGAAATGCAATGACCATAACCCAGGTCCTATAACAGGATGTCTACATCCCTGAAACCTACAAGTAACTAGATTGTTTTCTACTACTTCCAGTAATATAACTCAGTAATGTCAGGTAGATACATAGCCTTCAACGGTCTAACCGTGCTTCTCAAAGCCTGACGTTAAAGACAGCTTCCTGCAATAGGAATCGGTTGTTATGATCGATTATCTGTTACTGATTGATTGACCGTCACCGTTAACCCAGTTAAGGAACCTAGTCCCCTCGCATAAATCCTCACTCTTTATCATCATCAGCATATGAATATACTGTAATGTACGGTAGTTCGGGATATTGCGCAATACATTCGGGCATGCATTGACCAGACCCAGGGCCTTCAACAGGATTTCTATATCCCTGAAACCTACAAGTAACCAGCTTGTTTTCTACTACTTCCAGTAATATAACCCAGCAATGTCGCGTACGTACGTTGTCTTCAACAATGTAACCGTTCTCCTTAAACACTGACGTTAAAAACAGCTTCATGCAATATACATCGGTTGGTATCATCAATGGTCTGTTACTGATTGATTGACCAACACCTTTAACCCAGTCGAGGAACGTTGTTTTCTGGTTCTACCAGTTATGTATGCCAGGACTGTCACGTACGTAAGTTGTCCTCATCCGTGTAACCGTTCTTCTTAAACTCTGACGTTAAAGACAGCTTCATGCAATATACATCGGTTGGTATCATCGATGGTCTGTTACTGATTTCTTGACCGACACCGTTAACCCAGTCGAGAAACGTTGTTTTCTGGTTCTACCAGTTATGTATGCCAGGACTGTCACGTACGTATGTAGTCTTTAACGGTGTAACCGTACTTCTTTAACTCTGACGGTAAAGGCAGCTTCCCGCAATAGACATCGGTTCTTATGATCGATTATCTGTTACTGATTGATTGACCGACACCGTTAACCCAGTTGAGGAACACAGTCCCCTCGCATAAATCCTCGCTCATTATTATCTTACCGAATACGAAAGTTTCCCACCTTACGCTTACATTGTGAAGTGTGAAAAAATACCGAACCCGCCACGAAAGCCAAGAGACCGAGCGCGTCACCCATCCACTTGGGTGCCGCGCTCAATACTGCTTAACTTCCGTGACCAGCCGAGGTGCGTCTCCGCCACCGCGTCGGTTACTACTTCCAGTAATATAACCCAGGAATATCAGGTACATACATAGTCTTTAACGGTGTAACCGTACTTCTTAGACTATGATGTTAAAAAGAGCTTCATGCAATATACATCGGTTGGTATCATCAATGGTCTGTTACTGATTGATTGACCAACACCTTTAACCCAGTCGAGGAACGTTGTTTTCTGGTTCTACCAGTTATGTATGCCAGGACTGTCACGTACGTATGTTGCCTTTAACGGTGTCACCGTACTTCTTTAACTCTGACGTTAAAGACAGCTTCATGCAATATACATCGGTTGGTATCATCGATGGTCTGTTACTGATTTCTTGACCGACACCGTTAACCCAGTCGAGGAACCCAGTTCCCTCGCATAAATCCTCGCTGATTATTCTCTTACCGAATACGAAAGTTTCCCACCTTACGCTCACATTGTGAAGTGTGAAAAAACACCGAACCCGCCACGAAAGCCAAGAGACCGAGCGCGTCACCCATCCACTTGGGTGCCGCGCTCAATACTGCTTAACTTCCGTGACCAGCCGAGGTGCGTCTCCGCCACCGCGTCGGTTACTACTTCCAGTAATATAACCCAGGAATATCAGGTACATACATAGTCTTCAACGGTGTAACCGTACTTCTTAGACTATGATGTTAAAAACAGCTTCATGCAATATACATCGGTTGGTATCATCAATGGTCTGTTACTGATTGATTGACCAACACCTTTAACCCAGTCGAGGAACGTTGTTTTCTGGTTCTACCAGTTATGTATGCCAGGACTGTCACGTACGTATGTTGCCTTTAACGGTGTCACCGTACTTCTTTAACTCTGACGTTAAAGACAGCTTCATGCAATATACATCGGTTGGTATCATCGATGGTCTGTTACTGATTTCTTGACCGACACCGTTAACCCGGTCGAGGAACCCAGTCCCCTCGCATAAATCCTCGCTGATTATTATCTTACCGTATACGAAAGTTTCCCACCTTACGCTCACATTGTGAAGTGTGAAAAAACACCGAACCCGCCACGAAAGCCAAGAGACCGAGCGCGTCACCCATCCACTTGGGTGATGCGCTCAATACTGCTTAACTTCCGTGACCAGCCGAGGTGCGTCTCCGCCACCGCGTCGGTTACTACTTCCAGTAATATAACCCAGGAATATCAGGTACATACATAGTCTTCAACGGTGTAACCGTACTTCTTAGACTATGATGTTAAAAACAGCTTCATGCAATATACATCGGTTGGTATCATCAATGGTCTGTTACTGATTGATTGACCGACACCGTTAACCCAGTCGAGAAACGTTGTTTTCTTGTTCTACAGTTATGTATGCCAGGACTGTCACGTACGTATGTTGTCTTTAACGGTGTAACCGTACTTCTTTAACTCTGACGGTAAAGGCAGCTTCCCGCAATAGACATCGGTTGTTATGATTGATGATCTGTTACTAATTGATTGACCGACACCGTTAACCCAGTTGAGGAACACAGTCCCCTCGCATAAATCCTCGCTCATTATCTTCATCAGCATATTAATATACTGTAATGTACGGTAGTTCGGGAGATTATGTAATACATTCGGAAATGCAATGACCATAACCCAGGTCCTATAACAGGATGTCTACATCCCTGAAACCTACAAGTAACTAGATTGTTTTCTACTACTTACAGTAATATAACCCAGTAATGTCAGGTAGATACATAGTCTTCAACGGTGTAACCGTACTTCTTTAACTCTGACGGTAAAGGCAGCTTCCCGCAATAGACATCGGTTGTTATGATTGATGATCTGTTACTAATTGATTGACCGACACCGTTAACCCAGTTGAGGAACACAGTCCCCTCGCATAAATCCTCGCTCATTATCTTCATCAGCATATTAATATACTGTAATGTACGGTAGTTCGGGATATTGCGCAATACATTCGGGCATGCATTGACCAGACCCAGGGCCTACAACAGGATTTCTATATCCCTGAAACCTACAAGTAACCAGCTTATTTTCTACTACTTCCAGTAATATAACCCAGCAATGACGCGTACGTACGTTGTCTTCAACAATGTAACCGTTCTCCTTAAACACTGACGTTAAAGACAGCTTCATGCAATATACATCGGTTGGTATCATCGATGGTCTGTTACTGATTTCTTGACCGACACCGTTAACCCAGTTGAGGAACCCAGTCCCCTCGCATAAATCCTTGCTCATTATTATCTTACCGAATACGAAAGTTTCCCACCTTACGCTTACATTGTGAAGTGTGAAAAAACACCGAACCCGCCACGAAAGCCAAGAGACCGAGCGCGTCACCCATCCACTTGGGTGCCGCGCTCAATACTGCTTAACTTCCGTGACCAGCCGAGGTGCGTCTCCGCCACCGCGTCGGTTACTACTTCCAGTAATATAACCCAGGAATATCAGGTACATACATAGTCTTCAACGGTGTAACCGTTCTTCTTAAACTCTGACGTTAAAGACAGCTTCATGCAATATACATCGGTTGGTATCATCGATGGTCTGTTACTGATTTCTTGACCGACACCGTTAACCCAGTCGAGAAACGTTGTTTTCTGGTTCTACCAGTTATGTATGCCAGGACTGTCACGTACGTATGTTGTCTTTAACGGTGTAACCGTACTTCTTTGACTCTGACGGTAAAGGCAGCTTCCCGCAATAGACATCGGTTGGTATCATCGATGGTCTGTTACTGATTTCTTGACCGACACCGTTAACCCAGTCGAGGAACCCAGTCCCCTCGCATAAATCCTCGCTGATTATTATCTTACCGAATACGAAAGTTTCCCACCTTACGCTCACATTGTGAAGTGTGAAAAAACACCGAACCCGCCACGAAAGCCAAGAGACCGAGCGCGTCACCCATCCACTTGGGTGCCGCGCTCAATACTGCTTAACTTCCGTGACCAGCCGAGGTGCGTCTCCGCCACCGCGTCGGTTACTACTTCCAGTAATATAACCCAGGAATATCAGGTACATACATAGTCTTCAACGGTGTAACCATACTTCTTAGACTATGATGTTAAAAACAGCTTCATGCAATATACATCGGTTGGTATCATCAATGGTCTGTTACTGATTGATTGACCGACACCGTTAACCCAGTCGAGAAACGTTGTTTTCTGGTTCTACCAGTTATGTATGCCAGGACTGTCACGTACGTATGTTGTCTTTAACGGTGTAACCGTACTTCTTTAACTCTGACGGTAAAGGCAGCTTCCCGCAATAGACATCGGTTGTTATGATCAATGGTCTGTTACTGATTGATTGACCAACACCTTTAACCCAGTCGAGGAACGTTGTTTTCTGGTTCTACCAGTTATGTATGCCAGGACTGTCACGTACGTATGTTGCCTTTAACGGTGTCACCGTACTTCTTTAACTCTGACGTTAAAGACAGCTTCATGCAATATACATCGGTTGGTATCATCGATGGTCTGTTACTGATTTCTTGACCGACACCGTTAACCCAGTCGAGGAACCCAGTCCCCTCGCATAAATCCTCGCTGATTATTATCTTACCGAATACGAAAGTTTCCCACCTTACGCTCACATTGTGAAGTGTGAAAAAACACCGAACCCGCCACGAAAGCCAAGAGACCAAGCGCGTCACCCATCCACTTGGGTGCCGCGCTCAATACTGCTTAACTTCCGTGACCAGCCGAGGTGCGTCTCCGCCACCGCGTCGGTTACTACTTCCAGTAATATAACCCAGGAATATCAGGTACATACATAGTCTTCAACGGTGTAATCGTACTTCTTAGACTATGATGTTAAAAACAGCTTCATGCAATATACATCGGTTGGTATCATCAATGGTCTGTTACTGATTGATTGACCGACACCGTTAACCCAGTCGAGAAACGTTGTTTTCTGGTTCTACCAGTTATGTATGCCAGGACTGTCACGTACGTATGTTGTCTTTAACGGGTTGCCATAGTCAATATTTATCCTCCCTACCTTATCGGCAATCGTGATTATTAGTAATAAATGTGTAAATAAAACAGTATGTGAAAAAATAAGAGAAGAGGCGCCTTCGTTTATTAATAATCTAACTGTCTGCTGAATTACAGATTAAAATTATATTGCGTTTTGAGAAAAGTCTTACCAAAAATGTGAACCTAACCTCAACGAGGTGAAAAGATTTGATATTTTTGGTAAGACTTTTCTCAAAAACGCAATAATATTTAAATGTAAAATTCAGCACACAGTTAGATTGTCAATAAACGAAGGCGCCTCTTCTCTTATTTTTTCACAGACTGTTCTACTTTTTTATTAATTAATCATCAAAAATTGAGTATGGAACCCCCTTAACGGTGTAACCGTACTTCTTTAACTCTGACGGTAAAGGCAGCTTCCCGCAATAGACATCGGTTGTTATGATTGATGATCTGTTACTAATTGATTGACCGACACCGTTAACCCAGTTGAGGAACACAGTCCCCTCGCATAAATCCTCGCTCATTATCGTCATCAGCATATTAATATACTGTAATGTACGGTAGTTCGGGAGATTATGTAATACATTCGGGCATGCATTGACCAGACCCAGGGCCTACAACAGGATTTCTATATCCCTGAAACCTACAAGTAACCAGCTTGTTTTCTACTACTTCCAGTAATATAACCCAGCAATGTCGCGTACGTACGTTGTCTTCAACAATGTAACCGTTCTCCTTAAACACTGACGTTAAAAACAGCTTCATGCAATATACATCGGTTGGTATCATCAATGGTCTGTTACTGATTGATTGACCAACACCTTTAACCCAGTCGAGGAACGTTGTTTTCTGGTTCTACCAGTTATGTATGCCAGGACTGTCACGTACGTAAGTTGTCCTCATCCGTGTAACCGTTCTTCTTAAACTCTGACGTTAAAGACAGCTTCATGCAATATACATCGGTTGGTATCATCGATGGTCTGTTACTGATTTCTTGACCGACACCGTTAACCCAGTCGAGAAACGTTGTTTTCTGGTTCTACCAGTTATGTATGCCAGGACTGTCACGTACGTATGTTATCTTTAACGGTGTAACCGTACTTCTTTAACTCTGACGGTAAAGGCAGCTTCCCGCAATAGACATCTGTTCTTATGATCGATTATCTGTTACTGATTGATTGACCGACACCGTTAACCCAGTTGAGGAACCCAGTCCCCTCGCATAAATCCTTGCTCATTATTATCTTACCGAATACGAAAGTTTCCCACCTTACGCTTACATTGTGAAGTGTGAAAAAACACCGAACCCGCCACGAAAGCCAAGAGACCGAGCGCGTCACCCATCCACTTGGGTGCCGCGCTCAATACTGCTTAACTTCCGTGACCAGCCGAGGTGCGTCTCCGCCACCGCGTCGGTTACTACTTCCAGTAATATAACCCAGGAATATCAGGTACATACATAGTCTTTAACGGTGTAACCGTACTTCTTAGACTATGATGTTAAAAACAGCTTCATGCAATATACATCGGTTGGTATCATCAATGGTCTGTTACTGATTTATTGACCAACACCTTTAACCCAGTCGAGGAACGTTGTTTTCTGGTTCTACCAGTTATGTATGCCAGGACTGTCACGTACATATGTTGCCTTTAACGGTGTCACCGCACTTCTTTAACTCTGACGTTAAAGACAGCTTCATGCAATATACATCGGTTGGTATCATCGATGGTCTGTTACTGATTTCTTGACCGACACCGTTAACCCAGTCGAGGAACCCAGTCCCCTCGCATAAATCCTCGCTGATTATTATCTTACCGTATACGAAAGTTTCCCACCTTACGCTCACATTGTGAAGTGTGAAAAAACACCGAACCCGCCACGAAAGCCAAGAGACCGAGCGCGTCACCCATCCACTTGGGTGCCGCGCTCAATACTGCTTAACTTCCGTGACCAGCCGTGGTGCGTCTCCGCCACCGCGTCGGTTACTACTTCCAGTAATATAACCCAGGAATATCAGGTACATACATAGTCTTCAACGGTGTAACCGTACTTCTTAGACTATGATGTTAAAAACAGCTTCATGCAATATACATCGGTTGGTATCATCAATGGTCTGTTACTGATTTCTTGACCGATACCGTTAACCCAGTCGAGAAACGTTGTTTTCTGGTTCTACCAGTTATGTATGCCAGGACTGTCACGTACGTATGTTGTCTTTAACGGTGTAACCGTACTTCTTTAACTCTGACGGTAAAGGCAGCTTCCCGCAATAGACATCGGTTCTTATGATCGATTATCTGTTACTGATTGATTGACCGACACCGTTAACCCAGTTGAGGAACACAGTCCCCTCGCATAAATCCTCGCTCATTATCGTCATCAGCATATTAATATACTGTAATGTACGGTAGTTCGGGAGATTATGTAATACGTTCGGAAATGCATTGACCAGACCCAGGGCCTACAACAGGATTTCTATATCCCTGAAACCTACAAGTAACCAGCTTGTGATTGACTGGCAGCAACTGATTGATTGACCGACACCGTTAACCCAGTTGAGGAACCCAGTCCCCTCGCATAAATCCTCGCTCATTATTATCTTACCGAATACGAAAGTTTCACACCTTACGCTTACATTGTGAAGTGTGAAAAAACACCGAACCCGCCACGAAAGGCAAGAGACCGAACGCGTCACCCATCCACTTGGGTGCCGCGCTCAATACTGCTTAACTTCCGTGACCAGCCGAGGTGCGTCTCCGCCACCGCGTCGGTTACTACTTCCAGTAATATAACCCAGGAATATCAGGTACATACATAGTCTTCAACGGTGTAACCGTACTTCTTAGACTATGATGTTAAAAACAGCTTCATGCAATATACATCGGTTGGTATCATCAATGGTCTGTTACTGATTTCTTGACCGATACCGTTAACCCAGTCGAGAAACGTTGTTTTCTGGTTCTACCAGTTATGTATGCCAGGACTGTCACGTACGTATGTTGTCTTTAACGGTGTAACCGTACTTCTTTAACTCTGACGGTAAAGGCAGCTTCCCGCAATAGACATCGGTTCTTATGATCGATTATCTGTTACTGATTGATTGACCGACACCGTTAACCCAGTTGAGGAACACAGTCCCCTCGCATAAATCCTCGCTCATTATCGTCATCAGCATATTAATATACTGTAATGTACGGTAGTTCGGGAGATTATGTAATACGTTCGGAAATGCAATGACCATAACCCAGGTCCTATAACAGGATGTCTACATCCCTGAAACCTACAAGTAACTAGATTGTTTTCTACTACTTCCAGTAATATAACCCAGTAATGTCAGGTAGATACATAGTCTTCAACGGTCTAACCGTTCTTATTAAACCCTGACGTTAAAGACAGCTTCCTGCAAAAGACATTGGTTGTTATGATCGATTATCTGTTACTGATTGTTTGACCGACACCTTTAACCCTGTCGAGGAACGCGTTTTTCTGGTTCTACCAGTTATGTATGCCAGGACTGTCACGTACGTACGTTGTCTTCAACCGTGTAACTGTCCTTCTTCGACTTTAATGTTGAAGATAGCTTCCTGCATTATACATCGGTTGTTATCATCGGTGGTCTGTTACTGATTGATTGACCGACACCGTTAACCCAGTCGAGGAACGTTGTTTTCTGGTTCTATTAGTTATGTATGCCAGGACTGTCACGTATGTACGTTGTCTTCAACGGTGTAACCTTTTTTCTTAGACTATGATGTTGAAGGCAGCTTCCTGCATTAGACGATAAGAATACAATTTAGCTGGATCAATTTAATACGTTCTTATTATTTGAATAATTATGTCTCGATAAGTATTAACCGTTAAAAATAGTCAACCGCCGAGCGAGAAATAAAAACCTAAATAAAAACTGAATTTTCTGCATATATATAACATTACTATAAACAAGCCGAAAAATACGTTGGAATCAAAAACAGTAACGGTTGTATTTTATTGCTGTTTAGTTTTACTGAGTACGTAAGCAATTGCAAAATGTAATAATTATAACAATACCAAACGCGCTTTATAATGGTTAATTTAAGTTGTCCAATTTGAGTTTGCAAAAAATAATTAGTTGAATATATATTAATTAGTGAGAATTTACTAATCCGACCAAAAATGAGTTTGACTGGATATAATATATAATAATTAGTTTTCGTATTTTCGAATATAATTGACCAAAGTAAGATTTAATAGTACAAACATTATTAACAATTTTAAGCGAATTTTTGTTGTTAATAGATGTATTAATTAACTAAAATTGTACTGTCACGTTACTATTAATTATTATCTACGATTTTTGTTAATTTTGAATAAATTATGTAATGTAAAAGTATGTTACTATTGTGAAAGAGGGACAGAGGAAAATATGAAATATTAAAGATTTGAAATTTTAATTAAACTTTTCAGTTATTTTTAAAATTATAATAAAACTTGAAATTTTCACGCTGTGCCCGTTTTGTGCATGGATTCGCCCATGGCCTAGAAGCCAATACGGATCTTTGCGGAGAGTCCGATTGCCAAAGGGATAATTAGAAAACTCTCGCGAGATTATTTACCTCTGACACTCTTAAGGTGCGTTCAGTACATGTGCATATTCCATTATATTGTAACAAAGTATTTGGTATTGAGTTTAATACATAAGCTTCTATTCAACCTGATTTATAATTATTTAAATTTACCTATCCCAGTATTTGTTTATAACAAATATACTCTATTATACGCTACACCTGGATATTATAAAACACACTAGACATGCAATTTCCAGTACCCAGTTTTTAGAACAGGCTTTCTATACCCCTGTAACCTACAAGCAATCAGCTTGTTTTTCTACTACTTCCGGTAATATAACCCAGGAATGTCAGGTACATACTTAGTCTCCAACGGTGTAACCATTTATCTTAGACTATGATGTTCATCAGTTCTTGTAATTGGTGCTTTGTTACTGATTGAGTGACCGACGCCGTTAACGCAGTCGAGGAACGTTGTTTTCTGCTTCTGCCAGTATTTATGCCAGGACTATCAGGTACGTACGTTGTCTTCAACGGTGTAACCGTTCTTATTAGACTATGATGTTGAAGACAGCTTCCTGCAATACACAACTGTTTTTGTAAATAGTCGGCTACTGATTGATTGACCGACACCGTTAACCCAGCCGAGGACCGTTGTTTTCTGGTTCTACCAGTTATGTATGCCAGGACTGTCATGTACGTACGTTGTCTTCAAACGTGTAACCGTTCTTCTTAAACTCTGACGTTAAAGACAGTTTCATGCAATATACATCGGTTGGTATCATCGATGGTCTGTTACAGATTTATTGACCGACACCGTTAACCCAGTCGAGAAACGTTGTTTTCTGGTTCTACCAGTTATGTATGCCAGGACTGTCACGTACGTATGTTGTCTTTAACGGTGTAACCGTACTTCTTTAACTCTGACGGTAAAGGCAGCTTCCCGCAATAGACATCGGTTGTTATGATTGATGGTCTGTTACAGATTTATTGACCGACACCGTTAACCCAGTCGAGAAACGTTGTTTTCTGGTTCTACCAGTTATGTATGCCAGGACTGTCACGTACGTATGTTGTCTTTAACGGTGTAACCGTACTTCTTTAACTCTGACGGTAAAGGCAGCTTCCCGCAATAGACATCGGTTGTTATGATTGATGATCTGTTACTAATTGATTGACCGACACCGTTAACCCAGTTGAGGAACACAGTCCCCTCGCATAAATCCTCGCTCATTATCGTCATCAGCATATTAATATACTGTAATGTACGGTAGTTCGGGAGATTATGTAATACATTCGGAAATGCATTGACCAGACCCAGGGCCTACAACAGGATTTCTATATCCCTGAAACCTACAAGTAACCAGCTTGTGATTGACTGGCAGCAACTGATTGATTGACCGACACCGTTAACCCAGTTGAGGAACCCAGTCCCCTCGCATAAATCCTCGCTCATTATTATCTTACCGAATACGAAAGTTTCACACCTTACGCTTACATTGTGAAGTGTGAAAAAACACCGAACCCGCCACGAAAGGCAAGAGACCGAGCGCGTCACCCATCCACTTGGGTGCCGCGCTCAATACTGCTTAACTTCCGTGACCAGCCGAGGTGCGTCTCGCCACCGCGTCGGTTACTACTTCCAGTAATATAACCCAGGAATATAAGGTACATACATAGCCTTCAACGGTGTAACCGAACTTCTTAGACTATGATGTTAAAAACAGCTTCATGCAATATACATCGGTTGGTATCATCAATGGTCTGTTACTGATTAATTGACCGACACCGTTAACCCACTCGAGGAACGTTGTTTTCTGGTTCTACCAGTTATGTATGCCAGGACTGTCACGTACGTATGTTGCCTTTAACGGTGTAACCGTACTTCTTTAACTCTGACGGTAAAGGCAGCTTCCCGCAATAGACGTCGGTTCTTATGATCGATTATTTGTTACTGATTGATTGACCCACACCGTTAACCCAGTCGAGGAACCAGTCCCCTCGCATAAATCCTCGCTGATTATTATCTTACCGAATACGAAAGTTTCACACCTTACGCTCACATTGTGAAGTGTGAAAAAACACCGAACCCGCCATGAAAGCCAAGAGACCGAGCGCGTCACCCATCCACTTGGGTGCCGCCCTCAATACTGCTTAACTTCCGTGACCAGCCGAGGTGCGTCTCCGCCATCGCGTCGGTTACTACTTCCAGTAATATAACCCAGCAATGTCGCGTACGTACGTTGTCTTCAACAATGTAACCGTTCTCCTTAAACACTGACGTTAAAAACAGCTTCATGCAATATACATTGGTTGGTATCATCAATGGTCTGTTACTGATTGATTGACCAACACCTTTAACCCAGTCGAGGAACGTTGTTTTCTGGTTCTACCAGTTATGTATGCCAGGACTGTCACGTACGTAACTTGTCCTCATCCGTGTAACCGTTCTTCTTAAACTCTGACGTTAAAGACAGCTTCATGCAATATACATCGGTTGGTATCATCGATGGCCTGTTACTGATTTCTTGACCGACACCGTTAACCCAGTCGAGAAACGTTGTTTTCTGGTTCTACCAGTTATGTATGCCAGGACTGTACGTACGTATGTTGTCTTCAACCGTGTAACCGATCTTCTTTAACCCTGACGTTAAAGTCAGCTTCCTGCAATAGACATCGGTTGTTATGACTGATGATCTGTTACTGATTGATTGACCGACACCGTTATCCCAGTTGAGGATCCCAGTCCCCTCGCATAAATCCTCGCTAATTATTATCTTACCGAATACGAAAGTTTCACACCTTACGATCACATTGTGAAGTGTGAAAAACACCGAACCCGCCACGAAAGCCAAGAGAACGAGCGCGTCATCCATCCACTTGGGTGCCGCGCTCAATACTGCTTAACTTCCGTGACAAGCCGAGGTGCGTCTCCGCCACCGCGTCGGTTACTACTTCCAGTAATATAACCCAGGAATATCAGGTACATACATAGTCTTCAACGGTGTAACCGTACTTCTTAGACTATGATGTTAAAAACAGCTTCATGCAATATACATCGGTTGGTATCATCGATGGTCTGTTACTGATTTCTTGACCGACACCGTTAACCCAGTCGAGAAACGTTGTTTTCTGGTTCTACCAGTTATGTATGCCAGGACTGTCACGTACGTATGTTGTCTTTAACGGTGTAACCGTACTTCTTTAACTCTGACGGTAAAGGCAGCTTCCCGCAATAGACATCGGTTGGTATCATCGATTATCTGTTACTGATTGATTGACCGACACCGTTAACCCAGTTGAGGAACCCAGTCCCCTCGCATAAATCCTTGCTCATTAGTATCTTACCGAATACGAAAGTTTCCCACCTTACGCTTACATTGTGAAGTGTGAAAAAACACCGAACCCGCCACGAAAGCCAAGAGACCGAGCGCGTCACCCATCCACTTGGGTGCCGCGCTCAATACTGCTTAACTTCCGTGACCAGCCGAGGTGCGTCTCCGCCACCGCGTCGGTTACTACTTCCAGTAATATAACCCAGGAATATCAGGTACATACATAGTCTTTAACGGTGTAACCGTACTTCTTAGACTATGATGTTAAAAACAGCTTCATGCAATATACATCGGTTGGTATCATCAATGGTCTGTTACTGATTGATTGACCAACACCTTTAACCCAGTCGAGGAACGTTGTTTTCTGGTTCTACCAGTTATGTATGCCAGGACTGTCACGTACGTATGTTGCCTTTAACGGTGTCACCGTACTTCTTTAACTCTGACGTTAAAGACAGCTTCATGCAATATACATCGGTTGGTATCATCGATGGTCTGTTACTGATTTCTTGACCGACACCGTTAACCCAGTCGAGGAACCCAGTCCCCTCGCATAAATCCTCGCTGATTATTATCTTACCGAATACGAAAGTTTCCCACCTTACGCTCACATTGTGAAGTGTGAAAAAACACCGAACCCGCCACGAAAGCCAAGAGACCGAGCGCGTCACCCATCCACTTGGGTGCCGCGCTCAATACTGCTTAACTTCCGTGACCAGCCGAGGTGCGTCTCCGCCACCGCGTCGGTTACTACTTCCAGTAATAATCCTGGAATATCAGGTACATACATAGTCTTCAACGGTGTAACCGTACTTCTTAGACTATGAAGTTAAAAACAGCTTCATGCAATATACATCGGTTGGTATCATCAATGGTCTGTTACTGATTGATTGACCGACACCGTTAACCCAGTCGAGAAACGTTGTTTTCTGGTTCTACCAGTTATGTATGCCAGGACTGTCACGTACGTATGTTGTCTTTAACGGTGTAACCGTACTTCTTTAACTCTGACGGTAAAGGCAGCTTCCCGCAATAGACATCGGTTGTTATGATTGATGATCTGTTACTAATTGATTGACCGACACCGTTCACCCAGTTGAGGAACACAGTCCCCTCGCATAAATCCTCGCTCATTATCGTCATCAGCATATTAATATACTGTAATGTACGGTAGTTCGGGAGATTATGTAATACATTCGGAAATGCAATGACCATAACCCAGGTCCTATAACAGGATGTCTACATCCCTGAAACCTACAAGTAACTAGATTGTTTTCTACTACTTCCAGTAATATAACTCAGTAATGTCAGGTAGATACATAGCCTTCAACGGTCTAACCGTGCTTCTCAAAGCCTGACGTTAAAGACAGCTTCCTGCAATAGGAATCGGTTGTTATGATCGATTATCTGTTACTGATTGATTGACCGTCACCGTTAACCCAGTTAAGGAACCTAGTCCCCTCGCATAAATCCTCACTCTTTATCATCATCAGCATATGAATATACTGTAATGTACGGTAGTTCGGGATATTGCGCAATACATTCGGGCATGCATTGACCAGACCCAGGGCCTTCAACAGGATTTCTATATCCCTGAAACCTACAAGTAACCAGCTTGTTTTCTACTACTTCCAGTAATATAACCCAGCAATGTCGCGTACGTACGTTGTCTTCAACAATGTAACCGTTCTCCTTAAACACTGACGTTAAAAACAGCTTCATGCAATATACATCGGTTGGTATCATCAATGGTCTGTTACTGATTGATTGACCAACACCTTTAACCCAGTCGAGGAACGTTGTTTTCTGGTTCTACCAGTTATGTATGCCAGGACTGTCACGTACGTAAGTTGTCCTCATCCGTGTAACCGTTCTTCTTAAACTCTGACGTTAAAGACAGCTTCATGCAATATACATCGGTTGGTATCATCGATGGTCTGTTACTGATTTCTTGACCGACACCGTTAACCCAGTCGAGAAACGTTGTTTTCTGGTTCTACCAGTTATGTATGCCAGGACTGTCACGTACGTATGTAGTCTTTAACGGTGTAACCGTACTTCTTTAACTCTGACGGTAAAGGCAGCTTCCCGCAATAGACATCGGTTCTTATGATCGATTATCTGTTACTGATTGATTGACCGACACCGTTAACCCAGTTGAGGAACACAGTCCCCTCGCATAAATCCTCGCTCATTATTATCTTACCGAATACGAAAGTTTCCCACCTTACGCTTACATTGTGAAGTGTGAAAAAATACCGAACCCGCCACGAAAGCCAAGAGACCGAGCGCGTCACCCATCCACTTGGGTGCCGCGCTCAATACTGCTTAACTTCCGTGACCAGCCGAGGTGCGTCTCCGCCACCGCGTCGGTTACTACTTCCAGTAATATAACCCAGGAATATCAGGTACATACATAGTCTTTAACGGTGTAACCGTACTTCTTAGACTATGATGTTAAAAAGAGCTTCATGCAATATACATCGGTTGGTATCATCAATGGTCTGTTACTGATTGATTGACCAACACCTTTAACCCAGTCGAGGAACGTTGTTTTCTGGTTCTACCAGTTATGTATGCCAGGACTGTCACGTACGTATGTTGCCTTTAACGGTGTCACCGTACTTCTTTAACTCTGACGTTAAAGACAGCTTCATGCAATATACATCGGTTGGTATCATCGATGGTCTGTTACTGATTTCTTGACCGACACCGTTAACCCAGTCGAGGAACCCAGTTCCCTCGCATAAATCCTCGCTGATTATTCTCTTACCGAATACGAAAGTTTCCCACCTTACGCTCACATTGTGAAGTGTGAAAAAACACCGAACCCGCCACGAAAGCCAAGAGACCGAGCGCGTCACCCATCCACTTGGGTGCCGCGCTCAATACTGCTTAACTTCCGTGACCAGCCGAGGTGCGTCTCCGCCACCGCGTCGGTTACTACTTCCAGTAATATAACCCAGGAATATCAGGTACATACATAGTCTTCAACGGTGTAACCGTACTTCTTAGACTATGATGTTAAAAACAGCTTCATGCAATATACATCGGTTGGTATCATCAATGGTCTGTTACTGATTGATTGACCAACACCTTTAACCCAGTCGAGGAACGTTGTTTTCTGGTTCTACCAGTTATGTATGCCAGGACTGTCACGTACGTATGTTGCCTTTAACGGTGTCACCGTACTTCTTTAACTCTGACGTTAAAGACAGCTTCATGCAATATACATCGGTTGGTATCATCGATGGTCTGTTACTGATTTCTTGACCGACACCGTTAACCCGGTCGAGGAACCCAGTCCCCTCGCATAAATCCTCGCTGATTATTATCTTACCGTATACGAAAGTTTCCCACCTTACGCTCACATTGTGAAGTGTGAAAAAACACCGAACCCGCCACGAAAGCCAAGAGACCGAGCGCGTCACCCATCCACTTGGGTGATGCGCTCAATACTGCTTAACTTCCGTGACCAGCCGAGGTGCGTCTCCGCCACCGCGTCGGTTACTACTTCCAGTAATATAACCCAGGAATATCAGGTACATACATAGTCTTCAACGGTGTAACCGTACTTCTTAGACTATGATGTTAAAAACAGCTTCATGCAATATACATCGGTTGGTATCATCAATGGTCTGTTACTGATTGATTGACCGACACCGTTAACCCAGTCGAGAAACGTTGTTTTCTTGTTCTACAGTTATGTATGCCAGGACTGTCACGTACGTATGTTGTCTTTAACGGTGTAACCGTACTTCTTTAACTCTGACGGTAAAGGCAGCTTCCCGCAATAGACATCGGTTGTTATGATTGATGATCTGTTACTAATTGATTGACCGACACCGTTAACCCAGTTGAGGAACACAGTCCCCTCGCATAAATCCTCGCTCATTATCTTCATCAGCATATTAATATACTGTAATGTACGGTAGTTCGGGAGATTATGTAATACATTCGGAAATGCAATGACCATAACCCAGGTCCTATAACAGGATGTCTACATCCCTGAAACCTACAAGTAACTAGATTGTTTTCTACTACTTACAGTAATATAACCCAGTAATGTCAGGTAGATACATAGTCTTCAACGGTGTAACCGTACTTCTTTAACTCTGACGGTAAAGGCAGCTTCCCGCAATAGACATCGGTTGTTATGATTGATGATCTGTTACTAATTGATTGACCGACACCGTTAACCCAGTTGAGGAACACAGTCCCCTCGCATAAATCCTCGCTCATTATCTTCATCAGCATATTAATATACTGTAATGTACGGTAGTTCGGGATATTGCGCAATACATTCGGGCATGCATTGACCAGACCCAGGGCCTACAACAGGATTTCTATATCCCTGAAACCTACAAGTAACCAGCTTATTTTCTACTACTTCCAGTAATATAACCCAGCAATGACGCGTACGTACGTTGTCTTCAACAATGTAACCGTTCTCCTTAAACACTGACGTTAAAGACAGCTTCATGCAATATACATCGGTTGGTATCATCGATGGTCTGTTACTGATTTCTTGACCGACACCGTTAACCCAGTTGAGGAACCCAGTCCCCTCGCATAAATCCTTGCTCATTATTATCTTACCGAATACGAAAGTTTCCCACCTTACGCTTACATTGTGAAGTGTGAAAAAACACCGAACCCGCCACGAAAGCCAAGAGACCGAGCGCGTCACCCATCCACTTGGGTGCCGCGCTCAATACTGCTTAACTTCCGTGACCAGCCGAGGTGCGTCTCCGCCACCGCGTCGGTTACTACTTCCAGTAATATAACCCAGGAATATCAGGTACATACATAGTCTTCAACGGTGTAACCGTTCTTCTTAAACTCTGACGTTAAAGACAGCTTCATGCAATATACATCGGTTGGTATCATCGATGGTCTGTTACTGATTTCTTGACCGACACCGTTAACCCAGTCGAGAAACGTTGTTTTCTGGTTCTACCAGTTATGTATGCCAGGACTGTCACGTACGTATGTTGTCTTTAACGGTGTAACCGTACTTCTTTGACTCTGACGGTAAAGGCAGCTTCCCGCAATAGACATCGGTTGGTATCATCGATGGTCTGTTACTGATTTCTTGACCGACACCGTTAACCCAGTCGAGGAACCCAGTCCCCTCGCATAAATCCTCGCTGATTATTATCTTACCGAATACGAAAGTTTCCCACCTTACGCTCACATTGTGAAGTGTGAAAAAACACCGAACCCGCCACGAAAGCCAAGAGACCGAGCGCGTCACCCATCCACTTGGGTGCCGCGCTCAATACTGCTTAACTTCCGTGACCAGCCGAGGTGCGTCTCCGCCACCGCGTCGGTTACTACTTCCAGTAATATAACCCAGGAATATCAGGTACATACATAGTCTTCAACGGTGTAACCATACTTCTTAGACTATGATGTTAAAAACAGCTTCATGCAATATACATCGGTTGGTATCATCAATGGTCTGTTACTGATTGATTGACCGACACCGTTAACCCAGTCGAGAAACGTTGTTTTCTGGTTCTACCAGTTATGTATGCCAGGACTGTCACGTACGTATGTTGTCTTTAACGGTGTAACCGTACTTCTTTAACTCTGACGGTAAAGGCAGCTTCCCGCAATAGACATCGGTTGTTATGATCAATGGTCTGTTACTGATTGATTGACCAACACCTTTAACCCAGTCGAGGAACGTTGTTTTCTGGTTCTACCAGTTATGTATGCCAGGACTGTCACGTACGTATGTTGCCTTTAACGGTGTCACCGTACTTCTTTAACTCTGACGTTAAAGACAGCTTCATGCAATATACATCGGTTGGTATCATCGATGGTCTGTTACTGATTTCTTGACCGACACCGTTAACCCAGTCGAGGAACCCAGTCCCCTCGCATAAATCCTCGCTGATTATTATCTTACCGAATACGAAAGTTTCCCACCTTACGCTCACATTGTGAAGTGTGAAAAAACACCGAACCCGCCACGAAAGCCAAGAGACCAAGCGCGTCACCCATCCACTTGGGTGCCGCGCTCAATACTGCTTAACTTCCGTGACCAGCCGAGGTGCGTCTCCGCCACCGCGTCGGTTACTACTTCCAGTAATATAACCCAGGAATATCAGGTACATACATAGTCTTCAACGGTGTAATCGTACTTCTTAGACTATGATGTTAAAAACAGCTTCATGCAATATACATCGGTTGGTATCATCAATGGTCTGTTACTGATTGATTGACCGACACCGTTAACCCAGTCGAGAAACGTTGTTTTCTGGTTCTACCAGTTATGTATGCCAGGACTGTCACGTACGTATGTTGTCTTTAACGGGTTGCCATAGTCAATATTTATCCTCCCTACCTTATCGGCAATCGTGATTATTAGTAATAAATGTGTAAATAAAACAGTATGTGAAAAAATAAGAGAAGAGGCGCCTTCGTTTATTAATAATCTAACTGTCTGCTGAATTACAGATTAAAATTATATTGCGTTTTTGAGAAAAGTCTTACCAAAAATGTGAACCTAACCTCAACGAGGTGAAAAGATTTGATATTTTTGGTAAGACTTTTCTCAAAAACGCAATAATATTTAAATGTAAAATTCAGCACACAGTTAGATTGTCAATAAACGAAGGCGCCTCTTCTCTTATTTTTTCACAGACTGTTCTACTTTTTTATTAATTAATCATCAAAAATTGAGTATGGAACCCCCTTAACGGTGTAACCGTACTTCTTTAACTCTGACGGTAAAGGCAGCTTCCCGCAATAGACATCGGTTGTTATGATTGATGATCTGTTACTAATTGATTGACCGACACCGTTAACCCAGTTGAGGAACACAGTCCCCTCGCATAAATCCTCGCTCATTATCGTCATCAGCATATTAATATACTGTAATGTACGGTAGTTCGGGAGATTATGTAATACATTCGGGCATGCATTGACCAGACCCAGGGCCTACAACAGGATTTCTATATCCCTGAAACCTACAAGTAACCAGCTTGTTTTCTACTACTTCCAGTAATATAACCCAGCAATGTCGCGTACGTACGTTGTCTTCAACAATGTAACCGTTCTCCTTAAACACTGACGTTAAAAACAGCTTCATGCAATATACATCGGTTGGTATCATCAATGGTCTGTTACTGATTGATTGACCAACACCTTTAACCCAGTCGAGGAACGTTGTTTTCTGGTTCTACCAGTTATGTATGCCAGGACTGTCACGTACGTAAGTTGTCCTCATCCGTGTAACCGTTCTTCTTAAACTCTGACGTTAAAGACAGCTTCATGCAATATACATCGGTTGGTATCATCGATGGTCTGTTACTGATTTCTTGACCGACACCGTTAACCCAGTCGAGAAACGTTGTTTTCTGGTTCTACCAGTTATGTATGCCAGGACTGTCACGTACGTATGTTATCTTTAACGGTGTAACCGTACTTCTTTAACTCTGACGGTAAAGGCAGCTTCCCGCAATAGACATCTGTTCTTATGATCGATTATCTGTTACTGATTGATTGACCGACACCGTTAACCCAGTTGAGGAACCCAGTCCCCTCGCATAAATCCTTGCTCATTATTATCTTACCGAATACGAAAGTTTCCCACCTTACGCTTACATTGTGAAGTGTGAAAAAACACCGAACCCGCCACGAAAGCCAAGAGACCGAGCGCGTCACCCATCCACTTGGGTGCCGCGCTCAATACTGCTTAACTTCCGTGACCAGCCGAGGTGCGTCTCCGCCACCGCGTCGGTTACTACTTCCAGTAATATAACCCAGGAATATCAGGTACATACATAGTCTTTAACGGTGTAACCGTACTTCTTAGACTATGATGTTAAAAACAGCTTCATGCAATATACATCGGTTGGTATCATCAATGGTCTGTTACTGATTTATTGACCAACACCTTTAACCCAGTCGAGGAACGTTGTTTTCTGGTTCTACCAGTTATGTATGCCAGGACTGTCACGTACATATGTTGCCTTTAACGGTGTCACCGCACTTCTTTAACTCTGACGTTAAAGACAGCTTCATGCAATATACATCGGTTGGTATCATCGATGGTCTGTTACTGATTTCTTGACCGACACCGTTAACCCAGTCGAGGAACCCAGTCCCCTCGCATAAATCCTCGCTGATTATTATCTTACCGTATACGAAAGTTTCCCACCTTACGCTCACATTGTGAAGTGTGAAAAAACACCGAACCCGCCACGAAAGCCAAGAGACCGAGCGCGTCACCCATCCACTTGGGTGCCGCGCTCAATACTGCTTAACTTCCGTGACCAGCCGTGGTGCGTCTCCGCCACCGCGTCGGTTACTACTTCCAGTAATATAACCCAGGAATATCAGGTACATACATAGTCTTCAACGGTGTAACCGTACTTCTTAGACTATGATGTTAAAAACAGCTTCATGCAATATACATCGGTTGGTATCATCAATGGTCTGTTACTGATTTCTTGACCGATACCGTTAACCCAGTCGAGAAACGTTGTTTTCTGGTTCTACCAGTTATGTATGCCAGGACTGTCACGTACGTATGTTGTCTTTAACGGTGTAACCGTACTTCTTTAACTCTGACGGTAAAGGCAGCTTCCCGCAATAGACATCGGTTCTTATGATCGATTATCTGTTACTGATTGATTGACCGACACCGTTAACCCAGTTGAGGAACACAGTCCCCTCGCATAAATCCTCGCTCATTATCGTCATCAGCATATTAATATACTGTAATGTACGGTAGTTCGGGAGATTATGTAATACGTTCGGAAATGCATTGACCAGACCCAGGGCCTACAACAGGATTTCTATATCCCTGAAACCTACAAGTAACCAGCTTGTGATTGACTGGCAGCAACTGATTGATTGACCGACACCGTTAACCCAGTTGAGGAACCCAGTCCCCTCGCATAAATCCTCGCTCATTATTATCTTACCGAATACGAAAGTTTCACACCTTACGCTTACATTGTGAAGTGTGAAAAAACACCGAACCCGCCACGAAAGGCAAGAGACCGAACGCGTCACCCATCCACTTGGGTGCCGCGCTCAATACTGCTTAACTTCCGTGACCAGCCGAGGTGCGTCTCCGCCACCGCGTCGGTTACTACTTCCAGTAATATAACCCAGGAATATCAGGTACATACATAGTCTTCAACGGTGTAACCGTACTTCTTAGACTATGATGTTAAAAACAGCTTCATGCAATATACATCGGTTGGTATCATCAATGGTCTGTTACTGATTTCTTGACCGATACCGTTAACCCAGTCGAGAAACGTTGTTTTCTGGTTCTACCAGTTATGTATGCCAGGACTGTCACGTACGTATGTTGTCTTTAACGGTGTAACCGTACTTCTTTAACTCTGACGGTAAAGGCAGCTTCCCGCAATAGACATCGGTTCTTATGATCGATTATCTGTTACTGATTGATTGACCGACACCGTTAACCCAGTTGAGGAACACAGTCCCCTCGCATAAATCCTCGCTCATTATCGTCATCAGCATATTAATATACTGTAATGTACGGTAGTTCGGGAGATTATGTAATACGTTCGGAAATGCAATGACCATAACCCAGGTCCTATAACAGGATGTCTACATCCCTGAAACCTACAAGTAACTAGATTGTTTTCTACTACTTCCAGTAATATAACCCAGTAATGTCAGGTAGATACATAGTCTTCAACGGTCTAACCGTTCTTATTAAACCCTGACGTTAAAGACAGCTTCCTGCAAAAGACATTGGTTGTTATGATCGATTATCTGTTACTGATTGTTTGACCGACACCTTTAACCCTGTCGAGGAACGCGTTTTTCTGGTTCTACCAGTTATGTATGCCAGGACTGTCACGTACGTACGTTGTCTTCAACCGTGTAACTGTCCTTCTTCGACTTTAATGTTGAAGATAGCTTCCTGCATTATACATCGGTTGTTATCATCGGTGGTCTGTTACTGATTGATTGACCGACACCGTTAACCCAGTCGAGGAACGTTGTTTTCTGGTTCTATTAGTTATGTATGCCAGGACTGTCACGTATGTACGTTGTCTTCAACGGTGTAACCTTTTTTCTTAGACTATGATGTTGAAGGCAGCTTCCTGCATTAGACGATAAGAATACAATTTAGCTGGATCAATTTAATACGTTCTTATTATTTGAATAATTATGTCTCGATAAGTATTAACCGTTAAAAATAGTCAACCGCCGAGCGAGAAATAAAAACCTAAATAAAAACTGAATTTTCTGCATATATATAACATTACTATAAACAAGCCGAAAAATACGTTGGAATCAAAACAGTAACGGTTGTATTTTATTGCTGTTTAGTTTTACTGAGTACGTAAGCAATTGCAAAATGTAATAATTATAACAATACCAAACGCGCTTTATAATGGTTAATTTAAGTTGTCCAATTTGAGTTTGCAAAAAATAATTAGTTGAATATATATTAATTAGTGAGAATTTACTAATCCGACCAAAAATGAGTTTGACTGGATATAATATATAATAATTAGTTTTCGTATTTTCGAATATAATTGACCAAAGTAAGATTTAATAGTACAAACATTATTAACAATTTTAAGCGAATTTTTGTTGTTAATAGATGTATTAATTAACTAAAATTGTACTGTCACGTTACTATTAATTATTATCTACGATTTTTGTTAATTTTGAATAAATTATGTAATGTAAAAGTATGTTACTATTGTGAAAGAGGGACAGAGGAAAATATGAAATATTAAAAGATTTGAAATTTTAATTAAACTTTTCAGTTATTTTTAAAATTATAATAAAACTTGAAATTTTCACGCTGTGCCCGTTTTGTGCATGGATTCGCCCATGGCCTAGAAGCCAATACGGATCTTTGCGGAGAGTCCGATTGCCAAAGGGATAATTAGAAAACTCTCGCGAGATTATTTACCTCTGACACTCTTAAGGTGCGTTCAGTACATGTGCATATTCCATTATATTGTAACAAAGTATTTGGTATTGAGTTTAATACATAAGCTTCTATTCAACCTGATTTATAATTATTTAAATTTACCTATCCCAGTATTTGTTTATAACAAATATACTCTATTATACGCTACACCTGGATATTATAAAACACACTAAGACATGCAATTTCCAGTACCCAGTTTTTAGAACAGGCTTTCTATACCCCTGTAACCTACAAGCAATCAGCTTGTTTTCTACTACTTCCGGTAATATAACCCAGGAATGTCAGGTACATACTTAGTCTCCAACGGTGTAACCATTTATCTTAGACTATGATGTTCATCAGTTCTTGTAATTGGTGCTTTGTTACTGATTGAGTGACCGACGCCGTTAACGCAGTCGAGGAACGTTGTTTTCTGCTTCTGCCAGTAATTTATGCCAGGACTATCAGGTACGTACGTTGTCTTCAACGGTGTAACCGTTCTTATTAGACTATGATGTTGAAGACAGCTTCCTGCAATACACAACTGTTTTTGTAAATAGTCGGCTTCGATTGCTTGACCGACACCGTTAACTCAGTTGTGGAAACCTGGCCCTTCGAATAGATCCTCGAGATATTTAATAGATTATCTTTCTCAGTATATATTAATATATTTTTAATTATGCTTAATTTGGATTTCTTTGTGTCTAACGGAATCTGCAAGTTCCAGTACCTATTTTATTTCCTTGTATAATTGGAAATGTATCGCTGGAAAACTATAATTTTATGATCATTCTTGCAATGAGAATACCATAAACTATAATTTATCCTGCAATTGGATTTCTATACGCCAATACAACTACGAGTTAAGTAGTCTATTATTGCCGGGAAAGCTCATAGTTTTTAGCGATGTAACGGTTTTTCTTTGGACTAGATGTTGAGGACGGCCTCTGGCATCCGCTTTCTATGGGATTATGTGGCCGACACCGTTGAAGCAATCGAGGAAGCCAGTCCCCTTGATTAAATCTTAGCTCTTTATTTTAAAATTTATTGAATCTTTGCTTTTTATTGCTCTCAATGTCAATGAGTTTTCGTTTTGTCACAATGAACCACAATTGTAAAATATGGCTGCTAATAGAAAGGCTTAATTTTTTTGTACATTGTCATTCGAAAAGCCGGTTTTTAAAATTATAATTTAATTATAAGTTTGTACGAGTCCTAATAAGAAAAGGAATGAACTTGTGTAATTAGATCGACGTTATTGTAACTGTTTTGTAATATTTATTTATTTGTAAAATGTGTTTATCATTATTGATTAAATTGTTGACGTATTTAATACTGATTTTAAAATAATTGTTTTGATTAAGATCTTTCTACCTTACTTTAACTTTTCTTTACTTTTCTTAAAAATAGAACTTATTTGATATTACATTTAAGGGGATGGTATACTAAATTTTTTCAGTACCAGTCAACAGAAATAAATATATGATTCTCGTTAAATAAAGAATGCATGCATAATAAAGAAAGAGTGCAAAATAAATACATCGTTGCCCTTCTTTCGACTATTATCTATCACTATGTGAAGTTTCAATCAAATATATAGTTGCGTTGAAAAATGGCATTGAAAGGAAATTTTACTCTTTCTCCGCCTCGAATGTTGTAAATCTGGTAGATTTCCTTCCAATGCAATTTTGTAACAACATTATTTTCGTTTGAAATTGCACAATTTGCTTTATATATTTAACCGGAATCTACATTATATTAAAGTTATCTTTTTGAGCGATTTTGTAAAAACTCCCCAATTCTTGCGTAAAAATACTTTAAACATATATATTTTATGATAAATATGTGTTACATAAGTTAATGCTTCATATTACTGACAAAAAAATTATTATTATAATTATTAAGTTATATTAAAAAAAAAACTATAAATTATAATGTCCGTCCGTCCGTCCGTCCGTCCGTCCGTCCGTCCGTCTGTCCGACAAACATCATCTTTGCGTGAGAGTCAATGATAAAGAGCGAAAGAGACAGTGAGAGGGAGAGATAGAGAGACAGATAGGCAGATAGTGAAAATGAGAGAGAAAGAGAGAAAATGAGAGATAGAAAGAGAGAGAAATAGAGAGAGAGAGATTGAGAGATGGAGAGTGAGATAATGAGAGATAGAGAGAGAGAGAGAGAGAGAGAGATTGATTGATTGATTGATTGATTTTATTGTTGGGCTACGGGGGTAAACCCCCATGGTAGCACAAATTACAAAAAATATTAACATTAAAAATAATGGCCAACGGCCAGCACAAAGTGGTATCTTAATAATACAAAGTGGTAGCCTATTTACACATGGAGTAAGCATCAAATATGATGCTAATACGCAGTAACAACAATATAATCTGTAGCTGTGCATTAATAGACTCTGAAATGAGCAGATTCACCGCGCAAAAATATATAAATCAAAAACATGCCATTGTGAACGACACCGTAATACATTTAGATAAAAATCAATCGCTGACCTAATAGTACATTACACTTAAGACTAAAAACTAAAGTAAAACTAATATAAATATAGTAAAGCTTAAAAAGATAAGAAGATAAATGAGATAAATGATAAATGTTTAGTTAACAATATTTGGTAAGAATAAATTGGTAAGAATAATTTGGTAAAGGCTCTAAATTCCAACGAAGCCAAAATACGTGGCTGCACAAGAAGAAGGAACAGAAAAAACAGACAAAAGCCAGGAAAAATATGCAACAATGGCACTCACAGACCGGTCTCATAAGTGTCCACTCACACACAGTAATCATTCACAGCCAATGTCCACAGCCTCGCGGCCTACAATGACGGAACCACCGGCACAACAAGGCCCTCCTCAACCACGCGTCTCGACCAAGCCTGTCGATCGAGCGCAGTTAGATGTTCATGAAGATGATTCTGGAATGTGGATGCGTCATGCAAGTCAAAATCCAAATCATGAAAGGCATTGAGGATTTTGGAGGACGTGATGAGAAATGAGGCGTTTAGGGCTTCCGTGCGAGGTGGTCGATACGTGAGGGGTCGAAACTGAATGCGATTTGAATGACGAATATTAGGGCGGGAATCGGTTCTGATAAAGTGTTGATGAAGGTATGAGGGCGTTGAAGATGAAATAATCTTATATGCCAATGAACCAATAAGATACGCTCTTCTGCGCTCAACCGACAGCCAGCCCAATTCTAATCGAAATGGGGTAACATGCGTTCTTCTAGGGATGTTTCCCCAAACAAAACGCACACATGTATTTAGCAACCGCTGAAGTTTTAAATCACGCACCTGATCAACGTCATTATAGACCGCGCACGCGTAATCCAGGTGGGGCCATACCAGACTCTCGACTAGCTTCTTGCGTGTAACTCGCGAAAGTGCCCTTTTATAAAAACGCAAGGTATGCAGCACTCCATGAACCTTTTGACAAATCTGTGACACGTGCCTCGACCAGTCGAGTGTCGGCATAATCCACAGACCCAACGACTTAACAACAGACTCGTATGGCAACGATACGCCATTAACATTAATCCTGGTTGCATTACCCAGATCAAAACAAGATACATATTGTTGGTTACCCAGCAGCAGAACCTTTGTCTTTGCCAAATCCAACGATAAGGCATTTCTTTTTGCCCAATCAGCAACCGCCCCCGCGTCACGAGAAACCCTCCCCACAGCCCGATCGAACTCCGTCGGCAAGAATGTATAATACATTTGCGTATCATCTGCGAAAATCATATGGTTTGAGTACTTCCGGACCGCAGGTAGGTCATTTATAAAAATAAAAAATAAAAGAAAATAAAAGGGGACCCAATACACTGCCATGAGGGACTCCCGCCTGGACAGTGGTCCAACCAGAACGTTCACCCCCATCACCTTCAACAGCCTGCGTGCGGCCCATCAAGTAGGAGCAGAACCATTCCACCACCTTATCCCCACAACCGATCGCTCGGAGCCTCCGAAGAAGCGCGCCATGGGGTACTGCATCAAAAGCTTTCGAAAAATCAAACAAGACTAATAACGTAACCATGCGCTGGTCAATACCCCGGCGCACATCCTCCAAAACTTCAAGCAATGCAGTTTGCGTGCTATGGCCTCTACGGAACCCAGCCTGACGGTGAGAGAGCACCCCATGCTCTTCAAGGTAGAGGGAGAGAGAGAGAGAATGAGAGATAGACAGAGAAAGAATGAGAAATATAGAGAGAGATAGATAGATAGATAACTTTATTAGGTTTTAGGGGTAGAAACCCCGTAAACACAAAAATACATACATCATTGACGGTGTAAAAATAAAATAACAAATTAAAAATTATAACAAATAAAATAACAAATGATGAAATAACAATAAAAAGAAAAAGTGTATAAGTATATAAATAAAAATAAAAATAAGAATAAAAACGCAAGTAAAACGAAATAAGGAATACAAAATAAGAAAAAAGTTATAATAAAATTAAAAGTAAAAACAAAAATAAATAAATAAAACAACAATAAAAATAAAACGCAAACGAGATTGATGATACAATGTTAAGTAATGGGACGAGCGACAACAGAATGAGTGCAAAAGTATAAATAAAAATAAAAAGTAAAAATAAAAATAAGTAAAAGAAAAATTACAAAATTAATAGAATAAATTATGCTAAAAAAGAAAAAATAATACTGATAATGTATAAAGTATCACAAATTAGAAAAATTAAAAATATCACAGCGCAAATTATCACATTAATCATTAACAGCATTATCCTCATTCTGTATCGATAGGTCGCTTACATTACTAGTATCACATAAAACACTTATATTTAAATCACAAAGGTCGCTTAAGTGGGGACGGATGAGGTTCTCTCGAGTCGCTCTTTCCTCCCAAGCTAAGGAGTCGAGACGAAGAAAATGGGCGAAGACAGTTTGTTTGAATGTGACGATGAGAGATGGATCGAATGACGTGATAGAGAGTGAGTTTAATTGTTTGGTGGCCGTAATGACAAATGATTTATGAAGCGATTCGGTGCGAGGGGGAAGATAGGTCACCGGTTTGGGAGGATGACGAGATGAGATGCGTAAATTAGATGAGCTGTTGAGTTTCATGAAGTGATCTGCTATGTAGTGGGGAGAATTATGTGATAAAATGGAAAATGATAAAGAGGTGATGAAGAATAATCGTCTCGACTCAACAGATAGCCAGCCCAACTTCAACCTATAGGGCGTCACATGATCAAATCTACGCAAGTTTCCCCAAACAAATCTTACGCAAGCATTTAGGAGCCTCTGGAGCTTTAAGTTTCTGGTCTGGTCCAAATCGTTATAGACCGCACAAGCATAGTCGAAGTGAGGTAATATTAAGGCTTCAACGAGAAATTTTCGGGTGCATCTGGAGAAAGCAAGTTTATGAAACCGTAACGAACGTAAGATTCCGTGCACCCTCTGGGAAATTGCCAAAACGTGTTTGGACCAGTCCAGAGTTGGCAGTAGCCAGACGCCAAGTGATTTTACTTGATTTTCGTACTGGAGCGATTTATTCAAAAGCATAACTCGCGGGGCAGTGGTTAGGTCCATACGCGAGACATATGCCTTACTGCCCAGGATCATTACTTTAGTTTTGTTAATGTTTAAATCTAAACCATTGAGGGAGGCCCAGGACGCAACCGCATTTGCGTCATGTGTGATTCGCTGGACCCCCAATTCGAATTCGTCCGGAGGAAAGGAGTAGTAAACCTGGGCATCATCAGCATAAATCATATGATTACTGTATTGAAGAACATCCGGGAGATCATTAATAAAAATTGAAAAGAGTAATGGACCCAGAACACTGCCCTGCGGTACGCCGGAATTGACCCCAAGCCAGTCAGAGCAGACGCCTAACTCATCTACTACCGCTTGCGAGCGACCGACCAAGTAGTGAAAAAACCATCTAAGAACCGTGTTGGAGCAACCCATATCTCGTAGCTTGATCAACAAAGGGCCGTGCGGTACCGAGTCAAACGCCTTGGAGAAGTCGAACAGAACCAAAATCGTGATCATACGTGAATCAATGGCTCTTCTGATGTCGTCGAGAACACCCAAAAGGGCGGTCTGTGTGCTGTGGCCTCTGCGAAAACCTGCCTATCTATCAATCAGTTTAAGATTTGATTCCAAATAATGAGATAACTGCGAGTGTACCAACCTTTCAAGCAGTTTAGAGACCTCACAGAGCTTCGCGATAGGCCTAGTATCAGAGCAAGATTCAATCCTGTTCGACTTCGCCAATGGAAAGAGTAGAGCTCTCTTCCAGCAGTCAGGAAAGTACCCAAGAGATAACATATCATTGAATAAATAAGTAAGCTGCGGGGTCAATTGTGGCTCAAGTAATTTTAGCATCACAACGGATAGCCCGTCCGTCCCCACTGCCCTTGACTTAGCATTAAAAAGAGCACGCCGAACTCCCGAGGAGAAGATTACATTAAACTCAAAGGAAGGCGAACTAAGGGGATCGGAAACAGAGAAGCAAAGAGTGTTTAAAAAGGAAGGCGAAAGCGGAGGAATCCGATTGGAGATTGAGACGAAATGATTATTAAGTTGCTGGGTGGTGAAAGTGTCTAACGGGGATATGTTGGCTTTGGCGCACAGACCAAGATCTTTTAGCTCCCTCCATTTGGCTTTCGGGTTTGCAGCATTTTTTAATTTGTTTGTAAGAAATTTATATTTATTACTATCGAGAAGGTTTGAAACTCTGTTTCTTAGTGATTTAAATTTCTCGTAGTTCTCAAAACGAGAAAAGAGAGAGAGAGAATGAAAGATAGAGAGAGAGAGAGAATGAGAGATAGAGAGAGAGAATGAGAGAGAGAGAGAGAGAGAGAGAGAGAGAGAATGAGAGAGAGAGAGAGAGAGAGAGAGAGAGAGAGAATGAGAGATAGAGAGAGAGAGTGAGTGAGAGAGAGAATGGGAGAGAGAGAGAATTGATTGATAACATAGTTTATTCTTGCCAAGGTTTTAATAAACCTTATGGCAATAGAAATATATGGTACAAATAAGGTGTAAAAAAAATATAAGTGTAGAATTACAAATGCGGCAGTACGTAAGTATAAATATACAATGGAAGTAAGCCATCACGAATAAGATAACATATAAATAAAATACATATGATAATAGATTAAAAATAAAAATAATAGATAAAAATAAAAATAAAGTCTACACGCTAACTATAATAACAATAATGAAGCATAAACAGGTATAACATACAGATAGAAAAACATTGTCGCATCATTCATACATAGACTTAAGCTTAAGCTTGATCGCCTTTTAAAAATTTACAATAATTAACCTTAAATGACTCTACCGTCGGGGACTCTCGAATATGCAGGGGAATTTTTTCCCAATTTTGCATTGCTGATATGTGGAAAGAGTGTATGAAGGCCTCCCTTTTTGCCACAGGGATTACAAAAACAGAATTTACCCTCCTTGATCTGCGCGACTCATCTTCCGCGAATTTTAAGGAACTAAACAGATAATAGGGGTTCCTCGTGCAGATGAGATTATATGTAATGAGGCCAAGAAAACACCGACGCCGATTCAACAAGGTCATCCAACCTAGACGGTCGTAATATGGTAGGAGGCAAGCATCGCGCTTGAGATGAAAAATAAACCTTACAACAGTGTTTTGTAGGCGCTGCAATTTGGTGTCAAGGTATGTCGGGAGGTTACTATACACACAACGTGCATAGTCAAATTGAGGTAGAATCAAGGCATTGGCTAAGAGTATTTTGGCTTTGACAGGGAAGTATGAGGCTTTATAGCGCAAACGATATAAGGTTCCATGAACGCTTGAGGAGATGCGCGCAACCTGCGCATTCCAAGTCAAGTCGCTGGTTAATATGACCCCCAGGTTTTTAACTTGATTAGATAGCGAAATAATATTACCCTCGACAAGTATGGGCGGAATAACTACATCTCTCAAGCGAATCTGCATTTGCGCAGAGGCAAAAAGTATTGCCTGCGTTTTATTTATATTTAGCCTAAGTCCATTGTCCTCAACCCAGTTGATGATAGACGAAATGTCCTCGTTCAAACTCGCGATTGTTTCATTGATATCAGATAAATTACACTGGATATAGATTTTTAAATCGTCTGCAAAGAGCATCGCCTTTGAATACCTAAGTACTAACAAAATAGAATTTATGAATATTAAAAAGATGATAGGACCCAGCGTGGATCCCTGAGGCACCCCTGATGTCACTGGCAGAAAATTAGATGATTGGTATTTGTTATTGTTATTGATTACAGCCTGCAAACGTCCTGTAAGGTAAGAATGCATCCAACCAAGAGCCTTAGGAGAAAAATTTAACTTTTTGAGTTTGTGTAAAAGGACAGTATGATCAACGGTATCAAAAGCCCGACTCAAATAAAAAAAAACCATAAAAGTAATCATACCGTTCTCAAACCCAAAGCGAATATCGTCGGTAGTTTTGAGTAGATCTGTTTGTGTACTAAAACCTTTGCGAAAACCCGATTGAAAAGGAGAGAGTAGTAAGTTGGACTCTAAATAATCTACCAGCTGCAAATAAATAAGTCTATCGAAGACCTTGGCAAAATGGGGCAATTGCGCTATTGGGCGTGTATCGGCTGGGGAATTGGGTGCCTTGTTTTTGCATAATGGGACAATCGAACTATTCTTCCACCACGAGGGATAAACAGCCAGATCAATCGATAAACCGTCATTACCACGACACTTAGATTTGGGCAAACAAAATCTTACTGCTGAAAGTACTTGTAAAAAATCAAGATGCACAAAGGAAAATAAAATAGAATCCTTGTTATAAGGCAGCTGTGAAATTTGACGTATCTGCTCCAATGAACACGGAGGATGGCAGCATGCAACTTTGGAGTAGTAATCATTCAGTTCCTCAGCTTGGAAAAATTGGAGTGCTGAGTTAGGTTTATCCCTTAGTAGACCATGTGACCTCAAGATATTCCAATATTTACTAGAATCCGACGAGTGACCAAGAGACCTAATAAGGTAATCATTGCGTGCCTTTTTGATTAATATTTTTATGTGTTTCCGTAGAGTCTTATATTGAGAGAGCAGGGCATCACATCGCGTTCGTCGAGAACGCTTATAAAGGCGATCTCTAATTTTACATTTATCCCGAAGATCATTTGTGAACCAAGGGGCGGGACTCCTTCTTAAAATCCGTTCAGTAAAGGGTGCACAGGCATTCAATTAGCCCAGTGTTCCCTCTCCGAAAGCATTCATAGCATCATCAACAACAAGATTATCATTCCGTTGTAAAATACTCAAAGCAGACTCCAAAGTAGTTTGAATGTTTAGGGAGAACAACCGAGGATCAAAATTTTTAAAATTACGCGAGGACAGAGCAAAGTGTGCATTCACGGGATCATCCAGCTTGAAATCCACTATCAAAGAATTATGGCAGTTAATAAACGGCGATAGTGACTTAACATGGTGTTTAACTTTGTCAGCAGAATCAACTATAATTGCAGCCAACCAGGTGTCAGAGAGATCACGATGGTGCGTTGGACCAAACGGAATCAATGAAGATTTGCTTCAAGGATCAAATTCCGCAGATGCTGTGAATAAAAATTATCAGTAGTTAAGTCCGAGTTGAGATCACCCGCAAGAACAACATTAGAGTAAAGGTGAATATAATTGTTGACAGCATTAAAAACATTGGACAGGACATTTCCCTTGGGACGACGATAAATAGACACAAAAAGTATTTTTTGAGAACAATTAGGTGAAAGTTCAACAATTAAATTCAGTGGAATTAAGATCTAAATTTTGGGATCTAAAAATTGCTTTATATGGTATAGATTTGCGGATATAAACTGCAACTCCACCACCTTGGAGAAACTCTCGTCTACTACTAGTTGCCCTGATGTTCCAATCATTACGGAGTAACATAAAATTACTAATATCGAAGAGTGAGGTTGGTTGCCTAGGTTTTAGCCATGTTTCAGCAAGAGATAGTACGTCGACAGATTCCCTGTATATGAAATCCTTAACTTCATGGAGATGCTCCTTCAAAGAATTAACATTAATTTGGGCGATACGTATAGATGCTTAGATATGAATGGGAGTACTAATTACAGGTTGAGATGGTAGTAGTCACTTAAGATTGCTTAGATCCTGTCTGGTGACTATGGATATCGGCTCATCATGACCATTTCGACGAACATAAATGTTACTTTCACGAGTCCAAACATGTTTGAAATTCAGCTCACGAGCCTTTTGCTTGGTTGCAGTGAAAAGACGATAGAGAGGCGAAGGCAACATATAGGAGAATAAACTGTGGAACACGCATACGTATTAGTATGTACATTAGCACAGCTATAAAATATAGTCTTCTAGAATCTGAAAATAGCCATGACACGGAGACTCTGTGAGGGGTCACATGATCATCCCTCCTCACACCACACACATAGCGTACAAAGGAATTCTGTATCGCCTGTCGTCTGTTACGTAATTCCTGCAAGGCGTCCACAACAACCACAGAACAATAATCCAGATGTAGGAAAAACAAGGCTTCAGCAAGTTGTTTACAAAGGATTACGTTAGTGTATTTTCTAAAAAAGCGCAGACTATATAAAGTCTTTAGGAGTAGTTTAGGTTTTCCTCGATATTGATGAACAAACCAATTTATTTATTTGGCGACGTTTCGATGGATATCCTCCATCCTCATCAGGCTATACCTTTTATTAAAAAATGATTTCATTTTACAATATCTTTTTAAACACAATTTTTACATATATAAATCTAAGTTACTTACTACTTCGTCAATATATAGGTATACAATATTATTAACAGCATCTCTGATGCGTCGCTCTATAATTGAAAACAATGATTAAAATAACAAACGTTTAACAATTTTTGCACAGAGATTGAGGTTATATATAACATACCTTTCCCCTATTGTTGTGTCCATAATCAACACAAAAAATTGAAAATTAAATAAATACTTGAAGAACATTACAAAATAAATTAACACATAATCACACATATTAAGCAAAAGGCAGTCAAATATTAAAATAAAGCTAACAATGTATATCACAGACGGTTAATACTGAAAAATTTGAAATCTCACGTCCCCCGTTTTCAGAGACACCTATGCGATCAATCTGAATCAGATCGACAACACAGTCATCCCCACCACAGGCGCGAAACTTCAAATTAAGTACATTATGTGTACTGATAAGTAATAAAAATTAATAAATTATTTATGATTATTTACAAGAGAACTCAAAAAAAAAAATTTTATAAGACTAAATTAAAATTTACCATTTCAATAAAAAATTTTTTTCCCCCGTTGAAACAAATAATAATTGGAAATAAAAATTTTAATAATTAAATTTAAGTAGTTGATTATGTTATTAAATTTTAAATATAGTAGATTAACTAAACAATTTTTATAATAATGAAGAATCTTTTAATTATGAACCTAAATGAAAAGAAATTAAAAAAAAAATTAAAAAAACCAAAAATATATATTTGAATTTACCGCGCCGCGCATCGTTCAAGACCAATACGCGCAGTAAGAATCGATCATCACGCAAGTCAATCACTCGCCTTATCCAAACATTTGATCGATATACATTGATTTGAGGTTATGTCATAGGGGAGAGATACACATTATAATTGAGATTTTAATTTAATACTATTGATAATGTCACTGTAATGTTGGCTAAGATGTCTAGTATCGTCTTTGCAATTGATCGCATTATGTTGCAGATTTATGTGAATCATTTCTGATAATACTCGTTTTTTCCAATTCTTTTCAGTACCAAGTATTTTGACGTTGTCAAAAGCTAACGAATGATCATATGCGAGCATATGTTCATTGATTACATAGTGCGACGCAGTTTTGTTTATATTAGCTTTATGTTCTTTAATGCGACATTTTACTTGTCTCTTTGTTTCACCCACATAACTAGCATTACAATCTTTACACTCTATTTTATACACTACATTAGTTTTAGTTAATTTGTCTATTTGTAGTTAATTTAATTAGTTGTAGTTAATTTGTATACAACGTTACCAAGAATTTATGGGCTGCCAAAGATACACAAGAAGGATGTACCATTAAGACCTATTGTATCTTGTATTGGTAGCCCCACATATAAACTATCCAAAATTGTGGAAAAAATGATCACAAATAGTATTAAAAAACCTAAATCTTATGTAAAAAATAGTGTCGAATTAATTAAAAAACTTAGCTACTGTGACATTCCTGCAAATTATATAATAATTTCACTAGATGTAGTCTCCTTGTTCACTAATGTCCCAGAAGAATTAGTTCTTAAAGGTATTGAAAAAAGATACCATTTAATAAGAAAAATACATAATGTCTCTCTACATGAATTAATTGAAGCAGTTAAATTTTTGATGTGCAACACTTACTTTCAATGGGAGAATAAATATTATCAACAACTATATGGAAGTAATACTGTCTCAAAAAATTAGATTTTATTCCACCGTTCTATTACAGATATGTGGATGATACAATTATGTGTATTCCCGAAAATAAATTAACAAATGTAATTGAAGTTTTCAATAACTACCATAAGAAATTGCAGTTCACTCATGAAAAAGAGAATAATGGTTATATAAGTTTTTTAGAGGTATCACTAATAAGAAATGAAAATAGAAAAGTTATTACTAATTGGTATAGGAAAGATACCTTTTCAGGACGATTTTTACATTTTGAATCTAGTCATACAATACAGCAGATGCGGGCTATGGTATATACATTGGTGGACAAGGCAATTTTGTTAGCACATGAAAAATTTCATGGAACCAATATTAAACTAGTCAAAGAATTTTTAAAAAATAATTGTTACCCAAAAAAGTTTATAAATCATAATATAAGAAAAACATTAGAGAAAATAAAATATAGTTCTAGTCATAACAATGATCAAGTTAATAATAGAGTAGTAACTAATTATAAAGCAACTTTAAATATTCCTTTTATTCCTAAATTTTATGAAAAAATATCTGGTTCTATGAAAGACAAAGCTATCAAAGTTATACCTAAAATTTATAATAAAATTGATGGAGTTATTGTGAGGGGCAAAGATAAAATAGACAAATTAACTAAAACTAATGTAGTGTATAAAATAGATTGTAAAGATTGTAATGCTAGTTATGTGGGTGAAACAAAGAGACAAGTAAAATGTCGTATTAAAGAACATAAAGCTAATATAAACAAAACTGAGTCGCACAATGTAATCAATGAACATATGCTCGCATATGATCATTCGTTAAAAGAATTGGAAAAAACGAGTATTATCAGAAATGATTCACATAAATCTGCAACATAATGCGATCAATTGCAAAGACGATACTAGACATCTTAGCCAACATTACAGTGACATTATCAATAGTATTAAATTAAAATCTCAATTATAATGTGTATCTCTCCCCTATGACATAACCTCAAATCAATGTATATCGATCAAATGTTTGGATAAGGCGAGTGATTGACTTGCGTGATGATCGATTCTTACTGCGCGTATTGGTCTTGAACGATGCGCGGCGCGGTAAATTCAAATATATATTTTTGGTTTTTTTAATTTTTTTTTTAATTTCTTCTCATTTAGGTTCATAATTAAAAGATTCTTCATTATTATAAAAATTGTTTAGTTAATGTACTATATTTAAAATTTAATAACATAAGCAACTACTTAAATTTAATTATTAAAATTTTTATTTCCAATTATTATTTGTTTCAACGGGGGAAAAAAATTTTTTATTGAAATGGTAAATTTTAATTTAGTCTTATAAACATTTTTTTTTTTGAGTTCTCTTGTAAATAATCATAAATAATTTATTAATTTTTATTACTTATCAGTACACATAATGTACTTAATTTGAAGTTTCGCGCCTGTGGTGGGGATGACTGTGTTGTCGATCTGATTCAGATTGATCGCATAGGTGTCTCTGAAAACGGGGGACGTGAGATTTCAAATTTTTCAGTATTAACCGTCTGTGATATACATTGTTAGCTTTATTTTAATATTTGACTGCCTTTTGCTTAATATGTGTGATTATGTGTTAATTTATTTTGTAATGTTCTTCAAGTATTTATTTAATTTTCAATTTTTTGTGTTGATTATGGACACAACAATAGGGGAAAGGTATGTTATATATAACCTCAATCTCTGTGCAAAAATTGTTAAACGTTTGTTATTTTAATCATTGTTTTCAATTATAGAGCGACGCATCAGAGATGCTGTTAATAATACTGTATACCTATATATTGACGAAGTAGTAAGTAACTTAGATTTATATATGTAAAAATTGTGTTTAAAAAGATATTGTAAAATGAAATCATTTTTTAATAAAAGGTATAGCCTGATGAGGATGGAGGATATCCATCGAAACGTCGCCAAATAAATAAATTGGTTTGTTCATCAATATCGAGGAAAACCTAAACTACTCCTAAATATACTGCATGGACGACAAAATATCACTCAATAATTATATAAAGTCTTATTAACCTTCTTCGCAACACTATCCAAATGATTTTTCCAAGTAAGTTGAGAGTCTAGAATTACTCCAAGACTCAGAACATTATCCACAAAAGGGATGCGCACACCATCACCCAGCTCAAAGCATGGCTTGTCTTCCTTGTAAAATTTCGAACAATATTTGCGACATCCAAATAAAATTGCTTGAGTTTTAGAGCTATTGAGCTTAAGTGAGGCGCCCTCAGCCCATGCAGACAAGTCCTGATCGACCCTCTGAAGCCTCGCTATCCCCCATCAATGTCATGATAAGGAACCTGAATGTAAATCTGCAGATCATCTGCGTACAAAATATATTTGACCTCCGCAGAAACCAGCAACTCGCGTAAGTCACTAATGTATAAACAAAACAGAAACGGTCCCAGTACTGACCCCTGTGGTACTCCTGAATTGGTTGCAATCCAGGGAGAAATGTTATCAGATGAGATAACCGCCTGCTGACGGGTTGAGAAATAAGAGTTTATCCACAAAAGGGCAGACCCGGAAAAACCCATCTGTTTCAGTCGAAGAAGTGATCTAGTAGGAGAGATTGTGTCAAAGGCCTTGCTGAAGTCAAACAGTAGGAGTAGAGTCACCAATTTATTATTGATCCCGACCCTAATATCCTCAGTTAACCTCAACAAGGCTGTCTCCGTTGAGCTGTAAGGTCTGAAACCAGTCTGTAATGGGTCCAAAAGAGAGTTTCTCAGAGAGAGAGAGAGAGAATGAGAGATAGAGAAAGAGAGAGAAAGAGAATGAGAGAATGAAAAATAGAGAGAGAGAGAGAGAATGAGAGAAAGTAATAAAGTGCGAGAGTGTGAGCGAGGTCCCGGTTCAAATCCGGGCTGTAGCTGTATTTTTTCATTGAAATTTCGAAAATGTTTGAAAAGTTTAACTTTGTTTTTCAAAGTTTTAATGCTTTAAAAAAGTGATCAATCGACAGAAAAAGGTTTAAAACGTGTAATGAACGAAAAATTGCTGAAATGAGTTTTTGGTATAAGATCTTACCTGGGATTTGATTTGAGATCTCCAGTGAGATTTTTTAATGAGGATATATATATAAACAACATATCAAAAATTGTAAAAACAAATCGTTATATCTATTTGAACTTCTAATATTTGTCATCCTAGTACATGTGGTATTTAGAATGTTATAATTAATAATTTATTAATATGAATCAATCTATTTTGAATTATACACAGTTTATCAGGTATTAATGGAGCATTCCATGTGAAATCAGCAGATAAAAATTTTAAAATTATTGATATTCTGCTAAACAACTCCTCTTTGAACCTAGAATGTGTAAAAAAAATTTTAGATGCTTTACTTACAAGGAGAGGTCACACCCTCTGGAAAACGGATCCTTACCAAACTCTAGGATATAATTTCTACTATAAAATCATGCAGAAAGCCGGAGTTTTAGTGGCCAATGGCCATTTTTACGATAGATATAAACCAATAATGAAAAATCTCGCCGAAAAACCCGTTGAGTTTGAATGCTTATAACTCAGAAACAATTAAAGATGTACGTATAAACTAAATTTTGGAGGAAAGCTGAGATCGAGTAGATACGTTTTAAAAAAAAGGAAGCTCAAATATTTGAATATGGTCAAAAGGTATGGGAGAAATAATAATTAGACGAAATTTTGGACTAAAAAATCATTAAATTGTAACTTTAAATTTTCGATAAAATTTTGGCTAATTCTTATTTCTCCCATAACTTTTGACCATATAAAAATATTTGAGCTTCCTTTTTTTTCAAAATGTATCTACTCGACCTCAGCTTTCTTTTAAAATTTAGTTTATACGTACATCTTTAATTGTTTCTGAGTTATAAGCGTTCAAACTCAACGGTTTTTCGGCGAGATTTTTCATTATTTGCTTATATCTATCGTAAAAATAGGCATTGGACACTAAAACTCCGGCTTCCTGCATGATTTTATAGTAGAAATTATATCCTAGAGTTTGGTATGGATCCGTTTTTCAGAGGGTGTGACCTCTCCTTGTTAGATAGGAAAAAAGTTATTAATAACAAAAAAATACATATTTTGATGTTTTCCACTTATATGACCAATTTTCATGACTTTATAACTCAAAATATATGCATCCTACAAAAAAAATGATAGACACCTTTAAGACTGGAAATTACATCAAGATTTTAATAAAAATTTTAATTATAACCATTAATTGCATATTACTGCACTTTTACTAACCTTCAATAACTAAAAAATCATATAGTTTAATATTTGACATTGTTCGGCAGAATTGATATTATTGAAAAAAAATCACAGATACATCTAATTACATATACTTTGTGTGTACGAAACAAACAAACAAACCGCTTAGGGGTATAATTAATAGGATTAAAGATATACACTTTTTTCAGAAAAGCTAACAGCAAAAATAAAAAAGTTCAACGTGGGTGTCAGTTGCCGATGAACATGAACATTTTTAATTCAAGATAATTAATAATTTTACAAATACTGGTAGATTCTGCTTTCCATTTGCAACAACAAATTACTATATAGATTTTCTCCTGAGAGTAATAGTTTTAGAGAAAAAATTTCATAAAGCTATTAGTATAATAAAAAAATTCGTATAAAGATATTCACTCGAATATTCGTATCATACTTCTATATGAAATTTTATCTCTAAAACTATTAATCTCAGGAGAAAATTTATAGAGATATTTTTTGTTGCAAATGAAAAGAAGAAACTACCAATATTTTAAAAATTATTAATTATCTTGAATTTAAAAAGTTCATGTTCATCGGCAATTGACACTCATGTTGAACTTTTTTATTTTTGCAGTTAACTTTACAGAAAAAAGTGTACATCTTTTATCCTATTAATTATGCCACTAAGCGGTTTGGTACACACAAAGTACATGTAATTAGATGTATCTGTGATTTTTTTCAGTATTATCAATTGTGTCGAACAATGTCAAAAATCAATATATATGATTTTTTAGTGACTTTAGGTCAGTAAAAGTGCAGTAATATTCAATTAATGGTTATAATTGAAATTTTCCTATCCTTTTTTCCTATCTAAGTAAAGCATCTAAAATTTTTTTTACATATTCTAGGTTCAAAGAGGAGTTGTTTAGCAGAATATCAATAATTTTAAAATTTTCATCTGCTGATTTCACATGAAATGCCTCTAATGTAAATAATAAGATTAGAATTAATTATTGAGAATAACAAAAATTGTTATTGATATAAATGTAAAAATGATCATTCTTTTATTAATTATTACGGATTTATCCCAACAAATTATATAATTGTAATATTTATTTAATTACTAGTACTATAAATTATTTTACTAAATAGTTTTTAAAAAATAATTTTTTGAATATTACATTATATTGTAAATTGATGGTAAAGAAATATTATGTTAACAATAATATTTAATTGCGAGCGAAGCGAGCAATTTGGCTAGTCATTTATTAATCTCCATTGTGCAGGTCGGTAAATGTTGAGTAGCAGGTCGTCTTAACAGGACGTCGAAGCTAGCGATTTTATCGACATATAAGATTGGTCGTTTGTAATTTTTATCTATAACGAAAAATTTTTGTGAGGAATTCTGGCACTAGAGCGCCATTCTGTACAGTAATATACGTAATCTGTCAAATTATTGCCCTATCCTTTGTGTTATCAACAATTTTTTCAATCCACCATATTCATCTATCTGATAACCCGTAGCTATTATATTCCTAATTTTATTCTTATTTTAATTCATTTATCCTATTTTACCTAACAATCTTCGTCATCGATGGATAGGCTCTTACAAGACTTTAATCTTGGAAAAAGGCAACTCTCAAATAACAAGGTAGGCTATAAAATTTATTTCTTTATTTAACCCATAATAACTATTTTATTCTTAAATCTAATATATATTATTTTATTTAATGTTTCAATAATAAACAATGCATCACAGCAGTGTGCTATAAGTAATAGTGTTATAACAGAAAAAATGTACATACACATTAATGTATATATAAGGGCACGCGTGGAAAAAGGGCATAACTCGAGTTATGCCTTTTTTCAGATTATGAGTAAAAATGAATGTTGGAGTTATTCTTTATATGTACAGACAATATGTCACAGAAAAATTATCGGTATATATGTAATTGAAACAGTATTTTCAAAAAGAACATAACTCGAGTTATGCCCTTCTTAAAAATATTGTACATAAAATGCGTTAAATCTATCAAATCAAAAGAAAGCAAATATTATCAACGATCTAATAAATATAAAACTTACTCTAATGAGCAATATGAATTCATGAATGTAAATATTAGATACATTGTATTATCGGATACGTGTAGAATGTATACAAACAATTACAAATAAGTAAATAGTATACCAAAAAGTAAACACAAGAATTCTTAGATAATACGCATTTATCGAATATTAAATAAGTATAATATTTTGACTTTTACTTTCCATTACCAGTTTACGTTTGTCTTTTGAATAGTAAAAGTATTCGGTAAATTTATGTCGGTGTAATAAGTATACGATGGAAAATTCATCAAGTGATTATCAACAGTCACATAGAATCCGATGCTAGTAGTAGTACTATTGAGTTAAGATCAAAGAGACGGTTATATAGAGGTAAAAAAAGAAAAATATTTGATAATTTACACAAAAAGAATGTAGCTAAAAAACGTAAACAATCCGGAAAGTCTTTAGGAGTAGTTTAGGTTTTCCTCGATAATGAGGAAAACCTAAACTACTCCTAAATACACTGCATGGACGACAAAAAGTCACTCAATAATCCGGAAAGTCATATACAACTGTTAAAGGAAAAAAAGTAAGATTTAATATACTTTTATCGTATCTACTTTTAGTTTTCTTTTGCGACTTTTTAATTTTTTATTAAAATTTTTAGATTGATAGTAAAACATTTATCTCTCTCATGAAATGTTGTAATCGAAAAAATTGTACTCAAAATATTCCAGAAAATCAACAAGAGAATTTGTTTTTATCATTTTATGGACTAAAAGACAAAAACAAGCAAGATATATATTTACTAGACTGTATAGATAAACAAAAACTTCAAAGTAAATCCATGAACTTAGCATCCAATAAGTTACGACTTTTTTTAAAACTTTTTTTTAAATTTATTTCAAATTAGTTCAAAACGTTTACGCATTATTCAACAAAAAGTATTAAATAGTAACACTGCATTTATAGATATGAGAGGTAAGCATACTAATAGAGCTAATAAAATAAATGTCGAAATTTATGAATTGGCATTAAAACATTTATATGAAATTCCGCATAAGAAATCACATTATACTAATTCCTCGTACTATTATTTTGAAAGTACAGATTTAACAGTCAAAACAATTTACGATTTATTTAAAAAATATTACACTGATACAATAGGATTAGTATTAAAAATGAGCCTTAGTACTTATCATAAATGGTTTCAAATACACAGTCCTATTTTAATTAAGCAACCTCGTACTGATACATGCGATTTTTGTCAAGAATGCAAATCCAAATTACTTTTTGATAAAACAGATTCATGCGTTCAAAAATATAAGCAGCACTGTGAATCCGTAACTGAATATCAAAAATTAAAAAAAGGAATATTACGAGATTGTAAGAAAGAAGAATGTGAAATGTTAGTTTTAGAATTTGATTACGCTCAAAATTTAGCTTTGCCAAAACTTGCAGTTAATTCCCAGTATTATAAGCTTCAATTGTGGTTGTATCATTCTAATATTCATTGTCATAAAAATTCAAAAAGTGCATTTTATTGGATGTATGAGTTTAATTCAGGAAAATCGCCTGATTCAGTTATGTCATTTTGATTTCATTTTTTGCAAGTTTATTTAAAAGAAAATATGTTTAAAAAATTAGTTCTTTTTTCTGACTCATGTGGAGGTCAAAATAAAAATTTAGGTATGGTTAACCCTTTTACTGGTGTAGCCTTTTTTACTGTACGTGCCAAAAATGGTAGGACAATAAACTAAAGAAATCATACAATTAACTATGAATATAGGGCTTTTTGGGGACGCAAAATTGATTCTAATGATTATGTTTGCGCCATTTTGAATTATTAATTCTGACCTTAGATTCGTAATCAGTAACCCCCAAAACTCTTACACACCGAATTTCAAATGAATTGATTGAAAAATGCAGCAGTTATTCAATTTGATCATATATGATACATCGCCAGTTGTGGCACGACTTTTTTTGATCATGTATGATACATTGCCAGTGAAAGGGTTAAATTTTGTGGGTGGTTTGCAAAAACTTATAAAAATATATCAGTAGAGCATAATATATTTCCTGTAAGAGGTCACTCCTATAGTCAATGTGATCGTAATTTTGGCTGTTTCAGTAATCTAAAAATACGATTGGAAAGTCTCTATGCAGTTGATACTTGTATTGAAATATTTAAAAATTGTCTAAAAAATACCCTATTTGAAAGGGTCATTAAATTACTCTAATCAAGTGATCATTTGAACCCAATTGTAGTGATTCGGGTAATTCGGGTGGTACAAAAGTAAAGACATCATAACCCAAAATTTCGTGTATCAAATACTTTAATCCTCTATAATACTGATTGTTAAACATTAAAAATGATTAAAATGATTGTTTACATTAAAAAATATTAAATTTTAAAGCATTTTTAAGGAATACAAAAATAATGCAGAAAATTAAAAAGTATTTATATATACATAACTCAAAAAAAAATTGAAAAGAATTTCTCTTTCGAAACCTTATTATTATTTTTAATTAACTTATATTTATTTTTGTATTGTTTTAGTTTATATATTTACACTAATGAGATATATTTGACGCAGAAAAACGCTGAAAAATTTTTGCCCTAACCGGGAATCGAACCCCGCAACGCACGCACCAAACGCAAACGCTCTATCCACTAAGCTAACGCAACGCTTACATACACAAATGTTTGGAACTTGTATATTAGGCTCGTGCACTTCTGACGTCACGAGGTCACGTGACCGAACGTTGGAGGTACAACAAGCGGTGAGTTTAAATGCAATTAGCATTAAGCGTGTACATTCATAGTGAAAAATGAAGTGAAAATAAAAAAAAAAAATAAACAAAAAATTGTAAGCTTTAAATAATTGATAAGAAAACTTACCTTTCTTTGAGTGCAATAACCTATTATCTTAAAATATTGTGTCAACTGTCATATATTAATTTTTTATTTTAAGGTTATAAATTACAATACAAATAAATTCTATCATTTTAAGTTTTTAGTAAGGCTAATAATAAATTATCTATTAAATCTTTATGAGTTTTTATAAAGATTGATATTTTAAGTGTAGTTTAGTAATATTATTATTAATTATTAAGTACATAATAATTATCTTTTTATAAAATTAATTGGTAATACTTTATTGAATTATTGAAGGTTTGTATAAATTAAAAATATTAATTTTAGGTCATTATTTTAGCAAAGATTTGTGTGGTAGATAGTAAAATTATTTATTGCATATAGTGTTGCATCGTGTCCGTCACGGAATTTTATGTCGGACATATGTCGGTCACATGTCCGTCACGTGTCCGAACGAAATTTCGTGACCCTTCCACTTTTGTGACCGTTCCGGTTAATTCTTCGAATCTTCGAATCTTCGTGCAAGTCGCAAGCGCATAGTCGCATTACGCATAAGTCAGCATTACGTTTACGCAGTCGATATCGCCATTTTAAAAGCGTTTAAATAAAAAACGACGCAGAGTACACGAAATTTGTATTATAATATACTTAAGGTAAGTTAATTATGGAAAAAACTTTACTGTAAGATATTTCTAGAAATACAGATTTACATTTTGCGTACTAACAAAGAGGTTAGTGTAACTAAAAATCACTTGATTCTTGCAGTTGTTTCATTGGGTTCAATTTTCGTAAACAATGAAATTGAAGAAATTAGTTTTGCAACATTTTCTCATTCAACCACGGCCACCAAATGCGAAAATGGACAAATATAAATGTAAATACTGCACCCAGCAATACGTTAAACATTCTACTCGTATGATTCAACATCTGATTATTTGCAAAGGATCGCCAAGCTATTTGAAAGCACAATTGAAAAACATGCTAAAAGATGGGACTCATGGGACAAGTAAACAAGATCTAAAAAAGAGAAAGCTTGACCTTTCTGCAAGTGACTCAAGTTCTAACGAAGAGGATGTTGAACAAAATTCAATATGTAATGAAACATGCAAAGAATCTTCAGCAAAATCTATTAAAAATTTCTTCGACAAGATGTCAACGACTGATCAACAAAAAGCAAAACTTTTGTTAGCTAAAGCTTTCTATACGGGAGGTTAGTAGTTAGTACCGCTACTACTATTATAATTTTTAAAATATATTTTCAAATCCGACATTTAACCTACATTAAAATAAACATAAAAATTTAAATAACAATGAACAATACGCATACGTAACATAGCTAAAACTTCTATTTACAGATTTTTTTGAAACTTAAAAACTCGAATATTATCTAAAAATAATCATATCTATTAATTATTATATTTACAAGTTTTTCATATTTAAATATAATTTCAGGAATACCTCATCGCTTTATTGAAAATAAGTATTTTCTTGAATTTTTATCCAATTTGAGGCCTACATTCCAACCACCGAGTCGCAATGATCTGGCAAATGAAATGTTGGAAACTATATACGCAGAAATTGCAGAAAAAGTGAATGAAAAAGTTGAAAAAGCAACGTCTGTCGCTGTGCAGTGTGATTCGTACTCCAATATCAAAGGTGAAGGCTTGATGAATGTAGTTGTTACAACTCCAGAACCGGTGTTTTATTCACATATAGCAACAAATTCAGACTCTCAAACCGGAGAGTATTTGGCTGAAAAAATTATTAATATTGTAGAAAAGATAGGCAAAGGCAAAGTTTTAGCTATATTAACAGACAATGCATCTTATTGCAAGAAAGCATGGAAAATTGTTGAAGAAAACTATAAAAATGATCAAATTTTTGCTTATGGTTGCATTGCACATATAATTAATTTAATATGCCAAGATATTTGCAAACAGTACTCAACAAATATAGTAATGCAAAATGCAATTATAGTTGTAAAAGAAATAAAACGATCTAACATTTTATTAGCAGCACTGAAAAAAATCCAAAAAGAAAATTCTGAATGTAGAACAATATCTCTTAAATTACCGGCTAAAACCCGATGGGGCTCCTCACTCGATTGCCTTGATAGCCTGGACATCAACTCTCAAAATCTGAAGCTCTTAGCTATTTCTCAGCATGCACAACGGTTAAATGCATTAACTAAGAATCTTATTCTAGATGACGAGTTTTGGATAAAAATAAAAAAGCTGATCAATCTCCTCAGGCCTGTAGTAGTATTTTTAAAAGAAATGGAGGGAGACCGATCTCGAATCAGTGAAGTCGTTAATTTATTTATAGATATTAAAAAACATTTTGAGAGTGAATTAATTGATAATTCACTCGCAATTTTATCATTAAATGAGAGTCAAAATATTTTAAATTTATTAACAAAAAGGAGTAAGATGTCTTTAACTGCAGTACACTTTGCCGCTAATATTTTAGACCCGAAATTTCGGGGGAAAAAACTGAACTCTGATGACTTTTCTACTGGTACAGAATTAATAATTAGTTTATCTGCAAAATATAATATTTTCCGCGGTAAAGTAATGACGGAGTTAGTTGAATATTGCGCTGAATCAGGTTTTTGGGAAAAAACTTTCGTAAAGCAAACAGTTACAATTGTACCTTCGATCGATTGGTGGAAAGGGGTTTGCAGTTCCACTTCAATTAGTCCAATTGCCATTGCACTTTTAACTTTACCACCTACAACTGCTGCTACTGAACGGTCGTTTAGCACGTATGGATGGATTCATGCATCGAAAAGGAATCGTTTGCATATTGAAAGAGCTAGCAAAATTACAAGTATCTGTCAAAATTTAAGATTGTTTGATCCAAATTGCAAACTTTCGAAAACAACGTGTGATTCGAATGACGACGACGACGATAATGATGATGATGAAGAAGAACAGGAGGATGAAGACGAAGCTGTTTTAGAAATGAACAAAAATAAAAGTATAGTGGAGAGTAGTGAAATAAACAATATCGAAAATGTTGCACCCAATGATCTACAAGTACTTAATTCTACTAACGATGTTTCATATGATACAGTAGCTCTAGATGCAGTTGGTATAATATCGGGTTTTTACCAAATTAGAAACGGTACATTAGTACTTGAACAAAATAATTAATGTTTATTTTATTATTAATTATTAATATTTTATTTGCAGAGTCATTTTACTTATGTTATAAAACATTTAATTGTCTAATTTAATTTGATCTCATTGATAGCTTTAGTTTAAGTAACTTATGATTGTAAAAAATTGTTACTCGATGACTATTTATAACGTAGATATATATGTATTATGTGGAAATATAATATAAAACATTCTGGTAATAAATATTATGTCTACTTTCTTTACAATTCTCAAAAAAATAAAATAATTTCTAAAATAAAATAATTTGTAACCGCCATTTTTCCATTATATATTGGTCGGTAATTCATGTTTTTAAGTAAAAAATTGTTTTTAGATTTGAAACTTTAATTTTAATTGCAGTACTATTATTTTAAAAGTTAAATGTTATTTTTTTAAATAAAAGTTTGTTTCATGTCGTGTCCAAATCATTTGTGACCGACATTTTACCACTATATAGTGGATGCGGTATGTCATATGTCTGAAATTTTTATGTCAGTCATAAATGCAATGAGAATTTAAATTTTGATGTTGTGTCGACACATGTCGGACATATGTCGGTCACATTCTGCATGTCGTGACAAATCTAAAAATGACGGACATTTTGCAACACTAATTGCATACAATGGTTAATTATTGCATGGTAGTTAAGTGTAATTCCTACTCTAAAAGGCATGAAAATGTATCTTTTTATCGCATCCCTGCAATCATAGGAGATAATAATGCATTTTTTAGTAAGCATAAAAATGTAGATTTAATAAAATTAAAAGCTTTCAAAAGGCGTGATGCATGGATAAGAGCTTTAAAAAAATACTCGCTCATCTTAACCTCTTACTTATTTATATTTCACTACAACACTTCAAATTTTAAAGTCAATCTCTATTTTTTTTCTTACAAATAAAGTCTGTGTACCCTCTTCTTCAATCATACAGTTATGTACTGTTCAATATTTAAATCATTTTATAATTTAAAACTAATATTTTGTACAACATGCATGTAAAGCCTAAGTAAATTCACTTTTGTTGTACCTCCAACGTTCGGTCACGTGACCTCGTGACGTCAGAAATGCACGAGCCTAATACAGATCATCCATGTATTAATATCTTAATAATTGTTATTTATTCCCAATATATGTTACAATAGCTTCTAAACATTTTTCAATTCAAATAATAAAAAAAATTTACCTTTAATTATTTTCCTCCATATTAAAAAATGTCGAATGTAAATAATGTTTAAAAAATACTGTCTAAACACGTGTCATATCTAACCTTGAAAATATGCTTAGCTTACAATTTCTATGTTTTTTACTTACCTCAGGTAATTTTTTCATTGCGTATAAACTTATGATAATCCTATGTGTTTTACAATCCTATGTCTTTTACAATTACATACCACTAAATAATTTCTTAACTTAAAATATACTTAATTTCCGATCCGATAACCGATTATCGCGAGAATTTTTTTGGCGCGAATTGTGCAGTTTGTTTCACTCGTAAAAGGGTGATTCGGCCAAGGACATTTTATTCACCCCAACCTTTCGAGTCATTTTATTACTCGTTTAGTAAGAGTAAGAAATTTCACTCTAATAAGAGTAAAAATTTATCATTTTAACTCGAATACGGTTTATCTGTTAAATTACTCGAGTTAAGAGTTAAAAAAATCACTCGAATATATTTAGAGAGTTATCCACGCTTTAATTTTTCTTTTTAAAGTCATTTTATTAATTGACAAAGTTTTGAGATCATGAGTTAAATTATTAAATAATCTAATTGCTACTATGTAACTGTTTTTATTACTTATTGTTTTGTTAAGTTTTGGTATTATTATACTTTTGTTCCTAATTTTACTATTTGATTTTGTGTACATATCATTATGATTTTTATACTAATAACATATTGATTGTAATGAGAAAATTTGTTTCAAATTCAGAGGATAGTTATACGTTATATATCTGTTTTTACTGATTATTTTTAATAATTTATTCTGTACATTTTGTTGTAATATTAAACTGTTTTTATACACTCCTCTCCATTATTCCATAATTAATTATGCTGTGAAAAATTCATTATATATTAGCATTAATGTTTTTGTTTGCATAATTTTTGATAATTTATAAAAAATAAAAATTAAGTATTTGGTTTTACTTATATAATTTATATGTTGGTCCCATTTAATATTATAATCAAAAAGTATTCCTAGATATCTACAACTTTCGACTCTTTTAATATTTTTTTCTTTAATTTTTATGTCTAATTTAGTTGAAACTAGAGCTTGCGATTTTATACGTGTATTTGGATACACGTGTACCCGAGTCACGGATATTCGTACTACACGTCATTTAAGACACGGGTATGCAGATACGTGAATATCAAAAATACGTGTACACGGGTATTTAAAAACCGTTGTATTTATTTATTTCTTATATCACTAAATTAATAAAAAATTATTACAATGTTTTTTGTGACCTTAGCCTGCGAAATACTAGATTGAGAGTGAGAATGAAAAAGAGAGTAACAGACAGCCAGAGAGAAAGACAATGTGAGAGAGAGAAAGACGAGAAAGAGACAGATAGTGAGACGAAAGAGAGATAGAGGGAGTGAGAGAGAGAGAGAGAAATAGGGAGAAAGGGAGAGTTATTGATACAGTCAATATGTTGGTATTTTTGTACCAAAATAGAAATGTATTAAAATCATTATGTTAGAAACTATAGAATTGCTTACTTTTTATATTTGATTTATATGTAATAGAAACTCATTAAATTTTTGTTATACTTTTTTTGTAATAAACCTCGACCCTCTCCTCCTTTCTCCGTCTCTCCCTCCCCTCTCCCCTCACTCCACCTCTCTCTCTCTCTCTCTCTCTCATCCTCATTTTCATTCTTATTTTATAGTAAATTCATTTCATGACCTAGGTGGAGAAGGTAGCATTTCACGGCCTGATGACAAAAATATTATATTTTCTTGAAGTATGTAAAAAAATGCGAATTAATTCACGTGTAGTCCGTGTACCCGTGTAATTCACGCAAATACACCGTACACGGGTTTGTGCACGTCATTGTGTAATACACGCGTGGTACGTGTACTCGTGTTCACGTGAAATCGAGAGCTCTAGTTGAAACATTATCACAGTAATTTCCGAAAGTTATATATACCGCCTTAACCACATTCAATGATAGTTTATTTAATTCAAGCCAAATGGCGACTCTTTTCTTGTGCTTCAATCCACGAAGTTCCTTTTGCTATTATAGCCATATCATCAGCAAATGATAACATATTATCATTCGATCCATTAGTCTTAATGTCATTTATATATAGTAAAAATAAAAGTGGACGTAATATGTTTCCTTGCGGGACTCCTGTTTTTATTTCTATGTAATCACTGTATATATTATTTATTCTAACTCTTTGTTTTCTCATAAAATAGTAGTTTTTAATTAACTCATATGCATTACCTCTAATTCCATAACAGTATCATTTTTCTAGTAAAATTTTATGATTAACAGTATCAAAGGCATTCGCCAAGTCTAAATATGATATAATAATTGACTTACTTTTGCCTAGACTGTCACATATAGAACTGTTAATAAAATTTAATGCATCTGTAGTTCCTTTATTTTTCATAAAGCCGTATTGTTGTTCAGCAATTATTTTATTTTTATTTATGAAATTATTTAATCTACTGTAAATTATTTTTTCAAAGATTTTTGCTATATTAGATATTAGTGAGATTGGCCTATAGTTAATAGCCCTTTGTCTATCAATTGCTTTAAAAATAGGAACCACTTCTGCTTTTTTAAGTGCCTCGGGCCACACTGAGTGTTTAATGCATAAATTAAAAGTATGAGCTAAAGATTCTTTAATAAAATTTATAATTGTTTTTAATACTTTAGTATTGATTTTGTCTACATCACCCATTTTTTCTTTCATATACAATACTATATTTTTAATTCCTTTACTCGATGTTGGGTTAATAAAGATTGTTCTCATATTGTATTTAACTAGTTTAGTTTTTCTATTATTTGGCTCGATAATTTTTTCACTTGGTTTTTCTCTTATCTCACAAAAGTATGTGTTCATATTATGTGCTATTTTTTCAGGATCAGAGATCCTATTATTGAATTCATCATAAATATAATTTATTTTATAGTATTTTCTTTTGTATGTGTTTTACCTAATTTGGTATTTATAATTTTCCATAAATTTCTTGGGTTATTACAATTTTTTTCAATTAAGTTCTTTTCAAATTTAATTTTAGCATCTATAATTACTTTATTTAATATTTTTCATATGACTTATATTTAGTTTTTAATACTGTATTATTTTTATCTAACTTTCATGTGTTATATACATGTTCTTTTCTTTTGCATGATATCATGATTCTTTTAGTTATCCAAGATTTCCTTGGTTTTGTTTTTGAATGATTTGTGTTATAACAATTGTTTATATTTAATCTTACAATGCATGTTTTTATATTATTTATTATTAAGTCTATATTCATATTAGGATCTTGCATAACCAATGCTCTCCAATTTCTCTTACTTACCTCTTTTTGTAATTTCTTATAACTGATATAGTTAATTTTGGTATTTTCACTTTCTTGTAATTTACTTTTTTCTATGCTTACAAATAGAGGATAGTGATCAGTAAACGGATTAGTTATTTTAAATGATCTATAGTGTATATAACCTGTTTTAATAAAAATATTGTCGATGCAAGTTCCTTTACAATTATCTATATAGCTGGTCTTGTAACATCCTGAAAACAGGGTATGTATACCTTTAAAGAAAGTTATTTAAAAATTTAATAATATTTAATTCTAATAGATCAATATTAAAATCTTCTATTACTAAATGATTTTTCAAATTTTATTATTTTTTAAAAACATATTCAAGTTCATTTCAAATTCAGTTTTTGATAGATCATGTTACCTATATAAAGCTGATATTTCAATCTTACAATCTTTATCTATCATTATACTGGAGTGTAATATGTTTAATCTACCAATTTCGATGACATTAAGATTTTCACTTAAATTTTGATTTATAAATATAACAACACCATCTGATCTATTTATCTTACTATTATTATAATAACTCTTATAACCTGACAATTGATAGTATTTAAAGCATTCTAGATTCCAAGTTTCTGTACAAATTATAATAAACGGTTTGTTTTTTAAATTTTCGACAAATATTTCTAGTTTAGAAAAATTTGCATTTAGACTTCTTATATTATCATATAAAATAAGTTTATCCATAACATTTATATTTGTATTAAAATGTATTATATCTTGATAATTAATATCATTCGCCATATCTATTTTTGTTCTTCATTGGTGAATTATATGGATAGTTCGTCTTCTTTATCTTCTGTTGTAGTAAATACTTGTATGTTTGACATTCTTTTTTGTTATTTGCATGGTGATTAGTTGTGTTGTTTCCATTTCTGTTGTTATTATGATCACTGCAATTTTTACATTTAGTTTCTTCTTTCTTTTATAATTTTTATAGCTGTGATTTCCTGCACAATATATACATTTCGTTTCATTATTACATTTTTTCTCACTATGGCGATATTTACAATAATTCATACTAATATTTAAATTAAAATCGGCATGTATTTATTTTTTGTTTTATTTTTGTTAGTTTAGTTTATTCCATGTATATATAACATACAGTTCTTTTTACATTTTAATCCCGACATTTATCGCATTCTTACATCTAAGTTATTACAAACATTAATAAATATATTTTACATTCTAGTCTTCTTTTCCTTTGGTATTTAACATTATGTCTTTATATATCTATATCCACTATAATTTATGCCAGTTTTTTTCAAATTTTTCAAATTATCTGCTATAATTACAGATTCCTTCTATCAGATTAGTCGTAAATATTTCTTTTACCTTTTTTTTGTACCTTCCTACCTGATTCATTAGCCCTCTACTCTCTACCTCCTCCAGCCATTCATTTTTAATATTTCTTTTGGCTTCTCTGCACTTCCTTATATGCTCTAGTGTTTCCGCCTCCCTTTTGCATAACCTGCATCTGCTGTCTTTATATCCCTTATTTCCTGCTTTTCCTATATTTCCACAGCGTAGTCTCGCCTATTATTCTTTATTCCTACCCTCCAAATTTTCATCATCCCAATATTTTTCCCTGCCTATTTCAGTTTTCCAATTTTTATATTCTTCCCAATATTTAGAATTGTCTATCCTATTCCAATTAGCTTGCAGCTTTTGTTCTACCTTAGTTTCTATTGCTTTTTCTCCTTTTTTCCTTATTTCTACTCTATCCTTCTCTTCTACTTTTTTCTACTTTCCTTCCCCATTCTGTTGGATAACTATTTAGGACCCCTCTTATTTCCTTTTTAAGGCATATTTTTGGCAGCCTTTCATCCCCCATTCCATTTATTGTTGTTAAGTATTTAAAGGCCCTTTTCCAATTACCTATTTCTAAGCTGTGTCTCCCCGCTTCCATTTTCGAAAAATAAACCGGCGTATTCAAGTTTAAACCCATTGCCATTTTTACGTATCTATTATGAATTGATTCTATTTCCTCCCATCTCTCCCACCCCCAGATTTCTACCCCATAGCTACATCCCGCCTTTATTATTGTATCTAGTAGGTACAACCTATCCTTCAATTTATGTATCCTCCCTCTTTTCCATATTCCCCATATCGTATTGATTGCCCTTTTTACTTTAATTGCCATTCTTTTCACATGTGTCGCGTCCTTATTCTTTGTCGTGAACCAATAGTCTAAGTATTTGTATTCTTTGACTACCTCAATTTTCTCTCCTAGGAATTTCCAGATCTCATTTTTGTTCCTTCTGCCTCCTTTATTGAAAATCACTATTTTCGGTTTTTTTAGTGTTTAATTCTTGTTTATTCTTTTTATTAAATTTTTCCAAGCTTCTAATCATGCTACTTAATCCCTCCTTATTATCAGCTAGAGCCACCACATCGTCCGCGAATTTAAGACAATAAAATTTCTCTTTTCCTATTACTGTTCCTCCTTCATTTTTCCTTACCCATTCCTCCTCTAGGTCTTCTATATAAATATTAAATATTAATGGAATAAGTGGGCAACCTTGCTTCATCCCTCTTATTTTTTTTTTTTTTTTTTTTTTTTGTTATTTAACGTCGCTCTATTTATGCTGCCAGTGCTAATCAGCGACGGAGGTGAACGGTGTGTCTGTAAACAAAGCACATGTAGTTGAAACAGTGGTGCTTGTGTCCATCGGAAGATATCATCGGTCACTGTAATTAGTCTAATAATTACAGTTTCCTGTCCTCCCGATGGAACCACCGCGATCCTCTTTACATCTTCGCGTCCCTAACGTTCCCTATAGTTCAGATGCCCGTGCCTCTCATGCACTGACAAGTGCACAAAACGCACGCGCACCTGAACTGGCGTCACATTATAGTGACACGCCGAGCCACTGAGTCGCGGTGTTCGAAAAATGCACATGAAAAAATTTTCAGAGGTACACGTCTGGGATCGAACCCACGACCCTCGGTGTGAGAGTCGGGAGCTCTACCCATGAGCCACCGCGGCTCTTCATCCCTCTTATAGTTTTAAACCATTCCGATATCCCTTCCCCTGTTATTATCTCGTTTTCTGTTTTAGAATATATATTTTCTATCACCTTTAAATATCTTCCTTTTATCCCTATTTTTACCAACTTTTCTATCATAATTTTTTGTCAATAGAGACGAAGGCCATTTTAAAATCCACAAAACACGCATATACCTTCCCTCCTTTATCTTTCAATTTATTATTTATAATGCTTTTCAGTGTGAAAATGTGGTCCCTAGTACTCCTGCCCTTTCTAAATCCCGCCTGACTTTCTTTTAACTTTTTCCTTCCTTCCAGCCAATTCCTCAATCTGTTTGTTAGTGTATTCGTTAGTAACTTGTACCCTACGTTTAATAATGAAACCCCCTTGTAGTTTGTTACTAAATTTTCATCCTGCGCTTTGTGAATTGGGAATATTCTGGCCACTTCCTACTCCTTAATTAGTTGGCCCATCTCTAGAATTTCGTTTAAAATTGTAACTAGGTCTCCCATCCATTTGCTGGGAAGCCATTTGATAAATTCAATTACTATTCCATCCTCCCCTGCTGCTTTATTATTTTTCATCATCCTTAGTGCACTTTTAGCTTCTAGGAAGGTTATTTCCTGGTCTAGATCCTTCTCTGTCTCCTTAACCTCTTTCCTTTCTATTCCTCTAGTTTCCTCATTCTCCTTATCCCCCCCCCCCGTTTTCCATTATTTCCTCTCCTCCTAGTAGTTTTTTAAATGTTTTACCCATTCCTCTTTTTCTATATTTTCCCCTTTTCTATTTTTTTAGGTCTAAATTGATTCACTGCTTCCCAGAACTCTGCCATGTTCTTGCTATTTTTTATCTTTTCGCATTTTATTTCTCTTCTTTCCCTAATTTCCTTTAGTTTTTTCTTTTCCTCTTTAAGGCCCTGTTTATCTTTTTCCCCCCTTGTTTTCACCCTTTTTTTAAGGGCTGAGAATGTTAACTTTTTCTGTTCCTTTATCCGTTTATCTTATATTAGTCCCCCTTTACCTATTTTTCTAGTAAGTCATAATTCCCTGCTAACCTCCCATATTGTTTTCTTTAGAAGGTCCCATTTTTCCTGGCTACTTAGTCTCTCAGTTTCAATAGTTTTTCCCCGCTGTACCATCTTATCCATATAATCTTGTGCTTTATTTTTGTTCCATGTCAGTTTTATTTCTCCCTCTTTTCCCATTATTGTACCTCGATTGTTTCCTTTGGTTTTATGTACATGATTTCCATACTTTTTATCTCCTTTTAGACTTATTGCAATAGGTAGGTGATCTGATTCTATCCTAGGTATTATTTCCCCTGTCTCTACTAAGCTACCCTGTTCGTTTAAGTTCTAACACTAAATCAATTACTGATTCCCCATTATCACCTACAAATGTCTGTCCCCCTTCCCAAGCTCTATTTTTTATTTTACAGCCCCATTCTTCGCAGAAATCTAATAGTTTTTTCCCTTCAGTGTTTGTTACTTTATCTCGTGAGTTTCTGGTCTCCTCACTCTCCACCTCTTTATTTATTTGCCATCTACCTATTCTGGCATTGAAATCTCCAACTATAAGGGTTTGCTTTCCCCTCTCCGAGTATTTTGTTACCTTGTTTTTAATTGCTTTAACTACTTTTTCAATTTTCTCATTATTATATACTACTATTAAATTTAAGAATCTATTTTCTCTCGCTTTTCTTTCTGTTCCTTCAATTATTTCTCCAAATTCCCATTCCTTGCATTTTTTTGATTTTATGTTCTTTTTAATTCCTACTAGCACCCCCCCCCCTTCGCCCTCCCCTTTTTATTATTCTTCTCCGCTGCTTTCGAGACCCATTTGAAGTTTTTATTTAATTTCCCTATCCAGTTTGATTCCTTACTTTTTTTCTACTTATGTCTCTTGTACTGCTACAATTCTCTATAAACTCTTCCACTCCTAATATATTTTTTATTCCTGGTATGTTCCAAGAAACTATTCTTAACTTTTCGCTATTCTGCACTTCTTTATTGTTTACGAAAATTCCCTACTCTTTGATTATAATATTTCGCTCTTTCTTTTTCTTTTACTAATCTGCCCTCTTTTTCACTCCAGCTGTACCAAGTGCCCGAGATTCTAATTTTATTATAACCTAATCTAATTTCCAATCCCCTTTTCATCTCTTCCTTTTCTATTTCCCTTAGCCATTCCCTAATTTCTTTTTCTCTTTCCGTCAGGTCATCATTCAACCAAATTTCCACTCCATCCAATCGCTTTTTATTTTTCATTATTTCCATTTTATTTTCAAACGAATCTAGTTCGAATAGTAATCCGCCTCCTATCGCTCTCATTTTTCTTATGTAAATATTGAGTCCTAGTTTACTTTTTATTATATCTTTTATTTCCTCTTTTAATCAACTCCCTGATGTCCTAATTCCTCTTATGAAAATATTTTTTTTCCTTTTCTTCCTTTCGAAAGCCTCAAATTGTTGTTCCTGTTCGGTTAATTTTTTCTAGTATGTGCTTGAAATATTCCCTATTTGTACTGAATTCATTTCCCTCCCCTTCATTTTCTGTATCTGCCCTTATTCTTTCTATATTTTTCCTTTTTGCTCACAGCGCCTTTACTCGCGCCGTCTTCTTCTTTCTTGTCTTCTACCTCATTCGCGGTTTCTTTATTGTTTTGTCCTTCTCTTTCCTGGTGTGTTGTACTCTCTACCATTTTAGTCTCTTTCTCGTCGGTATTGTCTTTCTCTTCCTTATCCTTCTGCTCTTTTTCTATGTCGGTAAAGTCGGTCTGTTTCCTTGCCGACCGATCTCCGTCTTTTTTCGTCGGTAAGTGTTTAATTAATGCACTTTTTTTTTAATATTCTCTCCTCTCCTACCTTCTGTTTCTCAAGAAACAATTTCATCCTTTTTGCCTCCGCCGATTCTTCTGTTGTCTTTTTCGGCCTCCCTTTGCCTTTTTTATTTCTTCCGATTTAGCCTTTGTCACATGTTCTTCCTCGTCGTTGCCGTTGTCCGCCATTTTTTGCAACCTCTTCCTTACTACCTTTGCCTTCACTCTCTATTTCTCTTTATTCCTCCTATTATTTCTTTAGATAACGTATATGACACGGTACTCTTAAAAGACCTAATCCCGATTCCGCGCATAAAAATTCTCTAATCAAATTATTAAGTCGTAATACAATCTCCGAGGGAGTTCCGCGAACTAACCCTAGTATCTGGGATCGATGAAGGGTGGGACGGAAATAATTGATTAAACACAAACACAATTTTTAATGAAAAACCACAAATAATTGCTTTATTCACTACACGTATATATATTACAGGAATATAATGTTGAACATACGATTCGGTCGAATTCATTCACTCTCTGCGCTTCTCTCTCTCACTCGCGGTCGGCACTCTGTCACAAATTATTTTCACTCGTGGCGCGCTCAATATCTCTCTCTCTCTCTCTCTCTCTCTCTCTCTCTCTCTCTCTCTCTCTCTCTCTCTCTCTCTCACGCATACATTCTCCCGACACAATACAGGTGGGTCCAAAATTCCCGACGCGACCGAGCACACTAATGTTATTATAGATAGGTTATACCTCTCCAGGAGTCGAAGGGGTATTCGACCTTCCGTCGCTACCCTCTTGTCCGCCTTGGCTGGTTAAAGCGAGTCCAATCTTCCCCTGTCCTCTCGGCTCGTTCAGATTGAATTCAGTCCTCAGTAGCTCGTCTCTCTTGTCCTCCTCCATTACGTCGACGACAATTTATAAAGCTGCAACAAAAGAATTTCACGGACGATCGCGTTCGCAGCTCGGGAAGCACTACTCGTCATTTTGCGGCGATCACCACTACTCCTCCCGGCGATCAGTCAGCGCTACCGCTGATTGGCTCTCGCGAGACCTCGTGATCCGGAGAGGAGGAATAAGTACACGAATTTCCCCGCTCTCCTGTCTCTACAGCGGTTTCAACCGACAATTTTTCCCGGAATGGTGTGCCAAAAAACAAGTCCAAGAAAACCTTTGGTTTATTATTTGTTTTCTCGACACACATTCCTCACACTCACCAACTCTTATACGACATTGATTTATCACGTATTAATTGCGCTAATACTATAAAATACACTGTATTAATTGCAGCTCTTTTTCTGCGCACTACAACACTCACCGTGCTCCCTCGTTCCGATCGCAACCAGAAGTTCTAAAATCGTCATGTATTTGACATCTATTGCATCCGAAATATATTTATTTGTCTTTCATTGAGAAATCATATGCTTTAGAATTAACTTCAGTTATAACAGACCATGTATTGTTTTTCTAATTAGAGTATCTGTGCACTACTTCTACTTCTTCTTCTTGTGTCGGCATATTTCTTTCTTTTATTTCATTTTGTATTTCTTTAATATCTGAATTTTCCAAATTACTTTCAATTCTAGAAATTTTCAATCCAGGATTCCTTTTTTGTTCAATTTCTATTTTTACATCTAATCTTCTTTCTTTTTTAAAAATGTCTTCAATTTTTTCTATATCATTAATATTTTTACATTTTACAATAATTTTATCTTTTGTTTTATATATTGAATTTATAGGTAATTTTGTTTTTTTTGTTATTATTTGTTTAGTTTTTTTGAAAATGTTTTCGGTTGATTCGTTATTGTTTGCTTTAATTAGTATATTTGGAACGTTAATTTTTTCGTATGTATTATTTGCTACCTGTGCATATGTGAGAGCCGCTGCTTGCGTATACGTTTGCGTGTGGATTTTTTCTTTTAACAATATGTTATTTTCTTTTAATTCACTATTCAGTTCTTTTAATATATTATTTTTATCTATTAACTCATCATTTAAAATTTTTTAATTTTCATTTTCTTTTATGATATTTTCTATATTGTTTTTTTCTCTGTATTAGCTTTATCATAGTTTTCTTTTAGTTCAATGTATTTTGTTTTAAAATTTGCGTATTTAGATTTTTCGCATTTTTTAAGGTTACGTATTTGCTTTCGTGTTCTTCGCATATAACTAGCGATTGAGTTATGTAGATTCGACCCTTTTTCTATTAAAATCACTGCGATGGTATACACCATCACATAATAAACACACCATTGTTGTACTTTGCGTTTTTGGATGACATTTGCAATTTATTTCAGGAGGGATCGCCTCAGGTGGCAATCCCTCTTCCGCCATATTGGAACTCCGTCCGCCATATGGGAACTCCTGGAAAAATTAATGTATTTATTAAAAAAATTGTTCCTATTTATACAAAACAAAAACTGAGAATTTTATCAATTCAAATACATTTTAATTGTTGTAGTGAAATACCAAGTTTTTGAAATTTAAAGAATTCAATTTACATGAGAATATTATGGAAAAGTCCTTGAAAGTAAACTTTAGTCATTTCATATATATAATTATCGGTCTTTCCGAACTAAATGCTTTATTTTTGGAATAAAGCAGGCCCATTATACCCTTTGTCCACTATGGTTGGTGGAATTTCCCAGAGTAACGGCCTTTTTGAAAAATTAAAACAAAAATTAAAGGCGTTTCGTCCTCGATCCCCATTTTGCATTTAGTTCGGAAAGACCGATAAATATATATATATTATCACCGAACGTTTAAATTCACTTTGTTTTAGTCATTTCATTTATAAATATGATTACTTGTATTTTATGTATTTCTGCCAATAGCTTATTATTGATTTGTTCCATAACTTGAATTATAATTGTTACAATAAAATATCTTTTCATAAATGGTGGGAGAAATTATCGTTTGTCCACAATTTGATAATAAATGAAGACTTTATTGATTTCTACGAACAAACATTTTGTTGTAACCGACGTTTCGGACGTTTTTAACCGTCCCTTTTCAGGGCTATAAAAAACAGATCATCGAAAAAACACTATTAAAGTTAATAATATTAATCATCGAAAAAACACTATTAAAGTTAATAATATTAATTAATAAGTATTAATAATAATAAATTAATACTATTATATAAATATTTATAAAATATTTATGTTTATACAGTATCTTTTTCGTTATATATCACCCAAAAAATAACAGTTTTGTGTAGCCAATAGATACAAAACTATATAACCATTGATTAATTTTTATATCGCAATCACCAATAAACCTAAAAATTCTTATTTTTTTATTCGGTATATTTTTTGTCCTAAAGAATTAACGTATATTAATAAAAACAGCGGTGTTAAAAAACAACATAAATTTATACAAAAAAATTATTATTATTGAAACACTTTAAAATTATTATTATTAGGTTAGTTTCAAATTATTATTATTAAAAATTTTCATCATCACCACTAAAAATCATTTTTGTAATAATAAAAATAAAATTACAAAGTAAAATATTATGCAAAAATACGAAACATTTGAATAAAAAAATCTTGAATGGAAATACAAGTGAGAACCACTGATGTTAATTAAATTAATAATTTACCCAAAATTCGAAGATTAACATGTATCTTTGCTGACGTAGGATTTGCAATTATTATGTTACTTTGTTTAAATGTTTTCTTTTGAAATGTTAATTTTTAGTGAAACTGGTAGACTTTTCAGCCGGCAATATTACCACAAGAAATTTGAATTATTTGAAATATGTTTTAACACTTTTTATTATTTTCAAGCAATTATGTTTTTTACTGAGAATTACTAAAAAGTGGCTTTATCTTATAAACCCGAAATACTCAATTTCTAATGGGGTTCATCGATAAAGAAAAGAAAAATATGATAATCTTTTTTATGTTAGGATATTTTAATTTGATGCGCATTTGATGATAATGTCCATTAAATATTCATTAAATAGTTCAGCAATTTTATTAATTTGTGCACCTCTCTCAATTCTGTCCAATTATACAGAATTTTTTTTCTGGCGGTAATGTAAAAAACAGTAACAAATTGGTTTTGTAACCTCTATATATTTAATTTAGTTAAATGACACTCCAATAAGTACTACTTTACATAGTAATTAATCAAATTTTGTAGTTGGATCCGAGAGTTTTAAAAGTAACCTTTTTTTATAGCTTTTGTAGGAGTAACATCAGTTGGTGTACAGTCCAAAACAAAATAACCCAATATGAAGTTTAGTTGAGATAATTTTGATTTTGTCCCTACGTAATTCTATCCCTTCTTTTTCTATTGAGGATGATTTTTCTATGAGGTAGCTCAATGACCTTTACTCTTAATCTACCTAAATATCATCCCTGGATTTTACAAGATCTTTCAAATTTATCTTACAATTTGCATAATTTTTCGAATGTATGAGTTAAGGCACATTCTATGATGTGTAACAATTGTGCATGTGCTACAAATTATACAGAAATTAAAAATTAAAAACTATATTTGCAGAATTAAATACTGAAATCTGTAATCTGTAATCCGTACGGACTCCCCTTAATGACTTGGTTCATAATGTGGTCCTGAATACCATTTATGAAGCTCTGTAAAGTTTGGATGAGACGGATTATTGTTTTTTTTTATTTGATTGCTAATTCGATCAACCCTGAATATCGCGCCTGAAGATCCAGATCAGTATCGTTAGTAACCTTAGCTCGCCCGTCTCTTCGTATTTCAAGAATCTCCTTGGGAAGTTCCCTCTGTTATTAGAATAGTCTATGAGTATCCAATAATCCAATAATTTAATAAATGAACAATCCAATATATAATGTAGGTACCCCAAATGTCCAACAATACCCCCAATAGACAGAGTTGCACAGACAAAACTTCGTTAAAACTTGCTACACAATTTTTGAAAACAACTTGTGTTAAACTTGCTAACAAGACATTACATAATAGTGACGTGTACCTAAATTTTATGTAAAATTGTTAAAAAAAGTTGCAACAAATAATTGTTATAAATTTGCTAACGAATAAGGACGCAGATTTAGATTAATTTGTTATTTAACTCTGCTGCACGAGTTGATATAATTTTGGTATATATTTGCTAAGAAATATATCATAATCTGAGAAATTCTTTTTCAGCAAATTGGTAGCAAAATTAAATCAATAAATGCTTACATAGTGCAGTATATTGCAACAAGATTTGATGATAATTTGTTGCTATTTTGCAATCATGAAAATAATAATTTCAATGTATTTTTTATTCAAGAAAATCTGTGTTTTTGTGAAGTATTTCAAGTTTTGTTACTTTTTTTGCAATTTTAAGAGTCTAACACATTTACTAGTTGTGGCGATGCGACGTGCGATCTAGTTGCACAAAAATAATATAAGTATTCTATTATATTTACTTAAAATATTATTTCAACAAAATAAAAGCACATTTATAGCAATACTTGCTATTTAAAAAGTAATAATTTTATGCAACAATTGACTTTAATCTTATATAAATTTGCTGTCACTATTTTCATGTAAATGATTTGAAGCAAATTTATAATAAATAAGGACTTACATTGACGCAAATTTTGGATAAACAGGTACAAATTTTCTTTGCAAAGTTGCTGTCAATTTGCAATCATATGTCTATTGGGGACCATATACACTCCCCACGACATGCTTTTGCGCACCCAACGAAAAGATGTCAAGGAATTGTTTTATTGCTCAGTAGCAAAATGTCGTAGCACAAAAAACCCAACAGTATTCGAAAGAGCAGATTAAAACCTTCGAAAAATGATTTTATCAAATTTAAAAAATTAAAAATTAAAATTTTTAGACATATTAAAAAGAGTCCTTTTTTGAACCGCTGCAGATTTCGTTTTCACTAAACCAAGTGTCCAACACACCAATAGCACATTGATATACACATTGTCCTAATTGTACAATAATACCGAATAACTCAATAATCCAATACCCCAATATATCTTATATCCGAATAGTACAAGGATACCTATAACCCAATTGTTCGACAATACTCAATAACCCAATAAATTTTCAATACCCAACAACTCAACAACCCAAATGTCTCGCAAAAACACGTTAATACCTATATAAATAATGCAGTGAACACTATAAAGTATTGGTTATTATGGTTATTAAATTAAGATAAAAATTTTCCATCTATAAATGATTAATGAATTATTGAATTATTGAATATTATTGGCTGTTACTGGGTATTATTGGGTAATAAGTTAATGATTGGCCATTAAATACCGGTACGTTTTTCACTTCATTTGTCGTAACGTACATGCGATCTTTTTATTGCACATAGTTCGCACCTTTTCATGATAATACATGTAAGTAACACTAATCGAAATTTACTCTTTTACAAAAAATACAAAGTCACATAAATCAACATTAATTACACAAAAATTACAAGAGCTTCAAAAAATGTATTAATAAAAACAATCAATTGCACACATGAATAGGTATAAATAGCAACATAATATTATATGAAAGAAATAATCGTTATTGTATATATTTATAAAAATAATGTTTCAGGTTTTTTTTTTGTAAAATGTTAAGATCGACGACGTTACATGAAAAGAGAAGGAGACGAATATAATTAAAAACGGTTGCTCTTGATGCGCGAATGTGTATACCTGGAAATATTGTTACGCAATCGCATTGTGAAGTATATATAGATAACGTGTATAAGTATATATATATGTACGTTTAGACATTCATAACTGATTTTGTATGGAGGTATCGTTCTTCTTTTTTTTTTGTTAACTCTGAGTGAAGAGTAAACAGTCGATTAATCCTAAGAGGCGAGTAAACATTTTACGTTGGATATTACCATTTAACCGAATGTATAGGTTCGATTATAATTCGGGTTTTTTTAATTAGTCGACAGACTTTGCAAACTTATTTTTTATTTCTCTTTTTAATTATTGGAAGTTTACGAAAAAAAAAAAATATTAATTTCGTCTTAGTCGCTTGAGCTGCTGAATGTTTTTTGGTATATGTGGTCGAAATTTTTAGGAAGTAAGTATTTGTTGATTTTTTTTATTTTGTTTTCTTTCGGAAATTTTTTTTATTGTTATTGAATATAAAAATTAATATAGATGACTTTCCGGTTTTCACTTTTCTTTTTCGCTAATGTAATAAAGTGAATGTGTGTATTAAAAATTACAAGAGAAATTCAGGTTACTAATTATTTATACTCAATATCTTTTTTTAAAAAGTGTAATTTCATTCGTAAAGATTACCTGTCTACAAATAAAATTAATAGATAAATTTTAATATTTTTTATGAAAAAAATGAAAAAAAAAACGAAAAAGAAAACTAAAAGTAAGTTAATTTTGGTGAAAAGCTAGTAATATTCAATTGAAAAATATTAATGAGTAAATCTATACGTAAATCTCACATCAACATAAAAAATTTAGTTGGTAAATATTGATTCTTTTCATGAGGAAAAAGACAACAATACCAAGAGGAGATTTAATTCTAGTTTAAAGAAATCTATTAATACTCAACGATTTTCCAATTAAAAAAATGAAATTCATTTATATATGTTTAAACGACAACAAATACTAGTAGAAAAATGTCGTTAAAAATGGATTTTACATCAAGAAAATAATAGAAAAGAAAATAGTACAAGTTAATTTTTTAAATGTAAGTATTTGACAATGAATTATCAAAAAAATGATTCTTTTTATTCGAAAAATTTAATAGGAAGTAATAGTTTAAAAAGGATTATCAAAATTTCACATTTTTTACAGGAAGACTATTTGAATTATGAAAAAACTCAATAAAACAATATACTTTATTGTAGAGCACGCATTTGTAAATTTTATGTAAACGAAAACATTAATAGGTAATTTTAATATTAATTAATATTAATATGTATTAAGTTTTTACACCACGAAAAAACTCAAATGAAAATAATAGAAAAAAAACTAAAAATAAGTGAAGTTAGTATCATTGACGTAAATTTGTAAGATTCGAAACTATACTCCTACTGAAAAAAATTAATTTTTAAAACTTACACCAAGAAACTAAATTAGAGAAAAAATAGTTTATTTTTTACTGACAAATAAAATTTCATAAAGTTAATTTTTGTTAATACAGTATTAATATACACAATATCTTTTTAATCGAAAAATAGTAATTAAAAAGTTTATTTGTTTAATAACATGAAAAAGAATTAAGTAACAATGATCTTTATTAATGAAAAAAGTGAATATACCTATATAGAAAAGCATTAAAATAATAAAAAAATCCAAATAACAGGAAAACTTCATTTTTATATTTACAAAACAATTAAATAATAACCTATTTCGAATTAAAAAATAGTAAACGTATGTACATTCATTCATAAATATATTTGGGTGGAGTCTGATTTATTGTTTCGAATGTCAAAAATTAGAAATGCATTTTTATTATTTAGAACCAAGAGAAATAGAAAGATCATCATTTCGAAAGTAATGTATTTTTCAGTATTTACATATTTGTACCGAATATTCGAATTTTATAGTGCATAGAGAAATAACTTTATAATATTTGTCTATTAACACCTTGATAACAGACAATAATGTAGAAAATTATTGATCTACTATTTGGAATTCGAAATATCGCACCTAATACAAAATAACTAACTGATGATTTTATTAGTTTCAAAATATGATTATTCTATTTTCTCGGTTTGAAATAATAAAAAAGTTACTCTAATCTTTTAAATTCGAAATATCACACACATTTTGAATGAACCTTTGACAAATCGGACCCCACCCATACATTTGTGAGTAAACTTTTTTCCTAATGTAAAAAAGTGAAGAAAAATCTTCCTAAGAAAGATAAAATATATTTAAAAGGAATTAATGAACAACATTTTATCAATAGAAATTCGTAAATATCTATTCCAAAGTTTTGTTACAAAGAAAAAGTACTGATATGTATAAGCATTCTTTTATTTAGAAAAAAATGAAAACAGTAAAAATGAACATTATAAAGTAAAAAAAAAAAAATAAAAAATAATAAAATACTCAATGATAAATTATATATACTGAAAAAATTATTTTTTAATAATTAACTGTTATTGGCTTAATAAATTAGTTAAAAAATATTCCTTCGCAAATCACATAACAGTGAAAAAAAAGATAGCAAGTTAAAATGTTTTCTATTCTAATAAAAACAAATAGATACTTATATCAGAACAGTTAATGTCACTTGAAAACCATTTACTTATAATAAACCATTCGTTTGAAAGATTTGACAAGCGTTATCCTTTACAACTACAAAAATATGATAGCAATAATAAAAAATAATCAAAAACGCATCTTTCTCCAATCATAAAATAGTAAATCCATTCAGGAATCGCAGATCAACAACAACAAATAATAATGTCTCTCGAGCAATCTCGTATAATTGATACATAAACACGGATAAAAATCGTACTAGATCGCCGTATACATAATGTGGTCCCTTCAAGGCCGATGATCGCGTGCGCATGGTCTTGCGCAAACATTTGATTTTTCCCTCGATGACTCATGATCCTTCGACTCCAAGTTTACACACACACACACACACACATATATATATAGATATAGATTTCGAGTCAAAAAATTTTTTTTTTCGCACACAGGGGCTTTCCGGTTAGCCGGTTCAAGGGTGTGCGTGAATAGATGGGTCAGGTGTATGTATATATACGGTTCCATGGAAAAACCGTGGACGCAATGCATGAGGTATGTATAGAGAAAGGTGTATACATTCTTTTTTCTTTGTTTGATTGTGGGCAAAGGATTAGGCAATAATTGCAGTATGGTGTATTGCAATAAGCTGCTATATTTAATTAAATTTTATCGTTCGCTTCTCTTAATTATACCGTGTATATATATATACGGACTATCGGAGTTTGATAAAAGAAAATCTGTGTTAGTTTTTTTTTTTATAATTTATATCGTTACGATTTTGTCGTAGAAGTAACTTTTCGTTAATATAATTATACAAGGAAAAATTTTTTTTTTATGTCATTAGCCAATTTTTTTTTATTAAATGAAAATCTTTGTGAATTCAAGTTCGTGTATTTTTTTAATAATTAGTGATTTATTTTGCATTTATACAATTATTTACAAAAATGTTGAAACGGAATCTTTTGTTTTTTTTTGGAAACTCGTGTAAAGAATCTTATTATAATATGTACCTATAGGAATAGAATAAAAGAAATACAATTTTTGATTGATTTTTACGTTTTTATGTTTTTAATTTGTTCGTTGTTTTTTCATATTTCACGTTTTTTGAAAACTCGCATTTTTTACGTTCTTCAGTTGTTTTTGAATTGTCTTTTTTGTACTTTTAACACTTTATCTTGTGTTTTTTACATTTTCGGTTTTTTGCATTTTTTTATGGTGCATACTGTTTTTTTGTTCATTTTTTGGGTTTTTTTTCTGTATTCTTATACAATTTTCTGTTTATCCAGTCTTTTTCTACTAAGTATTTATTTTTTTATTATTTTTTTATTTAGCTTGACTGCTCTTTTACAATTTTTTTCATTCTCTTTCTATAAATTATTCTCTGCTTTTTGTATTTTTTCGTTCTTTTTTTCTAATCTTTAACAACTCATTGCATTGTTTTTTGCCTCTTTTTTTTTAAACATTTTGCGCATCCTTATGTGTAATAAAAACCAAAAAATCCTCTTATTTTCTCAAAAATTAAAAAAAATTCTAATTGTTTTAAAAATTAAAAGAGCGTGTCGCTTCTGTACACCTATAATATATACCCATATGCAAAGTACAATCGGCATTCAAATAATTCAAAGTCCAACAAGAATTTTCATGTAAATAAAAGAAAAAATCGATTCACACCGTGGGTAAATTTATAACGAAAAAATGAAAAAAAAAAAAAAAAATTCAACATACATCCATACATATGATAAGTGAATATACACGGCAAGTGCCGCAGATGAGAAGGTATAAATCGGCGGTACGTAAAGATTCATAGCTCAGTTGATCCGCGCACCTCTGCGCGCGCGCGTATATTTCTTTTATTTTCGCGTGCGACCGTACGCTACAAAAAAATCAAAAAATCAAAAAAATCTTAACCAGGTAAAAAACAATAATAGTAGTACCAATAACGCGGGTAAAAGTGAAAACTGTGATCGGAAAAGAAAAAAAAGAACCAAATCGTCCTTCAAATTTTATAATACACACACACACATATATATATATATATTTTTTCCACTCGTAATGTAATTAACGTTACGAGACTCCTAGGATTCCATCTATCTGACGTAGGCCCGCAAACGTGAAAAAGAAAAAATAATTATATATATATATATATATTATTTCTCTGCGGTGTGTAAAGTAAAATATAAAAAAGCGATATTAATATATTTTCCGAGACACTCGGCTCGAGACAGTGGTAATGAAATATATATATATGTATATATACGTGTGTATTATTTCTGTTCTTTCAGTCAAAGTGTATATATATGAAAATGAATGTGCGCGGGCCGCGACCGGTTGGGCAAACCGAATTAATAAACCGAGATAACGCGATTCAATTGATGAATGCCAATTTTTAAAAGTTGGGGATTCTATATATCTATACGTCTGTCTTCGTTTTTTCGGCTTCTCACGGAAAAAAACGTGATGTCACTCGTGTCTCTCCGTGTGTGTGTGTGTGTTTGTTTGTACAATCACGACGAAAAATTTTCTAAGGTTTTTTTTTTCTGCTTTCGAGCGCTAATAAGTAATATACGCGTATAATCGCTCGCAAATGAGAAATATAAAAAAATACCATGGAACGAGGGGAATCCCAAAATTCCGAGGAATAGTGTTTGTGTTTTACTTCTTCTTTTTTCTTGTACTCGTTTTATTGAAATGTACGATGTGATTTTGTGATTGTGTTATTTTTATTAATTTTTGCTTATTTTATAGAATTTTTAGTTGAAATTGAAATTGTTTTTAGGTAGAAAATATAGTAGACATTTAAAAAAAGTCGATCGGAAATGGCTGGTTATTAGGTATATATCAAATTTTTCATATCGGATTCATTTAAAGGTGGTCAAATTTCTACTAGGGATGATCGAAAGAATGTTAATTTTTTGTTTGTCAATGATTTGCATGTTTTCAATAAAGTTTGATTCAGATTGATCAAACAATAACACTTTTTTTTCCTAATAATTTCTATTTAGAATTTACATTTATTGTTTCTAATAATTTATATTAGAAAAATACATGTTATGTTCTTATTAATTTTTATTTAAAAATTACGTGCTTTGTTCCTATAATAATTTCTAGTTAAACTTTACATTTTTGGTTCTTATTAATTTCTATTTAAAAATTACGTGTTTTTGTTCCTAATAATTTTTGTCAAGCTTTTACGGACTCTATTTCCGAATCTGAATGATCAATTAATTAATTAATTAATCAAAATATTAATTTTTTCCAATACTAATTTAAGTTTTTTCCGAACGCTATTTATAACGATTAATAATTGCATTTTTTGTACCTTATAATTTTTATTAAGTTTTTACGAACGCTATTTCTGAATAATCAAAAAAATAATATTTTTTCTTAATAATTCCTAATAAATTTTTACGAATGCTTTTTCTGAACAATCGAAAAATTACATTCACTGTTCCAAAAATTCTAAGTTTATTTCCTAAAAGTCTCTAAAGTTTTTACAAACCCTTGCATTAAAAAACAAGTAAATTTTTTCTCCATTCCTTAAAATCTAACTTTTCGATAAACTTCTATAACTCAAAAAATATCAAGCACTATCGTCCTATCCGAGATACTCAACATCATTACCTCACTACAATTTAAAACAAAAAAAAAAGAAACTCGTTTCAGTGTATAATAAATGTCATAATCGTTCGGGATTCGCAGGAGCATCGACGAGCGAGAGAGCGAGACGGAGAATAAAAAAAAACCCAAACAAGATGCGTCTCGTTCTACCAATTTTCCTACTTGGATTTACCATCCTGCAGTGGAACAAGGTTTCAGCGGAAGGTCAGTATACACATCGAATTTGGTAACGCGCACTTTTTTTGTTAAAAAAAAATAACCTGTTCCAAAAAAAAAAACAAAATACGGTCAAGGTCGTATCGTTTACGTGATTCGATGTTACGATTGAAAAAGTAAAAAAAAAATTTTTTTCTCACGGGAATTAGAGAGGATACATTATTTCTTCTTTTATGCAAATCTGAATAAAATAGACGATGTATATATACGTGTACGTTTTAACGGTGCGATCGTGGGATACGTACGAGCGATAAGTGTATACGAAAAGAAAAAAAAAAGGAAAACAATATATGTATATATATGTACGTTAAAAATTATTACGACTGAGATAGTTATAAATGTGACATTATTTATATGTTTTTTTCGTTTCAACGATTCGCGTGTAATCTAGTCTTTGACAAATTGGACGATTCATTTTTTTCTTTGAAATCATCACGTATTGAGTGTGGGCGATAATTTGGAAGAAGAATAAAAATTTTTTAAATACATATACGAATGACGCGGTATAGTAAAATTGAAGAGCGAATTCTTTGTTCGAAAATTGAAGTTGAAACAATTTTGTTCTCCATTCACACGTTTCGATAACGAACAAGAAGTAATATTATCTATATTGGCGGTCGTTTTCGAAAATTACGAAAATTTGCAAATAATTTTTTAACAAAAGGAGAAGAATGGATGTATACAAAAAGAGCAATGCGAAAAATTAATTGGAAAGCAGACGCAAATCAACAATTTACTTGCCAATCTAAATCTTCCTTTTTTTAAGAAAACAAAAGATATTCGATCGTATATATAATAAAATTATATAATCTAAAATAAAGAAAATTAAACCTTAAATATAATCTATATATATATATATATATATATATATATATATATATATATATATATATATATATATATTACGTATAAATATTAAAAAAAACTATAAAAAATATAAATTACACAATTTGCATATTTAGAAAACTTAAAGAGAACCTTAATGGTATAAAAAATTACTCTACCTAAATAATATATCGAAAACCTAATGTAAAATAAAATATAAGTACACTAAACCTAATTTAAACCTAAATGCACGATACCGACCTGAGTATTATAATACATGTAGAAATAATCTTAATATAAGTAAAATAAACTTAATATTAAGCTAAATGCAAGATATCAACCTAAATATTACAAAATATAAACCTAAAAATAAGAAACATAATAATTAAAAAATTAATCGAATATATACAAATTAATCGTAAATATTGAAATAAACCTATTAAATATATATTACATAATTACAAAAATAAAAAAACTAAACCTAATAGGTATAAATCTGAACATAAATATTACAAAATACATAAAAATCCAAAAAATATAAAACCAAATAAAAATTACATATCCTCGCACTATTGTAAAAAAATGAATGACTACACTTTCAGGAGAAGCATGCAGCAAAGCGGCAAATCAGGCGTCAGGTGTGTGCATCAACATGAAACGATGTACCCCGTATTTAGCAATTTTGCAAAAACACGGTGCGGCGGCCGGTGATTATTTACGTAGTACTCTCTGTTACTACGACGGTGACGAGCCGATCGTCTGTTGTCCAAGTAACAATCCAAATCCAAATCCAACGCCAACTCCAGTACCTGCAACCAATTCCACGTACGGACCACTTTACGCACCGGATTGCGGATACAGTAATGCCAAACATTCGAGAGTCGTTGGTGGAATACCCGCCGAGCTTGGTAATTATTATCTTTTAAATTACGCGTGTATTTCGTAAGCGAGCACTGATTATTGTATTGTAATTTAATAAAAAAAATGTATATATGGGAAAGTACTCAAAAGTATGAGTAATTTCGTGTTTAAAGTATATACGTGTGTACTCTTATATTTTAAGACACTATAGAAATATGATGTACACTTGTACATTAAGCATATGCTATAGTTACCAATTACACAAGTACTTAAAATGGTATTTTACGTACCCGTAATTAAAAATTTGAATAAATATACGAGTAATTTAAAATATGTTTTTAATTATACTTATTTCATATTTTCATTGTAAAATGGAAAACGCATTTATATTTTTACGTTTGAACAGTACTTTGTATTGGTATTGAAAATAGAAAAGTGTAATTAATTAAATAGTTATTAAAAAAATGAGGTCCGGAAATAAAAAGTGACTGACTAACAAAAAGTATTTTTACTCCCTAGGTAACAAAATACAATTTTATATCTTTAAAAACAATAAATTGAATTTTAAATATGTATGCACTCCAATCGATTTTATTCATCCTGTTATATATAAAAATTCAATTGTCGCTAGTACAAATACTACTTACTATACCTAATATGCAAAATGTATAATAAACAATCGTTAAAACAGTAGTTAATTTAAAGATACTTTAGCTTAAAAAGCGGAATAATAAATTATTTGTAATTAATAACAGGTGCATGGCCATGGATCGTCGCCCTCGGTTACAAGAATAAGCAAAAACCAACTCAACCAAAATGGTTGTGCGGTGGTAGTTTGATATCGCGACGTCACGTATTGACCGCAGCTCACTGCGTGTACAATCGTTACGATCTTTATCTAGCGCGATTGGGTGACCACGATTTGTACAGTGACAACGACGGCGCCAATCCAATCGACGTACCGATCGAACGTGGTACCATACATCCAGGATACAGTGCTGTTAATTACGTCAACGACATTGCTATTCTCAGGCTAAAGCGGGAAGTTACGTTTACTGGTGAGTGTTGGGTAAATATTATGTTGAATGATATTTATTGATTGTATATGATGTTTTCCTTCTTTTAACAGCGGCGATACATCCGATTTGTTTGCCATTACCACCCGAGATTAAAGATCGAAATTACGTTAACAATTTCCCGTTTGTTGCTGGTTGGGGTTCGCTGTATTTCCGTAAGTGTGAATTTAAGTGTATCTTTATTGGGTATTGCTGGGTATTATTGGGTACATTAGGTATTATCGGGCAATACTTGGTGGTATTGAGTATTAAAGGGTATTAATTGGAAATATTTGATTATTGCGAATTTTTGGATATTTTTTAATGTTATTGGGAATTATTGGGTAATTTTGAGTATTATTGGGTATGTAATACACTATTATTAGTCTTATTGCGTATTGTACGGTTATTTTTGGGTATTCATAGGTCACTATGGATTATTGCATATTCCGAAATTATTGGGTAATGTTAGGTATTATTAGGGTATTGTTAGATATTTGGAGATTAGGAATTCATTGAGTAATTTATAATATCTTTGGTTATTATTGAGCATTTATTGGGCATTATGGATTATTGTATATTTTTAGGTATTATGAGATCTTTTGGTATTATTGGATATTGTTAAATATCTGGGTACTATTCGATATTCATTGGGCATTGTGAATCATTGCGTATTTTTGGGTATTATTTTGATAATAGTGAATACTTTTGGGTAATATTGGGCATTGTGGGTTATTGGAAATTACTGGGTGTTCATTGCAGGCATTATAGATATTGGGTATGATTTGGTATTGTTGAGTTATTGAGTTGTATAGGAGTGGTGGGTTTTTTGCTGATAGAATTTCATACGATTTACGTGAGTGTAAAAATAATTATGGGTATTATTGAATAATATTGGTTTTAATATGTTAGTGAGTATTGCTGGAATATTGAGTTGTCAGTGATTGAGTTTTATTTTGGAAAAGTTATTGGGTTAGTATTCTTGTCAGTATTATTGTTTTAAGAGCGTTAAGTTAATTGTTTTCCATTTATAAGTGGTTAGAGTTTATAGTATTTCTGCTAGTGTATAAAGCATTGGTAGTTATTATTAGGTATTATAGGGTATTTTTGGGTATTATTGGGTTATTGAATAGTAAGCGTGATAGTAGTATCTTTAATCAGTTACAAAAAGAAAATAAAGATTATTTAAGAGTTCGCCTTATTTACCTATAAATAGTGTTATTAAATATTATTGGTTTACTAATTTTCCATTCGTCGGTAATCAATGTTCATTTCATTTATACGAAAATATAATCTTAAAGAATACCGTCAGGTATTTAATTGGGTATTACGGTCACGATTGGACCAATTTTAAGTTTTCCGTATACTTGACCAAGATTATATAATTAATATTGTCACTCAGACGGGCCTGCAAGCGCTATCCTTCAAGAAGTTCAACTTCCAGTAGTCACGAACGAAGCTTGTCAAAAAGCATTTGCGCCATTTAAGAATCAAATAATTGACGAGCGTGTCATGTGCGCTGGTTACACTGCCGGTGGAAAAGATGCTTGTCAGGTACGTTATTATCTAATTTATAAGTTTTCCTTATATACGTCTTCCTTATTTTTGCTTTTTTTATTCAATTAATTTACATCCACGAGAAAATTTGCCGTAGAATTAGAGTTATGAAAATCGATTCCTAATGGGTTTTTTTTGTTTCGGTTATACTTAGAATTGTATATTGACCGTAATAATCATATAATAATTATTGAAATTAACAAAATTCGTCGTATATTGGTTAATTATACTGGTGAAAATTAAGTGTGATTTCTGTCAGATGTTTTTCAAAATTAATGTAATTCTAATTTTATAGAAATAACCGTAACAGTTTTCTTTTTTACGAGTATGATCGATATGGTAGAAATTTCATCGTAATATGACTAATTTCTAGTTAATTTGGTGGGTTTTATACCAGGCTATTTTCTTGGAAATTATAAAATTTGACTATTTTCTGGCAAAAATTTAGTGTGATACCTATCAAATCTTTTTTATTTTGCTATGTACATATGAATAATAGTTTTGTTCTTTTTTTGACTACAATGAATGTATATAAAAAAATTTAGTAAAATTTGTTTTTTTTTACGTTGTTTAATATGTGTTATACAGCATACACTTATCCATAATAATTTTAACTAAAAATTACGCCTAAATTTGATTATTATTTCATTAAAATTGGTGAAATTTCTACCGGAATTTTAACGAATATTTAAAAAAAATAGTACATTAGAAATTTCTACTTTATAAAATAAAATAAATCGAAACTTATTATCTAATTCCAGGGTGACAGCGGCGGTGCTTTGATGTTCCCGAAAGGTCCAATATACTACGCGATCGGCGTCGTCTCGTTCGGTTTCCGATGCGCCGAGGCCGGTTTCCCGGGTGTCTACACCAGGGTCACTCACTTCCTCGACTTCGTCATTAAAAATTTGAATTGAAGAGTTGGTCTATACCAAACGTCTCCCTATATGAGACTGTAATAAAAACAAAAGAACTGTACGCGTTTTGTGTGCTATCTACCCTTAATAGAAATTTTACTATTTTTAATGGATAGAGGCTAAAAATAGTTATTGGCTAAATAATATAGGCTAAAAAACGAGCCATTTTATACCGAATATTTTAAAAAATGTCTAATTTATATCTAACAAAATGTTTTTAGTATACGAAAATCGAATTCCTAACGAAAAGCTCGAGCTTTTTTATTCTCTTTATGTACATATATATATACGTATAGTCGTTATAATATTTACAAAATGTGTAAAATACACATGTAAAAAATATGTATATGTATGTATGTATTATACACCAAAGCATCTTTTCAATATATACATCTGTATGTAATTTATATCAGTATAATGTAAATTTTTCTTGAACTGACGGTTTCATTGAATTTTTAATATTTTTTGTTTATTTTTTTTTATTTTAAGAGTAACAAGTTATATACGTTTCATTTCGGAATTGTATTAAATAAATGGATTTGTCAAAAAATTCGACAAAAGGTTGTTTTTTCCCTTTTTCTAAAATTTTAAATTATATTAATTTAATAATTGAATTTTAATTTTTTGTTGAATTATTATTGCATATTATAGCTAAAAATGTATTTTTTGTGAAAGATTCAAAAATTTTTTTTATAAATATTGGCCAATAAATCGATAGTTTAGACGCAATAATTATATGGTTATATTTGACTTCACAAATTGTTAATTTACAATAACCTTATAGTAGAAATTCGAAATATTTGTGTAGTTTTTTTAGGCAAAAACTAAGTATATTCATAATTAATGGCCAATAGATGGTCTCGGTTAACCTAAAAATATGATCAATTTCTGTTAGGGAAAGTATCAATGTTTATCAAAGTATTAATGAAACATTTTTTTTCAACATAAACTGCAGTAAATCCATATTTTACTCTCGATAAAAATTCGTACCTAACCTCAAAATTCTTAATTATAACGGTACGATGAATATTGTAAAATATTAATAATAAATATATGATTGATATAATATAAATTATAAATTTCAACTTGTGTTTCACTGTCTTTGATTTAAATGTAAATATTCATTCTTACAAGGAGAGTCCACACCCTTTGGAAAACAGATCGTTACCAAACTCTAGGATATGATTTTTACTATATAAAAATATGAAGAAAGCCGGAGTTTTAGATTCTAATACTCTTATTTACGACAGATATAAGCAAATAATAAAAAATCTCGGTTATAGAATCATTGACTTTGATTGCTTATAGCTCGAAAAAAAAATTAAAGATATACATCCTAACCAAATTTTAAAAGACAGGATTGAATAGATATGTTTTGAAAAAAGAAGAACTTTAAACTTACTTTGGTAAAAAATTATGGAAATAATAAAAATTAGAAGAAATTTTATCGAAAATTTAGCACTACAATTTGATGATTTCTTTAGGCCAAAATTTCGTCTAATTTTTATTTCTTCCATAACTTTTCACCAAATTAAGATATTTGAGCTTATTTTTCTGTAAAACGTATCTACTCAATCTTAGTATTCTTTTACAATTTGGTTTGAATGTATATCTTTACTTGGTTTTTTGTTCATGGTCTTTTAGTCTTGGTTCATTGTTGGTCATGTCATGGTTTTTTCACCGAGAGTTTTTGTTATTTGCTTATATCTATCGTATAAGAGTATTACAGTATAAAACTCCGGCTTTCTTCATATTTTTATAGTAGAAATTATATATCTTAGAGTTTGGTAAGGATCCGTGGACTCTTTTTTTCACTAAAAAAAACCTAACCTCAAAATCCTCTATTATTGATCTATGACCAATAACGCATAAAAGAATTATGAATTATTACTACGCTCGATATTTGATAATAATGAATAATAATAAAATTTAAATTATTCCTTACTGTCTTTTATTTTATAAAACCGTATATACAAATCCTGTAAATTTGTTTATTGTAATTTACATTATTGCCAATTGTTCTACAGATAATACATTCACTATTCACTTATAGATGAAATTAATTCAAATAATTTAAAGAAGGAACGAATAGAATTTCTTTATTTTGTTTTTACCATAAATTGGCCATAATTGGTTGTAAATTAGCCACATATTATTTATATAATTCTCCCAAGGTCATTAAAAATATCCGATCAAGGTTTAAATTTGTTGAATTGATCAGGTTGAGGTGAAGGGACACAGATATTTTTGACAACGTTTTCGTAAAATCCGTTTAACGAGATGTCGGACTTAAGTTACAGAGATCTACACCTATCAACATAAGAATTATGTTGGAAATATAAAATTAAAAATCTGAACAAAATTAATATGGGTAGTTTAAAATAAAAGCGAGGACATGAAGTTTTGTTTTTAAAGAAAAAATAAATTTGTTAATAATAATTGAATAAACATTTTTCGGTCGGTAATTATTTATCTAAAAACGCATGAATTTTCAACGTAAAAATCAGAATTAAATTACAAATTTAAAATTCTGAAAAAATTTGAGTATATTGGCGTTCAGCATTTTTTCGAAAATTTATTATTTTGTTTCTATAAAATAATAAAAATGACCATTTTCTGAGTTCAACATCCCCTCAACCCAAATGAAACTAAAATATTTAATTAAAAGAAAATTATACTTTTAACACAAATTGTTCATCAGGTCACTTCAAAGAATATACTCAAATTAGGTTAGCTATAGCAATCTATAGTGTAAAAAATATCGGCAATTAAATTTAAATACCTCGTATAACAGATAAGCATTGTAAAATTCATAACGTCCATTATATATATATCAGCGCAGTGATTTTCCCGGTGTCATATATCTGATATCTACGGTATATAACGATCGCGTTGTTGTTATTATTATTATTATATTATTTAAGAAAATCTATTCGATGCCACGATTGTTCGAAAAATAAAAAAAAAAGTGAGGATTATTATCTGTAAAAAAAGTGGGTATATATAAAAAGAATAATCGCGAAAAATTTACGTGCGCGAAATTGCAAAGTGATATTTAGTGTCGAGTATTCGCGCGCCAGCTGTAATAATCAATTTGTCACGCGTTGCGTAAATTATTCACGTGCGCGGTAACAATAACTATATACCTATAACCCGGCGTTTTTATTCTTTACGATCGAGGGATGCGTGTGTGTGTGTGTGTGTGTGTAGAAGGAAAAATTATATTTTTTTTTATTCTTTTTCGTCATTTGTATCGATTGTATAACAAGTGTCATTTATCGATGTGATATATATCTTTGTATATGTATGCTCGCGGCAGAGAAGAAAAAATTTTTAAAATATCGATATTGAGTTCGAATGTGTATAGTATTTATGATCTTTTTTGTGGGGAAATTTCTATATTTTTGATGTGAACTTGAGATTTTGCGGTATTCGTCGTTTTGGACACACGATGTTTCCTATCTATATGTAAATAAGGGTTTGAAGCTGTTAATTTAGTCCCTTCACTGGGCAATATGGATCATGTATATATGTATAGATATTTGAATAGCTTTTGGAATTCGAACCGAAACTTGGTGTATGCACAAATGTTCTTTAGGTCGCTACGAACTTGAATCTGTCGTTACGTTTGGGAAATTTGATATGTCAGATTGAAAATCGCGCGTTTAAAAATATAAAAAAATAAATTAAAACCGAATTATTTTTCGGTCGTACAGTAAATGAGAACTATGAAAAGTAAAGTATATTAATTATACATAATAGTCAAAATTAATAAGAAATTAAATAAAATTAAAAAATATATATATTAGCACTTGCCTCGACTTATTACCATCGTAAATTAATATTGGAATCCCCGTCGCTGATTAGCCCTGGCAGCATAAATAGAGCGACGTTAAATAACAAAAAAAAAAAATATTGGAATCCAGAAAAAATTTTTTCTCCATAAACGAAACTACTCGTTTTAGAAATCTGAAATATAGTTCTTAGAATTAATTTTTAATTTATAAAAAAAAAATAAATTATTTCATATCCGACAAGTTAACGACCCCGCAAAAAAAGATAATTATTACATATATTTAGAAAATATACAATTTTTTTTTACAACTCCTAAATATGGTTCCAAACATATTCTGCTTACCCTAACAGCCGCGCTAAACAAACTATTTAATAATAAATAATAATATATGATAATATTTGAAAAAAAGTAGAAGACATATATTTGTTTACAAACAATTGGCCTTGGTGCAAAATACAAGACTTAAATACGACCAGTTTTCTGAGAAACCCCTTGACAAAAAGTATTGATTATATTGTGATTTTTTTTATACTTTCTGTAATAGATTTTTTGTGAACACGCGATCGTATTTTAATCTCAAATTTTGTTTGTAAACAGAACCGCGTCTACTCGTATAGTTTTTTCAAATACTATCACGTTTCTTGTAATCTGGAGGTCTCAGGGTTGATTCCCGGCCCGGTCGATTGATACAAGCACCACTGGGGAATCTATTTTCAACAAGTGCTTTCTTCACAAAGATAAAAAAAAACTATCATGCTTTTTAAGGTGGCTCTTCTCGTATATATAGACGTTTTTAAAAATAATTATTATTTTTAATTGTATCAACATTATATATCAAATAAAGGTACAATTGGAAAAATCAAGGTTTAAAAAAAATAGCGCTGATATATCTCTATCGTATAAAAAGTTCATTACATAGTGATGGAATCTTTTTTTGTTTCTCAACCAAAATGAACCATTTTCTTCCTTAATAAACTTCATGAGGAGTTGCGCCGATAGGACCTGAATTATTGGAATCACTGATAATAGTAAATTACAATTGTTTCTTGATAAAATTTTTATAAAATTTGTTATTCGAATTTAATTTAAGCAATTGGAATTCACGATTTATTAGTGATTCCAATTATTCGCAGGTTCTATCGGAAACTCAACATGAAATTTATTAAGGAAGAAATGTACCCAAGTATGTTCAATTTAATTGATAAACAAAAAAGTACTTTAAATATGACCCAAAGAGTAATCTGCTGCTTGATATTAAATGAATCCTCGATAATCAAACTATATCTCCTTATGTCCAATAATATCAACGTTGACTTATAAGTTTCTTTTTATTATTATAGCTTTATTAAACCCTAAAACTTACATTCTTTGAATAACGGGTATTATGTTACAATACACATATTATTATATTACGATCGCTTTTTATCTACATAATGTATGAGTAAACGGTTTATTCATTATAACTTCATCGATTAAATACAATATTATTTTTTTTGTACCTCTAGTTGACACTTTTTCAAGTAAGATAATACGTGTGTATATGCCGCTATATTACTTATAAGTTGATCAATATATAGGGTCAAACATATCTTACTAAATTTTGACGATTTATTTAATATCAACCAGATTTCTTCTTGGGTCATATTAAACTAAAATTCCGATTAAAGTTACAAATTTATTTTCAGTGTTTTTTTTTGTTTTAAGTTTAATTTAATTTTTGTTTTTATCGTTATTTATTTATTTTTTGTTATTTTGTTATTTATTATTTTTTGTTTCGTGTCCCATCCCAAGTGTTTATATATATAATTTTAAATAATAATTTTTTGAAGTTAAAGGCGTCAAATGCGACTTTATTATACAATTTTTTAATTAATTAATATAAAAACAATTATTATATATATGAGTTTAATCAGTCTTAACTCTCGTTTTAGCAACTTGGATATCGTTAAATTATAAATGCAATAAGAAATTAAAAAGATTTGTTCACAAAAATGCACGGATCACTGTGCACATTTGTGTGGTGATACGGTGTTATCATGATTTTTATGTTAAATTGTCAGGTAACAATTACTTTTGCACTAGATAATACTTCTCTGTCGGTAACAACTCTCATGGTAACAACAGGTTCTGACACCTTCTTAAATTGTTACCGGCCGTGTCAATGGAGCCATGAAAAGTATATTAATTAAATAAATATGGTAAACGAAGGAAAAAATCAATACGTACATTAGGATGGTTCATAATTTCCCGATTATTTCGAATCCTTGAAGTAACTCCTCCAAAACTTAATATATGTAAAACTATTTGCAATTTCGCGCTGACTGCATTAATACAATTGAGATATAATGGTAGCAATTTAAATCTGTAGATTTTTAAGAAGTAGATGCTATTTAAGGAAAAAAGAGGCATAGCGCGGTGTATAGTATACAATTGGTCACGTTTATTTAAATCAAATTGTACGTAGTCACTCGCGTTTGTTTCTTTTTTGCAAATACTTAAACTTATTCCAATAACTTTTGCAAGATATAATCGCTGTTGTATCTTGTATTCCTGTATAACGAATTTTTTATAAATATTTTTATCATTTCTTCACAAAATATTTTGATCGGCAGGCAAAATATATAAACCAAGATATTGTATACAAAATCTTATGGACAAAGTTTTAGTAATTACTAAACGCAACAAAATTAGTCTGATTACGTTCGATTTGGTGCACAAAAACGTGAATAATGTTCTATCGTATGGGGATATATAAAATGAAAGGTATTTCAAGAATTAGAATTACTAATCCATGTGCTCGATTCACAGATTTATATTATTTCAGATGTATTCGTACTGTTACGTCTCATTAAAATTGCATTAAATTACACAAAATTAAATTAAGTCAGAACTAAAATTACATTAATTATTTAAATTAATTAAATTAGAAGTGTATGCATTTGAATGCATTTATTATATTAAATTTTGGTAATCATAATCATAATATTGTGGCGATAGGTGGCGTATTGAGCAGCACTTACAAGGAGAGGTCACACCCTCTGGAAAACGGATCCTTACCAAACTCTAGAATATAATTTCTATTATAAAATCATGCAGAAAGCCGGAGTTTTAGTGTCCAATGGCCATTTTTACGATAGATATAAGCAAATAATGAAAAATCTCGCCGAAAAAACCGTTGAGTTTAAACGCTTATAACTCAGAAACAATTAAAGATGTACGATTAAACTAAATTTTAAAAGAAAGCTGAGGTCGAGTAGATACGTTTTAAAAAAAAGGAAGCTCAAATATTTTAATATGGTCAAAAGTTATGGGAGAAATAAGAATTAGCCAAAATTTTATCGAAAATTTAAAGTTACAATTTAATGATTTTTTTAGCCCAAAATTTCGTCTAATTCTTATTTCTCCTATAACTTTCGACCATATTAAAATATTTGAGCTTCCTTTTTTTCAAAACGTATCTACTCGACCTCAGCTTTCTTTTAAAATTTAGTTTATACGTATATCTTTAATTGTTTCTGAGTTATAAGCGTTCAAACTCAACGGTTTTTTCGGCGAGATTTTTCATTATTTGCTTATATCTATCGTAAAAATGGGCATTGGACACTAAAACTCCGGCTTTCTGCATGATTTTATAGTAGAAATTATATCCTAGAGTTAGGTAAGGATCCGTTTTCCAGAGGGTGTGACCTCTCCTTGTTAGTATTTTTCATATTGCAAATTAACATTCTTTTGTTATATTTACATTTGAATATTTCTAAAAATATGTTGTTTATCTGATACTACAAAAAAATTGGAATTTATTGATTATTGAATATCTGAATTTAACTTAAGGATTATTCGAATAATTTTGGATGCCAAATCAGTGATAAAAACGTGCTTTTCTAACCTCGTTGTTGGAACTTTAAGTTATTATTTGAATATCTCGTAGCAAAGACTCAGAGAAAAATTATCGTAGTGACAAAGATTATTTGTATTTTATTGTTTAAAGTTAGGATGTCACAAGAAAGATGTGTGATGTGTCCTCAAAAAAGTTATATCAATCTTGACGAAGCTGTACAATGTAAAGGTTGTTTTAGATATTATCACAGTAGTTGTTCTCATCGTGTTCAAAAATCGGAATCTGGTATTTTTGCTAAATGTTGTGGTCTTGAGTCTGTTACACAAGATGATAATGATAGAGGTTCTCGTTCCTCACAAAAGAATGAGGTGACTAAATTATCATTGCAGAAAAGTATGGACAAGTTGTGCGAAAAATTAAAAGAACAAGCTGATGCGAACACGAAGAGATTGGAAGAACATTTTGACAGGATAGTAAGTGATATTTCCAAAAAGATTGATGATGCTGTAGTGAAAATTGATAGGAATGAAGTAAATATTGACAATTCTCTGTTGCGGATTGATTCTCTTGAATCAAGAGTAAATGACATAACCTCTGAAATGTCTGAAGATGTTTTGTTTGAATTGTCTGAGCGTCAACTTAGACAAAAAAACTTGATTTTATTTAATGTTCCTGATGAAGGAAACGAAAAAGATGTGGCTTATATTCAGGATTTGTTAAAAGAGACAAATATAAGGTTGGAGTTAGTTAAAATCTTTAGACTTGGTAAAGTTGTCCAAGGGAAAATTCGTCCTATCAAAATAATTTTTGATACAGTCAATGATGCGAATTTAATATTTGCTAATCGATTCAACTTATTCAAAGCCAATGTGAGATGTGTAATGGATAAGACTACTAAACAACGAGCGTTTTTTAATAATGTCCTGAAGGAACTTGAGGAAAGGAAGAAGAACGGAGAACAAAATTTAGTTATTAGATATACAAATGGTGTACCAAAAATTGCTGTAAGAGTTAATTCAGCTTCAAAAAACTTAAGCCTAGTGGTAGTGGAGTCACAAAGTCAGAATTAACCATTTATTATCAAAACGTAAGGAGTTTGAAGAATAAATTGTTGGACTTCTTAAATTCTATTTACTCTTCTTCAGTATTCTATGATATTATAGGCATTAGTGAAACATGGTTCGATGACTCGGTGACCGAAAATGAAGTGAATGTAAAGGGATACAAGAAGTTTAGGATTGATAGAAACTTAAAAACTACTGGTAAGTCACGTGGTGGAGGTTTGATGCTTCTCGTTAAGGATGACCTGAAGTGTACAATTGGTCCATGTAGTAATTCACAATGTGAATTTATATTTGTTATGTTGGAGTACGAAAGCAAAAAATTGATGATTATTGGACTGGTTTATTTGCCTCCAGTCTCCTCCATCAATAATGAGGATTTCTTACTGGGTTTGAGGAATTTTGTTTCGGCTCTTGAGGATCTATATATTAAGTATCCAGTGGCTAATATAACTGTTTTTGGAGATTTCAATCTGCCTGGATTTTCTTGGTCATATAACGAAGATTGTATTTCTGCAATGGGTTTCCATCCTAACCGTGTGATCAGAGAAGCTGTTATACTACTATCGGAAGGTTTAAATAGAGTGTTATTGAAAAAAGTGTTTTTTTTACCGAGTGCAGCTGGAAATAATTTGGACTTGATTTTTACAGACTGTATGCATTTTGAATGTAAGGAATGTGTGGACCCCTTAGTTTGTATTGATATGTATCATTTGGCGTATGAGTGTACAGTATTCTGTGATCCTTTTTGGAGTGGAAGTAGACCCGAAATAATATTTGATTTTAAAAAAGCAGATTTTGTTAAGTGTTGCACTGAGTTAAGTTTAATAAATTGGATCGATTTATTTTCAAAGTGTAATGATGTTGATAGTTGGTTAGATAAATTTTATGAAATTCTTTATGAAATTATAAGTTGTAATGTTCCATTTACTCAGTGCTTCACCTCGAAGTTTCCAAAATGGTTTACTGCTGAAATAAGAAAATCGATAAGGGTAAAAAAGGTTTTACATAAAGATTACAAATTAACGAGGTCTGATGTTGCTTATCATAAATTTCGTGCACAGAGGTCATTTTGTAAATTGTTGATAAATAGAGAATATAAAAAATATGTTGCCTCTCAAGAAGAAAATATTTTATGTGATCCGAAAAGGTTTTGGAAATTTGCTAATAATAATAATGGGAACTGTGTTATACCAGATTCTGTATTTTTGAATGATATGAAGGTGAATGATGGACAGGATGTAGTGGATTTATTTGCTCATCATTTCGAATCTGTTTATAATAAGCATACGTTGGACCTTGGCTCTATTAATTATGGGTCATCGCTATTTTTGAATAGTTTAGAGATAGCAGAAAATGATATTTTGTTGAAATTGCGGGGCCTTAGAGATACGTTATGTAAAGGGCCGGATAAATTACCCGTTATGTTTATTAAAAATTGTGCGGAAGAGTTGTTGTATCCATTATTTTTAATTTATAACAAATCCTTAGATACAGGGACTTTTCCAACATTTTGGAAAAAATCAATAATAACACCTGTTTTTAAGAAGGGTGATAACAGTAATGTGAAGAATTATCGACCGATAGCGAAACTTAGTATTCTGGCAAAAATTTTTGATAACTTAGTAGAAGACAAGATCTCATTATTTTTAAGAAAATTTATTATTGATGAACAACATGGTTTTATGCCACGTAGATCGACTGTTACTAATTTAATTAATTATAATGAAGTTATTGTGAATGCGCTACAGTCTGATCTACAAGTTGATTCAGTCTATACGGATTTGAATGCTGCTTTTGACTCCGTCAATCATAGATTATTAGTTGATAAGTTGTCTATGTACGGAATTGGTGGAAGTCTATTGTGTTGGATTGAGTCCTATCTTTATGATAGGAAGCTTAGTGTGAGCGTTAAAGGGTTCGTGTCTGATGAGTTTGTTGCAACGTCAGGTGTTCCGCAAGGTTCACATTGTGGACCATTATTTTTCAATATATTTATAAATGATATGAAAGATGTAATTAAATCTTCTAGTTTTTTGTTATTTGCGGATGATTTAAAAATCTTCAAAGTTATTAAAACACTTGATGATGCGATAGCTCTTCAACATGATTTAGATATGGTTAATATATGGTGTAGCACAGGTGGTCTCTCTTTTAATCATACTAAATGCAATTGTATTTCTTTCTGTAAAAAGCCTGCCATAATTTATAAGTACTCTATATCTGGTTATGTGTTGGATAGACTTGATGAAATTAAAGATTTAGGAGTATTTTTTGACAGTCGTTACACATTTAATAATCATATTAACTTCATTTGTAATAAAGCATCAAGAGTTTTATCGTTTATCCTTAGATTTTCTAAAAGTTTTAAAAATCCAAATACATTTTTGCATTTGTATGATTCTCTGGTGAGGCCTATTTTGTGTTATGCTTCCTTGGTTTGGACACCAACTTTCGACGCATACTCTAATAGAATTGAGTCTGTCCAACATAGATTCATACGCGCTCTCTCTTTTAAAGCTGGATTACCCATGTCGAGATTTTCTCACGATTATTCGTTGATTGCGGAGCGCTTTAAGGTTGTATCGTTGCGATCTTTTAGGGATTATCAAGACTTATTATTTTTATTTAAACTTTTAAGGGGGCTGGTTGATTCTTCATCCATTTTATCTCTAATTGAATTGAGAGTCCCTGGAAGATTGCTGCGGGTAAAGAATTGCGATTTTGCGGTTAATGTTTGTCCGACTAAACTGGGTTCGAGATCTTATATTCACCGAGTCTGTTCTCTTGCCAATGATTTAGGTTTAAATATTGATTGGTTTGATTGGTCTATTAGCGCATTTAAGAATAATATCCGTAATGAAATATTTTATTTTTGTTGAAAATATGATTTTTGATAAGATGTTTATTTTTTGTTACTGCTGATAACGCCTACCTACTATTTTTGTATGAATTTTTGTATAAAGGGGTAATACCCGTATATCTTGTTAAATAAATAAATAAATAAATAAATAAATAATAATGAATTAATTTTTTTCGCAGTTTTATAATTAGTATACAATAAGAATTGTTATACTACAGTATATAAAGCAGAGTGTAATAACTTATTATATATTATGCTTATGAAACTTGTATGCGCAAACCACTGTACAAAAAATTAAATTTTAAATTTAAAAATCTATATTGTGCAAAAGATTGAAATTAGCAATTATTTATATTGTTTGATTAATTAACAATAATTATACTTATTATTTAATTATTATTGAGAGGTTACTTCAAGGATTCGGAATAATCGGAAAATTATGGACCCCTAACGTACATCATTGCCCTTCCCTTCATCATTACCTGTTATTGTACTATAAATTTCAGATACAAAAATAACTTGTGATTCCTTATTTTCTGTTACAGATTTAAAAGTTAAATTTCCTTTTAATATGCCATTTTTTAATGTATTGATATGTTTGTGTGAAATTCAACACAATGATAGATAAGACGATAAGTTCAGTAAGTTTTTTATAATTTACTCTATTTATTTAGATAAATAGAGTTTTCGGCTCTATTCGCTTATTCGGTAAAAATTGACTCAAACATAACTATTCTCAATATTTACCGGCCAAGCCAATAGAGATGAAAAAATTATTCTGCGGTTAAATAAATAAAAGCAAATTGTGCAAAAAAAAGATATCATTGCCCTTACTTTGACTATCTATCACTGTGTGAAATTTTAAACAAAAATAATGTTGCGTTAAAAAATGGCATTGGAAGGAAATTTGACTCTTTGTCTGCCTTGAGTGTTGCAAATCTGGTAAATTTCCTTCCAATGCCATTTTTTAATGTAACATTATTTTTGTTTTAAATTTCACGCAGTGATAGATAATAGTTGAAGGAAGTGTAATGATGTCTTTATTTTGCACAATTTGCTTTATTTATTTAACCAGAATCATTTTTTCATCTCTATTGACTCGGTCGGTAAATATTGTGTAACACATCCTCTTAAGGAGATGTCGTACTCAAAGAATGGTCATTTTTACTTTTTTTTATAAACAAATGAATAAAATTGTTAAAAAGCCTTGAACGTCAAGCCCTTAGGAATATTTTAGATAATATATCCAAATTTTTTCAGATTTTTAAATCCATAATTTGAATACGATGTTTGGGTTGTAAGTTTACGCTTTTTTTGAGTAATAATTACCGACCAAAAATTGTTTATTCAATTGTTATGAAGAAAATGATTTTTCCTTAAAAATATCGAAACGTCAAGTTCTTTCTTATGTTTTATGCTATCGGTATGAATTTTTAATTCAATATTTTAGATATAATTTTTGAATTGAAAGGTACAAATTCCCGTAATTTGGGTTCGACATACCGTTAAAACAATTATGTATAATTATTTCAATAATAAATAATAAATAAACTAACGAGAAAAGTAATTTCAATTTGATTACAAGTCGTTTCGACACTCTTCATTAATAAATTAAAATTAGAACCCAAAATTTTGATCAATAATTAAATAATACATAAAATTAAGAAAAAAAACAAACTGCAATTTTTAGACATTTACGACCGTGTATCCGAATCAAATGAACTTAAATTAAAGTAAAATAAGACTCATTACCGAATGCTAAATACATTGTTTGAAACTGCATTTTTTTGGATTGGGTATATAGCGTAATTGACCCCACAACGCAATGGGTCATTGGAATGGTTTACACTGCATATATCGTTGATTTAACGATTTATGCGTTTATCGATCGAAACTTGCGTTGAACGTTAATCTTTTAAATACATCAATAAATCATCAATTTTTAGCCAGTAACGACGACAATAATATTTTAACAAACGCGACACCGTCATTAATTTATTGTAAAAATACAAACAAACGAAAGAAAAAAAAAAGAAAAATTGCAGTTTATATAAAAGCAATTTTTTTTCTCTTTTATCATTGACGCGAAACACCTTTGCGTATGTGTGTGTGTGTGTGTGTGTGCGTGCGTGCGTGCGTGTGTGTGTGTAACAACAATAAATAAATATACGGCAGGTATAACGAGATCAAGACAAACTTCACGACAAGTAGTCACATCATTTATAATACGATTACAATATTGAACAATTGGCATTTATATATATATATATATACATACACACACACATATATATATATATACATATATGTTTAATATATGCGCGCAGTAATATTGCGTTAATTTAAATACAAGTGTTGGTGTGTGTATAAAAAGAGGGGCGATCGCGTTTAATAGTCTTTTTTAGTCTTGTATAATATACGATACTCTCGTCGTTCAGTCCTCCAGTTATTTTTCTTTCTTTTCATCCATATTTATATGTGTGGGTGTGAATACGTGATATAATTTTATTTTTTGTTTTGTTTCGGGGGGGAAAATTGCAACGAAATGACGAGAAAATTTTTCGCCCTTTGTTTCCTGGTGTTCGCTTGTGCGGCCAGTGTGAAAGGTATGTGATCCGACTTTTTTCTTTTTAATTGGTATTGGATATATGGAAAATTTTTTATTAGTTATTTTTTAATTGACTTTTTTGGCTAATTTTTTAAATGGCAATCTTATAATTGGTGTAATTGGGTAATTTTATAATTGATATTATTAGGTCATTGGGTTATAGGTATAATCTTAGAGTAAATACTTGATTGACGTGATTGGGTAATTTTTTAATTTGTATTATTAGGTTATTTATTTATGGGTATCATAGGCTGATTGGGTTATTGGTACTATTGGGTATTTATAAAATAATATAATGTACTATTTGTTCAATTCATATTGATGGAACATATTTTTAACTGTTACAATTGACATATTTGTAATTGGTGTTATAGGATAATCGGTTTTTAGGTATTATTGGATCATTGTAGAAACTATTTTAATTTTTAATTATTATTTTTGAGTGAACGGATTATTTAATTTCTTTATTAGTTTATCCATTTATTATATTTTATTTAATAATTATTATTTATCAAAATTTGTAGTAATTAACAAGTGTTCACAAAAAAAAACACGCGTCTTTGACAATAGTCGCGAATGTGTACATAGAAAACGTCATTTTCAAGAATGTAGCTTGATTATAATTTCTGTGCAATTTTCCGTCTCTATTATTAAATCGCTCTTTATCTATACGGAATAACAGGATCTTATTGTTAATCCCATTAGATAACATTAGAAATATCTTGGAAACGATTACAATAAAAAAATTATTTTTTTTCTATCAGCGTGATGTACATATATATACATCGACCAATATATTCAATGATTTCTTCTTTAATTGTATATCAATACCATGAAAATTTAACATAAGCAAACAAATTTTATCTTTTTTATACACTTTCCTCATTGGAATTTTAATTAAATATATGTTCACCCGCACGCATACACGTGTGATAGACGCGATACGATTTATCATTTTTATTCATATAATATATTATTTTTTTTTAATTTTACGTCTATGCAATCGTTTCACCAAATGTATATATATATATATACATAATAAAGCAAGGATGCATTTTGATATCGCGCTAATTAAATCGTTGAGTCATTTTTTCTTTTAATTAATTATATCCTTTAAGATAGATGTATATGCATAGAGGCAAAATTTTCTCAAGCTCAAGGTTACACTGATAGTTGTATTGTTTCTAATTATTCGAAAACGGGAGGCGATAAGTAAAAGAAACGCGCGACGAATTTTTTTTTTGTTTCCGTCAAATATATATAAATATTTTAATTTAAAATTATAAATTGCGTTATTTTCTTTCGGTTCGGCAAACACACGTAATCGCGCGAATACCAGGAAGTTTTATCGGTGGATAATTTATTGTTAAGAAAATATTGTAATACTTTTTTGTTTTCATTTATAATCGATACGTTCATTCATATTTTTACTTGACTCATGGATGTTGTTGAAATTGTACATAATATATATATAATGTGAGCTGGAAGAATAAAAAAAAGATAAGTTTGAATTACTGACAAGGAGACCCTCATATGTTTGAGAAACGGATCGCGCCCAGCTTATAGTATATGTTTTCTAATATAAAATATGAAAAAAGCCAAAGCCGCAGGCCCTATAACAATCGTTTTTTTTAAAGTTATACGTTATTAAAAAAAATTTACAAAAAAAATGCTTCACTTTAAATGCTTGTAACTTCTAAACTATTAAATATTAATACCCAAACCAAAGTTTAATAAAAAGCTGAGATAAAATAGATGTAATTTAAAAAAAAAATACGCTTATATCCGTTAGAATAAAGCAAAGTTATAGCCAAATTAAGAATTCAAAAAAATTTTGCTTAAAAAATTAATACAATTTGTAGTGTCCAATTTTTGTTAAAATGTCTTCTAATTTTTAATTCGACTATAACAATGCTCCATTCTAACGGATTTAAGCCTACTTTTGTTTAAATTATATTTATTTTATCTCAGCTTTTTATTAAAATTTGGTTTGAGTATTAATATTTAATAGTTTAGAAGTTACAAGCATTTGAAGTGAAGCGTTTTTTTGTACATTTTTTTAACAGCGTATAACTTTTGAAAAAACGATTGTTAGTGTCTGCGGCTTTGGCTTTTTTTTATATTTCTATATTAGAAAACATATACAAGCTGTGTACGATCCGTTTCTCAAACATATGAGGGTCTCCTTGTGAGTGATTTTGTAAAATTTTTTAATTACCTCGTTGAGCGGTCTTTATTGGTTTTAGGATGATTATGACGGAGAATTATAAAATTTATTGAAATTTCTATTTTATGAACGTTTATTCAATATTATTGAATAATCATGGTATAATAATTGGGTAATTTTTAATAGTTTGAGGTTAGAAAGCGTTATATTTTATTATTTATTACGAATTATATACTGAAAAAATGGATTCTTAATGACGATTCTCAAATATAACTTAAACGGAAACACTGCTTGCCCTAAAATGATTCTTCCTTCTATAATCAAGAGAAATATACTTGATCTTAGCATATTGACCTTCTTGAGTTAAATTTCCCATTTTTTTCAAAAGTAGATTCCATATAATTATAGTAGAATTCCCCTTGATTATAGATTAATCATTTTAGAGCAAGCAGATTTTCCATTTATTAGTAATGTTGAAGAAGTAATGTTTTATCCTTAAGAACAAGAGTCCATTTTTTAGTGTAGCTCAATTTGAATAAAAATATTTATATTTCTGCAACAAGGAACGTCGTATCAGTCGTGCAGAACTAACTATGGAGAACAAGGAATCTGCGTTCAAGTACACGAATGCGAGCAAATACGGAATTTAGTGGGAAGTCGTCCGATCCGTGGACTTGGCCAAATATTCGGTTCGATATGTTACGTCGGATTTTTCAACCTAGGTGTATGTTGTCCGATTGAACAAGAAAATAATAACAATAATAACAATAATAATAACAATAATAACCAATTCACGACTCCCGAACCAACTCCACAACCGAAAGAAGAAGAAATCGGAACAGCGAAATATAAACCATTGTTCCCACCTCACTGTGGTGTCAGTAATGGTTCTCACAACAGAGTTGTTGGTGGTACACCAGCTGCTTTAGGTAATATATTTTTAACCTGGTATAAATGGATTTAATTTCTCAAGTATAATGATAGACATTTCGTCATACTTTATCAGAGGATCCATAATATGTACAGTTTGATTTCCTAATTCATATCTCCATAAGACATACCATTAAATTTATCTTCAAATAGTTAGAATTTCAACCACTTTCTTACTTGTAAGAATCTCTGGTTATGATCTCCAAAAACTTGTATCCTGTTATATCTTTTGATCTTCGGAGCATTACACATGTATATATACAGCACCGGAATTTTTGTATAGCTACATGTTTTTTTTCGAACTTTTGGAAAAATACTTTATGTCTTTTCCATTAATCCATTGCACGTAGAATTGCATGAGTAAATTATATTTTTCTGAAAATCCGAAAAAAATCACGTGGAATTTCATTCTGAACTTTTTTGATAGGGCATGTCAAATCTTAGTCTTCCTCCTATTCTAACCTTTAAAATCCAGGATCACCATATTAGGCAAGAGTCCACAGCAATTTTGATTAACCATCATATTTTGAAATCTATAGGTTCGTGGCCATGGATGGCAGCTATTGGTATACGTTTTGGTGACGGACCGGATGATATCGAAGTCACATGTGGTGGTACTTTGATTACTTCCAGACACGTGGTCACTGCCGGTCATTGTTTACAATTCATCAACACGACTTATTTCGCTCGTCTGGGTGATCTCGATCTCGAAAGGACGGATGATGGCGCTACTCCTATCAACATGGATATCGATCGTGTCATCGTACATCCAGAATACAATGATACATCGAAAGAAAATGATATTGCCATTATGCGGCTTGCAAAGGATGTTGAGTTTACAGGTATCTGTCTTGTTATTTCATTCATAACAAGGATAATAAATGCTAATTTTTGGTTTAATTTGTTCTTTAGATTTGATTCATCCCATATGTTTGCCGGTTAGGGATGACATTAAGAAACGCGATTTCGTTAGGACTTATCCGTTTTTAGCTGGTTGGGGTGCAACATCCTATGGTAAGAATTGTATTTTTGTTAAAAATTATTAATCTTAAGAGTTGCAGGGTCTTTAATAAAGGATTCGAGGAAATGTTGGTTAGAAATATCTTATTCGTATTTTTAACGAATTTTTGAAATCCAACAATTCTTGCTCAAATTTCAAACAATAGTATTTTATACACATTGTCGATATTAAATTAGAATTAATTAATTCCTGATGGAATTGTATTCCGTCTCTTAACTACACTTACAAGAAATAAAACCTTACCTTAAGCGCACATCTTATCACATATGTTCCAGAAAGAAATTTGCTTGCTTTTACATGATACTTCGATAATTTAGAAGAATATGTTTGCATTGTTATATTCCTCTGCAAAATTAAAATTCCTAATTCTTTGTATAAGAAGAATCCGCTTAGTTACGTATATGAATCATTCAGTATCAAGCATATTTTTTTTGGAACATATTTGAGAATAATTCTACTTTAACGGGATGTCGGACTAAAGTTACAGGGATCTACACCTTTCAACATAAGAATTATGCTGGAAATATTGAATTAAAAATCTGAAAAAATTCATATGGGTAGTTTTAAACAAAGGTGAGGGCATGACGTTGAAGATTTAAAAAAAAAATTAAATTTGTTAATAACAATTCGATAAACAATTTTTGGTCGGTAATTATTCGTCTAAAAAGAATTTTCAACGCAAAAATCAGAATTAAATTACAAATTTAAAAATCTGAAAAAATTTGAGTATATTGTTTAAAATGTGCCTAAGGGCATGACATTCAAAATTTTTTCAAAAATTTATTCTTTTGTTTATAAAAAAAAAATGACCATTTTCTGAGCCCGACATCCCCTTAAGATAAAATTCTATTATTGTTAATGTGTAGCTATTTTGCATATATTTTTTTTGTATTCCGATTTACTCTGACCAAAATTTTGCTTGCTTATTTCGTAGAGGGTGAAGCGAGCGATCGACTGCAAGAAACTCAAGTTCCAGTAGTGGATAACGCTCAGTGTAGAAAATCATACGAAAGGAAACGAGTGGTGATTGACAAAAGAGTTTTGTGCGCTGGTTATCCTAACGGTGGTAAAGACGCGTGCCAGGTAACCTTTAACAGAATAAATTATTATCATTATTATTATTATTTAAGATATTTATACAAAGAAATTTTTTACAGGGTGACAGTGGTGGTCCATTAATGTTCCCAGTTGAAAGGCATTATTACTTGATCGGTGTTGTGTCGACCGGTTTCCGATGCGCAGAACCCGGTTTTCCAGGAATCTACACGCGCGTTACGAACTTCCTCGATTTTATATTAGATAATTTGAATTAGTTTTTAATCGTTAATAAAAAAAATAACACACGAATTTACAAAGTTAATTTTATTACTTGCTAGAAACTGAGATGAATATGTTTAAGTTGACCAGTTAAATTTTTAAACCTAGGAAAATCATTAGCTGATATTTATTTTTGGAAGAATATGTAGCTATATTTGTAAAAAAATGATGAATAATTTTTGTTTTGCTTTATTGAATTTAAAAATTTTATACTATTTGTCTAAACGATACCCTAATTTTTATACATTTATAGGTTACGTTCGCATTGAAAAAAGCTAGACTTAATAATTTGTTTGGTAATGATAATCATTATTTCATTATTAGTCATTTGTAATTGGTATTATTAAGTATTATTTTCATATATATCTCCACAATTTACGTTATTTATTAATAGTTTAATATTTAATAGATTGTAGAAAAGATTTTCGATAAAAATATAGTTATTGAAATTAGATGATTTTTAGCATCTTCAGTCACATGTGACATGTGTAACGCAATATCGCAATTAAAGTAGTTCTAGCGTAAGGCGTAACAGACATCTGTAACATTTGACACGATTTATTTATTTTTGTTTTCACCAATACATCTCAGGCGGAAATGAAATATATTTTAATAATAATATATAATGTTCAGATTTGAGAAAATGAGTATCACATTTATAAACTAGTATTAACTTTTATAAATGATAATTACTTTTTTCTTTCAGTTATTTATTTATAAAATAAATAGATACTTCTTTGCCTTTAAAATATATTTATTTCTTATACTTGTACACTGTCATGCGGACGAAAAAAATTTAGAAAAAATTAATAACAAAAATATTCATAAAAAATGTATAAAAATTACTGTTTATACTACTTATCTCAAATCCATTATAGACATCAATAGAAGTTACACATATTTTAATTACATTTTTTTTCAATCTGCTACAAACACTTTACTAATTATTTTTTATCAATAACTATTAATTTTTTCAATTTCCGCTTGGGATTAAGAAAATCATATCTACATTCGTGTTTAAGATACGAAAAGCACATGTAAAATACTATTTCCTAATACATCGTTATCTCTGTCTGTCACACGGTGTCGCGTGTAACGCGATGTCGTGTATATATATATATATATATATATATATATATATATATATATATAATTACGATGATAATTACGATATTACACCCGTATAGCTCTAAGGTGAATTACGATAATCGGTTGGAAATTTCTTCGTTTATCCTCGTGTGCGTGCAGAAGGGCACTCACACTTTCGTAATACATCCTGCGTGTGATTCTGTATACAATAACGTTCTACTGCACCTGTTCTGTTGGACGTAACGCGTAACGCACTTGTCGCGACAAACATATCGCCTACTATATCAATCGTCGAAGAAGAACAAGAGAATCTATTATACAGATGGACTGACTGGATAATAATAATGATGATAATAACATCGTATAAAGGAAGAGGTGCATACACTCACACACATACGTATACACGCATACATGCACACTGCAACCGCGCGTAAAATGCGCACGCGTTATCACTTAAAATCAAATTTTTTTGGTACATACTTTTTTATATACACACACACACTCTCTACAAAGTTCCCCCCAACGCACCCACACGTACACACGATGCTCGTATTTGTATTTGTATATATATATAAAGGTTCATTTAGAGGTGTGCAGCCAATATACATATAGATAACGCGCGAATGAGAGAGGGAGAGAGAAAGAGAGCGCCAGAGAGAGAGAGAGAGAGGGGGGGGAGAGGGAGAGAGAAAGAGAGCGCCAGAGAGCGAGAGAGAGAGAGAGAGGGGGAGAGGGAGAGAGTGAGAGAGCGAGATAGGGAGAGGGAGAGCGAGAGAGAGGAGAGAAGAGAGAGAGAGAGCAAGAGAAAGAGAGGAGAGGAGAGAGGAGAGAGAAGAGAGAGAGAGAGAGGAGAGAGAGAGAGGGCTTTGAAAGAGAGAGGAGAGAGAGAATGAGTAGTCTCTCGGAGAGAGTCGGAGAGGAGGACTCTCACACGGGCACCGTTCCAACCTCTCTTTTACATTATACATAATATATAACGCGTACTCGTTTTTCTCGTATATTTATATATATATATATATATGTATATATATATATACGTAACTGTCCTCTCCGGGTATATACCGTTATATACACATATACTTAATCCCGAATCTTTGAACTTTTACTCGTCGATATATACCATCATGGATGGATAAGTGAGGAAATACTCGAGGCGAGGCGAGGACACGCACCGTACATCTATCTACCTACCTGTACTGTACACCACCACCGTTCAACAATATTCGCATAAGTACATATAGTCGTCGTCGTCGTCGTCATCGACTCTCCTGTGTATATCCCCGAGCATCGTTGTGTGTGATGTACATATACATATAAGTATATAGCATTGTATAGTCGTGTGTGCTTCTCTGTGTATGTGGGTGTGTGCGTGCGTGTGTAGATATATATATATATATACCATACCTCGCGCGCGCCTTAAAAGAAAATACATACATATATATATATACGCACGCACGCACACACTCGTACGCGCAGTGAAAGAGAGAGGGAGAGAGAGGTAAGATCAGAGTACAAAAGATAAAAAAAGAAGCATCGACGCGTTACACTAACTTTCCTTGGACTCCTCTCGCGGCCATCTCTTTCTCGTATATGTATTTACACATGTTACATGCACCCACACATACAGGCGTATACATACACGTACACACATGTGTGCATGACAAGACGTATTCCTCTAGTGTGTATGTTGGGTTATTGGGTTTACTTGCGTGTGTGCGTGGGAGTGACTTTGTGTCTGCTATACTACGACGAGTGAACACGCATGTGTGTGTAAGTATGTGTGTGCCTGTGCGGTAGAGGGGCACTCGCGCGCCACCACCATCTAAGAGAGAGAAAGAGAGGAGGAAAAAAAGAGGAGACCTCTCTCTCTCTCTCTGTCTTGTTCGATCCTGTCGCTGCGTCACTTTGGTAGTATTATATATATATATATATATACACACACACACATGTATATATATATTGTTGCAACCAGGTGTTACTGTTTCCCTCCGTATTTATCTCTTCTCTCTTTCGTTTTCTTTAATTTCGTGTGTCTTTTGTTCGTGAAATAATATAATTCTTTTTCCGGAGGGGTTACAATTAATATATTTTTTTGGGATAGGGGGGGAGACGCGAGTGTATAGAGAGAGAGTTTCTGGGAAAAAATTGCACACACAGTGCTGTTCCAATACTCGTAAATACTTAGAAGAGTGACGGTTTTGTTAGGTTAGACATATATATATGTATATATATATATACCTGTAACATATACATATATGTGAGTGTATACGACCTTCAAACGATTTTCTTTTTTTTCTTTTCTTTGACGCGGTTTTGCAAGTAGTGCGGTATATATACTTTTGTCTCTGTGTGTGTATGAGAGAGAGAGAGAGAGAGGATTTTTTTCTCTCTCTGTCTGTTCCACAGTGCGGCGCGCCGAGGTTGGGTGGGGTAGAAAGAGAGAGAGAGAGAGAGAGAGAAGCGTAGCGTCTATGGTGGCATTGGTGGCACATACCATTGGCCGACTTGTCTTCCGTGTGTGTACACACACCCCGTTTACCATCTATCCCTCTTTCTCTCACTCTTATCTTAGTTGTTACGTTTATAACGCCCAAATATTTGCGTACATTGCCGTTTATTCGATCATTGGTCATTTGGTACGTTAACATTTCTTCTTCATTTTTTTTTCTTGACTTGTTCCTTTTTTTTTCACTACACAGGCGTTCCCCTTCTCGTTCCTCTTCCCCACTCACTCTCTCTCCAACTAAGTGTGTGCGAGAGCGTTAAGGTTAATGCCCTTGAGAGCGTCGCGAATCGTGTATGTGCGTGTGTATTGTGTCTTTCTCTGTTATACCTATATGTACGTCTCTTATAATTTTCTCTCCCCCTTTTTTTATTCTTTTTGTTGTTGTTTTTCTCTTTTTTTATATGTTTATGTAGATACATGTTTGTGTATCTGTGTGTGTATATATTTACGATACGTATATTGATTCGTTGCGTATATATTTGTTTTGACAGATGGGTAGCACTAGTCAACTTTACAGCTTGTCCTGGGGCGAATTTGGTTCATCGCTTGCCTCCGCGGTGCAACTACTTCGTGGACACGGTGATTTGGTTGACGTCACATTAGCCGCTGGTGGACGCAGTTTCTCGGCTCACAAAATTGTACTCTCGGCGGCTAGTCCCTTTCTCTTAGATTTGTTGAAGGTATATGGGTATACAAAGATTTTTGGTAATTTTATTGGGGGGTCAGGGTAATTTTTTAGTAGTAGACATGATCTGTGTTGGTTTTGGGATGTGAAGGGGATTTGGCGAGTAGGTTTTGAAGGCTCTGGCAATTGGGTTTTTGTATAAGGAATGCTTTCGGATCTGCCAGGGGTTTGGCATTTACAGTTTTTGTATGTAACAAGTTTGAAAATTGAATTTTGTATTTGCAAACGGTATAGCAATTACTTTTTGAATGTTTAAGGGATTCAACGATTGTATTTTTTATATTTAAAAGGTTTAACAATTACATTTTGTAAGTGCACAAGGTCTAGCAATTAGTAAAAGCAAGTGTGCATATACATAATTTTATATTGTATTTATTAAACTGATGAAATTTTAGTTTTAGCAATATATCAATACTTTACATTTGATGTGAAATTTAGCGATTTATTGTGTTTATGTAATATTGAGTTTAGTCATTAGTAAAGTTAGTATTATATATTTATGCATATAACAAATTTAGCAAATGTTTAAGTTAATTTTGGAAATATATTTAGTTTTTTTTAAATATTGTTCTAAAGTACACCATGACAGCACATTTTTAATATTTAACATTATTATTCTTAAACATGGTTCTAGAGTACACCATGTCAGCATCCAGTTGTAATGCTCGCTGGTATCAGCGCGGATGATTTGGAATCTATATTAGAATTTGTGTACCGTGGGCAAGTAAGTGTAGAACCATCTCAGTTGTCTTCTTTGCTGCAGGCGGCACGTTGCCTCAGTATACACGGATTGACTCCACCAACTATTCTGACAGAGGTATTGATGTAACTAATAGTGTATATATATATATATATATATACATACATAATGACATTTTTATATGGTTTCTAAAATTTAAATTTTTTATCAATCTTTGTAGAGCCCTTGTATTTGTGCACTTGTCAATTATTGAATTTATTTATTTAGAGAGGAGAAGAGGTTCCAGCTTCTGCTATACCAGCGTGTAACGAAGCTAGTTTAACTAAAGAAACAATGAACGCCTACCTTCCACAACATCGAAGAAAGAAGAAGAGGAAGCTTTCGGATGGTGGTGGCAAATGGCCAAGAAGGGGATATCATTCAAGTTTGGAAACTAGATCTTTGGATGAGCATTCTGATAGATCTGCTGATTTTGGTCACAAAGATACCGATGATGTGTCTCACTTAGACGAAGAAGGTATGTTTTATAATATAATATCTCTTTGATTTGTTATAAATTTACATAAGGATTATCCATTGAAACTTGTGTTTTGTGTCCGCAATTTTTGACATTTTGTATGAATCGCTGTAGACAAAAAGAAACAAAAAAAAAAGATGTAAGAAAGTTATGTAGGACTTATCTTTGCAATTATTTACAATAAGTACGGACACAAGCACAACCATCGATTGGGTTGAACTGCATAAACAATTGGATTATCGTTAGAGATCCGTAATTGGCATGGCTAATCTTTTGTGACAAAAAGGTCAGTTCAGCCCTCAGTATGGTAATATTGTGTTTGTGTCTGTTAACAGCGAAAGAAAGAACGGAACATGCAAATCATATTGGATCGCCTCTACCTCAACACCAATTGGTACATCCTGTGGTCGAGCATAATCCATCAGCGTTGATAGCCGATTCGGAAGCTGAACCGCACCTGCACAATTTGATGCCTATGCAACCGTATTCACCGTTGCACATACCACAGTTTCCAGGATCTATTCAAAATGTGTCCTATTCACCGGGTGCGAGTGGCTCTTCGCAAGCATCGGCGGCAGCGAATTCAACCTCGACAACGTCAACGCAATCGGCGAAAATTCGTGGTGCATCCGATTGCCCTGGTGTTTGTCCATTATGTGGCTCGACATTGCGCCAAGCAAGGAACTTACGGAGACATTTGTTATCGTCGTGCAAATATCGTTTCACTGCTAATCCAAGTCATCAAATGATGCCAGATTCAATGTCGATAGAAGTGAAACCTGAAGTCGATATACCAGGTTACCCTGGACAATCTGTAGTGTGTGGTTCTGATGGTGGTGGTAACAGTTGCGAGCAAATTGTTTGTAATCCAAGCCCACTACCTTCACCTTCGCCTCAGGGATCCAACGTTGTGTCACCTCATAGCAACATTCCATCGCCTACTGTGGCCAGATGAAAAAAGGAGAAAACTAAGCTTAAGATAAAGTCTAAGCTTATTCAATAGTATTGGTCGCGATATAAAACTATTGAATAGTAAGAAACGTAGTGACGTTTTCAACATACTTTAACGTTTCTTACAAATAGACTGATTCACCTTCGTTTAAGTTGATATATAGAATTTTAAGTACTTACTATACACTTATACAATAACATATTTATATTTGATACTATATATATACATATTGCCTGTATCGTGAATACTATGTATTTGTGGCAGAACATTACGAGACTGGTTCTTCGGAAAGACATTAGACATAGTCTCATTCAAAGTGGTGATTAAGTAAACTCGATTGTATTATCAATCGTATTGAGAGGACACTTAGATAATTCTCTTTAGATCTTTGTAGGAATATTAATTGGTATATTAAGGAATTGTATGTAAAACCTAAGTAATAAGCGTTTCTTTTAAGTACATAATTCTTCCAATTTTAGTATGTAAGAAATCCATTAGATGTATGATTAGATTGTAAAAACAAAATGCAAATCGAGGGTATAGTTAAATCTTAACGTAATGTAAATGTACCAGTACATAGACATTTCCAAGTGAGTGGACAAAATCATTTATAACTAATATAACATTATATATGTATAATAAGCGAATTCAATTGTGAATTAAGTTGTCTCTAGAATTAAGTTTTGTTTTTTGTTTTTATTACAAACAACTTTGTCCAGATGCTGAAGTACGGTACTGGGACATTTGTCTTAATTTAAATTAGAAAAAAATTATTTTCTTTTATGTATACATAAAAATATATGTATTCGATTAATATTTACATATTATTGTTACTGCTATAAATACACATATGAATATGAATTTAAAAGAGAAAGTTTATCTACTATTTGTTAGTGTCTTGAAGCAAAGCTTTATGAGAAAAATATTTTTTAGCATACATATATTTTCTTTTTTTTTATTTTGGGTATAATCAGGTAGTATTACTAAGTACGAACTATCAAACATTTATTTAACGAATAACCATTAATATTGTAAGATGTAAATTAAAAACTATTACAATTATACTTAATAATGTATATAAAAAAGAAAAAAAAGGCGTATACATTTAATATAATTTTTAAATCAACAAATCGTATTGTTTATTTATACAAACACAAAAAGAACATTCACCACAAAGATTGTAATAATTTATTTTTAAATCTCATGAAGTAATATAAAAAAAGAACACCCAAGTTGTTTTTGCTAGGTGGATTACGTGTATTATAATTCTAGGAGATTGGAATTCAAAATCAAGAACATTGTCAGATCAACCGGCAACTTGTCCGCTATGCGGTGCAATTATAAGACAATCGCGTAATTTGAGAAGGCATTTGGAATTATTGCATTTTGGAATTGGTTCGGGTGGTAAAACTTCATCAGGATTACGTGTGAAGAAAGATCGAAACGATAAAGGTTTTGCGCCTAAATCACCAAGTTACACTAAAGCTACATCCTCTTTAAGAGACAATATGCTATCGAAAACTGATCCCACCGATTATTCAACTGTATCTTCCTTAAATTTGAGTTCTGCCCACAGTTCTAATCCAGCTAATATTAATGTACCAGGTGATTAATTTTTATTTTTTGTATACTAATAGATAGTTGATGTATTATTGTGTAATAATTGTTTTAATATATAACATTATTTTGTTAGAAAAAAATAAAAGTGATGTACTAAAAGAAACCATTAGTCAATTTATTATTGGTTTAATGATATTTCTAACGTAATTTTATTATTACAAAAAGTGATATAGACTCGTTAATCTAAATTTGCATTTAAGCTGTTGAAGAAACTTAATGCATTATTCATATTTTTAGGTTCATTCATGCTGTCAGGATCGAGTGGTCTTGGTACAAACGATCACAGTCATCATCATCACAACAATAATCCAGCACATGCAATTCCATCGGGTTCGTGTCCAACATCAATGGCACCACCGAGTAATGGTATCTACTCGTCTGATAGTGCTAGTATGTTAAGCTGCCTACTTCCAACATTACCATCTTTGCCAAGTTTGTCTTCACCGCACGATATGTTTCGCCACTCAGAATTTCTTCGGGCAAACATGGGATATCCACAAGATGCCTCAAGGCAACAGCATTCGACCAGACATCTTCAACGAACGGACGTTACATGAGTCCAGCATTATTCCTGATAACCTGACGGATCTCTACACTAATTCTTCGTACTTCATAGAAGATGCAAAATTATTTTTAAAATTATGACCCATAAGTAATTACACACAACATAAATTGGGAATTTTTGGCAAACAACCATGACAAAATATATAGAAATATTATGGACATAGAATAATTTAATACTCATGCAGTTGGATAATGATTATTAACAATCGAGTGCTCATGCAATTTTCTTTTTTTTAATTTTATTGAGCACTCAAGGAGGCAAATAGTTTAATACGAATGAATTAGTTATCGGATGCTTTGAGACTACGATCCGTTGTATATAAATATTAGACATTTTTTCTTTTTTAAACAAACTGTCAATACCAACATGTAACATTAAAATGGATATACAAACATCGTTTCAAAGTAGTAAGCCTTTCGTTTGTTTATTATTTTTCTTTTTAAATTGTGATATAGAGATTTTATTTTATATGATACACGAAGCGGTATATAAAATACGTACATAGTTATTAAATAACGAGATTAACACCATCACTTTTAGTTTTAACGTGACCAATCGCGAAAGGCCAGTTGCGATTTGAAACGTTGTCGAGTTCACCCTTTAGCAGCTTTAGGAGATCATCAAGAAATTTGAGTTCATAAACTTCATTTCTAAGTTTCTCCACCTCTTCGGTCAAATGATCTGTTCTCCATTCGTCGTTCTGTTTTAAAATGGAATATGTTATACGATTACAATTATGTAATAATTTGTAAATCATAATACTATATATAGGTATATACATCATTTTAATAAGAAGAAAAGATAAAGGAATAATAATAAAGTAAAAACGAAAAATAATGATGAAATAATGAAATACTATTATTTTTTTATATGCGACGTTAATTTCACTGCGAAGAATCGTATATTTTTGTCACAATAACAATAAATAATTACGCGTACGAACACCACCGCTAACAATTAATATTTTGTAAGAAACATTTCAATCTCTCTCTTTTTCTTATATAGCGTGTAAATGATTTTTAGACAGCTGTTTGTAAGACATTTTCTCCTTGAATTTTAATTTATATACACACAATGTTATAATGTGTGAGTAACGCTAGAGAAAAGAAAAGAATTTTAATCAGGGGAATCAAAAATAAAATTGATCGCTTTCTTATAAACTTATAATGTTGTTACAAATTATTTAATTTTATAAATTTCCTAGTTTTGCTTATTTTAATTTACTCGTTTGCATACCAGAAAAATATTATAATTTTGCTTTAAACAATAAATAATAGATTGTTTAATTTGAAAAGTATTTTTTCTCTACAATTTGTAACTAAAATTATTTATTTTATATTTTACAAAAACTAAAAATGAGTCTTTTGTAATTTAAAAATTCAGACTAATTTATGAATACAGTTTGTTCTGTTTCTTTATCTCTATGTTTTGTAACAAAATTTATTTATTTTACACCGCAATTAATGTAATAAGATAGATTGGCGTTCACATATATTTATATGATTATATTACTGAACAGTTAAATTTATAATTAAGTCACATTGACTATAAGGCTCTATGAACTGTAAGTTTATTTATCAATCATTTTAAAATTTGAACTGAAATTTACCTTAAAATTAGTCTTTAATTGAATAATTTGCTTGTAGAGTAGTCTACTAGAAGTTTGAAGCCAATCGAGTTTATCACTTAGCTGTTGGACATCATTATTATTGGATTTATTGATCAACATTCTGTCATTGTCCTCCGAATCAATAACATCACTTTGTTCATCGTTCACCAACTCTCTCCACTTGAATTTCTATAGGACAATACACTTATTTCCATTCATAGTTTAATTAATCACGTATTTTTTTCGACTACCTGCGTATTTAATTGTTCCTTGTGATCGATCTCGTCTTTGTACCACGCTAAAATTGTATCTTATTAAATTCAATGAAAATTATGTAAAATAATGAAAACTGATTGTCGTACCAGTTTTAAGATCAAAATCTAAAAATAATCTTGGTGATGGAATTCTTATACGATACTGATTGGATCGAACAAGTCTTTCTGGTGTATACGACAGGCAATGTTCATCTTCTGTGTTAAATGATTGTAATTCAATTTCATCTGTACTCGGTTCATCTCTTACACTTTCCCATAGACAATCTGGATGAAGATTCTGTTGATCCGTTTTTTGTTACAAAATTATAGTTCATTTTAGTTATATTTTACGTATTTCATACTCACATCTTCATTAGTGTCTTCAATGCCAATCCACCAACCGAATGAATTTTCATTTGTACTGTTAGTATCTCGTAGGTAAAACATTATCTGAAAAGAAAAAAAAATGTTAAAGTTCCTCTGTATTTTCATAATTGTGTAACTTATAGGAATGCAATGATAAAAATTTCGATAAGATAAAGCGTCGCCAAGATTTTTCTGAACATCGATTATGTTATAAAAAAAGTTTTAACTTACGAAATTATTTTATTTAACGATTTTATATTGCTATAGTAAAAGTTATGTCTCGTTTCTTCGACTGAATTACACGTAATCTTCTGATCGTTCATCGGTTGTATATATATATATATATATGTACATACGCGCATTTTAGCTTGATAAATTCACAGTTGACGTATTTTATCAAACTCGTGAACCGCGAATAAGTACTCTAGTTTTTATCAAAATAAAATTTGAGGTCAACTTTCAACAAAATTGAATGTTAACCACAATTTTTCTAAGTTGATAATTGTTAAAGACAATATTTTGATTGATTCTATGAATATTTGGGTGTGAAGCTTCAAATGTTGTTTATTTATTAAATTTATTGGTTTGGGTTTGTAAAAACATAATTTATTATTATATTATCAGCAATTAAAAAAAATTTTATTTTTTATTTTTGTTAAAGTGCGTGTATTTATATAAATAACATTTTTTAAATTTAGATTTTTGTTAATGCTGTTGAATACCCAGAATATTAGTAATTATAACAACGGGTATAAATTTTGTAAAAATGACAAATTTAATCTTACTTTTTTCTATCAAAGTTTTAAGATTGTTTATTTTTAAAATGTGTTGAGACACATTTTATAAATTTCAATAGATTTCTGTTAATATTTGAATTATGAGACGTATTTAAAAAAAATGATTTACTAAATATGTATTTTTCAAAACTGCAAAATTTAATGTTATTTTTTGTTATCGAAGGTACGTATACATGATATAAATTGCACCTTGAAATTTTTTAATAGATATTTGTTTATTTTATGATCATCATCATTGTCGAAATTTTTTTTAATATTATGTACATTTATTTTTAATCAATATATTTATAACACTCACACTTTATTAATATAACAAATATTTTTTGTTAATTTCTTAAGTTCTAAATAGACATTATATCAAACAAAATCATATAAAACCTAATGTCACTTCGCTTTCTAAAATTTTTCTTAATTATTTTTTGAATAAAGAATGTATACGTACATATATAACTTACAATTTATTTGAATAATTTGTAAATTTAAATTAAATTATATAAATAAGTAAAATTTGTATTTTCCTCAGTTGATAGATCAAGCTAGACTGGACGAATTAATGTTATCGAGATTTGTTACACGACAGAGTGTGTCATTGTCATAGAGACGCTAATTTAATATTCTTTATATACCTCTCTTTTGTGGCTTTTGCTTTAGTGGCTCATATTCCGTTATAAGTTTTACGTTGTGTAATATCATTCAATATATTTGTTTTTTTTATTTAAATTTTTTCGTTTTGAAAATTTATAACGTGTGCTGTGGTACACACATAATTTGAAGTTTTTACGTTTCAAAAATAAGATAAGATATAGAGGATTTATATGAATTTAAAATATTTTAAATTGATCTTATTTGTATTTAAACTAAACACTATATTTTTTGTTATATCAGATCTTATCTTTTCATTATTATAAAGCCAGAAATTTCTTAAAAGTCTCATTCGTATAACATGTTGTAGAAAACACAGTGGCAATCACAAATAAAAAGAAGAAATTTGATACAAAATTCTAAAAATTACATACTTTCCTGTGCGAAGGAAACATGATTTTATGAATTTAAAAAAAATATTGGATTTAGCATTTGATATTAATATTTATTTATATATGATATTATAAGATGTATACTGTATATATATTTATGCAGACAATTATAATCTTCAATTTGTCCATTATCTATTTTATTTGATTTATATTTTCTGTTAGTCAGATTGTGGTTTAGAGAGATACGTGAAACGATATTTATTATATTTTGAATTTTTTTTATTATTTCTTTTTTCCGTGAGATGGAAGTTTTTTAGTTAGTTTTTTATGTAATTAAATTTTGATTTATTTTCGTTACTCATTTTTTTTGAGAACATTGATTTTTTTTAGTAATTTTGGAAATTTATAATGTCTAATATATTCTAATTTAAATATTGTTAATTACCAAAGCTTTGACAAATTTATTAAATTTAACATTGCTTATATTTTAACAAATTTGTAAATAAAAATTTAGATAATATTGTAATAATGATTTAAATAGACTTAAGATATAAACAATTAAATCAAATAGTTGCAACAAAGTTTATTGTAAAATTCACTAAAAATTTATTGTAAAAATAATTGATTTTCAGTTTTGTTCTTTAGTTCTGTGTCTTTATTTTTATTTTTTTTTTGTTTTAATTGTACAATCAAATTTATTTATAACGTTTTCACTCGTAAGCTTTGAGACGCTTTCCTTCTTTGAAGGAAAATTTTTTCGAAAAATCTATATAGGGGTAAAACGTTTTAACAACATGATTCAACGATTCAACTCTAATTTTTAGATGCACACTTAAAAATAAATAAATGGATTATAGATCAAGAGCTTGTTTTTGTGTTTTTATATTTTCAAATAAGTAATTGGATAGATTCAAATTGAAAAAATGGTTACGAATCACGATATAGCGATCTTTAACCTATATTTTTTTCGAATTTTTCAACAACAGTTTACTTTCTTTTATCGACTTTATATATCGATAAAATCGCTAGCTTTGACGTCCTCTTATTTTGTAAAGCAGTTAGTTGGTGTACAAAAAATCGTTTAAAAAATTTCTAGGTTTTTACATAATAAATCGTTTACTAAAATGACAAGATTTTAAACTAAAAAATAAATCTATCTGAATATTGTGTAAAAATTGCTAGGTTTAATCTAAAACAAATCGTTTACTATATAAAATAACTATAAATTGCTACATAAAAAAGTGCCAGAAACAGCTAGTTTCTATACTTAAAAATCGTTTATAAAATGGTTCCTACCTGAAAAATAGTTTAAAAATTGTTAGTCTATATAAAAATAATCATTTAAAAATTTGTAGTTCTTACATAAAAGATGTTGTTAGTATTTATACCTAAAAAACTAAAATGGTAAGGTTTCTACTTGAAAAATCGTCTAAAAATGATAACTCTTTACGTAAGAAGTATAATCGTTTAAAAAATTGTTAGCTAAAAAAGTTAAGTAAAATAAGTAGGTTTACACTGAAAATATCGGGGTGAAAACACGGCTAATTTTAACCTCAAAATACGTTTACTATAAAAAATGACTAGGTTCCTACCTAAAAAGATCGTTTTTATAAAATAACTATAGTATCCAAGCTAAAAAATTATTTAACAAATGGCTGGTTTCTACCTTAAAAATCGTTTAAAAACGTGTAAGTTTTATATATGAAAAATAGTCGTTTAAATCATTGCTACCTTCTCACCTAAAAAAGATCGTTTAAAAAAAACGGCTTATTGTGACACAAAAAATCTCTCATAAAAAAAACTAGATATTCACCTAAAAACTCGTTTGAAAACGATTAGTCTTGGTGTAGGAAAAATAATCATTCAGAAATTTGCTAGCTTAAAAAATTGTTTAATAAAAAGACTAGGTTTCCACCTAAAAATTTCTATTAAAAACCAGCAAGTTTCTATATACCTAAAAAATCGCTTAAAAAAAATAGTAATACCTAAAAAATTATTTATAAATTATTAGTCTTCGTATAAGAAAAATTCGTTTATAAAAATATTTAAAAAATTTGTTAATTAGTTTACCTAAAAAAAAAAGAGAAAATCGTTAAAAAAACGACTACGCTTTTTTACATGTAACAAATCGTTTAAATATATTTATTTTAAATATATCTATACATATGTGTAAATTAAAAATCACAACTAAAAAAATGACATTTTACATTATATATAATAATTAGAAATGTAAGTAAAGAAAAATATGTGATCAAATTCAAATATATACACAAAGGCATATATAGTTGTATAGAAAGATGCGTGTATATATACACATATATGTGTATGGACCAAAATACATGGGGGATGAATTTGAAGCAGGTCGAATACACTTGCGCAGCCCCTCCTACATACGTAAGGGTGGAATACGAAATGCGCATCCTCGAATGCGCAGATCGATATATTCTCCACCTTATACACATCGCGCGCGCGTGTATATATATGTCTGTATATATACGTCCATACATCAGAATATAGTATGAAGCCGGCTGAATCGCGAGCGCGGATCGCCGGTATATAATACTACTTACTACGTTATTACGCGTGAAAGAAAAAAAAATACAAATTTTAAATAACATGATTTTCGTGATTTCTTCGTTGACGGTGAATACGCGGGGTTACCGCTCGTCGTACCCCCGAGATCGCGTTGATCGTTCACCGGGCAAGTGATGACTATCTTATTCACCATGAAGATCCACGTCAAAATGAGATTCACGTTTTTCGGGATATCGAATTTTTTTGTCGCGTTACTTCTTCTCGTAGTCGTCGTTGGGAGGTTCAACTGCGAGGCTGCTAAAAATGAAGAGAGTGAGTGCTTTATCTTTCTTTTTTTTGTTTTACTTTTCGAAGGGGGTGATTGATTTTTTTCTTTTTTTTCGTGGGGATTTCTTTACCGACGGAGGTGGATGATGAATGCTAGCGGTGTGTTAGCTCGGAAGAGGAGAGATGGCGCTATTGATCGTTTTGTTTATAAATGGAACTTGTTTTTTTTTTTTTTTTTTTTTTTTTTTTATAAATATGTATATTTTTATAACATTTCAACTGTATGAATAAGTAATCTGTAATAGGCGTTATTGCGTTAGCCTAAATCTATCTTATGTTATGACATGACGATATGTAATATTTACAAAGCCAATAAAATGAATTAATAATAATAAATGGAACTTTGTGGCAATATGTACTAGCATACAACGCCAATAAACTATATTCTATCTAAATGGAACTTTTCTTTGTGTTGTAACGGTTTTCTAAATAGTTAAAGTAGTTCCTCGATGTGTTTGTAATGTTGAATTATGAGACGGATCCTATACGTCAAAAAATTGTATAATTTATTTGTTTTCCTTTTTTTTTAAGTGAACTGCATTTTTTTAACATTGTACTCTATATAGATTGCATAGTAATACGGGAGAAGACATGATTATTGTGGAAGTCATACCAATTGAGAGATGGTTATAAGTTTTTCATCATCTTAAATATAAGAGATTGAAAAACTAAAGTTGTAGGCTCAAAAAGAAAAATTCTGAAACGTGAAGCAAGAAAAAAATATATCAAGCCGGTCTTTCCGAAATGTTGTTCATCAAATTTGATTGATTTCCAACCTTTTACTGGACATTTTCGAATCGTGTGGCAATGTCGCATGTAACGATTGATCGCAATAATTAATTGTTTTAAATAACATTTAAGAAATAAATAAAATAATTTACGATTGTATATTGACCTACTAAAGTGTCTCAGAAAATTTTTGTTTTATAATCACTACATTGATTCGCAAGTTGCTGGAGAACTACAGTTTTTTTTACGATTGTTCAATTACAGGTATTTACTTTTTTTAACGTAAAAATGATGCAGGGGAATATGTTGGAATTGTAAAACCGGGAAAACATTTTTTATACGACAGAATGTGCAAAGTAAGTTAAGAAAATGTAATTTTATACCATTTTGAACTGCTCAAAAATATAAACCGTAATTTTAAACAATTTATGATAATTCTAGTGTAATAAAATTTTTTTTTAATTGTTACGAAAAACTGAAAAAAAGTATACATAGTCGTTGCAATATGTAGAATAAATTGACCAATTATTTATTTAAAATCGTTGCTTTTGTTCAATTAATAGTTAGAAAAATCATAATTCTTGTTTAGACAGTACAGTCAACGGGATGGTGGAGTGAAATAATGGTCATATTTTATATATTTTTTTTATAAACAAAAGAATCAGTTTTTTTTTTTAAATCCTGTCCTTCACGTCCTCAGGCATGTTTTAAACAATATACCCAAATTTTTTGGTCTAAAAATTACCGACCATAAAATGTTTATTCAATTACTATTAAAAAAATTAATTTTATTAAAAAAAATCAATCCTTCAAGCTCTCCCTTACGTTTTGAGCTATGGTTTGAATTTTTTCAGATTTTTAATTCAATATTTTCGATAGAAGTTTTGGGTTGATGGGTGTAGATCCCTATAATTTGGCTCCGACATATTTTTAAAGAGAAAGCAGTTATTAAAATAAATGAAAAAAAAAACTATACATCGATAATTCCCAGACGTAAAATTTATTTTATACCTAAATTATTAAACTTCAATATTTTTAAATCTATTATATTGAAAATATTAAATTAATAATAAATTAACGAAGATAATTTAAAAAAAATGAACGATTTATTGTTTAAAATATATATTCATTAATGTATTAATTAACGTTTATTAATTTAAAAATAGAGAAAATATATTAAATTATAATAATCTTAAAAATAAATTATTTAACTTTTTTTATTCTACGTATATAAATAGTAGAAGATTCTGATTATTTAATTAAAATCAATGTTTTGAAATTATCCAAAGAAAAAAATTATATTTACAATTACTTGTTTCAAAAATTTGTAAAATTGTTAATTTAAAATTTGAAAAAAAGTATCATTTTTTAACGTTTAGTATGTTTATATTTTAGTTAAATTAATTTTCGCCATAAAAATATTATATTTATTAAAAAAAAAAGCACAATTTTTAAAAGAAAAATTAATTCCAGCTTTATACCGTATAACGCTTCAACAGTATCACATACGACATTAGCTTTCGAGTTTGAAACGATAGCCGTGCGTACTAAGGCTCTCGGTTCTTACCGTCGCGCTAAAGTGTCGTGAGTTCGAATCGAGTCTCTCTCGTTCGAAATTTTTTTTCACAAAACAACCACAAACAGCTCCAGGTTTGCAGTACCATTGCAAACTCTGGCGTTTCCTGATGTGGGATATCAAACATACTGCTTGTGCTTAGCTATGTTCCTTGGTATCCTCAATGGCCAATCGAACACGCAGCCTTGCAACAATAATTCATTTTTTTTTTAAATAATTTATTAATTATTTAAATGATTTAAAATTATTATTTTAATATTTATTTGTACGCTTCATTTATTTACAATATTTTGACATTTGGAATTTTTTTTATCACTACTCGAAATTTTTTTTTTTGACGGTGACAAATAGAATGTTAAAAATAAAAGTGTGAATTGAATTCGCGGTGTCAAAGCAAAAAGTATCAGAGAATGGAAACGTAAAGGATATTATTTTTCTATTCTCACGTTCTTTTTTTTTTAAATGGATATGTATACATGTATTGCCTATTTTTTTTTAAATAATTAAGTTGTGATGAAAAAAATAATTTGATAAATATTTAGAGAAACAATAATGAAAGTTGATGTAGCTTAATTGTTGAAATGCTAAATTATTTGCGAGAACACAATAAACAAATGTACACAGATGCAATAGAAAAGAAGTTTAAAATAATTGAATAAATCTTTATTAAATTTATAGAAATAATAGTGAATTGAATTCGAAGACAATTAATATACTATTCATTTTTATTAAAAAAAAATATTTTTCTATTTATAAAAATGTGTACAAAGAATAATAGTTCATATATACCGTTTATTAAAGAGAAAAGTATTTTTCGAATTAACGGGATAAATCCCTAATAACAGAAAGACTTATTTTTTTTGACAAAAAGTGCACCGAAAAAAGGTTCTGTAACAGTGTTGCATTTCCTTTAAAGATAACGTGCGATTTTTTTCAAATTTATTTTGTAAATAAATCAACGAGATTTTTGAGCTACCATATAATATAGAGTATTATTCTGTTAGCTACATATATTATCGATGGTTATTTGCATATAATTAATTAAAAATTCGTAAGACTTTATAATATATGGTATATTCGATTTTCTTTCTGTAGCTTTAAAATCTTTTTTTTCAATTATAAGTATAGATTTCTGGGATTTGGGTATGTATGCGTATCACATTTCATTGTAGTCGAAAATTACAAACAATATTCATTCATGAAAAGTATAGGAATAATTTTTAAAATAAGGTTCTAATTACATTTGAAATTGAAATTACCAATTAAACTTTACTAATTATAATTTTTATTGCAATTATATATAAATTAAAAAAAGTATCGAATTACATAAAATTTCTACAGTAAACCGTTCGCTTTAATTAATTAGATAATATAATTGCAGATCAATGCAATAGGGATATCTTAAAGAATTTCATAAAATCGTACTTTGAAGAATGATTTATTATTTAATTATCTGGTGTTACTGTGTTTGGATTTTGAATAATATTATATATAGATTTTTAAATAAAGGTCATAATTTTTTTTGCTCGGTCAGTAACCCTTTGGGTATATATGCTACCTTCTCAAATTACAGGGATCTACCTTTCAACCCAAAAAATACATATAAAATATTGAATTAAAGATCTAAAAAAATTTTGGTTTGGTTTTTTGACAAATAAAGCATAAGTTTTGGAATAATAAATTAAACAATATACTCAAATTTTTCCAGAATGATAATTGATATTTTAATTAGAATATTTGGGTTGCAATATTACTTCTTTTTTGACTAAAAATTGTCGACCATACAATGTCTACTTATTCAATTATTATTAAAACTAGTTATTAAAAAAATTAATTTTATTCAAAAATTCAATACTAACTGAATTAAGTAACAACTTATAATCAGTAATTAAATATCTGAAAAAATTTGGAAACCATGCCTGTGAGCCTGACATTCACCATTTATTTCCAAAAATTCTTTTATTTATAAAAAATATAATTAATCATATTTCTCGAGCCTTACAATAATATTGAAATGAAATGAAATTTTATTTACAACTCAATATAATGCAATTTATTTTTACTTAACGTGATGTCGTACCCAAGTTACAGGGATCTACACCTTTCAACATAAGAATTATGTAGGAAATATTGAATTAAAAATCTGAAAAAATTCATATGGGTACTTTAAAACAAAAGCGAAAGCATGATGTTTTGATTTTTAAGAAAATATAAATTTGTTAATAATAAATGAATAAACAATTTTTGGTCGGTAATTGTTGGTCTAAAAATAAATGAATTTTCAACGCAAAAATAAGTATGCTGTCCAGGATTTTTACAAAAATTTTATTTTTTGTTTATAAAAAAAAATTAAAATTTAACATTTTTTGAGTCCGACATCCATAAAAAAAATCCGACATAAAATAAAAAAAAAACAAATCTTTTTTTATAAAAAGCAATGAATATAATATAATTACCATTATATTAAATCAAATAAATACCCGCATTAAAGTTAAATTTAAATTGTATTAACAAATAAATTTATTTATTTATTTTATTTCAATATTTGATAAAATAAATATGACTTAATTTTCTTCGACCCCGATGTATACAGGTGTATATTCGTTAACTTTTATTAAATGTATAAATTATTAAATATATAAATGTATATATATGCATAAGCAAAGATAAACACGTATAAAATCGACTTTTACTATACACAGCATCCTTACAGGGTTTAAGGGTATACATACACGACCCAATTTTGTAGGGTTTAAGGGTAGATTATGGATTTACAACCCTATTAAAAATTTAATAACTTAATGAAAATACTTTGATTAACAATCTTTGTTTACACGATACTTGTATGTTTATTCAAAACATTATGCATATACTTTTTTTTATCTTCATTAACATTTGCATACGTGCTCGACGAACTCTTCTTTTTGGAATATTCTTTTATGGATGTATATTAAAAATGTTGTTGAATATTTAATCGTGCGTAGCTTCGAGATAATTAAAGTTACGGACTACTTGATTAAAAAGAATTTTTTTTTCTTTTACGACGCGCAACGATAATCTTAAATGAGTTAAATACTTTAACATTTTTTTAAGTAGATAATTGTATCTAAAATTTTTTTAATTTTTGTTTTTATAGTATCTTTTCTATTTAATTATTTAATTTTTTATTTTATTTTCGAGTTCTATTTCTTTATTTACTTTTTTACTTTATTCTTTTATGCCACCTTTTATTTTAATAATTTCATTAATATAATGTATTAATTTTAATAAATCTTAATAAATTTTTTATACCGATGTGTGTACATCTGTATTACTACAATAGCAACATTCGTTGCGCTCATGGAATTATTCTTTTTTCTTTTTTTTTAGTAAAATGAAAATATTCGAAAAAGTTTATACGAGATTGCTCGTAATATCGTCCTTTCTACGTAATTTAAATAATATGAAACGTGAAAATTTTTGGCTTGATTCCAATTTTCTTTTTCATATATTCAGTTTAATTTTACTTCCCTACCTCGCTTTCCCGCGTGCTTTCTTTTTTTTGTTTAATTTTACAACCGCAAGGTTAAGAAAAATTTGTTGTTTATCTATTCAAGAGATGATACATTTTGATGTTTAAAAATTTAAGGATATACGAATGGGATTGCGGGTTTCACGTTTATTAAGTTAATATTATACACACACCTCTAAACGGGCTTTTATTATAGGTTGAATAATGGATTGAAAAGCTTTTAGTTTGCGTTAATACGGAAACGACCGATGCGAGAGAAAGAGAGAAGAAGAGAAAAAATAAAAGATATATAATTAATTGACAATTAATAGGTTTTCAAAAATTTACAGAGATCTGTGACTATTTCTTTGATTCGAATTTAACGACGATCTCTTTTTTTTATTGAATTGCGTTGTAAAAATAATTTTTTTTCTATAACATATGATTCTGTGAGTTGCTATATGTTTCAAACTGATTTTTATTTTAATAATTAATATATGTCGATCTTAAGTGATTATTATGTGTAATTTGGATCCATAGTAATAATTTTACTTTTTTTTTTTGCAAATAGAGGAAACGATTTTTTCTAATATTTGGCTTTAGATTTTTTTTATTATTTTTCGTACGGGTGCGATTCGTTGATCATTCGTTTTTAAACTTCTGTTATATCTATTTGCTTTTATGAATTAAAATATTGATTATTTAATTTTTGAATGTATTTGAAAAATTTTTCAGATTATTATGTACGATTATTATAGTAGATTTTGAAAAATAGGCGTAATTATTGTTTTAAAACGATTCTTCAAAAAAAAAAATTGTTTTTACCGCTTTTTGTTCATTTTTTATTTAATAATTAAATATTTTTAGGTTGTTAAAATACGATGGTATAATATATTTTTATATCTCGATAATAATATATATATCGACATTATTTCTATTTTGTATTTTATTTATTTATTTCTGTTTTTAGTTAATGATTTTAGTTGAATTTTTATTTTAGTATTTTTTGTAGGATTTTATTTAATTTTCGTACTAAAAGAAGTATATAAGTATATTTCACGCCTAAAACTCCATCAATTTCGTACACTAGCTTCATTCATTTTTCCATTTTCTTTATTCCTATCCATTTCATTAGAATGATAACAGTATACGAATATCAACTTAACATTGACATTCTTATTATTAATGTAAAGAATTAAAAAAAGTCGACAATAATAGTTGTAACATATATGCAAGGAGAAAGTTCGTAATCTCTAGTCAAAGAAACTATCACATTACTGTCTTTAAAATTCTATAGTATTTACATATGGACCTAAAAATCAAAGAAAAGTAAAAAGTACATTGTAAAAAACGACACAAGTCTTAAAATTTTATCAAAAGAGTCATTTTTTTATTTGCAAAAAACAAAATGTATATGTCCGAGCTACGTCTACACTTACCCCAATTTAAGCCTAGCCTTCAAAGAATTGATTTAAAAATCTGAAAAAGTTCACGAAGATAGTCTAAAACGTACGGAACAAGTAATGTTCAAGAATTACTAAAATATCCTAAAAATAATTTCAAATTTCGATAAAATAGAAAAATAAATCTAATAAATTTCTCAAAAATAGTTTAAAACGCACGGAAGAATCTAAAGCAATTACTCTTCAATAAACACGTAATTATCCTATTTAAATACAAAATAAATAATTGTCAACTATAATCTTACAAAAATAACTTTAAAATTCTGTTAAATAAAATAAAAAAAATTCCTTCAATTTAACCATAATTTTTATTTAAACAAATATATGACTTTCGGTTATCCATAAATCTCGTACCATTGATTCTGCACAAAACCCTTCACAATCTATATCCTTATACGACTTCTGATCGTCGCATTGTTCGCTTTTCTACGATTCAAGTTTCATTGGCCGAGGAAAACTTGCATACTACTAAAAATCCTACATTTTTTATCTTCATAACTATGTAGTATAACTTTTTGAAAAAAAAAAAAATTAAAAAAAATGTTCAATTAACAACAATATTAGTCGCAATTCAATTATATATATATAAATAGATGTATATGTGCAGGTATAGATAGAATGTTTTAGAAAGGATTTTAATGATTATCTTACACTTGAGCTTTCTAACTTTACAACGACTCCGTGGCGCAACGGTAGCGCGTCTGACTCCAGATCAGAAGGTTGCGTGTTCAAATCACGTCGGGGTCAGTGACACATGTGTTTTTTTTTTTCTTCAACTCATCGTTACTCAAAATGTAGTGGTGTATACATAAATAATTAGAGATAAATATTTAAGTGAGGAGACCAAACGTTCTATGTCTAATATTAATAAATAAAGCTGTTCTATTTGTTTAATTAAGACCCTCGACGTCGACATCCTTAATAATGTTAATTAAGGATCTACATACCTATAAGTTTTTTTATTTTTTTTATAACGTAATTTTTTAAATAATTTTTTTTTGGGTTTTTATAAATTTATTTATATAAATTTCACAAAGTTTTTCTAACAGGAATGTGAAAATTAACTTTTTTTTATAAATTCTAGTAACGGTGTAACAGGGTAAATTTGGAAGTTCGATGCGTCAATTGTAACTGAATACAAAACATGAAATTATTAGGTTGATTTGAATTTTTTAGGTTGTTCTTAGGTTAATTCTTGTCAGAATTATGAATTTTTAGGGTATTTTTTAACAAATTATGAATTTGCAGCTTATCTTTATATTGTTATTATGAAATACCGAATTATTAGTTAGGTAAATTAAACGAACTACTTAATTTTAGTCCATTACTTTTTAGGTATACCTTTGTCAAAACTACAAAGTTGTATTTAATTTTTATATTATTATTACGAAAAATTAAATTATTTTTTATAATCTATTTATGGTTTTTATAAATTTTTATGTCTATTTTCGTCAATATCAAATTTTTTTCGATTCATTGGACTTATTATAGGTTGATTTTTGTTTGAGCTATGGATTTTATAATTCATTTTGTGTCAAAATCAGAAGGTTATACAATTAGCTCTTATTAAATGTAAAAAATTTTTAGGTATTTTTTTGTCATTTTTGTAGTATATTTTAATTTTTTTATCAATAATATAAACCGTTGGATTATTTATTGTCAATTTTACATATCTTCAGGTTAAGTTTTTATACAATCGTATATTTTTACTTGTTAGTGTAATCAATTTTCAGGTTTACTTATTTATAATTTGTAAATTTGCAAGTTCTTTTACTTTAGAAATATGAATTTTTTGCAATTATAAAATTTCCGGTTATTTTCTTTGATGCTACGACGTTTCAGGATTTTTGTTGTTGATTATCATACCTTTAAGGTTAATATTTGGATGCCATCAATTTTTATGTTAATGTTTCTCTAAGTAGATATTATGAAAATTTTTATAGAAGAAATAATTTACGAGTTTTAATTACACCGATTCCTCGCCCAGAAACGAGAACCAGTTCCAAAACATAAAATAATGTACATTTCCCCGCATTGAAGAATCAAACGGAGGCAAAGTGAAAATTAAGCTCCCGAGTAAAATTCGTGGGATCGAGGAAAAGCTTAAAATGGTTAATATCGCAATTCAGCAGGTACGTCTGAACGATCGAATCCAAGAAGTTAGAAGATAGGACAAAAGTTCTTTTATTATAGGACACCTTCACTTCGGTTAGTAGAGCTTGCAAGCTCACAATATCCCTCGATGATTGGATTCTTCGAACTTTCGTGAGAGGCTTCCTCTCCCTCTTTTTTTCTTTCTCTAGCGTTCGACAGAAAAATACTGTTTTGATCTTCCGATCGATAAAGGAAAAAAAGAATTTTTGCGTTTTTTTATCAAACGTAAATTAATAATGCCGAATCAATATTTACACGCGCGAGTGTATCTATGCAAATCGTACAGCGATACGCGCACATGACTCAATTTCACCGAGACTTACATTTTCCATTAAAAAAAAAATAGTGTGCTTTGGAAATCCTCATGCCACTTCGAGCAATTACATATATGTATATCGCTTCGAATTCTCCGTTTTCCGCGGAAAGATAAGAACCGCAACACGGTGTGGGGTCTTGGTATACAAAATACATGCTAATTTAAACAAGCCTTTAATGTTTCACCGATATATCGTGCTATATACTGATAAAATTACATTTCCATTAAACTCGGTGTTTTCATTACCGAAATGCATGGTAAATATACTCCTGTACCCCACTTTTTTTGTATTGTACTGTTTGTGATTGTAAAGGAAAAAAACATAACCGAGTATTCGAGTACTTTAATTTAAAGGCATTTTGTTTTTTGGGTATATTGAGCAAATAAAAAATAAAAATTAGAAGTTTTAATTATTTAAGTATTTTTAGCCAATTCATTGTGTGGTCGTTTGGGTAATCAAATACAAGAGTATTTTTATAATACTCATATTAGTACTTATATAAAAGGTATATACTCCAAGATAAATACATATACGCATTTAAGAAATAATCATTTAAAATAGGAAAGTATTTAAGATACGAGTATGGTCAGAATATATAATATATAGAATATGAGTACTTAACTACACAAGTATTTGTAAAATAATATGAGTATTTGAGATGCATTAACATATATTACAAAAGAATTTAAATAACACGAGTATTTGAGGCACAATTACCTAAAAAACATAAGTATATTTATAATAGAAGTACATAAAAGGTCTCTTCATTTGAGAGTCAAGTACTATAAGTATACACGAGTCTTGGAGTTACAAGTGCATAACTTAATTGAACACGTAAAATACTAGTAAAGTATTTCAATTTTCCTCTATTCAGTATTTATTTCAATTCACTGCGTAAAATACTTTTAAAAAAATTACGTAAACTAGGTGTATGTTTTAGCGAATGTATTTTTAAGTGCTTCAATTAAATACTAGTATTTTCAATATTACCGCCATAATAATAAATAAGTATTCCAATATATTATTTAAAAATGTATTTGTGTACTTCGTGTATTTATGTAACTATCAAACACAATTCAATTATTCATTTTTTAAATATATAAATTTACAATATTATTAACCGTTCAAGATATGTTATTTAGAGAGGTGTTATTTTATAATTTCATCGTATTTGAATATCATTTGCAAAATTCTTTAGTAGCCACAATATAATTAATATTTGAATGAAAGTATATTCATTAATAATAAAGCCTTTAAAATACACGTGTATGTTTATACTGCACTTTAAAGTGCATATTTAGTTCCATAAAAACTTTAAATACTTTCTATGAAAATACTTTTGATCATTAGTATTTGCAATACTATTTTATTTTTTATACTATATATTTTATTAAAAGTTACATTTTAGTTTCTCAATACTGAATCAAAATATTGGAATTTTTTTTTTTATCAAAATAGTATCACAAATGTTTGTATATTAAATATGTATTTGAAATTTTGCATTTCAAACACCGACGTAATACCATTAGCAAGTATTCAAATACCACATTTCACTATGTATCGCGTTTCAACTAAAAGTGTATAAATATATGTGTGTATTAATTACATAATGCTAAAATACCGTATAGGATATTGGATATGTTCGCGATGAATTGTTATTAAGATGTATATACAATTTTCGTTCTACAAAATGATTCGTTTATCGACTTTTTCTTTAATACACAAAATATTTATGTATATATTTTCGTTTAGACGGTACAGCTCGACACTCAATTATTGGTATTTTAATTCATTTACATTAATATATATATATATATATATATAGACATGTGAATTTAATTAAAAAATCGATGTATTTAATTGATACACCTTTGTACCTAATTTGCACATAACCAAAGTTTATAAGTTTAAAATACAGAAAAATAATTATTCAATTTTTTTATTATAATAAATTATAAATACAATAGGTTTTTGTACAAAAAGAAATATTTATATATATATACACACACGTATAATTTAGAGTATCCATATCACGATCGATAATTGTGTTTCATGCATTCGGCAGCTTTCGTCCTGTGAAAAGGATAATACACGTTAATAGTAATAATCTCAAAGTTTTATAGACCAGTTTGATTTTTTTATCTTACCATGCAAAGTTTTGCAGAATTTTCTTACTGCACTCCGACCATTCATATTTTTCGACCCAAGCGGCGAAAGGCGCCATGATGGTACTGACATTTTCATCTGGGTAACTGTTGCACTCTTTGGCTTTTCCCGTTCCGTCATGTGGTAAATTTAACCTAAAATAGATGTATCCTTGTTTATTTTTTATTTGATCGGAGTGTGTTAATTTTTTTTTAATTTTCAATGTCAAATATATTCTTACAAATGTCCGAGTTCGTGGGTAGCCGCTTGGAGACCCGAGAAACTAGCGTCGTCCTTGACGAAACCGATATTCGAAGTGCTACTGCATATTTGGCCGATGTATGCCGCACCTATATGATGTTTTAAGATTTTAACAATGTTTTTGGTGGAAATGTATTGGATTTGTGGTATACATTTTTTTGTTACGGTATGATGAGCTAATAAATCAATTATTTGGATTGTTAGAAAGAAAGTGGAGCTTTTAACGATTGATAGGCCATTTGCAAGTTTATTGGCGATATTGGATTTTTTAATTATTGTCAAATTATATATTAATAGTTCAAAATGCATTTTTCAATTATTTACATACCGATAATCAAATTATTTGGTTTATGATGATTTTATTGGTCAGTTAGCCAATTATTTTGTTTATTCATGGAAAATGGATTTTTCAATCATTTAGATATTGACAATCCAATCATTTGGTTTAATGGCAATATAATGGATTTATTGATAATTTTTGTCTATTATTTGTTTTATTAGAGATAAAATGGATTTATTTTGAAACTTTTTCCAATGATCCAGTTTTAGTTAGAAAATGGACTTAATTGTCATTTTTTAACCTATATAATCAAAATATCTTGTTCATTAATTAAAAGATTTACGTAATGGTCTGAGACGTAATACAATTATCTGATTATTGCTTCAAATTGAATTAATTACCCACTTTCTATGCAATAATCCAATTATTTGACTTATTACTCATGAAACGGACCTACTATTAATTTACCGTCTGATAACGTATTAATTACTTTCTAATCAATAAGCCCACACTTTATGCTCAAAAGAAAATGCTATCACATAATCTCACAATACTCAATCTTACGAAAAAAATGTATTCACAAACCTGCAATTACTCCAGTGTCCAAACTAAAAATAATAAAAAAAATTAATTAAATTGACGTCGCTATAAAATTATTAATAACATATAAAATTATTTGAATAAAGTTGATTACTTCGTCATCGTGATGGTAGAGTCGTAATTTTTGAAATCCACCTCCTTATTGAATTTTAAATTGAAGTAATCAGCGCCTCGCGACAAAAGGCCGTAAGGATTCAGTATGCTCAGATCCGTTTGATTACGCGAGTCGTAAATGAATCTCAAAGCCGTGTCGTCCTAAAATTGAATCATTTGAGAATAATTATTTTCTTTTTACCTCAACTTACTTGATTATATTGTAATACAAAAAGAAATTTTCAATTTTACCTTAGCGATAATTATACCTCCTATGACGATTTTCACTTTGGGCGACGTAAGCTTGGCGTATTGCAGATTTACGGCGTTCCAAAATGTTGCCAAGTATTTAACGGTCTCCGTGACGTCTTCGGCAAGTAATCTGAAATGACAGATTTTTTTCTTTGGTTACATTAATTTTCTCTTTTTTTCTATAATTAAAAAATAAATGGCACATCACTCACTTGAAGTATTCGTACTCGACGATCAATAAAAGTTTCGGATACATAACCTTTAAAGGTTCAGCTAGCTTATCGCTACCCGTTGGATGATCACCTGGGACTAATTGAAAAATTTTTAATTAGGAACATTAATTTTATTCGATTGATAAAGGTAAAAATATAAACTTACGCGCAGTTGTGGTAGAGTTGTCTTTGTTAGCGTCGAATATTATGTGATCGTCACCAGCTTCGGTGCCTGGTGCTCTCCACCATTTTTCTGGCTCTGATCGTACGATTTTAGTCATTTTGCTCTCGCCGAAGATACCGTCCTGTCGATTATATAATTTGTGTTTAATTATGGTTTTTATACGCGTTAATATTTTTTTATTTGTATACTCACGTAGTAGATGTATTGGTCTTTGTAGTAAGCTAAGAGGGTAGCTATCGTTGCTGGATCCTCATAAAAAACTCCATCGATTTGTGTCTGTTTCTGTAATTAGTGAATAATTATTAATTTACAGTATTACGTAATCTTTGGTTAAAGAACAATTATATGTAGTCAGAGACAATTAATTAATGAGGCATGTAAAAAATTTTACGAATAATAGACAATAAGTCTCATAGTTCATATCTGAGTTGTAAAATATCGATCATATCTGCATACTATTTCACATAAATTTAAACGAATTAATTAAATTATATAATATTCTACTGATTTATCAAGTTTTATGAGACATTTGACCGACATCGTAATTATTATAACAAATAGAATACAAAAATATTTTTAATCTACTTCTATGAAAAACTCCCTGACCATAAACTAGTGATTAGATCAACAATTACCAATGTTCATGCACAACAATTTTAAGTAAATTCATCGTCAGTAGGAATAAACACAAAAAAGTTAAATTAATTTTAGACTTTTTATGAAATTTCTTGACCATAAACTGGTCATTAAACCAATAATGACTAATAACGCTCATGTTTATAACCAATAAAAAGTTTTGCATTATCTCATTATTAGTATAGGAATAAAACAAAGACACAATTTTTGTATCTACTTTTATAAAATATTTTTTAACCATTAACTGATCATTAGACCTAGAATGACCAATAAGTGTCATATTTCACGATCATAAATTGGTCAGTAGACCAACAATTACCAATAAGTCTCATATTTCATTCCCTATAAATGTATAGTTCCCGCTCAATAAATTGTTTTACGTAATCTCATTGTCAGCAGAAATAATGTAAAGTATAAAAGTTTATTTATAAAAACATTTCTTGACCGTGAATTGGACATTAAACCATTAACAGTAGCCAATATTAAGTGCCCAATAAACGTTTTCCTCAAGTTGCCTAATTTCTTGTCGAACTAATGCAAATTAAAAAAATTATTAATTATATTTCGTATTTATTAAAGTATTTGAAGAAGATTTTCAGGTGAAAATTCACCAATTAATCTTCAATTTCAAAGTATTCCAATAATTCTTTATGTATTCATTTTTCTAATTCAATGATTTTATCAAATTAAATGGTATGTCAATTTAAAATATGTCTTACGCTATCGAGTTGTCTGTACAAATGTCCCGAAGGTTCGTTCTGCACTGTTTCGGCCGTCCACACCGGGACATTGTATGAAAAGACATTGTGCTTGATGGGTTTGAGGTTCAAACGGATTTTTTCACCGTCAACCTCGAACTCGACGGGTCTGGTTTCTCTCTTCGATCGTTGCGAGTGCAAAGTTTTTACTGCCGCGTGTTTGTACTCTGGCACTGAAATAAATTAGAAATATCACAATGTCGAATTATTATAAATTTAAACATATCTTGAGTGACGTATATAATTTTTTTTAGTTAACTCAAGGATAAGTCAAGCTCAATCGGTAATAGTCGAGAGTGAAATATTTGATTTACCTTCGCTGCTATCCCGATGGAATATCCTTTTGATTTCGGCTTCGGTGAAACTGTCATGGATCTGTAACAAGTGTGGAAATTTTTATTAAGTCGATCGAATTTATGTTATTTGGTACAGAATAATGGATAATCTTTATGACAACTTTCAATTTTAGTATACCGTTGGGTGTTTGTTACCATATTGTTTGTTAAATGTTTATGGGTATATTTCTTTTTAAACGAATGAATAATCAATTTTTTGGACTTATTTTTTGGCGAATTAATATGCTTTATTAAGTTAGATTTTGACTCTTCGTCTACTGTGTTTGGTGGAAGTCCCAGAGTAAACATTTATCAAAATTAAAAAAAAAATAATTAGTGGTGATTTTTTGGTCAAGAAATCTGTAATTGCCAATAACAGGTCTTTCTGATCAATCTATCGGTAATGGCCCAAATCAGATTTTTGGTTAACAATTTTGCAATGGTTAATAATCAGATTTTCTGACCAATGACCAGATAATCTGTTTAATATGTTCAAATTAGACAATTGACCAATAAATCCATAATAACCAATAATTAGAATTTTTAGTCGTAAAAACCAAAAATCAAATTTTCTGATCAAGAATAAATCTAAATGAACAATAATCAAATTATCTGTCTATTAAGTCAGTAATTGCCAATAAATAGACATTCTGATCAATAAGTCCATAATAACTAATAATCAGACTATCTGGCTAATAATCAGATTTTTGGTCAAGAAATCTGTAATAATTAATAATCAGGTTTTTTGGAAATAAACTGCAGGTAATAAATTATCAATAATGTCAATAATAAGATCTTCCTGGCCGTAATCCGATACTCTGATTTTCTCTCCAATAAATCCTTCATCGATAACACTAATCAGCTTACTTAAGGGGGTAGGCCTGAGTTAAAACGAAAAAAAGACCTTAAAATGTTGCTTTTAGGCCTTGCTATTAATTACTATGCTCGATACCTCAATTTCTTAAATTTTATCGCATAGGACACTTGTGCTCAACCACTTTTGGACCAAATCTAACGTAATCAGGCTCAAAAGGAAACTATTGACACATACTAAAACCACCATAATATGCAGCTATTAAGAATTTTTAAACGAATTATTAGACATTTTGGTACTCAAATTAGAAATGAACACCTAATTAAAAAATGTAGTCCATAAAAGCTTCCTTTTGAGCCTGATTACGTTCGATTTGGTCCAATAATCGTCCAGCAAAAGTATCCCAAGCGACAAAATTGAGGAAATTGAGGTATCGAGCACAGGAATTAATTGCCAGGCTTAAAAGCAACATTTGAGGTTCAGCGGCCCGAAAATTGAAGGTCTCATTAAGTACTTCAACCTCAAATTTTTGTATTTATATAGTTACAAAAATAAAAGTTTGACAGCGTAACAAAAATTTGCTTATTTTTTTCGTTTTAACTAGGGCTTACTCCATTAGCTAATAAACCTACATATTTTACGCCTAATGATCGGTCTAACCTGCATTTTAGATCAATAATTAAAATATTAACGTTTCCCATAAATATTAAATGTTATAAAATTTCTTAATACAACGAATATAAATGAAAAAAAGAAAAAAAAGAAACATTACCTTGCCAGCCTGGACAAAATTGTGATACAAACTACAAAGACACAATATCAAACACAATAAGCTTTTACTCGACATCTTGAAGGGTGCAATACAGACTACCTAATCTCTCTCACGTACCAGATAGAAATGTATAAATACCACAAACGTTGACTACAATTTTTTGTGGTAGTGCACTTGTGTATACAATTTTTGGTGAGAAAGAGAATCGATGATCCCAAATAATATAGATAAGGAAATCGTCATAAAAAAAAGAAATTTATTATGTCATAATTCGTAGCATCGGGTCATTCAGTGAACTGAAATTAATTGATTCATTAGATTTTGAAAGTTTGCAAGTTCGCGTTCACTTCTATTGTTACGCGATTGGCGCTTTATTGATTTTGCAATTTGTATTGTTCGAAATTATCGGGCGAATTTTAAAATTGTATAATTCTTTTTTTCTTTGTGGAATTGTCACTTTTACCTTTGGAAAATTACCGTTTTTAAATAATGTGCGACAGAGAAATATTTTTGATTGCTGACGATTTTTCTTTATTACTATTCTACCTTGACGATTGACCTTTCAGCTTCGAATTAATTTGTTGATAATTAATAGTCGCGGTTAACGACGTTGGTATTTAACAAATGTACGCGTTCATTAAAACCTATGGCGAAATCGCATGACGATTTTTTAACATAATTAACCATTACGAAAAAAGTTTTTAATTATTTTTTATAATCGATAACCATTGATGGTAAATTAATTGTTAAAAAATTAAAAAAATTTTTTTTTTCATGTATTTATTTCAATACTCGTTTTTTTCTCGCCATTTCATTTATTTTTTTAACATATAATTTGTTTTTCTTTTAAATTATTTTTTATAGTTTCCATAAAATATTCGTATTTTTTAATATTTCCAAATTTTAAGCTTTGCTATTAAATCTAAACTTTTGATTTGCAGAAAAGGAAAATTCCTGTGAATTAGATCCGACATAATATCTAAACGTCATCTCAAATGTTAAAACTACGTAATTTTAATATTATATTTTCATTTTAAACATAATTAAAGTAATTTAATTATTTTAATTTTCGTAAAAAATTAATTTTCTTGATTTTACTGATAATTTTTTATTTACTCTCCACTAATTATTATAATTAATTACTCCCTAATGGGCTGACCCAAATTACAGGGATGTACACCCTGCAACCCAGAAATTATATAAAATATATTGAGTTAAAAATCTGAATAAAATTCACACGATAGCTCAACAGGACACAAGAGAGAACCTGACATTTTGTATTTAAAATAAAAAATAATTTTTGTTAATATTAATTGAATGAACAATTGTTGCAGGTCGGTAATTATTAATAAAAAAGTTTAAAAACTTTCAATCCAAACATTCTACTTAAATTATCGATGTAATAATCAGGAAAAATGTTGTTATATCATTTAAAACATCCCTAAAGGCCTGACGTTCAGGAAATTTTTTCAAAAATTCATGCATTTGCTTATAAAAAAATGACCGGTTTTTGAATCTGACGTGTGCTTCAAACAAAATTTTTTTGTCTTCGATAATAAAATCCTTCCTCCACTATAATATATAATTATGAATATTTCCACATTTTCGAATAAATGATTCAATCACAATTTTCGCGTAATATATCCCCATAATTATACGCGTCGACGTAGGTATATCTCAATTTATTTAAACACTAAAAATAGAAATAATACGAAAAGTTAGAATTCAAACTATATGAGTATAAATTGAGATGTATTAACAACCGGTTTTATATCTATATTTACCTTACTAGTAATAAAGAAATAAGAAAATAGATATCGACACAACCGAATTATTATATGTATATTGACATATAGATTTAATTCCACGTTACAGATTACATAGGTTTTATTTATCTATCGATAAATACCACCACATGTATTTTGACAGTGTATGAGAAAATAAAACCGCATAATCAATTATATTAAAAAAAAAGGTATATGATGAAATATTATGCAAATAATGCAACAATATTTGTACGTGTATAATAAACTGCATCGATGTACAAAAGAATACACGTCAATTTAAAATGTGTTTTTTATGTATATACATCTATGAATTATTCGACTGTGTGTATATATAAATACGTGTGAGCTCTGCATAATTATCAAATTAAACAAAAAAAAATAGGCACATATTTGAATTGGGATGATTGATAGTCTTGATAAATTATAATATCCTATCGCCGTACGATATTACGTAGATCGATAATTTGGAATTTAAAGAAAAAAAAAAAGAAAACATTTTTTTTCTTTTTTTATATATATATGACTCAATATACTTACCGCGAGGGTGTTGGAAGTTGCATAAGAATCGATTGCACAGTTGGGCCGATTAATCTTGCGTCGTTAATCATAATTACCGTAATTAATTAATTTTAAATATTTTGAAAGTTGGGTCGAGAAAAAATAAATTCTTTTTTTTTAATTCTATAGGCGAAGCTATATATGTATGATTGACGTCGGTGCGTCGATTATTTTTGTTGCAGTGGAAATTCATTTTTATTCTCAAAAGAAAGGATTATTAAATTTTTCGTATCGAAGAGTGGGCAATAATTAACGGAACCGAAATTTTAGTGTCGTATAATTCATAATGACTCTTTAATATTAATTAAATAATTTAATATTAATATTAATTTCGAACGCATAACATTTTTTTTATTGAATAATTCGAATAAATAAGGGAGAAAAAATTACTTATTACGTTTTAGTCTTACGTACATTATACAATATTAAATTTCGGACATTGTAGTTTTTTTTTAGTACATTGAAATAATTAAGAAAAAATATTGTTTAATAAATGTTAATCATACACAATTATTAATGTATTTTTGAAAGTAATTTAATATTTTAATTACCTATATATTTATTGAAGTGAGAAACAAAAAATATTTTAACGAAATTGTTTCATTATTATATCGAATAAATGAAAATATTTGAGAAAAAAATTCTTTTGCTGGGATTAATAAAGTATTCTCTTTATTATAGAATTCGAATAATTAAGAGCAAAAATTATACATTACGATTCAGTCACATCGTGCAATTTATTAATTTTAGACGTTACAGTATTTTTTTTTCATCGAATAAATCGAAATAATTCAGAAAAGTACATGATTTGTTAAACTGACGTAATATACAATTTTTAATACATTTTTATTAATAAGTTAACAAACACAAAATTACGTGCAATCATTGAATTAAGAAACGAAAATAATTTTTATGTGATTATCGCTTTTACATTATTGAAGAAATCGAAATAACTATAAGAAAAAAATGTATGTAATAAAGTACAATCACTTAAAGATATTTTATTTTAAATTAAACTAAAATTGACATCTGCCGTTTAAAAAAGAACCTAATTCAATTATCAATTAAATCAAAACTACCGTAAAACCTATAATTAAAAAAAAAGTCGATTCAATACTCAAGTACAAAACCAATTACGTTGAATTAAAAAACATGGAAAGCTCGTATTAACCTTATCTAATCGTATATAAACTTACCTTTATTTGTCTAGTATATATATATATATACATATACCGACGTTATAATATTATTGATCCGAAACATCATTAAACTCTATACATACATCCACATCAATCTTAAGAATTCATAGCCTATTAAAAAAAAAGAGAATTTATTATTAACAATTTTATTTTTATAATAATTATATTCGTTGAATTTTAAAAATAAAATTACAATTATTTTCCTGATCGCGTGAATTATGTATATTTTTCGAAAAATAATTCATACTTCAGAAAATTGTCGTTTTGAAAATAATATTGAAAAGAAAGGAATGGGTAGCTATGAAATTTTAAATATTTGTACACGTTGGTTATTCAGCGTCAAAACTAAAAATGAGTCGAGGCTTAAATGAATAATGGTAATTAGACGATAATCGATTTAGTTATTATATATAATACTAAAAAAATTATTATCTCAATTTTCTCTTTCTTTTTTGGGTGTTTAATAATTTTTATCAATATTGTATTACATCGAGAAATGTGCAACGTTCACGTGTGCAATATGAAATTTTAATTATTTTATTGGAAATGGATAACGCGCTAACGAAGAATGTTTAATGCTTTTTAATTAAATAGTTATTTGACATAATATATGTATATATATATATATATTTAATTGTAGATAAATGCATTTCTATAGATTTAAATAAATACTGGTCAACTGTTCTATTGACATTCATTTAAAAATACTATTGCTTTAAATGTGCATTTTTGACATTAATTGCCCCTTTTGATTTTAAATGCAAATGAATGCATATCTTCTTGGAAATCAATATTCCTTTTAGTTTCAAATGAAATTGTATATAGTATCTTTTTTAATTCAGTTTTTGAATATAATTAAATTTAGATCCCACTTGGAATTCAATTCAATACTATTACTTTTAATATGCAACTCTTGAAATGTATGACAATTTAATTATTAAATTATAGATAAAATTGAAAGTATACTTTTTGACATCCAATTCAATACTATTTTAGTCCATTTTTTGGAGTCCAATAGTTTTTTAGTTATAAATAAAATTGAATATAATATTTATTTCAATTGGATTCAATAATTTATTTGGCTATATTTATTGGAATGTAGTACTTTTTTTAGTTATTAAATAAAATTACAAATATTATTTTTTTATACCATTTCTTGAAATTCAAATATTAAATCTATACGAATGAGTATTTTTTGGTGTGCAAATTATTTTTTAATACATTCATTAGGAATAATTCTTTTTCTTTAGATTACTACTTTAATACTTAGATAAAACTTTAATACTTTTAGATAAAACTGAATAAGTATTTTTTTGTTTTATTTCTATATTATTACACTTCTTTGAATACACTTTTTGGAATCAAATGTTAATGTTGCTTAATGACTACAGCGCCATTCGAAGCCGTGAGATCGAGCGGCTTTTGATGGAGGCTATAGCTCCGACATCCCCAAAATTCCTCCAATTAGATTCATACTATTTCTTTCATACGATTCATGAAATTTATTCCTTTTTCCTTTTTTAAATTTCCAACAAAATTGGACTGATATCCCTTGAAAATCATTTGAATATTGTATTTTCAAATGTATAACACGTAATTCAATACAATTTATTAAAATTTCCTGAAACTTAAATAAATACTATTTCATAAAATATATTTCGCGACATTCAATCTCTTTTTTTTAAATTAAAAAAAATTAAGTTGATGTTTCTTGAAAATTAAGTAATTACATTTACTATAATTCTTCAAATCAAGTATTTTTCCATTGACGTTATGTGCTTCAATACCACATTATATTACCCTGAGTACTCTTTAAAATCAACTCACTACCAATTTTTCGAATTCAACTTTTTTTTTTCATTAATCTTCAGAAACAAGTATTTTTATTTTTCATTCAATCCAATTCAATATAATTTCAAATACATTTCAAATAATTATATACACATAGATTATTTACTCATTGCCTCGAATACTGATATACATTTCCCGCGTGATTTCGTCGATAGATACACGCGGCAAACCCATATTACGTTTTATTATTCACATTTACGAGATAAACTTTTTAACAACAATTAAAGTTTTATATAGGTTGCGCACGATAGCACACGTTAAAATTAAAATGCGCATATGCACATATGCACAACCTTCTTTTGCACTTAATTTCAAATAGAAAAGTTTGTATCTCACTCGTATCGCCATATTTGAAACATATACACACGTTGTAAAGTAAAAAAAAATAAGAAGTATATAATTATCCCACAATACATACATTTGTAAATGTAAATCATCAGTGTCAAATAATTTTAGCATGTTCACCTCATTACATAATCTATATATATATATGTATAAACTTTCTTTAAAATTACCCATATATATATATACAACACGACCTAACCTCAAAGTTTTCTTCTATGTAAGTTTAATTACCGGTTAGTCAACTAACTATATATATATATATATATAACTAACTATATAGTATATATATACGAGCTCGTTATACACACTTTCTTATACCAGTAAAACTTAAGTTTATATATATATATATATATATATATGGGAGATTCCATGTGAAGTGATCCATTTAAAAATAGAATTTTGTTTAATGTATGGAATCAGTAAAAAAACTACTCAAATAGAGTGTAGCTAAATTTTTAGACCTAAATTTCAATTAGTACCAGAGTTGTAGCCAATCAAAAAATCGAATTTTTTGAAAAAAATGACTTTATGGCCATTTTATCACTTAATAACTCAAATCTAACTATTTTTTCTTATATATATTAAATTTGAAAAGTTTATAAATTTCAAGAAGAATCTGTTGAAATATTTCAATTACATTAGTTTAACACATTGAATATAGTTATAATTAATAAAAACCTTTATAGTAAAAAAAGGGTTGTACGATCAAAAATATTTATATCCATCCAAGAATCTAATTCATCGATGATTTTTTTAAAGAATGTGAATGTTGCGTGTAGCATTACGGCAGATATAGATTTATTGAATATGAGACGTATTTCACATTTCTTTAAAAAAATAAACATTTGCTTAATATTACAATTACCTTAAGTTTAGTCATAGCTAGGGGGGGAACGTATCTTTCAACAGCTCTATGTAGCTGTAGAATTCTATAATTTATGTTTTAAGTACGTTTATCGTAGAAATCGACACCGACTACAGCGCCATTCGAAGCCGTGAGATCGAGCGGCTTTTGATGGAGGCTATAGCTCCGACATCCCCAAAATTCCTCCAATTAGATTCAATACTATTTCTTTCATACGATTCATGAAATTTATTCCTTTTTCCTTTTTTAAATTTCAACAAAATGTGAAATTTGCCTAAAATCACCATAACTTTGTCTGAAATGCTCTGCCGCACTCAAACTTTGCATCATTTTGAAGGTAATTAATCATCGATGAATTAGATTCTTGGATGGATAAAATATATTTCGCGACATTCAATCTTTTTTTTTTAATAAAAAAAATTAGTTGATGTTTCTTGAAATTAGTAATTACATTTACTATATTCTTCAAATCAAGTATTTTTCCATTGACGTTATGTGCTTCAATTCCACATTATTTACCCTGAGTACTCTTTAAAATCAACTCACTACCAATTTCGAATTCAACTTTTTTTTTTCATTAATCTCAGAAACAAGTATTTTTATTTTTCATTCATCCATTCAATATAATTTCAAATACTTTCAAATAATTATATACACATAGATTATTTCTCATTGCCTCGAATAACTGATATACATTCCCGCGTGATTTCGTCGATAGATCACGCGGCAAACCCTATTACGTTTTATTATTCCATTACGAGATGAACTTTTTAACAACAATTAAAGTTTTATATAGGTTGCGCACGATAGCACACGTTAAAATTAAAATGCGCATATGCACATATGCACAACCTTCTTTTGCACTTAATTTCAAATAGAAAAGTTTGTATCTCACTCGTATCGCCATATTTGAAACATATACACACGTTGTAAAGTAAAAAAAAATAAGAAGTATATAATTATCCCACAATACATACATTTGTAAATGTAAATCATCAGTGTCAAATAATTTTAGCATGTTCACCTCATTACATAATCTATATATATATATGTATAAACTTTCTTTAAAATTACCCATATATATATACAACACGACCTAACCTCAAAGTTTTCTTCTATGTAAGTTTAATTACCGGTTAGTCAACTAACTATATATATATATATATAACTAACTATATATAGTATATATATACGAGCTCGTTATACACACTTTCTTATACCAGTAAAACTTAAGTTTATATATATACATATATATATATATATATATATATATATATATATATAAACTTAAGTTAATAAAAAAAGAAATAAGATACGTTATATATTTTTTTATTTTATCACTCCTTGTTTGTACGTATATGCGCGGTGTTTCGATGAAAATGAGGATTGCCATGGAAAAAAAAAGAAGACGAAGATACGGAAAATGTGGGTGTACGAGTGACCCAGTTTCTTTAACTTGAAATACACTCGAAATCTTCAATTTAAACCTTTTATTCCAACTTTGTGGATGGCGTGAAAATACAAGGATTCCTTCTTTTTTTTCTCTTCCTTTATTCTTTATCTCTTGCGTTTTCTTACAACCTCGAGGAAGAGGAAGATGGGCCTTCTTGAGTTATCGAGCCTCGAACGTGTACCTCGTTTTTCTTTGATTTTCTAAAAAGCGTATTGTGAAGAAAAAAAACAAGGAACAGAGTGCTACTTTGTTACAAGTTTCTTTTTTGTATACTGCGGTTCACTGCGGAATGGGTTGTTAATAAATATTGATGTCGGTGTTTGTATGCTTTTAGTTCGTTTATACTGATATACATACACACAGATATGCATATGTGGTTTTAATTGAATCATATCGCTAATCGTTCTAAATTGTATAATTTAGGAAGAAATCGAATAATGGAGCGTGTCGTTTGTGCACGTAATGAAAAAGGTGTATAAATAAAGAGGTGTATGTCGTGTGATGTATAATGCATTACAATTATTTTATTTTAATCACTTACAAGGAGAGCATATTAGGTTTGGGAAACGGATCATTCCTAGCGTGTAGGTTACGTTTTCTAAAATATATATATATGCAATTAGAGCAAAATTTCCAAAAAAAAGAGGCTTTACTTTAAACGCTTGTAACTTCTAAACTTTTAAATATTAACATTTAAACGAAATATATAAAAAAACTGAGATAAAATAGATAGAATTAAAAAAAATACGTTAAAGTCCGGTAGAATGGAGTAAAATTATAGCAGAATAAAAAATTTCAAGAAAGTTCAATAAAAATTGGACATTGCAAATGTTACTGATTTTTTAAGCTAAATTTCTTAATTATTCTTAATTAAATTAAAAAAGCAATATTAATATCTAATTATTTCTTTTATAATTATAAAAAATATTTCTTAATTTTTTAAATAAATTGTATTATTATTAACTGTTACTTTAAATTTTTATAAGTCTCCGGGCTGTTTTTTTTCAATAGTAGACTTACCGCAGGATATTGGCTAAAATTTTAACATTAACATTTAAATATCATTTAGATCCCCATGAATGATACAGATTATGTTAACATTGCAATAAGAAAAATCATATTTGCCGAATTATTGCAAAAAATTGAAAAATTAGGTAAAAATACAGATAAGTAATTTACAAAATTAAAGTTTTATTTTTCACTTTCTTGAGAGCCAGGTATAGGGATATTAATTTAAACAAATAAAAAGAAGCATTTTTACATTATATGCAAATATCATCCTACTAAAATTTTTAGTTGCATAGTAGCATAGCATGTACCTAAAATATTGTATATAATGTAAAAATGGTTCTTTTATTTACTTAAACTAAAAAATCTACCTACTGGCTCTTAAGAAATTGAAATCTAATCTTTTTAATTTTGTAAATTAACAACGGAGGGTAAAATACAAGTATTATCATCAGCTAAATAATGATTTTAAATAAACATTAGAATTTTATTGAAATTCTGTTTCATTTAAGTGGATTTAAATCATATTTAAAAGATTATTGTTAAAATTTCAGCCTATTCGATGAAGTGTTTCCTGAGATATTCTGCGGTAAGTTCATTATGAAAAAAAACTCAGAGTAGGGAGTCTGCAGGCATCATGATAATTAATTAAAATAGCTATATTACATATGAATTAGCTAAAAAATTCAAAATAAAAGTTAATAATAATATGAAAAAAATTATAAAAAAAATTATTAATATTTAATATATTGAATAGACTTTTTGAATATCAATCTTTTTAAAGCACTGAGAAAAAAAAGATAGTACCAGCTACCGTAAAATCACTATAAATATAGTATATTACGGTTACAACTAATAGAACTTTAAGTTTTCTTTACTAAAAAAATCATAGTAAAAATTAAAATAAAACTTAGAATAGCGGTATACTGTAAATTCAAATAAATTAAGAAAGCAAAATATACTATAGATTGAATATTTTAGTAACATAATATTATATAATGAACTATATTAATGGTATTCTATAGTATAAGATTATATTAATAAATTATATTTTCTTAAAATGTATTTTAAGCAAAAAACACGGTTTCCCGTATTTGATTAGTGAAATAGTTAATTGCATAAATAGTTGACGCTGAAAATAATAATTCAATCCTAAATGAATTAGTATAAAGGACGGAGGATTTAAATTGAAGAGGAAGTGATAACACTTATAAGTTTTTGATATTTCTTTAAATTCATTGAATTTTTTAACACTGTAGAAATTTAAAAAATAAAAGAAGCATTTTTACATTATATGCAAATATCATCCTACTAAAATTTTAGTTGCATAGTAGCATAGCATGTACCTAAATATTGTATATAATGTAAAAATGGTTCTTTTATTTACTTAAACTAAAAAATCTACCTACTGGCTCTTAAGAAATTGAAATCTAATCTTTTTAATTTTGTAAATTAACAACGGAGGGTAAAATACAAGTATTATCATCAGCTAAATAATGATTTTAAATAAACATTAGAATTTTATTGAAATTCTGTTTCATTTAAGTGGATTTAAATCATATTTAAAAGATTATTGTTAAAATTTCAGCCTATTCGATGAAGTGTTTCCTGAGATATTCTGCGGTAAGTTCATTATGAAAAAAAACTCAGAGTAGGGAGTCTGCAGGCATCATGATAATTAATTAAAATAGCTATATTACATATGAATTAGCTAAAAATTCAAAATAAAAGTTAATAATAATATGAAAAAAATTATAAAAAAATTATTAATATTTAATATATTGAATAGACTTTTTGAATATCAATCTTTTTAAAGCACTGAGAAAAAAAAGATAGTACCAGCTACCGTAAAATCACTATAAATATAGTATATTACGGTTACAACTAATAGAACTTTAAGTTTTCTTTACTAAAAAAATCATAGTAAAAATTAAAATAAAACTTAGAATAGCGGTATACTGTAAATTCAAATAAATTAAGAAAGCAAAATATACTATAGATTGAATATTTTAGTAACATAATATTATATAATGAACTATATTAATGGTATTCTATAGTATAAGATTATATTAATAAATTATATTTTCTTAAAATGTATTTTAAGCAAAAAACACGGTTTCCCGTATTTGATTAGTGAAATAGTTAATTGCATAAATAGTTGACGCTGAAAATAATAATTCAATCCTAAATGAATTAGTATAAAGGACGGAGGATTTAAATTGAAGAGGAAGTGATAACACTTATAAGTTTTTGATATTTCTTTAAATTCATTGAATTTTTTAACACTGTAGAAATCTAAAATTACATAATATTTTCGGGTTTTATAATAATATAAATAATATCTGTAAAATTATCTAGTTTAAGTAAATCTAATATTATATTTTCATTTGTTAAGGCTACTTTGAATAATTGCAGGCGTTTCAACATTTTTACAGTTTTATACAGAACGCATGCAATTTTAAAATCACTCGATTTTGGAAAATTTAAAAAATCTTTTCATCGATAGAAATGTGTTATTTTTCCAAACGTATAGGTCATGTTAAATTATTTATTTCTAAGTAAACTATTGTTTCATATTGGACTTATACGTGAATAAATAATTCACTATAGCCGTCTTTTAAGGAATAATAATCTACTGGGGCAGATTCTCGGTCGCTAACGCTCCCTCGGTCGAATTATTTTGGTGTTTCGTAATTAGATATAAAAAGTATTATATAAATAATTAATGTATTATGTAAATATAATCCGATATACTTCAATATTTTCGATTATTCTTCAATATTGTTTACATTATTACAAGATCTACTTGAATGTATATTACTATACTTTTTTTATATCTTTTTATACATTTCAAGAATAAGTTGATGTGTAGTAATGTAATTCGATAAAATTCGATATACTTCGATATACGATTTATCGTTATTTTCCTTATACACACAATAGAGATAGCAAATTACGTAAAACCTTCACAATTCTTGAAATATCTTGTAAAGCCCGTAATTAGTCCAAATATCTCGTAATATCTTAAAAATTCGCGAAATACCTAAAAATCCCGTAAGTAGTGCAGAAATCCCGGATTACCTCATAAATTCACAAAATAATGAAGAACTCCCGTAATTAGTGCAGATATCCCGGAATACTTCAAAAATTCTCGAAATATCCAAAAAATCATACTATTGGAACTCTATGTTCTAAAACTAATAACATACAATTATTTAAGAAATTGAAAATAGTGTTAAATTTTTACTTGTGTCAAGGCGATCACATTAATTTATTAAAAAATCATGTGTATCAAATATTTTTACCAGGAAGAGGGTTTTTTTTGCATAAAAAGTCACATTTCACTAAAATTGTAATATTGTGTGGATTTTATTCTCAAACCCAAATTCTTACTAAGAAGAAAATCACTCAGATACAACTGATTTTTGACAGCTAAAGTGAAACATAAATTTATTCTACTGCAGGAAGAATCTGCCATTTGAGTAAATACTCTTTGCCTACTTTCTAATTTTATAGTTCAAAATTGTCAATATGTAAAAAAAACCCTGTGACCCCTCATTCAAAAGCTCTTACAACGAGCTTTCAAACCTTACTTTAAATTTATTGCAAAACGTGCAGACTTAAAAGTGGATAAAAAATTTCCAATTTTTTATTGTATATTTTGCCTTGATAAATAATTAAAAAAATTATCAATCAATTTGGGAATGAATGTATCTCAAAGTACTGGCAAAAATCTAGAAAATAAGCCCCTGCAGGCTTCTGCAGTCAGAATACTTCCCTAGTACCTAAACTTTTAATATTATGCTATTTTTTCTTTGGGTGAACAAATAAATAAGGACGGCGGTGTAGTATTACTATGACACAACGAAAATTTATGGTATAATTACTATAATTTAAAATAAAGTGCACTAGAAAATAAAGTAAGAAATAGTAAAAATATAGTATTATTTTGACACCACAAGAATTTATTGTATTAACTAAAGTATAGAATACTAAAAATAATAGCAATATGTTATATATATTTATTTTAAATTTACTTTTATTTTACCTTAAATTTTAATTTTTCAATTTAAGAAAACGATTTTATTTGAACATACTAAAAATCGAATATTTAATTATCTTTACATTAAGTATGGTATGCCATATACAATTTTACTATGCAATATGGTAAAACGTACTACTTCGATTTTTCTCAGTGTGGGGTGGTTGAGCATAAAGAAAACTGACAGTGCCAATAACCTAATAACCGATTACCGTAAATTAAGTAACCTAAAAATTTAACAATAATCCTGTGAAAAATTCAGCAACTTTTTATTTCGTATTATTGTGGTTAGTTCGAAAATTAATCTAAAATAACAATTGAATTATTTTTATTAATGTACTGGTTGTATACATAATATAAAACACTGAAATAACTGAAATACTTATCATAAAACCTGCATTAAGGAAAAAACTTTCAGTAAAAATTATGCTGTAAAAGGTTGTATCTAAGAATAAATAAATACTTACAAGGAGAACCGCTCATAAGTTTAATATATTTTGTGATGTGAAAATATGAAGAGGGTCAGAGCCCGAACCGAACGGCATACGTCATTAAAGCAAATATTTGAAACAAAAAGAAGATTTACTTTGGTCGCTTGTAATTATTGAAAGATTAGAGATAGACAAACGAACCCAAGTTTAAAAAAAAATGAGTGTAAATAGATATAGGATTCTAAAAAAATATGCTTCGATAATCCGTTAGCTTAGTGCAAAGTTCATATCATATCAGAAATAAAAGTTGGAAGAAATTTTGCTTAAAACGTTAACAAGATTTAAGTGATAAATTTTTAGTAAAATTTCTTCCAGCTGATATACGAGGTTCTCTTTGTTAGTGTAAAAAAGGTGGGTATTTACATACTTAAGAATATGTTTCTCTTTTATTATATTTAGTTGATTTTACGTTTCTAGTAGAAATCTGCATTGAAAAAATATATTTCTGATCTAAGCGGAATTCTTCTTAAGTATGTCTCAAGAAGAAAATCCGGTTGGTCTAATACGATTCATTCAGAATTAAGAGGAATTTGATTGACTTTAGAATATTGATCTTTTTGTTTTGTACTATCACATTTTTTACAAAAAGAAATTCCGTTCGATTATGAAAGAATTCGTTTGATTACAGGAGAATCACATTGAAACAAAGAGATTTTCTTTTTGAGGCATATTTAAGAAGAATTCCATGATCAAAAATATATTTTTTTCAGTATAAACAAAAATGTAACGATTTTTAAGCCAAAAAATATGGTCAAGTGTCATAAAATACCAAACATACTCACAAAAATGTATTCTTGTCATTAGAAGATTCTCGTCTCAAATAGGGCTCAGTAGGAAATCCACTTGATATTAAACGATTCGATTTCTATTGAGAATAGTGAGTTCCTGATTTTAATTGGAATCTACTTGGTAATAGGAGAATCGTCTAACATCAAGTGGATTTCCTTTTGAACCAAATTTGGGATGACAATCCGCTAATGACAAGAATACATATTTGTGAGCGCACATACACAATTAATGGCCAAATTAGAGTTTTGTTTAACTTTCATATGTAAAATTTTTACAAGGGGTCTTCTACATGCAGATAAAAAGATCAATCGACTCTGAAATGTTCACTTGATCTTTACTGGGTTAACAACCAACATCCCAATATTGCAAAAACTAAATAACCTAATAATCCTGACAGTACATTAACCATACAAAGATGTTGAAAAATATTACACGACCCAACAATGCAACAACAACCCAATGACCCAATAACGCATTGACACCATAACCTATATAAAAAACGAACGATCAAAATTACTAAACTAAAAGCATTGCAAAATTCACGAAACAACTTTTTTCATAAAGGAATATCTTCTCACCGACTCCTCGGCCTCAAGATTGATTAATCCACCCATCCGCGAGAAAGATAAATTATTCTTTTCAGGTTTCACCTCGGTATATATAGATACATGTATATACACACTGTTAGAAATCAAAGACGAAATGGGTAATAAAAAAGAAAAAAGTAGAAGTTGGATTCGAGAACGCCGAGAGAGTCTATAACGAGCGTAATTGGAGCAGGTGGTGCGAGTTGGACCTTTGCGGTTATTCCGCATACGGTTACCTAACCCAAAGGTATTTCCTGTCGGAGCACGAAGCTTTCGAGTGTAACCGAGCTTCTCAGGAAAGACTACTACTATTACTACTACTACTACCAGTAGTACCTAGTCGTCAAGAGCTTTCGTATATTTGGCATCAACTGTTGCATCGTGATTACCGTCCAATTCACCGTTTCTTTCTTTTTACTTTCTTACGACAAGAGCACGTTTGCTCCATTTCTTTTTTCTGGAGATGAAATTGTTGGGATCTTCTTCTTTTTTCCTCTTTACTTTACTTTGGTTGGAAGAATATAGGAGCTTATAGAAAGAAAAAATATGTTGAAAAATTGAACGAATATTGGGTGGTATTAATTATGGGGACCGAAGCGCCATCTGTATGGGAAAATTCTTGATATTGAAATTTTTGAGGTTATTATAGACTTTATTATTATTTTTATATATTTGTGATTTTGATTCAAATAAATATTTGGATTATTGACAGTTTTTATTTTAATTTTTGGATTACTCACGATGTTTAATATACAGCTTTTTCGATTATTCGTGATTATATTGAAATTTATGGGTATTGTTGATAGTTTTAGATTTTTAGGTTATTTGGTCATTATCTAGCTGATTTTCCTTTTTTTAAGATGAAAGCTTTTTAGTTTCATTTTTGTGGATAAAAATTGTGTTTTAGAAATAAATTATTTTTCTTTCAAATTTCATTTTGAATCTCAATTTATATTAAATTATTGGTTTGAAATTATGAAGATAAAAATATGACCTCGTATACATCACAAGAAAATTTAAGTTATTTTTGTTGATTACTTCTAAAGGTGTAATAATTATAATTTTGCGCTTAATTTTTGGAATAATTACATAACCTTACATTCGTATTAAAATTTTCTTGATCGTAACATTTAATAACATATCCACTCCGTTTGAATACAATACGATCGATACTCAATTTGTATTGCAAAATAACATAACCTTAAATATTCAGGAATATTCCGGAAAACCAATGGATACACAACCTTGCATTTTACTCAAAATATACAAATGTATTTCTTATTAATTTTTTGTCCTCCTCTTTTAATATATTAATGTGATAACTTCTACCGAAAAAAATATTTGATCGAGTCTCTCTCTCTCTCTGGTTATCTTACATTCCAAATCAAATTACCGACTCACTTACCGGGACATTATCAAACCGTCTTTCTCCCTATATACTTCCTTCGCCTCACACACACACAATCACACACACACACACATACACACACATACACACACATCATAAATCGAACATCTACATTCTGTTATAAAATGTGTTTAGTAAGATTGTTACTTGTATTTTCGTATATACATGCATACCCTGAGATTACAACTTTTACGGAAAACATATCAACTCCAGATCCGAAAAAAATTTGCAACCGGTGAAAGAAATGTTACGGAAAGTTTCCCTCCTGTTTTTTTGGACTCTTATATAAGAGATTGCTTGCAAACTTTACAAGTGCTAGTTTTCCTTTTTAAATTCTTGCAGAGTTGAAAAGTGTATACTGAATATTCACTGTTACCCCTCACCGAACTCCAAAAAAAAAAAAAAAAAAAATAAAAGATATACGTGTGATATGTAAATTCAATTTCTTATACGAGGGTATCGACAGTTTAATATCGAGCTTTTTTTCTTTAACGTGCATTTAGAAAAAACGCTTTCTTTTTATTAAAGATGTGGAAAGAAAGCTGTTTTTTATTATACATTTAGAAAATATGCTTTCTTTTTAGTAATATAATTCGTAGAAAAGAGCTTCTATGTGTACATGAAGAAAATAAGCTTTTTTTATTGAAAATGCAGAAAAAGAGCTTTTTCATTGTACAGTAAAAAAAAAATTTTGTTATTGCAAAATTATAAAAAATTCTTATTTTAATTAAATACGTTCTTTTTTGTTTACAAATTATATATCGACATTTTTTATACATTTAGGAAAAAGCTTTTTTTCCGTACATTAGAAAAACTTATTGTATATTATATTTTACATCAGAAGTTTTTTTAATGTACAGTTAGACAAAAAAACTTATTTTACATGCAGAAAAAAAGTTTTTTTATTATAAATTTAGAAAAGAATCTTTTTCACATCAAACTTTTTAAAAAAATGGCCTTGCCATTATACGTTACGAACAGAGTTTTTATTATTGTACAATTAAAAAAGAGGTATTTTTCTATTGTTACCAAGTTGTCCAAAAGGAACAACGTTAATAGAATAAAAATATTTTTAATAAATTATTGTAAACCTGCGCATATACGAATTATAATACTTGAACAGTTTAAGAATAGAAAAAAGGTTCTTTTTACTTCAAATTTGAAACGTATCGATATAATATCGGAATTGTATTGTAAGAAATGATAGAGCTTATTATTTCGGCACCGAGATAACGTTCATATTCATTTAAATTGTCAGAAGCGAAAAAGAAATATCCGATTTTTTGTTTGAACGGGGCGAAAATACCTTCACGAGGGAGCTTAATTAAGCTCAAATCGTTTGAAAAAACACATCGTTTAAAAAGCTTTTGATCTTTTCTCAGACTCTTACTTTTTAAGGTATCTCTTGCACGATTTGCTTGAAATATACTTCGTAATTACTTTCTAAACGACTCGTCATTTAAAGGGGATGTCGGATTTCTGAATTATAGGGTTCTACCTCTATCTACTCAATAATTCTATATAACATATATTGATGTAAATATTTGGAAAAGTTTTCAAAGAGTTTTTGTGACATCATAAAGCTGAAATTGTCAAATTTAGGGTTTTTACGAAGAAGAAATTTTCTGTTTATTGAGAATTAAATGAAATTTACATTGATGATAAAAAAAAGAACATTGCCAATAATAGAAAAATACTAATAAAAGTAATAATTAAAAATTGTTTAAAATATATAGATTAAACCCTTCGATGGAACAACTTTTTATGATATTATAATTGTGATTTTTTCGATGAAAATTAAATATAGACATTGCTTGTCGATAAATTTGAAACATTGTCGATTAAAAATTCTATTTAAAATTGAATAGTAGAGTTTCGAATATATGACAGAAATTATGTAACTGTTACTTTAAACAAAAAATGTGTTTAAATGATAAAATAAGGATTGTCGGTATAGTGGGCATTGCGGGTAAGGAAACGGTTCTATTATAATATTATTATAATTAATCCATTAATATTTAAATTCCTATTAATTAAAAAATCTCATTTGCTTCTAACAATAAAAATTAAATGAACAATAGATTTCCGTTAAAAGGAAATCAATATGTGGTCGGTAAATTAAAAAAAAATGAATTAATTGAATAATTTTATAAAAATTACATAGAAAGTTTAAGACACGTATGTTTTTTTAGTAAAAACTTATCTGCGACTACACTGTCGGTAAAATAAGATAATTGTTGCTATAAAATAAACTTGTCTTTTATTAAATATAAAAATCTGCTAAATTTTTTACAGTAAGCTTCAAATATATAATAAAATATGATCCACCTACTTTAAAAAAAAGAAAAATAAATTATTGAAGTTTAAACAAAAAAAAACCAGCGACATCTCGATAAAATTAGGTCAGTGTCGGGGTAACCTCCCCCTAAAAAGAAAAATTTCATTCTGCAAAAATGTAATTAATCGAAAAACCCACGAAAAAGAAAACAAAACGAAGTTCACACATATCTCTTAACGCTATAGACACCTATATATATATACATCACTTAAAAAAAAAATTCAACATACAGCTCAACACCGTAGGCTGTATATATTAAAAAATCCTAACCACAATTAGCGTACAAACACGCAAAAAGAAAAAGCAAAAAAAAAGGTTCGTACGTGCATACATACACACACACATACACATACGGGGTAGAATCCTCGAGATTCAAGCTCACTGGTTGAACGACACGCACATACACACACAAACGCAGTAGAAGGTGTATATATAGGTACGTCGGTTAGCGCATGCGTGTCGGGTTGGCGTGATTCAGGCGGCCAATGCGCCCGAACGAACGCCCCGTCCTTTTACCTCATAGTCCGTTCCTAACTCTATACACACATACACACAGAGGCGTCACACAGCCAGAGAAAGAGAGACCGGTATAGAGAGTGCACGTACACATACATAGAGAGATCAGTGGGTGGATGGTAGTAGTAATATAGTATAGTAGTCGCGCGCGAGTGCTCCCGGGTCGCGGATGTCCCGGCCGGTAGCGGCGCAACGTGCCTCGCCTAGGATAGGATGCCGGGGACACAAAGTGCAACCCGGATCCGGATATGGAATTGTTGTCGATCGCTCGTCAACCTCGCCCTCGTCCTCCTACTCCTTTGGGTTGGCGGACCGTGCCCCGCACTTGCGAAAAATGAAAATTGTGAGTTGCTTTTTCTCATCGTCTCTCTTTTCTCTTATTCTTTTTCGTCTACCTCCTTCTTCTTTCATCGAATGTCCTCGAGAGAGAGAGAAAGAGTGAGAGAGGACCGGACGAGGAGATCCGAAAATTTTCGCGGTACACACCTGAAAAAAAAAACGGAGAAAAAAAAAAAATAAACAAAAAAATTTGTGGTGCGTGGGAAATATATATATTATATACATGTATAGGCGGTTGACGCCGGTTCAGCGTCCCCGGCGTTTATTTCCGCGCGCGTATACGCTCATAGTGTAAAAGAGAGGGTGTATAGGTGTTCATGTACACACCACGCACACACCTATGTGCATATATACATATATATATATATATACATACACACACATAGGAGAGACGTCGAGTGGAAGCCGAGATACCCCGAAGTTGAGAGCGAGTAATATTGATCGCTAAAGGGGGGCTTACATCGCTCTCTCTCTCCCTCTCTCTCTCTCTCTCTCTCTCTCTCTCTCTCTCTCGCGCTAGAAAGAGTGGGGATGAGGGGGTGTGCGCGCAAGCGGAAAGCAAAGGGCGGATTTTGGTTGTGGAGAAGGGGGATGGAAAAGAAAAAAAAAGTAAAGGGCTTTCTTTGGTTATAGGAGAGAGGGTTCAAAATTCACTCGTTTTATAACTATATATATACTAAATGCACACATATAGAGTATACACGCCCTGATGCTGCCGCTTGGACGCCGGTCGCCAAAAGCTTTAACTTATATACACATATATATACACCACTGAATGAGTCGTTGAACGATTCAAAAATGTACGAATGACGAGAATCGTGTATACCTTACTTATCTTTCTTCCTGTATATACGATTTTGTCTGCCTGTGTGTGTGTGTGTGTGTGTGTGTGAAAGTATGATTGTAGGCGCATTAGGTTGCTCTCTTTAATTTCCATTGTTAGTTAGCCGGGTGCATTGTCTGTACATACGCGTGCAAATACGAATGCAATTGTATACCCTTAAAGTCACTGTGCTCGACGAAGAAATTTTTATTATTTTTTTTTTATACACGATGTGTATAGAGCTTGTTTACGGGGTGACTTTTTACATTCGCGTTTCACGTACTCCTGGGTGAAAATAAACGGAGAAATTAATTTGAAAAAAGAATAGCACGATATTGAATTGAATCGAAAAGTGATTATTATTCAACTTTGCGTTGAAAAATATATGATATCGAATCGAAGAATATATTGTATCGAATCGCAAGATACACCAAGCAAAAAGTATTGAATCACATATAATACATATCGATTTTTATTTAAAATTTAAATAAAACGTTTGGATACCAAGAAATGGAATCGAGGAAATGGTATTTAATTGAATTCCAAGAAACGCTTATTCAATTTTATTTGAAAATTAAAGAAAAAAAGTTGAGTTGCAGGAATTGCCGAGTCAATTTTATTTCACATTTAAAAGTAAATTATTGTATATACTAAAAAATATCGATATACGATTTTGTTTAAAGTAATGTGTTGAATACCGAGAAACACTTATTCAATTTTCTTTTAAGTTTTAAAGGAAAAGTGTTAAATTCTAAAAAGAAGTCGATTCAATTTTATTTCGTATTTATAAGATATAGTGTTGAATACTGAGAATGTCGAGTCAATATTATTTAAAATAATGTGTTGAGTACTAAGAAAAGTCAATACAATTTTATTTCATATTTAAAATATAGTGTTGAATTGTAATAATTGTCGATTTAGTTTTATTTAATATTAATAGTAAAATTTGAATTGCAAGAAATTTCGATTCAATATTTTTCATATTTAAAATATAGTGTTGAATTGCAAGAAATACACCTATTCAATTTTTTTGAAAATGAAAAACAAAAACCTTGTGTTATATTCCAGGAATACCTGTTTTATTTTCTTAATAACTAAAGATAAATGTTTTTAATTTCAAGAAGTATCTATTTAATTATATTCAATATTTAAAGAAATAAAGGGTTGAATTCTATAGCAGAAAGTTTGAAGAAACAATATTGAATCGAATCCTGAGAAATACCCATTCAACTTTCTTAAAAAATTAAAATAAAAGTACTATATTTTAGGATTACCTATTCAATTTTACCTAAAATTACAGAAAATTATCTATGGTTTAAAAGAAGTGTATTCAAATTATTTGCATACAATTAACCTCATAAAAATATTAATTTTCAATTACAGCAAAATAAAACAAAAAATTCTTGATTCGTAAAAATGTATAAAATTAAATAATATTAAATGGAATTATAAGAATAATATTCAAATAAATAGTGTCAAATCAAAGAAATATTAAATTAATTTTATTTGAAAAGGAATTATATATTATTTCAAGTATTTCTTGATTTAATTGAAATACAACATGTAATTTTATTAAACAAAGTTATTAAGCGTATAAGCAATGAAATTACATATTTTTAATATTATTCTTGACGATTTCATTAGATGGATTTATGTTCACACGTCAAATAAAACGATCAAAAGATATGTAGAAAAAATTTTTTCCTTCCGTATAACTCATCCAAGTTATCATCCCAAAAGTTTTTGAACTTTTATCTTAAATTTTAATTTCCTTAAATTTTTTTTATCGTTCGAAAGTAAAATAATTCTTTAAAAATAATAGTTTATAATAATTAAAGTGTTACGTTAAAAAAAATTTTCGATTTGATAAATTACCATGCTCTCTCGTTACTCCATTCGCTTGAAAAAGCCGTCTGTATACCCCCGATTCATAAATAATTGAATTAATTGACATCATTCATATAAAGTTATCGCGCGTAATTGCATATACACGCGCATAGTTCCTATTACGTCAAATTTACTTATAGCATCAATTCCGCACTTGTCTATACATCTAATTACAAGTGAAATATTAATAAAATATCTTAGCTCAATTAATTTTATTGAATAATGTATAACCTTAATTCATTTAATTAACTAGAAAGTACTCGTAGATATTCCTTGAAGGTTAGATTCGAGACTACAAAGTTTCTTTCATCTATGCAGGTTATAACGCATTTTTTGTTTAACAAAACAGTTGTAATGTCGTTCTGCTCGTAATCGGTATTGGAAAGTCATATATAAAGTAGGCATTTCTAACCTCAAAATATTAAAATTATATCAAATTCTTAAACTTCAGGGTTAAGATTATTTTTTATTATTATTATCGGTAATAAGTGTGATTCACGCGATTTTAAAATTGGTAGATAGCGTGACTATTCGAGATGATAAGCAAGGTTATATGTTACGTAATTGTTTTTATAATCGAATTAATGTATTTCATATTATTTTTTTTTATCATTTTTTCAGATTTGATGAGCGATCTTTGCAAAAATCACTTCCTTCGAGATGTGTACCGCAAAATCGACGGGGCGGTCCTTACGTCCCAAAACGAAAGGAATCTCGATTGCGCCATTACGTTTCAAACGCACAGTATAATCCAACGATTTATGCTCAAGTTCGATCGTTTGCAATTGGATTGCAACGATCATCTTTACATTTACGATGGAGCTCACTCCGTTGGACATTTTAAGGTAAACGACTGTAGTGGTTATAGCGCTGTCGGTAACGAAGTTACAGGTATCTACCAAAAATCATGATAAATTGAAAAAGTGATAAAGATTTATAATAAATCTAAAAATGGGATTACTTTAATAAAAATTTTTTTTTATTAACGAGATGTTGGATTCAAATTACAGGGACCTACGTTTTGTAACCCAAATATTATATTTAATATATCGAATTAAAAATATAAAAGATTCCTACGAAGTATAGACTTTTTTTAATTAAAAAAATTTTTTTATTAATAATAAAATAAACATAGGTTTGGCCAATAATTACGATTTTTCAAAAAATTACTTTTTTTTGTTTATAAAAATTATACGAAATTCTTATTTTCTGAGTCCGTCATCCACTTAAGTAGTTATAATACACAATAAGTAGAATCGCTATTAATTGTATTAACAATAAGTTTGCTTTTTAAAAAATCTCGAAGTAACATTATTTATTTATCTAAAGATCTTACTAATTTTATAATTTTTATACGTAAGAGATTAAAAAACTTAAGTAACCGCAAACCACGAATTATTCTTACCGACGTAAAGTGATTATGTATTATTTATTAATTGTTAAATATTTATTTTAAAAAATTTACTCCGTTAGTTTCGAATTTTTTTAGATTTTTCGTTAAATATTTTAATAACAATTTTTGAACTTTTGAAGGTAAATCTCTGTAATTTGATTATGTTTTCTCGTTAACAAAAATAACAAAGTTAGCGGTAAAAATTGTAATATTATCGGTAAATCAATAATTGTTCTGATTACGGTAGAAATATTAATAAAATTATGTAAATGTAGAGGTAAAGGAGTTCAAAAAGTTGATTATTAACCGTAAATAAGTAAATTGAAATTTAGTCTATAATTCTCAATAAAAAAAATATATACATACTGTGTAAATTTTTTAAAAATAATTAATTTCAAAGTTTGAAAAAGTTCTGGAGTAAAGTTTAAAGAAATAAATAATTGTTTGTTAATTTTAATTTAAATAGACTGTCGATATTATCGGTAAATACAACAACTAGGTATTGTACGTACGAACAAAAAATTAATCAACAAAAAATTTGAATAAATTAACATTGATTGGTTAAAGCAAATACTATACGAAAACTTTATTTTACTTTTATTAAAATAATATAAAATTGAATTAAATTAATGGCGAACATATTTTTGTAAATTAAATTTTTGATGTTGTTAAAAAAATCTTATAATCTATATAAAATCAATTGGGAAATATATCGATATTATATTTCAATTCGATTAAAATTATAAAAAAATAATTGCATTGATAAACAAAATGTTTTTTTTATAATTTAATTTCAGGCTGATTTGTCTTGCAAAAATACGATGCAAGGCGTTGGAGCAATCTACACACAAACCAATTTTGTTACTGTGAAATATGTCACTGATGACTGGGGCACAGATACCAATGGCTTTCGCCTTGTTATTACAGCTGTCAAAGATTCTAGTGAGTACAAACCCTTTCTCATTTATTTTGTTTTACAAATATATTTTTCTTCTTGTTACTTCTGTAAACACTTTTTCTATTTACTTAAGTTTATTATTTAGTTTTTAAATATCACTTTTTTATTTATTTCTAAAATAATTTTTTTTGTTCATTTTAATTTCAATTTTTTGAAATAACGTTTCTCTTATTTATTTTTTTTAACAATTAAATCGATATTTAATTTTATCCTATACTTGCAACGTCTTATTCTATTTAAAAACAAATTCGTATAATTGTACATTTTTTTGTTTGATACACCGCATTATTTTACCTTCTTATTCCATTTTTCGCAGAGCACGCTTGCAAAGATTTTCGATGTACTTTGAAAAAATTTTGTATTGACAACGACCTCCTTTGCGATGGTATTAGCCACTGCGAAGATGGTTCCGACGAAGCGACATCGACCGTCTGCATCAGTGAGTGTCAAATAATATTTGTTTAATTAGAAAAATATTATTTTTTTTTTCCTACAAAAAATTAAAAAATAAATAACCAAAAAAATTTTAGACACAGAAGCAGCAACGATTTTGGGGATGGAAAGCACATGGTTCGCCATGATGATGGTCTGCATCTTTTTGGCTACAACAGGCCTTGTGACAGCCGGGATTTTGTGTTTCTACAGGCAGCGTATAACTACACCAAGACATCCACATAATGCGCACAATACCCAGGGCCATCCACCTGTCAGCTATCCTCGTAAGTCTCGTAAGCTTTTTCACGTGTGTATAATCTTCATAAATTTATTCGCGATCCTCGGTAAACATACAATTAATCAAATAACAACTTGATCCTTGATCTGAAAAGATGAAAAAATAAAATAAAAGAAAACAGAGATACATTTTATTAAATTATTAAAAATAGAGTGCCAGTAAGAGTATCTTATCGGATAATAAACGATAAGACCATACAATTGATAAATGCACAAGTGTATTAATGTAAGATATTTGATTATATTAATGTAATAGTTTACATCGTATGTATCTTTGAGCATTCTAATAGCGTGATATGCGGGGAGTATTTTAGAATTGTATACTTAGTACTTTGTATTTAAATACTTTTTTAAAAAGTAGTTTAATGCAGTGTACTGCTAAGTGTCAATTAAAAAGTAAACATAGAAATTTTTTAATAATTTATTAATAAATAATTTTGTAATTCTGTTTTTCCTAACACTTTTTTCAAATATTAATATATATATGTATTTAGTGTATAATTATAGCAATCACAAAAATATATAGTTACAAATTTTATGTTCCATTAGTCTCAAAAGTATTTCAGTACGAAAGTATTTTTAGAAACTATATTTACATACTTGGGTACTGATAAGTGTCTGATAAAAATACTTTAAAAATCTGTATTATATTATTTGTTGATTATAAGAGTGCCTTTAGAATACATGTATATATACTTACTATGTTCCAAATACTAATATTCAAAGAAAATTTTAAAACTATTTTACATAGTTGCAAGAATGTAACATTATAAAAAATTTAATTTTTTAATATTCTATTAAATATGATTTAATAGATTTAATAGTCTTTTAAGTTACAATTTTTAATGTGCACACTAATTTTTTAATGGAGACACAGTAATCCATAAAAATTTCCTGAAAACGCACTCTTAAATCGAGTATTAAATAACTTTTTCAAGAGTAAAATTTAAAATGCTTATGTCTAAAATACTGTTTTTGAAATAATAATATTTAACTACAAAATTTTAGTAAAAGAATATTGTATTAATCGAAATAAAATACATTATGAGGTTTTTGAATAGTAGAATTAAAAGAGTATTCGCTTTTATGTATTTAAATACTGCATCTATACAAATACTTTAAAAAGTATTTTAAGGAGAAAAATTTTACAGTTAATTTGGTTTTTGTCAAAAATTATTTAAACGTTTTGAAGTAAAAAAAACTCGTATCCAAATACTTATTGAAATACTATATTGATGTACCTATAAGTATTTCTTATTAGACGTATAAACAATATATATTGTCACATGTAAATATTTATATGTACTTCCAGAACAAAATTTTCTTTTCTCAAACAATTGATACTACTAATTTTAAAAAGTATTCACCAGTATCTGAATTTTAATTTCAAGGTATATATATATTAAAATACTCAATTTCGCCTAACTCCGTTCTCTATCGTACCGCATGAATGGTCGTGGAAAAATCTTGATAATTGTCAATTACCAAATCCACATATAATTCATGTAAATTACGGGAAAATAACGAATGACAATAGAAGTTAACTTACGAATTCGCAATGCAATTTGTAAAGTAAATTGCATAACAATGTGTAAAACAAAAGTGTTCACCGCTTACGAAGTGGTAGTTAAGTAATAGAACGCTTAAATCGTTCGTAAACCGTCACTTAATTTAGTCATTCTGATGTGTCCTACGTTTTATGTAACCTATGAAAGCACTTCTTCCACTTGTAATTCTATTAGGAGAAAAAGATTTATTTATTACCGCAAACACGATTAATTTAATTCTTTTTTTTTTTTCTTTCGCAAATAATTACTGACCAGAAACAAAATTCGTTTGACAACGTAACGTTAAATTTAAACGAATGGATACTTTATTTATTTCAGAAGTACATTATACTTATTGAATCATTATTATACTAGTATCCAATATTTTTTAATAGTAAATACTCAAATATATAAAGATTCAATTACATCTGTATGTGTTTCAAATAAAATCTAATAAATCAATATTTGATTCGATTCAATACTATTTTCTTAAATAAATTTCTTGGAAATTATTATACTTTTTCTTTTAAATTGCACATAATTGAACGAGTATTTGTTTGACGTAAATTCAATATTATTTTTGCAGTTATGTTTCTTAAAATTAAAGATTTTATTAAATCTAAATGTTAAAAATTGATTAAGTAATTTCTTCGAATGTAATTCAATATTATTTCTGTAAAATTAATTCAATATTATTTTTACAACTGCATCTTTTAGAAGTTAGGATATTCTTTTAAAAATTAAAAAAAAAATACTGAATTAGTATTTCTTTAAAATTTATTTAATATTGTTTTTACTATTAGATTTCTTGGAATTAAGAATCTCATTTATAAGTAATTCTTTAATATTAATTCAATACATTACTTGCAATTCAATAGTTTTTTTAATGAATTTCAAATATATAATTGAAACTGTATTTTTTTAATGTCAATTTAATATTATTTTTGCAAATAAATTTCTTAGGATCACGAGTATATTTTTTAAATTGAATTAATACTGCTTTGAATATTGAAGGCAATATTATATATTTACACACACTTTTTAGAATCCAACGATTATAACTTTTAAATTTTAGATAAATTGAAATACACTAAACAATTTCTCTTGTTTGTCGAAAAATTTCAATAGATTTTTTTCCAAACATTATTTTTTAGAATTTATTTTTCACGAAATTTCACTGTAATATTGCGTTGTAATACGACAAATAGTTATTGCAAAACAAAAGAAAAATAAAATAATTAAGTAAACAATTGGATAAAAAATTTCTCTTGTATACCAAAAAATATAATGAACTTTACGATGAATATTGTAAACTTAATTTCGTAAATTTTTAACTTTCTTGTTCAGTAACCGTTCCTGCGTATACGTGCGTTGCGAAACATTAAAATTAAAAAATTCAAAATGTTTATTTTGATCAAAGAAACTTGAGATATAACCCCATAAGTTTGTAATACAAATGCGAAACCCACAAATTTCAAAGGAAACGACAAACGGATGATTCAAGTATCATCATAAGAATTCTTTATGAACTCTTGAATATCCACAGACCTTGAAGAATTGATAAAGTTTCTATTAAAGAATACTTAGAGCACCTACCAATTACCGTATATTTGAAATCTTAAATATTCCCTTTGTCACATAGAAAATAAAAATACCATTCATCGGTTCTACTACAAAGAAAACGAAACGAATAATTCACATGATTCGTGAATTTTAATTCAATAGAACGACAACCATTACCGATTCAGTTAGTATATATATACATAGTAGCTTCGTAAACTATGCAGGAATTCTGGTAAAAATTGGAGTACCCATATATATCGATTATCCATAAGCGAAATATGCCTTCTCCACGTAATTGAATCATTCTAATTCTTTCGGACCCTCGTTAAATATTGCTCATTTCCTCATTAACCTAATAGTATTAAAATGAGGCGAATGGTCAATTATACCACGGCACTACAAAATATCACATTAGGTACGTGACACACACATATATATATATATGTACTTAAATTTGTGGAAACAAATCTTACATAGTTAAACGTATATATATATATATCGTTTGTGCCGTAGTACACACGCACACACAAAAGAGAGCGCGAGGCCAATCTGATAATGGGCAATTGAAGTCAATTAATTATGATTTCTAGTCGTGAATTGGGTCGGTTTATTCAACGGTGTGTACATTTGAATTTTTACAATGACCGCGCGCGCGATTCAACATTTCCTTTGATACATATACGTAAGGAAGAGTGGAGAAAGTGTTTTAATACGATTGTTATGCGTGCATCGATACGAAGAAAGTCCGAGAAAGTTTTTTTCTTTTTCAAATCAATAGTATACATTCCTCATCGTATTCAGATTTTGAGGTTATAATTTTAATGGCGATTCTTTTTTTCTTTTTCGTTGACGAGAGACGTTTGATCGTATATGTTGATCTATTTAGTTTCTATTTCGTTTTATATCCTTTGACACAGGCACGCAATTATCCTTGGATTGTTCAATTGTTCTGTGTTGTGGCATTTATAGGAAAGGAAAAGTATTTAGTGTTTATTTGCGTGTAACATTTAGATGTTTTTCGAGTCACGCGATTATTTAATTCTTCTCAATCTGATATTTTGACTCGAGTCATGTTATTTTATTCTTGGAATGTTCAATTATTCCATTTTTTTTTAAACCAATTTTTGGGAATTCAGGAGTTTTAAACGTTATTGTTTGTTTGTTTCATTTTAGATTTAGATGTTTCAGACTATCTATTGTGCAATTATTCTTGAATTGTTTCAATTATTCATTTCCTTTATTTTAATCCAATTTTTTGAGAAGTTTTAAATATATTATTTTTTATATAAAATAAATTTTTGGTTAGACGCAATTATTTTTAGGTTTATTTCAATTATTCAATTACTCTTAACTTGATATTTTAGATCGGATGACTCGAGTGATGCAATTACTTTTGGACTGTTCAATTATTCCTCTTATAAGTTGATTCTTAGAAATTGAAAAGTATTAAATAGTATTTTCATTTTACATTCAATCGTTTCAAATCCCTTGATTTGAATCACGCAATTTTTCTTAGACAATTCAATTGGATTTGACATTATTTCTATTTATCTTTATTTTATATTTGGAAGAAAATCAAATTGTAACAAAATATTATTCTTCATACGTTACGTACGTCTTTGACTCTGCTGACTCGATTTACGCAATTATTTTTGAATTGATAAATTATTCTTATTTTCGGAAATATATAGGAATCGAGAAATAATGCAATATATTATTTCTATTTATTTATATTTTATATTTAGAGGAAAACAAAGTGATATGGAAACTTATGTAAGAAACACGTTATGTATTATTGGTTTCTGTGTACCTTTCGACACGACTCCCTCGATTTGCACAATTATTCCTGGATTATTCAATTATTCTTTTTTGGCATATAGAAATCGAGAAATATTTAGGATTTATTTTCATGTTACTTAAAGAAACGTAAAGCGATGACGATATTTATATACGTTACCCTCCTTCAGCGCACGAGTTGTTTGCAAAATGACGAATTTTATATTCCATGGAGGATTTACACATTTCGAGGAATTTAATTGTTTTTAGTACATTATATTAGAGAGGTTTTTTTTTAAGTCAAGGAAATTTTTAAGAATGGTGTTTCTTGTAAAGCAGTAATTGCAACGGAACATAATTACTTTCACTGAGTTACGATAGAAGAAAAAAATAGGTTAATTACCAAATTCTAAGAATATTTGTCGAATCCGGGAAAGACGAATGCCGCAAGATTTATTTGTTGAAAAATTCATATTACGTAGCAAATCGAATTTGGACAATAGAACCGTACAACTCTTGAGAGATAACCAATTCTTGGAAAGTAGTTCGTAATCTATGTATACTCATACCGACGCCGAGCGTTATCGAAAAAACGATAAACGAAGACTGATAATAAAGGATCATCGGTTAAAATTTCGTGCTTAAACCAGCTGTTACGGTATACAACGTATGTGGTGGTTCGCATAGACAGACCCGATTGGTCGGCTCTTTTGGCGGCGAGGATTTCCTGTCTGTACTGTCCGTTGAATGACCTCGTTATTGTCACCGCGACTGCGATCGAGGTTACTCGTTCGCTTAAGTAACCCATCGGCAGTAGACGTCAAGGTAAAATCGCGCAGTATGACTTGGTGTCGTTGTGCGGTCATAAGTGCCTTGCTCCTTCTGGTCGTTGTGCCGCAGGTCGCATTGAGGCAAGCGATCAGAGTGGATCACAATCGTGTGAAAAGTCGAGATTTGCTGATAGGACCATGTTTGCTCACGTCGAATCGAAGCTGTCCCGATCCGGAGGTGCGGTTCTATTTGTACACCCGAGATAACGCAATGAATCCACAAGAGATCTTGGTGAATCAAAGTGGTTCTAATCTCGTGGATACGAAATTTATGGCTGGTGATCCAACGAAGATCATCGTGCACGGTTACAACTCGGATATGCAGTTGGATTCGCTCGTTCAAATTAGGTGGGAATACTTGAACAAGTCCAGGCACAATGTCATTGCCGTTGACTGGAGTAGATTGGCAGCTGGACCTTGTTATCCAATTGCCGTTCACAATGTTGCCCACGTTGGTGAATGCCTCGCTCAGCTGGTTGAACGAATCAGGGATGACGGTGCCAGTGATATACACGTGATTGGTTTCTCACTCGGTGCCCACGTACCTGCTTTCGCTGCCAATCATCTTAAGCCACGGAAATTACCACGAATCACTGGTCTCGATCCGGCAATGCCACTTTTCGTCACTGTCAGCGATGACCAGAAATTGGATGCTGGTGATGCCGAGTTCGTTGACGTTCTTCACACGAATGCCTTCATCCAAGGGAAAATCGAATCGAGCGGTCACGTAGATTTTTACGCGAACGGTGGTGTCAATCAACCTGGTTGCTGGGAAAAGCGAAATCCTTTTGGATGCAGTCATCATCGTGCTGCCATGTACTTTGCTGAATCGATCAACAGCAAGGTTGGATTCTGGGGATGGCCGTGCTCGGGATTTTTTGCTTATTTGATTGGACTGTGTCCTCCGAAGTTTCCAGCTGTTCTAGCTGGCGACCCTGTCAATCACAAATATCGTGGTTTCTTCCTCCTTAAGACCAAATCGCAAAGTCCATTCGCAGAGGGTGCATTCACTGTCAAGCCTAAATATGTGTTCAAAGTGAATTCGTGATTTCTTCCTTCTATTATTTTAAGTTCGATATTGTGATTATTTTTGATAGACGAATTCAAACGATTGTACAGTGTTTGTGTGTTATTATTGTGTATGAAAAATACTGCTACGTCATTTGTGAAATATTAAAAGTGAATCGACTTTCCTTAATCTCCAAGTGGGTCGGTATTTATGAATGTGCCCAAGTTGTACTTTAAAATTGTTTCACCTAGAAAAATTTTCAAAGGATTCATAATATGGCTCAACATTGAGGCGATGCCGATTGACCATGTGGAGGTTAAGTAAAGGAGTTCTTGTTTCGTCATCAGGCTATATTTTATTTATCAACAAATTATTCAATTAACATAATTTTATACAAAAGTTGTTCTGTTAATAATTTATTTATATAATTTTCGTCAATTATGATAAAGTAACTTTAGTTTTAATGATGCGCCGCTCTATAATTAAATTGCGAATTGACTTCTGTTACGCAATAATACGCAAAAAATTATTTATTTATCATATATTACATTAATCATTGTGCAGTGGTTTTAAAAGTTCCTATGTAATAATTAAACATGTATTTTTTTGTCTACTATTTATAATTTTTTTACATCGCGATAACTCTATTAGAAAATTGAGCATTTATAGGTTAGTTAAAATTATTTTTTAACCTTTTCTAACCAAATAAGTTTTTATTAATGTATTCTAATATTTCTACTTGAGTACCTCTTCGCTACTCGAATATTTTTAAATTTTAGGTTATGCATAAAACCGATAATTGTTAAGTTTATTCGTACCGCCGACTATAGTAACAATATTATTTAAGAAAATATTATCTTAAGCATTTGCAATTTTTATCATTTTTGTACGTCCAACGATATTGTAAATAAGGTTGTCTGAATAAAGTAAAAAAAAAGAATCGAAAAGAAATATAAGCGTTCTTATTTTCAATATGAAAAAATAGCCCGAAATTTGGGTATATAATGTTCTTTTTTTTAACCCTTCTCGTGTCTGGTTGAGGTAGATAACAAGACTCCCGGTTTATTAGAAACGAGGTGCATTAAAAGTTTAACGGATTGTTCCTCAGTTAATTCTATTTGCTTTTCCAAGAGCGCGAGTGTGCAATTTCAAGTTTCAAAAGTCCTCCCGTCGAATCGAAACTTTGATGTCAGTTATACTTAGCATTCGTAATAAGGGAGTATATATACCAGCCAAATGTCGGATGTTACAACAATATTTTCTTCAAATGGAAATTTGTAATGAAATCTTTGTTTTTTTCTTTTACTTGTTTTTTTTTCTTCTTCTATATAACAATTGATCGGTGTATACATATCGATCGTAACCTACAATATGGTACTATTTGATAGAGAATGTATATAACGAGTTTATTTGCATTTTGATAAAATAATCGTATAATGTATATATACATATATTTACTATCGAATCGAATATCAATCTAATAGGATTAATGTAATGATATATAATAAAGATAGAGTATTTATCAACGCGCGTTTAGATTATATATTTTTTATGAAAGAAAAGTATCATAATTTTTGACGATTAAACATTTTATTTTATTGGAGTTATTTAATAATCAATAGAATTTTCAGAAAAAATTCAAAATTTATTAAAAACGACTGATAATATTTTACACAAAGTTTCACAATTATTTCTTTCTTGTAATCTCAATAGGGTTTGGTAAAAGTTTTCTAAAAACGAAAAGGTCTTAGAATTAGTTAAAGAATACTCTCGAATTCTTTAGGGTTATTTTTAAAAACTTATTTAAAAATCTCATTTTCGAGGATTTTTGAAAAACAAAAAATTTTCTTCAAATAAATTGATCTTACATTCGAAAGCGTTTATAAACGATTTCGAGACATTTTTATTCTGCAGAACTATTTTTTAAACTATGCAGTTATTGGGCAATAATATAGGTTTTTATATTTCGTCTGCGACATTTGAAGTTGAATTTTACATTTATGTACAAAAATTCCCTGTTAAAGTTCAACAATTTTGGACACCGATTGTTGAAGAAAGTTTTAGATGTCGTCGCGTTTTATGTTTGAAAAGATGAAACTATAAAATTAAAAAATAAAATTTCTTTCATCAGTTTTGTGTACAAAAACCACTATATTTAATTTTATGCAGTCAATATTTTTAAATTTTGACCACGCATTCGTATTTAACTTGCTCATGATATCTTTCATCTATTTATTGTTTCTTTGTTCGCATGAATTTTGCTATTGAAAGCAAAGTTAATCATTAACAAGATGTCGGACCTAAATTATAGGGATTTACACCTTTCAACTCAAAAATTGTGTTCAATATATTTAATAAAAAAGCTGAAACAATTCATACGGATAGTTTAAAACACAAGGAGGGTCTGAAGTTATGGTTTTTGAGAAAAAAATCACTGTCATATACAATTGAATAGACAATTTTTAGTCGGTAATTTTGAGTAAATATACACCTCCATCAACCCACCAATTATATCTAAAATATTTAATTAAAAATCTGAAAAAATTCATAAGGATAGTTTAAAACATAAGAAATGACCTGACGGATGAATTTTTTAAGAAAAAATCATATTTTTTATAATACTTAAATTAACAATTTTATCGGATCGGTATTATTAGTGAAAAAAGGAAAAAATTTTCAACCAAAACATCGTAATTAAAATATCGATTTAAAAATCTGAAAAAATTTGGATTTATTATTGCAAACATGCGAGAGCCCGATGGACAGGATATTTTTTTTTAAATTAATTATGTTTTGTCTATAAAAAATTCTAAGGTATACTCATTTTCCGAGTCCGACATCCCCTCTATACCTCAGAGTATTTAAATTACTGTAATCAAACTACTATTACAATTTTTTGTTGCACATTTTTTTGCATATTTGTTGAAGTATCTTCAAAACAAAGAAATTATATTTTAAGCCAAATTTCATTATTGACATGTCGAAATTAAATAAATAAAAAAAATGCTGGGGTCTTTGGGACCCCAGGTAACAGTTATTGAGAGTTAAAAAATTCATGATTTTGGTCGTTAATTAGTTAAATCGTTAAATGTACTTAAATAGTTATTAGGTTATAGGGCTAAATATATATATATAAGTAATTATAGAATTGTTGATTTAAGTTAACTTAAATCATTGAAAAAAGGAATTGTAGGTTATAAATTGTAAAATTGATTACAGTGCAACCGATGTACGGATCGAACGGTGCATCGATGGGGATGCCAATAGGAATGACCAATTTGAAAATGGGTCCGGCAATGGCCGGTATACAAGGAGCTACCACGCTACCCCGGCCGGGAAACTGGTTGCACCCTGCGGGCCTCAGGCACGGGCACAGCGCGGCTCGGGTCCGCCTCTACTGCCAGGCAAAGTGAGGAGTCATGGTTCTGATAGGTAACCATTTTTTATTTTTTCATTTTCCTATAAATGATAGTAATTATATTTTATGTTTATTAATTGTCATCATTATTTTTTTGTTTTTACAGCGATATATCGGCTAGTCAGAAAGATGAATGGTTTGTGTAGGTGAGTTCAACAATATTTTTATACTATTTTTTAGAAGAATATTATTATATTGTTGGACATTGTATTATTTGATCTTTAATGTCACGAGAAAAGATGAGTCACGTTTCGCGCCGCGAATTTTAAAAATCCAGATATCACGGGATTATTCATTCAATTATTTTTTGAGTTGATAATATTTTGATATTGATTTGATTCCCTAATATTACTTCCCTAATTTTTTTTATACTGTACTATAATTTGATAGTTTACTTTGATTTGACAGTTTACACTATTTCGATATTAACTCTAATATGATAGGCTGTTTTGGTTTGATAGTTTCCCCTGATTTGGCAGTTTACTCTATTTCGATAGTAACTCTAATATGATAGCTTGTTCTAATTTGACAGTTTTTTGTATTTCGATATTAACTGTAATAGGACAACTTGTTTCAATTTGATACTTGACTCTAATTTGACAGTTTACTCTGATTTGACAGGTATCTCTAATTTGATAGCATACTATAACATACATTTAATTCTAATTTTCCATTTTAATTTAATTTAAACAATTTGTTTCTGACTTTAATTTAATGCTGATTCTATAGTTTAATATTTCTAACAATACAGAGCACGCTGCAACCCTAAAGCTCAAATATCACAGTGTTTTATAACAAAAAAACTAAATAATGTTTAAAAATACAGATCGAGATATAAGAAGATTAATAAAAGAATTTTTTATTTTTCTTTTTTACAGAGGCAGATCTGGACCAAAGTCCGCAGGGTTGAAATGAGCGGTGGTGCCCTAACCGTTCTATATCCGTCTCGTCAGTTTTCCTCGTACGGACGATAACCTAGAAATAAAAATAAAATAACAAAAAAAAAAACAATCGTCTGTCGGTAATATTAAAAACGCTTAGGGGAGACGATAAACACGCGAAAGATAATAACGAAACTAATAGAAAATATTATCCGAACAAAATATAATTATTAAAAACATGGGTGAGCAACCAAGAAACAGAAAGAAAGGAAAACAAAAGTAAACAATGACGATTTGACCGCTTCTTGCAAAGAGCGTCGATGATATATATTATATATATATATATATATAAATTTTATATATATATACATATATAGAAAAAAATTGACCGTGATGATGTATTACGAGGTAAAAAAAAAAGAAGAAGCGTGTGTTGGTTAAATAAAAATACGCACAATATTGCACATATGTGCCTGTTTGCCCGGTTGATTTTTTCCAAAAAAAAAAAAGAAAAAGATGGCAAGCGTTATTTGTTCAAGCAACGGCAACAAAATCAGAGTTAAAAGAAAAATCGGAATATGATCACATAGACGCATACACACACATCCACACACACAATTGACAATGGCACATTTTTTCCTGGAATAAACAAAATAAGAAGAGCGTCCGCCTGGTCAACGTAGAGGGCGCAACGAATTGCTATACATATTTTTAATATCCTAATCCTTTCATTTCTCTATTTCTCTCTCGCTTTTTCTTTTTTCTGATAAAGAAAAAAAAACGTAAAAGAACAAAAAAAAAGTAATGCATGAACTCTATACAAATTGACATATCTTCCAAGTGTTTTTTGCATATTGTTGTACTACGTGAATTTAAAGAAAGAAAGAAAAAAATAATTACGGATAGTTGTACAAAATGTCTATGGATTTTTTAAATATAAAAGAGTAATCGTAAAGATAAAAAGAAGGCTTTTACACTAGTTGATCAACCAAAAGGGGTAAGGGAGGGTATATATCGATGATTTTCAAACTGTTAACAATGATTCTTCGTGGTGGGGACGGTTGACAAAAAAAAACAAGATAACGACGTTATTGTCAAGTTTTCAATTGTACTATATATACATATAATATATTTGTAGGATGTATATCTCATTTGCAAAAAAAGTGACAGCAATTAATTCGACATCGACTTTTTTTATTAGCGAAAGAAGTTAAAGAAATTATGTTATAAATGCTGTGTATATTCAATATGTAAAACAATTTTATTATGGAATTTTTCTCTTATGTTTTATAAGGCGCATTGTACGGGCAGAGAATTTTTTTGTGAATTTTTAGGTTATATTTTGATTCACTGGCGATATTTGATCGGTGACCTAAAAATTAGTAACAGTATGAATTATAAATTTTTAGGTTAAATTTGATCAAACAGACGACACATTCTAATGACATAATCATTAATCTAAAAATTAGTAACAATACAGTAGAAATGGTGAATTTTCAGGTTATCTGTTGCATTACATCTTGGAAACATTCTGTTCGGTAACCTAAAAATTAGTAACATCATGACGTAAATTGTTACTTTTTAAATGGAACGTCCAATTTGTCCAAAAATCTTCTCTCCGCGTACAGTTATTTAATTGTAGACGAATAATATAGTGTTGACTTGTAACACTATGAAATGTATACCGCACTTTTGCTAGCGTGGAGTGAGAAAAAAAAAGAAAAAAACAGAACTCTAACCTCTAACCTAAATAAAATAATAATAATAACAACAATAACAACAAAGCAACACAATGTCAATCAATTTTCTTTTCTCATTTAAATGCAATTTTTTTAGACAATAGGTTTATATATATATATGACGTTTTTTATTCTATTATTGTTTATATATATATATATATACACAAAGTAGTCGAAAAAAAACAAAAACTAAATTTTAACGACGATCCTATAATAAATAATAATAATAATAATAACGATTCAAAAGTTTGCGATTAAACGTCGATGTTCGAACGGAACGAGAAACATTGCAATTATTTATATATTGGCGCCTATTGTCAATGCGTTAATAAAAAAAAAAGAAAAGGTACCAATTTTACAAAAAGAAAAAAAACATATAATAATAACAGCAACGTTGATATACAGTTATATATATCCTATACACACCAATTTTATTGGTTTCAGAGAATGCGTTGGACTAGACTGAATTTCTATATATATATATATTTGAGATAGGGAGAATAGATGCACAGTACACGTGTATACATGCACATACGCACACTCACATATGGTATGTATGTATAGGGGTGTTTTTAAATAAAATTATTGGGACAGTATGGTAATTTCGGGAGAGTTTACCGTGGTAAATATTTTCGATTATTAGGTTAATTTTTAAAGGTTTATCAGTATGGTACCTAAATACTGTAAAAACCATTGAGAGAGCTTGAATTTTTAGGTTAGGATTTTACTCACATTTTAGGATAATTTTTGTCGAACACCTGAGTAACCTAAAAAAATATTGAGGCAAGACGAACTTTTAAGATCTGGTTTGCGAATTTTTAGGTTAATTTTTTACCAACCTTGGCATCTAAGTAACCTAATAACGACTGAAAGAGCTTAAACGTCTAGGTTAGTTTTTTGTTTTTTAGGTTAACTTTAGACGAATACCCGAGTTACCTAAAAATATTGAGATGCATTTTTTAGGTTACTGATTACCGAACAGCTGATATCCAGGTTTGAAAATAATAATAATAAGTACCTATTTTTGTTTTTGCATCATTAGTAATATGAAACTGCTCTATACATATATTGTGTGTGCGCGTATTTAACTTTTCGAAAAATTTTTTTGAACCACACATAAGTATCTATACATACAATTTTCATTATCCCAATCACTAATATTTCTCATCACACACTTTCACTAACCCGAAGAAAAAAAGTATCGTCCGAATCAATTCATTTGACTATACCCTATATAGGAATCACGAAAAATTTAGAATCGAACGTGACAATACTCGATATATTTAAGTATAAGGGGATAAGAAGAAAATGAAGAAACAAAAATAAAAACGATGTAGAGAGAATCGCGTGTCTCGTCATTTACATATCGAAAAAAAAATAATAATAATAATAAACCGAAACGAATCATATTGTCCAATTTTAATCTTGTATCCTTCGAACACGTTCCGTACCACCGGGACTGTACAATTTAAAAATACACATATTAATTATAAAAGTTTCCTAAATAACATCGTGACCGTAATCTCTGAAACGCATATATATATAATTAAAAACAATTGTAAAATACTTGTACGTATTTATCACTAGCCGTTCAGCTTTGTGCCGTCTTTATAAAAGGAAACCAAATATATATATATATGAACAAAAATTCATCTAAACGTAACTCTAGTGGAAATATGGAACCATTATTTTCTGGGTAGATTCTGGCTAATAATATTGTTAGTTTATGCCCAAAAATAGTTTAAACAATGCTTAATTAACTTTCAGTTAGAAGTACCTAAGTACACACACATACACACACATTGTCATATTACATGGGTAGTATTCGAATGAAACAAAAATATGTAAATGCTAAAAAGAACCGATACCGCGGAAAATCGTTAAAATCATAAATATAATTATTTTGTTTAATTTAACAAAAATAAATTTATGTATACGAGTGATTCGATTTTGAACGCAACACAAAGAAAATGTCACATTGAGTTTTGAACAAATCGACGTTGATAGAAATGTTTTTTTTTATTTTCATACAAAATAAGTTAGTCCTAACCTCAAATCATTGAAAAAATAGTCAAATTTCGACCGGGGTTCTGAAAATGAAATTGAAAAACAAAAGGTCAATCGAATGAACGTAACCAAATAATGGGATTAATCCGTAAGGAATTTGCTTCGTACGTGAGTAATTGTAATGCAAAAGCTTGTTAAGAATAAAGAACTCGAAGATTTTAATTTTGAATCTTAAAATGTATAGGGCGACGGGTTTTTTTTACCGTCATTGACATGGATTTGTAAGTAACTAGGTAAGATTATTCGTGTGAAAATTGCTGATTAATTGCAATTCACGAATGCACGGAAGCTAGCTATTAAACTGCCACGATGAGAGCGAGTAAGAAGTAAAGTAAAATAATAATGAAGAAGACGTAAATAAGAAAGATGTATCTGAAGTTAAAGATTCATATTAAATAAAGAAATCCAAGTACATTGAATGGATATGTATGTTACAATTGCGTGAAAAGAGATTTTTAATAAAGCAGACAGTTCTAATTACGTCTATATATTACGCAGAAAAAATAATATATTGTTTATCTAATAAAATATTTGGTTGAAATTTTTCGGTAAATATGAATAAAGTCAATTTGATTTAAGTAAATTTTTATTGAATTCAATTCATATTATATTTTCAATTGTTTTCTTTTTGATTCGTTTCAAATATTTTTTTAATGTGTTTATTTGATTACACTCAATACTATTTATTTAGATATGCTTCTTTTTATCCAATCAATACTATTACTCCAGATTCCTGTATTTGTTTCAATTCTAGTTTTTTTTATACATATCTATTTGATTCAATTCAATGTTATTTTTTTAGATTAATTTCTTTGTTTTAATTCAATACTATTATACTTTAAAATCGTTAAATTGATTTAATTCAATATTATTTGTTCTAATATATTAATTTGATTCAATTCATTTACTCCTTATTTAATTATTTGATTCGATTTAGTATTAATTCTTGAGATTCATTTCTTAATTAATTCAACATGTATACTATTACTTTAGCTTCATTAATCTGATTTAATCGAACACAATTTTATGAATTCTATTTCTTTGATCCAATTTATTACTATACTATTTTTCAGGTACAATTATTTAGTTTTCCAATATAATTAATGAATTTAAATTAACATATAAGTATTTATTACATTCAATTCGATATTATTCCTTTATATGATTAATTTTTTTTCTGTGTATTATATATACTGTTCTTATAATTATGTTCGTAATTTTCTTCAATTTTAAATTGATAATTTAATTTATAATCGTTGCTATTTTTAAAGTATGTAAACTACCAATTTGAGTGTAACAACATAGGTTTAATACGCGATGTTAGGTAAATTAAATTGATAATCGATCTATAAGTCTTCAAAGAATTTTGTGTAGTCTATAAATAATTTTAGCTAAACTCGTCTGTAAATACAATGAATTAATGGAAACAAAAAAAAAGAATAAGGACTTACGCAAATACTAGGATGCGAGTGTATTATGAAAGTCTGTAATCATTGTAGATGCTTGAATGAACTTGCTATAAGAAAGCATCGAGTCTTTGGATTTATAAAATAATTTAATTGAACCCTTCGGATTTAAATTGATATACAAGTTGACTGTAGTCAATAGGATAAATAAAAGTTTTTGATTGGAGTAATTAAATTGTACTATACAGTTGTAAGACTTTTCTGTAGTTAAATAAAAATCAGAATTAACTCTAATGGGCAGAGAAGGAATTGGGTAATTGAATTGAATCATGTTGCAAAATTTTCTATTGTATTCAATTAAAATCCAATTTTATTTGACTCAACAATAAAAACAAAAATTTTATCCAAAGATTTGGGTAATTAATCCTTCCAAAATTCTTCTTTACTGCATTCAACACGTAAGTTGACAATTTTTGGGTAATTATATTGAATCATCTTATTCCACAAACTTCTTCTAAATTAAAATAAAAATCCACAACAAAAGTTATTATTAAATAATTATTTAACTAAACGTCAACAATAACAAAAATTGAATCCAAAGATTTGATACTTTACCTGCTGATGGTACCGGAGAATGAATCGACAATGTATACGTAGTGAAAGGTTTGTTCGATAATCAATTAAAAATATCAACGATTCAACTGCGCTTATTGCCATAATAAATAAAATAAAAAAACTATTGTACTGTTTCAACAAAAAAGAACAAAAGAATAATAAAACAAACCCGTGTTTTCATTCGCGATTTAACCATCTATCTAGGAAAATTGTGACGTTGCTAATTGTAGAAAAAAAAAAACAAATACTGCTGAACACGAGTGTACAAATACTATAGTTACATAATGTAAGTATCATGCATCCAATAAAAAAATTGATAATGCAAAAAAATACAGAACAGCCTCGTCACCATCACCATCATCATCATCATCATCATCTTAAAAAACAGTCATATACGAGAGAATGAATGAAACTATAATATATTTTGTTTTTTAATGTTCACAATTGACTTTCTGTAATTGCAAATATCTTTTTTTTACGTATGGGTTTGCAACAATAGTAATTATACAGTTTCAAACAGCGTATATATATATATAAAACAAAAAAAATTATTCGTAATGAATTCCTCTAGTACACTGATTAAACAATAAGCTATTAGAAAAAATTTGTTTATATTTTTTTTTTATAAAAAAAGGGGATATGATATATGCCAATTAGATGATTACACGCGTGTAGATAGTTGATAGAATTTGACGATTATGTATAAATATATATATATACGCTACCGTGTATGGTATCAGCGTTAATAAAAAAAATAAATAAAAAACAAACAAATGAATGTTGTATTTAACGAGAAACAAAAAATTCTACAAAAGTTACCTATTCATATAAATGTAACTTAGAGATACCATAAGAGACAAGAAAAAAATACACAAAAAACAGATTAAATTTAACAAAAGTAGCTTAAAAGTATCTCGGCCGCTGGTAATGGCTGAAACATGTATTTCTCATAAATATATAACATTTCTTTTTTTCATTTTGGGCTTTTTTCTTACTGTGTGGGTATTATTATTATTGTTATAATTATCACTATTGTTGATGATTCACAAGTCAACCAGTACATAATTTATATTTGAAAAAAATATATGCAACAATCGATTTAAGTTTGTTGACTAACGTTAGTCACCATTTTTGGCTATTTTCCTTAGTTATCGGAGTTGACTAATGCAAGTTAACATAAGTAGTAATTTTTTATGTATTAAAGTTGACTTTCAATAGTCAACATTAGTAGTAATTATCATTAATTATGAAAGTTGACCTAAGTAAGTCAAATTAGTAGTAATTTTTATTAATTAAAAAATAATGAAGTTACTTAACTTTTTAGTGATTTTATTAATTATAATAGTTGAATAACATTAGTCAACGTGTTTAGAAATTTGTATTAAGTATTACAATGCACTATTAAGGCAACATTTTCTAGTAATTCTTATTAAATAAAACAAGTTTGCTAATGTCAGTCTAAAATTTCGTAAATATCGTTATTTTCATAGTCGAATACTCGAACAATTTTTATGATGTATTTATTATAAATATAAGTTTACTAACATAAAGATACTTTTTTAGTGGTTTTCATTATTTCAAAGTTGACGTTTCAGGAATTTTTATTAGTGGGGTACCAAAGTCAATTTTAATCCACCCTATTATCCCTTACCAAAAGTATAAGTTGATTTTAACACTCGAAAAAGTATCAAAATTAACAACTGAAGTCAATTTTTGAGTAATATTCATTAAATCTTAATGTTGACTATCGTAAACTAAGTCCACTATTCAGTCATTTACTTGAGTTAAGTCTCAAATATTTTTCGTTATTAGTGGGACTTGGAAAGTTGACTAACCGATGTCAACAATATAATAGCAATTTTTATCAATCACCAGGATTTTTTAACGTAAATAAACCTTTCTAGTAATTGTTAGTATTTACGAATGTTGATTAACGTAAGTCAACTTTTGAGTAATTGTGATTAATTATGGATTTGGCGCATGTCAACTTTTTAATTATTATGATTTAATACGAAAGTTGACTGACGCAAGTTAATACATATATATATAGCTATTTAATTATAATTACGATAGCTACCTAACGTAAGTCAATATTTTTAGTAATTTTTATGAATTATGAAAGATGACTAACGTAAATCAATTATACACAAAGCTTCCCGTATGTTACTTTCGTTCCTTTCGGGATATATGGCGTTTTAAGGTGGAATTCTGATTTTCGTATTAAATTTATCAACAAATTACTTGATTGATATATCCAACGAGACAGAGTTTCTCCCTAAAGCGATTAGTATACAAATAGCGTTTACAATAAATATTATGTGCATAAACTAAGGAGTCAATATTTATGTGTGTATATATATATGTTATATATACTCACATATATAATTATGTATATATACACACATATATAAATATACGAAATGCTAATACGCATAAACGAAACATAATCCGCTGAAAATTATAAACAAGTCACAATGTATATCAATTTGTAGATTATGTTATATAATGAATTTTGTATGATTGTTCACATATTGTCATATGCGAAAATCTGTTGTCAACATTATTTTGAAAGTAAATATTGCTGAATAAAAAATACTATTTTTATTTATTCGACAAATAAGGAAGGAAATAATTTATTTCTCATTATTTGTTAATTTTTAAATATTTTCTTTGTTTATAAGTTTTTCTTGGCGCAATCGATGTGAAAGCAAATCCTGACAACTGCAGTATAAATAATGAACCTTGTGTTTTATAAGTGAAGTGGATGTTTTTTTTCAACCTGATCATCTGAAAAGTCCACTTTATTTACTTTTACGAAGTGAGCAAAACTACATTTTATTCCTCCAAATTACTTTATTCTCTGTGGATTTACTTTATTCCCTGTCCCACTTTATTGGTCCCTTCGAAGGGAGTAAAACCACATTTTATTCCCTCAATTACTTTTATCCCTATACATTCACTTTATTCCCTATTTTACTTTATAGACCTCTATGAAACTAGTAAAATTACATTTTATCCCTCAAATACTTTATTCCCTGTTTTACTTTATTGACCACTTCGGAAAGAGTGAAACTACATATTATTCCCTGTGCATTCACTTAATCCTTGTTCTATTTTATTTCCTGCACATTTACTTTATTCCCCGTATATTCACTTTTAATAACTAATTTTCGATAGCGTATCCGTAAAGTACGACTTTACGTACTGTTTTGCGGACGTAAAGTGCGACTTTACGAACACGTGTACTGTCTTTACGGATACCTGCACGAAAAAAAATATTGTACTGAAATTGCTAAGATCTTTACGGATACTCTCTCGAAAAGTAATGTTCGAAAAAAAGTACTATTTTACGGCCTTGGCACGAAAACTACTATTTCACAAAATTTTAGGTTTTTTTGTAAGATGTAAAAAAAACAGTGCAGTTACAAATTAACTTTTATCTTTTATTTATTTTAATAACATAAATTAACAATTAACATCGTTTGTTTAAATCTATCTTATTTAAGATCGTTCCATTTGTGTTTGACGTCTTCGAAGGCATCCTCGCTGGTCTCCTTGACATCGTGAATCTTATCTTTTATGGCGTCAACGGCTTCAATACCTTTTTGTTTGATTTCCTCCCATTTCTCCTTTCCGGTCTCAATGACAGCTTCACCCTTCTTCTTGATATCTTCCCACTTGGATTTTACAGTGTCAACAACGTCTTTACCTTTTCCTTTGATTTCTTCCCATTTCTGCTTACCAGATTCAACGAGTTTGTTCCACTTGTTCTTCAGTTGGTCCCATTTGTTGATCCATTTAGCCTTTTCTTTTTCAAAAAGATTTTTCTTCTCCTCTTTCCATTGGTTCCACTTTTGGATTAATTTGTTCTTCTCATTCTGGATGATGCTTATCTTCTGGTCTTTCCATTGGGCCCACTTTTGTTTAGCTTCTTCAGCGAAACGCTTACCTTTTGCCTTCAATTTCGTCCATTCGGAGATCCATTTTTCTTTTTCTTCTTCGATTGTTTCTTTAGTTTTATGTCTCAGTTCGTTCCATTTCTCTTCGAGTTGTTTAAGCTCTTCTTTGGCTGCCTCGATGGCTTCATGACCAGATTCCTTTACCGATTCCCATGCTTCGATGATGGCGTTCTTCTCTTCTTCGTAGATTTTTTTAAGGTTCTCTTCGATCTCGGTCATCCATTTCTTGAATTTTTCCTTGATGGTTTGGATTTCCTGTAAGAGTGTGATTATAAATGGTTATAAAGATATTCAGCAATTTTTTATGTTATTATTTTGATGATTGTACCTTTTCGGTTTCTTCTTCTATGATGGCCACTTCGGTGGTGAATTCAGGTACCTTTATAAAAAATGTACGATTATTAAATTGCTTTTTTTTAAAAAGTTTTAAACGTTATTTCAGTAACAGCGTGATTAGGAGCTACGAGCAATAAAAATTTTAATTTGGTTCTTAGTTTTTTTCATTAAAGTTGTGGATAAAATGGCATAAACATAGAATAGAATATAAATTAAATGCTATGTTACCTCAGTAACTTCATTGTGTTCTTCAGTGACTTCTTCTTCAAAAGAGGGAACCTGGATAAAAAAAATTTACATTATTATTTTATATGTACAATTATAAAATATGATTTTTTTATGCATTACCTCTGGTGCTTCGGTCTGTTCTTCAACTACTTCTTCAGTGACTTCATTCTGTACTTCAGTTACTTCTTCTTCGACAGAAGGTACCTGGATAAAAATTTGTATTTATTGATTCTTTTTTTCGCACATGTGCATTTATAAAATATAAGTTTATATACATTACCTCTGGTTCTTGAGTCTGTTCTTCGACTACTTTGTGTTCTTCAGTGACTTCTTCTTCGACGGCGGGTACCTGGATAAAAAAATTATATTTATTTCTGTTCTCGTATATGTGTATTTATAAAATGTATGTTAGTTTATTTTACCTCTGGTTCTTGAGTCTGTTCTTCGACTACTTTGTGTTCTTCAGTGACCTCTTCTTCGACGGCGGGTACCTGGATAAAAAAATTATATTTTTTCTGTTCTCGTATGTGTGTATTTATAAAATGTATGTTAATTTATTTTACCTCTGGTTCTTGAGTTTGTTCTTCAACTACCTCATTGTGTTCTTCACTGACTTCTTCTTCGACGGCGGGTACCTGTATTGAAATATTAAATTTAATATCTTTTTTTCCATACGTGTATTAGTAAAATGTAATTGTATATGCATTACCTCTGGTTCTTGAGTTTGTTCTTCAACTACCTCATTGTGTTCTTCACTGACTTCTTCTTCGACGGCGGGTACCTGTATTGAAATATTAAATTTAATATCTTTTTTTCCATACGTGTATTAGTAAAATGTAATTGTATATGCATTACCTCTGGTTCTTGAGTTTGTTCTTCAACTACTTCATTGTGTTCTTCACTGACTTCTTCTTCGACAACTGGAAGCTAAATTCAAAATTGTCATTACTTCTTTTTCCTAACTTACATACTTATTAAAATATTATTTTTCTTACCTCTGGCTTCACGGTCAATTCTTCGCTGAATTTTTCGTTAACCTTAAAAATAAAATATTAGCAATGAGTAATACTTCAATCAAACCTGAAGTCAGTTTATACTCACTTGAGGTAGCTCGAGATCTTCATCAACTCTTTGTGGGACCGGATTTGCCTGTAACGATATGCATGCAAGTATTAATAAATAATTTAAAAATAATTTTTTCTATTTTTTATATTATTATATCTTTCTTACCAAAACAAATGCCGCGCCCAAAAGGACGAGGAGGATGCTTTTCGATAACATGGAGAAGAAGCTATGTGATCGACAAGTGGTGAATGCGTCGAGTGCACCAATAACCACCCGTATTTATACATAAAGAATTTTCACTAAATCAAAATACATTGATTTACCACCTGAGTCAATAAAATATGCGATGTCGATTACGTATTATTAAGTAACTCAAATGTTTAACGAGATTTTTTTCTACAATCGTGCACTCGATTGTGTGATATGTTTTCTTCTTTGATATCGATTGCTCTCTTGCACATCGTATTAAATTAGAATTATTGTCACTTAATCATCGGTGCATGTAACTGTTATTGTTTACTCGAACCTGATGTCCATTTTATATTTTTGCATCGGGGAAAAACATTTTATTTGAAAAATGTAATATGGAGTATCGATGGGTTTTTGGAAAAGCAATATGGAGCTATGGTAGACTCAAAATTCATCTCGAGATCGAGCCATATTACTGGTCCATTTGGAAATTTTTCTAGGAAATTTTTCATAGAATAATTTTGGCACATTCATAGTTGCCGGCCGCATGGAGGTCGAAAGGTAAGATATATAAAAAAAATTTGTATTTAAAATGTTAGTAACAAAAATTATTCCACATTATGATTACTGTTTGCCGAGTGCATGTGTAAAATTGTAAATTTTAAATTATGTAACAACATTTATTATTTTTACGTAGTGCTATGACATTGACATTTTATGTTTATTTTTCGTATTACGTTATTTGGGCATAAGGAAAATGTTTGTTATTTTCATGAAGGTGAAGGAAACTTGATATGTACGAATTTGGGTGCAAATAAGGGCTTTCGAACTTCCATTTAAGTGTTGTATCAAAATTATACCACTTGGTTGTAAATAATGAATAAAATTCCTTTAAATGTATGTCGAACCCTAATCATCTACACCTTGCAACCCAGAAATTATATCTAAAATATTGAATGAAAATCAGAAAAAAATCCATACCAAATATTGTTTTAAAAATTATTATGGACCATTGCACGGAAGGCACAGACTTGACCTATCATAATTTTTTATATAATTATAGCAAAAATCACTTTGGGTATTGGAAAAATTAGTATGTTTGTATTAAAATTTGCTATGTTACATAGCAATTTTTAGAGCGGCGCGAGTCTGTCCTTCCTAACCAACACACTATACTAATTTTCCTACAGTTCTACTAATATTTACAATAAAGTTTCTCTCAATGTATAAATTACAAAGTAAGGAAGAGCGTGATGTTTTGATTTATTTGAGAAAAAATAATTGTTTGTAATAATAATTTAATAAGCTTTACAGCTAAAACATAAAGAATGCGTAAACGCTCGACGTGAAGAATTTTTCCAAAAATTAATTTTTTTGTTTATAATATAATTTTATGTTTGCTTATTTTCTGAGTCCGTCATCTCCTTAGGTATAGTTTAAAATAGATAAAGATTCCTAATTGATTAATAAACATAAATTACAATTGACCGGCAATTTTGAGTTGAATAGTGGGTATTTATTTCAGTCCAAAATATTGAATTTAGAAATCTAAAATAGCTCTGGTATATTAGGCAAAGAAACCTGACGAGACGGATTTTAAAAAAAAAATGTTTTCTTTAACTAAACAAATAAAAAGAATCTTTATTTTCAAGATTAGGCATAACGTTCGATCCAAATTATAGGGGTCTACAGATTTCAATTTTAAAATCATGGTGAAGCTATTAAATTAAAAAATTTTAATAATTCATGCGTTCAATATAAAGCTTGTGGAAGAACCTAATAAATTGAGCTATCAATAAAATATTATTTTTTTAAAATAAAAATCCATTGTTCAAAAGTTGATCCGTAATATTGAGTTTAATAGCGGGCTTAATATTATATATCTAAAAATCTAACGAATTCAAATCAATTTTGAAAAGCACGTAAAATAATTCGATGAAAGGATTTTTCTAATAAATCATGTCATTTTAAGAATATGATAGAAAACTTATCTCAATATTTAAGGTTACACATGTCCTTAATTTTCTATGATTCTAAAAAAAGACTCTTAAATTTATTCATTTGTACAAAAATGTATTCACAGTTGGTGAACGTTAATTTTCATTTTTTTCAATCCATTTCGAAAGCTGCGATTCAAAACAACGTCATAAAACTGTACCAATGATCTAAATCATCGTTCGTTGAAATTATTCAAATTAAATTATCTCGATTGAATTGGCGATTAGACGAAAAACATACCAACGTCACCCGAACGTTTCGCAAATTAGTAGACTATTTTAGAAAAGAAAAAAGAACGAAATTCCGAATTGTTTACACATTATCGCGCAGTATCCAAAAATTTCACGAGTGCTAATTGACGAATATTTTTCTGTTATTCGACAACAACATGCGTTTACAGTTTTATTCTTAACTCACAAGTCAAACAAACTAAATGGAGCGAGTATCGCATAAATTTATCGAATACATGGCGATTATGAAATTAATCGTCCATGAACATATTTGATTTATTCAAATTTGATTCGTTGATAACGCGCGTTTAAAGACCTCGAGATGGAAAAATATCAGATTTTTTTCGCACAAAATTCGCGATTAAATTGATATCTCGCGAGTAATTGCCGGGAATAGGAAAGAAGAAGAGAAATTTTGCAATAGATGGCAAGTATTATCATAGTAGATTTAATAAATAATTTGGAACATTTATTATTTTTTTTTACTTAAATAAAAACATTTACTAATTACGACAACTAATATTTATTTACAACGAAAAAAAAATTTATTTTTAGTTTTCAATCACGAATAAGGTCTGTTTAACCCAATTTCTTGATGGAAGCCCATTTGTCCTTGATGCCCTCGATGGCGGTTTTGAGGTCCTCGAGCAAAGTTTTGACTTCGTCGTAAGTCTCGGTGCCAGTTTTCTTCAATTCAGCCCAAGTTTCCTTGACCGATTGGTAAACTTCTTTGAATTCGTTGATAGCTTCTTGACCTTGAGTTTTGATCTCGTTGTAGGTCTCTTTAGCTTCTTCGATCAGTTTCAATCCCTTTTCACGGATGCTCAACCATTTTTCCTTGGCGATTTTGTAGGTCTCCTTGCTCTTGTCCTTCAGGGATGCCCACTTTTTCTTGCCCTTTTCGAGGAACAATTCCCATTTGTACTTAAGTTTGTCCCATTTGCCCTTGGGGATTGGTGCCAAGGTTGTTGTGGTGAACAGAGCGTCGTCTTCAGCGTCGTCGTCGTCGTCCTCGTCGTCGTCCAAATTGAATTCGGTGGTGGCGATTGACTAGAATTAGATAGATAATATTGAATTATGAAGCTTGCGTCAACATAGATAAATAATCCAAACTTTAAAATTCATTGATTAGTGTTGACGAAAAAAATAGGTTAAATAATTAATATATTCGAAATTAATTGTATAAAGCTATCGTCAATATACAAAAATAAAATTGAAAGGTTAAAAATAATTTTGAAAATAAAAAAAAATTGATTACTGATGACAAAAAATAATCTACTAAAAAATTAGTATAATTGAAATGAACGGTGAAGTACTCATCAAAATTGAAAAAACTTGAAATTGAACTAAATTATTGAAGCTTACATCAAAAATTAGAAAATTAAAAAGCTAAGATACATTTTTTACTCTTGACATAAAAAATTAAAGTATTTAGTAATTATTCTTAATTAGTCTATACCAAATTTTATTATTAACTATTGAAATAAAGTAATCAATATTTTTCTACGGTTTTAATTTTTGTTGACTCGGTATTTAGATAAAACTAGAAAATCTGTTTTATCTTACCTGATCATCTGAGACATCGTCTTCAACCTTGGCTACAGTCACTTCAGGTACCTGAAAAGTCAGAAATTCCTATTATTACCAATAATATAATTATTATGTACTTAAGTAGTATTCAATTTGCTTTAAGGGGGTGGCATACCCAGTGGGTTACCGACCGAGCAAAAAAAGACAATTATTGCATTTATTTAAAAAAATATGTAATTTAATGCAAAACCCAAATACAGAAGCACTAGGTAATAAAATAATAAGTAATTCGACGAAGTTCCTGGTCAATACGATAAAGACACTTTAAAAAATTTCTGCACCGAAAAATCAGAGATAATCGTAATTTTCGGTGCACAAATTTTTTAAGGTGTCTTTATCGTATTGACCTGGAACTTCGTAGAATTACTTATTATTTTATTACCTAGTGCTTCTGTATTTGGGTTTTGCATTAAATTACATATTTTTTTAAATAAATGCAATAATTGTCTTTTTTTGCTCGGTCGGTAACCCACCGGGTATGCCACCTCCTTAAATATTATCTACAAATTTTTTTATCCCTAAATCATTAAAATTTTTAGCTTGGCTTTTTAATAAATCATTACCCAAGAAAAGTGATTATTTACTATTGATGAATCCAAAATTATTATCTCGAAAAACTCGTAACTATAGCATTTTCCGTACATTTCAAACTTCTTTTGAAATTATATAAAATTCATAGTTCCAAAATTTAGTTCTGGCTTTTATTTTTGGATCGGTAAAGGTAGATCCCTGTAATTTGACTACCAGATCCATTTTAAGTATCATTGAATTTATAAAATTTTTAAAAACTCAATTATAACAAAGGTAAAATTATAATTAAAAGTGTTTTTTTTATATTAAATAACATAGACATTTTATTATGTCAATATGAATCTATCCAATATTTTATACTATTAACGGGGTGCCATAGTCAATATTTATCATCCCTACCTTATCAGCAATAGCGATTATTAGTAATAAATTTGTAAATAAAACAAAGTGTGAAAAAGTAAGAGAAGAGGCGCCTTCATTTATTGATAATATAACTGTGTGCCGAAATTCAGATTAAAATTATATTGCGTTTTTGAGAAAAGTCTTACCAAAAATGTGAACCTAACCTCAACGAGGTGAAAAGATTTGATATTTTTGGTAAGACTTTTCTCAAAAACGCAATAATATTTAAATGTAAAATTCAGCACACAGTTAGATTGTCAATAAACGAAGGCGCCTCTTCTCTTATTTTTTCACATACGATTCTACTTTTTTATTAATTACTCATCAAAAATTGAGTATGGAACCCCCTTAAGTGGATGAAGGATCTAAATTACAGGTATCTACTTTTTTTCGACAGAAACTTTGTATTTAAATTATTATAGTTTGATTTAATTTACAAAATTATTTTTATAGCTTGTGGAAGAACCTGCTGAACTAACTTTTTATAATAGAAACAGTTGGTTTATTCATGAAAATTACAAGAATATCACACTACGGGTAAAAAAATGGATTATTTTTGATAACAGAAAAAGCATATTTATATTAATTATTTAAAATTCTGAATAAAACGTATAAAGGTAGTTTAAAGCACTTTATAAAATGAAATATTAAGTTCGATTAAAGTTGAAAAAAAAAATTTTCGGTAATGTCAAATAGATAAATATTGATAACTCGAAAAATCTAAAATCTGAAAGAATTTACAAAGAAAATTTAAAGATTGTACAAATATATTTCAGTATTACTATTTACGTACACAATTGCTTATTCAATGAAATTTAGGTAAACAATACACTGTCAGTAATAAAAAAAATATATTCAAATTATTAATTGGAATATTTGATAAAATTGATAAAAATATTTAAAATGTTTGATAAAATATGTCAGAGATTTCCCAAAAGAAAATATTTTTTAATTGAGATTTAATAAAAAATACACTGTCGGTAGATCAAATAATAATTAATTTAAAAATTAAAAGAAAATTCGATGATTTCCTTTTAAGCAAAATTTCTAACTAACAGAAAATAAAGTTATAGTCAAACGAATAGAAAATTAATAATGAAAAGAAAAAAAGTGAAACTTACGGCAACTTCATTTTGGGCAACTTCTGGTACTGGGCTGGACTATAAACAATTACAAAAAAATTCACGTAAAAATTTATACCATCACGAAAAATAATGTATTGATTAAACAACAATACTCACGAATACCAACGCCGTACCCACAAGGAGAAGGAATAAAGTTTTAGCAATCATGGTTGAAAAACGTGTCTGAAAAATCGAATCTCCGTTACGATTATATATAGAGCTAAAAAACGTAAAACGCGCCACTTAATTAAATATTACTATTCACAAATATTGGTCTTCTCACGAAATTTACCGAAAAAAAAAAATTTTATATACATTCTAAGCTATTTTACTCGAGTCAACGTGTATGTGTATCTATTTACTTTACTCTATTTGTTTATCTTTTATTATCGAACTATCGGATGTTGGATCACGTAATATTAAAATTTTTTTATCGGATAACTTTTTTCTTTTATTTTCTTTTCGATTACGTATTAACACGTGCGCCGTATTTAAATTGTTTCAATACAAAATATATAACGCACAGTTAATATTTATTTGTTGGAATTTTATAAACAACTGTCTTCGATTTTTATTTTAAAACAGTGTAGGTAAATTGTTCAAGAACAACTAAGGTTGATAAAATTATTTTTTAATTTAATTTTTCATTGATATTTTCAATATGTACATAATATTTTCCAGTTCGATGAAAAAATTTCATCTAAATAAAGAGACTGTTTTTACACTTGTATACTTTAACAAAAAATTAAATGTTCACCAGAATTATCTAAAAAGTCTACTTTATTGACTTCAGTGTGGGCAGTAAAACCACATTTTATTTCCCGCATTTTAACTATTTTATTCCCTTGGTGGATAAATAATTAGTCCATTCAAACCGTTAAAAAAATCAATTGACTTAAAACGAGGGAATAAAATTGTATTTTATTCCTTAGGGATTTAAAGTGCTTGGTCTCTATATGGAGTTGAAGTATTTTTTCTCCCTAGGACATTAAAGTACTTTTAATTCCCGACAGTCACTTTTCAATCATGGCATTCACTTTGCCGTTAATATGAAAGAAAATAGTAACCAACACATTTTTAGGTACGACTTCAAATTTTGCGAGCGAAAAAATATTGTAAAAACAAGGAAATTTAAATTGATACACAACAAAAAGAAACATTAAATTGTTGTTATTATCCAACAAAGTGATCTGTTTTGGATGATAAATTTTATATAAACTTCCGAAGTAAAAAATAGGCATTTATTACCAATATGAAGGTTGCTGCCCGAGCTTTAGCTTTTGGTATAGTAATTCATCCTAAGGAATAATAGCCTTTTACTCTCGAAGTGCGTATAAACTTTTCACCCTGATCATTTAAAAAGTCCTTTTTTGCAATAACAATTTTTTTTAAATTTTTACATGTTGTTCAATAATGTAAAATTTTTTTATATGTCTAATTTAATATAATAAATTTAATTTTGTATTTATGTAAAAAGTCTAAGCTATAGGTAAGTGTTCAAAACAAAAAAGAGGGTCTACGATGAATAAAATGGGACTACAGGGAATAAAGTAAGTCTACGGAGAATAGAATCATCAAAGGAATAAAATGCAATTTTACTCTCTTCGTAGAGTTCAATAAAGTAGACTTTTTGATTAGGGTCAAAAAGTAGATTATTCCGTTAGATGAATTACTAGATAAAATACTAATTTTTCTCCCTCGGCGCATAAATAAGTAATTACTTAATAAACAGTATCATACACGTTATATTTGTTTCTGTGTGACTAAATTTTTTTATTATTTTAATATTGCACCTTTTATGTCCCCAATTTTGTGCTAATAACGATGGAGATCATACGATGTCTTTGTTAAGAAAGCATTTGTTAAAAATACATTCCCTAATATTACGTTATTGATTTATTGGGTTATTTATATTGGTTTATTGATTTATTTGTTCATTGGTTTATTGGTATTTAAAAGTTAATGTTCAAAAATTATTAAGTCGTTGTTACTAATTTAAATTCATTATTTTAAAAAAATGTAGTTAATGTACAGTAAATGCATTCTTACTTTTTCATGTGTAAGATATTAAGTTTTTGGATATTAAGGTGTTCTATTGGGTTACTTATTTATTTATTCGGTTTATTGAGTTATTTTTATTTTTTTTTTCAGTTTAATACTTGATACTTAATGTGTACAAATAAAAAACCAATGTTTGAATTTTAATTAAAAGGTTATTCTCAATTGTATTTTGAAGGCTAGATCTCGTAGTCTCGTGAAAAAGAAAATGTATCTTTACTTTCGCACAAAAGCTCCAAGTGTTCCAATATTGAATTATACATAATATTTTACATATTTTAATCGCGAGACTGATAAGGAAATAAGACGCACTGTTCAAAACTGATTTTCTAGCATTATTAACGCACATTTTTATCTTTTTCATTCTATAAAACGTACGTTCGTGTATAAACAAAAGTGTATTTTGTTAAGGTTACTTTTTAAAATATAATGGTGGAGTACAGTGAATTCAAGGTCACTAGAAAATTCAAAACGCTAGCACATTTTATTTTTGGTTTTGCAATTTTTTACATCGTGGTGACAATGCTCTCTAGTCTGAAAATAATTTTTTCTTTACAATTTGTAGTTTATTTATGGCAGTTACATAAAAAATAACGATGTAAATATTATAAAAAATAAAACAAAATGTTTTTTTAAAGATAAATTTAATCGTTTGCTATAAAGGTTAAAGACAAATTATTATACGAGTTTTGCGAAGGGGATGTCGGATCCAGAAAATGATCATTTTGTACTTTTTTTATAAACAAATGAATAAAGTTTTTAAAAAACGCCGAACGTCAAGCCCTTAAGCATATTTTAAATAATATACCCAATTTTTTTCAGATTTTTAAATCCATAATTTGATCACGATAATTGGGTTGATAGATTATGCTTTTTTTTGACTAATAATTACCGACCAAACATTGTTTACTCAATTATTATTTAAGAAATGTTTTTTCATTAAAAAATCAAAACATCAAGCCTTTCCTTATGTTTTCAGCTATCCGTATGATTTTTTTTCAGATTTTTAATGCAATATTTTAGATATAATTTTTGGGTTGAAAGGTGCAGATTCCTGTAATTTGGGTCCGACATCCCGTTAAATAAAAGGACTTACTCATCGTTTTCTATGGTTGGTGGAAGTCCCAGAGAAACCTTACCAAAAAAAAAAAAAAAAAATAAAATTCAAAAAAGAAAAATTATTAAAAGGCATTTCGACTAGAGCTCTCTAGCACACGGAGAAAATTGTCTTAGTAAATATTACTATACTGTAAAGGAATCTGGGGACAGATTTAATATTTTGTAGATTTTTCCTATATACTTTTTGTAATTCATGCTATACGTAAACTTTATAAAATTTTATAGTAAAAATTACTATACGTATAAAATTGCACGTTACAAATATTTGCAATTTATTCAATGTATTTTTATAAAAAAATATGTGAAATATTTACTAAACAGTGTAATAAAAATTCCTCTTTCAGAAACGAAGTTTTTATTATTATCAATCGTGACTTATCAAGGATTAGTACTATCTGACAATATAGGTGGCGACCACGAGTGCAATACAATTATCAAATGGTCAAATTTTAAATCGGTCCGTATATTCAATAAAAGGTCAACGAGAAGACAAGCAGATCATGAAATTGTATCTTAGCAATTAGGTTAGGTTAGCGTGTCTAGATTACTGCAAGGAAAAAATAGTTCCGATGTTTTATTTTAAATATTCTTGCTGGATCAACAAATTCCTTTGCTCGATTTGGAATAACAAAACTATATTGCTAGTATAATAATAAAAAAGAGTTATCGAGATGACAAAATCGAATCATTGCGTTAACAATTATTAATGCTAAAATGCATATATGTTAATTGTAAGAGCAAAAAGTATTGGAATGGACAAAATTAATAGTAATGTAACTGTAAGGCGATGTCGGAAAAATGTAATTAAAATATTGAATTAAAAATCTAAAAAAATTCATAAGAATAGTTTAAAAGATAAGGGTGAGCCTTAGGTATTGATTTTTTAAGTAAATACGGTATATTGAATATAGTTGTATATAAATATAATTGTACCAGTATTTTTAAAAAAAATTCATTCTTTTGTTTATAAAAAATATAAAAATAGTGACAATTTTTATTCTTATGAAAAAAGCAACTTAAAGTTCTTAAATTTCATTAATTTTATTATTTTGTAAAAAATTAAATAACATATTTTAAACTAATGTAAGAGTTACCATCACTTACATTGAACAATGTTAATGACATGGAATCGTACAAGGATTCTATGTCAACACGAAACCATTTTTCAGTAATACAAACTTCAAATGTAAATAAGTGAATGTTGAAACCTAAATTGTTTAACATACCACCTAAAAATATAGGAGTATTATTTACGAAAATGATATATTTTATGTTTTATCCCAATGTAGGTAAGAGTACTGATCAATACCTAAAATAACATATAACTCCAAATGGAATCTAAAAATGCAAAAAAGGTCATTAGGCACGACCGCTACACGGGAGAGCCTTATATTTTCATCATCGCAAAATGTGTGATGCATCAAAATATAAGTTTGTAAGAGAAATTTATGTGTATTAGAATTCATTTAAGGCCCTCCCTAAAATGTATGTATGGATGTATGTATGTATGTATTCATGTATCAAAGATAACTCAGTCAATTTTTTACCGATTAACCTGTGATTCACAGGGTAACTTCGTCATAATGTAATTAGATAATGGTCCTATTTTCAGATATATACCACTGAAACACTTTAACTCACGGCATTATTTTTCATTCCTTAGAAACGGTTTTGTACCATTATCTTGAAATGTATTAATTCTACATAAAAACTTTATACGGACAAAATGTTTGTCTCAAAATAACAAAACTTTTTCCTATTGTACACTTAACGCTCAAAACAATATTTTCGAAGATAAACATAGAAAAACGGTCAAAATAACGAAAAAAGCACAAAAAAAACACGTTTTTTCGCAATAAAACGAAATTTATTGTTTTTACTGAAAAACTTTTAATGAATAAAATGTTCGTATTAAAATAATAAACCTTTTTTCTATTATACACTTAACGCTCAAAACAATATTTTCGAAGATAAACATAGAAAAACGGTTAAAGTAATCAAAAAAATATGAAAAAACGTTAAAAAGTTGACTTCTATTGTATAATTATTGTTGATGTAATATCATTTTCTTATATCAGTATTTGTCGTATGTAAGTCTGTAATATCTTTCTCCGTTTCAGCATTTTCGTCATCTGATAAATTGCTACCATCTTGTAAATCTGGTCCAACTATTTCAGAAATATAGTCAAGTGATGCCTTAACCGCCAATTTTTCAATCTTTCTTGAAGTGTCAAATTTTGTACACCATTCTAAAATTAATTATATTTATGTAAAAAATGAAAATAAAATATTGAAATTATTATTATTGTTACTAAAAATGATTCCTATCTAACATTTTTGTTTTGAAGGCGTACTTTTTTGAAATTCAGGTACCCAACTGGTATGACTTTATCATTTAAATGCACTACACTTTCATACTCATCTTTAAAATAAATTAATTATTTTACAATTATTTTACAAAAAGTAAAAAATTATTTTCTTTTATGCTATAATAAAAACTTACATTACAATACTTTTGATGTACAAAGGACAATTTAAACAAATGTTTTATACTCTCCTTCTCCTTCTCCAAAAATGTTTAAGCCATACTTTCCTTTCTAAAAAAATAATATATGTATGTATAAAATAATATACCTGTTAATAGACAATTACATTGTAATCTATCTTAAGATTTTTTAATAATAAATTTTTTTTTTTATTCTTGATTTTGTGCCCTCTTTTTTCCTGGCACTACCTACCGTTTATCCCCTGGGGGACTTTAACGGTGTCCACCTACCACCTATGTGTGGGTGCTTTATCCCTCCCTTAAAAACCCCACCATCTCGCATTCGCCCGGGGTTATGCCCGTGGATGAGGGAAACCTGTGAAGCAGGGAAAACCTCACCCGAGATGGCCGGTGTATTCGAAACATTCTTTTTGGGTGTCAAAGTCACATTGCGTAGGCCTTGACACCGAAACCGAATGTTTCACACCTCCCGCTCACGTTGTGGAATGTGAAAAACACCTAACCGATCACGAAAGCCGCACGAGAATGGTCTCCCATCCAAGTACTAACCGCGCTCAGCGCTGCTTAACTTTCGCGATCGGCCGAGGTGCGCTTCCACCACTCCGCCACCGCGTCGGTCGATTTTTTAATAATATATTTTAATATAACAATTTCAAAGTATAAATTTTATTTGTACCGTAAAATACAATTTCTATCTAAAAATTCTGAATATATATCTTATGTAAATAAATGCACGTACCACTTTTATAATTTTTCACTGTTTTCACTTGAAAATCTTTATAAAGTTGTGGTCTGAATTTTTGTTCTATACCGTAATTATAAAATCAAAACAGACAATTAACCCATAACAATATCCTTCATATCCTTCACATACATATTCATAAGCTATTGTCCTAAACTATTCGTACATAGTGCAAATAAAATTCTCCTTTAAGAAAAATGACCAAAATTGGAAGAGTGTGTTCACCTCTTGTAACTTCTCTATACCAAGTTGTTAACGCTCTGAAATAAAAAGAGATTCCATGAATTCTAAAGTGAATGACTTTATGTAAATTTTATGAATGATGAATATAACAACATGATTAATATCAACATGATTTCTTTAGCTAAGAAAAGAAAACATTATAATAATCATCATCACATTAAGAATTTATAACTTTGTTACAAAAAGTAAATTCAAGATTTTTTAATACCTTACCTCTTAAACAACGTGAATGATATTGATGATACACTTGTTGAGTGAAACTCGTTTACTTTCAATAACGAATGACTAGGATGTTGGAAAGTTGACAATGATTGCGGAGCACTACCGTAACTACTAGCTAAGAAACCTTTGTTTGAACTTGTATCAGCACTACTTCTGTATAAATATAAAATAAAAAGAAAAACCTATTATTATTGTAATAGAAAATAAAGCTAAATATTCAAAACCATAAAAAATATCACATTAAGTAATGAAAGTTGTTAGAAGATAACACATTAAACATCAGTTAATGGATTGAAAATCTTAATGTTCGAAAAACACTTTAATTAATATTGCATAATTACATAATTTAACAATTGTTATATATGTTAAATAAAAATTATACTGTGCTTAAATTATAAATTTTATAAGCTTATTTCAAAATTAATATATATGTAATTTATATATTTACCCTGAATATGTTCTCGGTCTTTATAATTATAAGTGCCGTTCTTTTAAATTATTGTATTTATTATTACATAATAAGAACTTTAATAGTAAAATAATAAATACAACATTAAATGCAAACTTAATGTAATTTAAAATAAATTAAAAAATGTAATAATAAAATGTCACAAACCGTTAATGTATACCATATCAACCTTGAGAAAGATTAAACATCGCCAAACTATCCCAATACAAAACAAGAGGCTCGTGGTTAGTTGTTGAATTGAACCATTATTGTTCGACTGACTACCATTGTTACTCTTGTATTAAAATTGACTAGTAGGTGAATTACTCCTATAATTCATAATTATCTTATATAAATTATCTTTAAATTTAATTATAATGTATTCTATAAATTGAAACATAAATACAATGTAAAAAAATAAATATTACTTAGTTATTGACAACTTACGGCAACTTAATATATTCAAAAATAAATAAAATATAAATCTTATACAATAAATAAATTAACTAGATAATAAATAAAAATTATTTACCATTCAAAAATAGTTATTATTCTATTATTTTCAAATACTGCCAACATTGGACAAATACTGGACAAGAGCTATTCTGCTATTTTGTAATGCTCACTTAACTTTATATTATTAGAATAACTAATATCATACAGTAAAACTTCATGAAAATCATATAAAAACTATGTGTATACGTAACATATATATACATAATGTATATACATAATTTTATATACACAATAAAATAAATAAACTAACGTTATATTTATTGTCCGTTTAAATAGTGACATCAGCGCCATCATATACACATAACTATAATGTATATCGCATTTTATGTAACCCGCGTCCCGTATCCCAATTTGAATTTCAAATTTTTTTTTATTTTTTTACAAAAATATTTATTTATAACAATTCTCTTTTTTTAATTTATTTTTTAATACAAAAAATCGCATAAAAAAAAGAATTATAATAAAAAATTTTATTTATTAAAAAAAACTAATATTTTTATGACAAAATTTGATATAAAAAATATAAAACAGTAAAAAATATTTACCACACATAAAAATAAAATTTTTAAAATAATCTAAACCCTGTAAAGCATGTTTTCAATATGTCCAAATTATTCTAAATTTTAAATTGAAATTTAATTAAAATTTTTAAATAAAATTAAACAAAAAACTTTGTTCTTAAACTTGATAAATTTGGACTTACTTGGAACGTTAATAAACATAACGAATTTATTGTGTCCGCGAATTCTAAGAATATATTGATTTTATATTACTTAAATATATTTGTCTTTTCAAATATTATAATTACTTTTTTCTTAATTTTTCTTAATTTATTTAATTAATAAAAAAAAGAAATCATTAACGTTTACATGTTATTAATAACATTGTAATTTAATATAGAAGTTATAATAATTCACTCTTCATGTACATATTTCAATTTACTTTGTTTACTGAGTTTTTCACTTGACAAATTCATCAATTTAAACATAAAGTACGTGTAGGTACCATACACTACTCTAAATATACTACCAAAGAAGGCACCCGATAACACATCTTTGGGACCTAAATTAAATTTATATAATGCTCCAGTAACATAGGCGATACCCAAAAAAGTATTGATACTGGTGGTATCGAAAAATTGATACTTTAAAAACTATGTGTATACGTAACATATATACATAATGTATATACATAATTTTATATACACAATAAAATAAATAAACTAACGTTATATTTATTGTCCGTTTAAATAGTGCCATCAGCGCCATCATATACACATAATATAATGTATATCGCATTTTATGTAACCCGCGTCCCGTATCCAATTTGAATTTCAAATTTTTTTTATTTTTTTACAAAAATATTTATTTATAACAATTCTCTTTTTTTATTTATTTTTTAATACAAAAAATCGCATAAAAAAAAGAATTATAATAAAAAATTTTATTTATTAAAAAAAACTAATATTTTTATAACAAAATTTGATATAAAAAATAAAACAGTAAAAAATATTTACCACACAAAAAATAAAATTTTTAAAATAATCTAAACCCTGTAAAGCATGTTTTCAATATGTCCAAATTATTCTAAATTTTAAATTGAAATTTAATTAAAATTTTTAAATAAAATTAAACAAAAAACTTTGTTCTTAAACTTGATAAATTTGGACTTACTTGGAACGTTAATAAACATAACGAATTTATTGTGTCCGCGAATTCTAAGAATATATTGATTTTATATTACTTAAATATATTTGTCTTTTCAAATATTATAATTACTTTTTTCTTAATTTTTCTTAATTTATTTAATTAATAAAAAAAAGAAATCATTAACGTTTACATGTTATTAATAACATTGTAATTTAATATAGAAGTTATAATAATTCACTCTTCATGTACATATTTCAATTTACTTTGTTTACTGAGTTTTTCACTTGACAAATTCATCAATTTAAACATAAAGTACGTGTAGGTACCATACACTACTCTAAATATACTACCAAAGAAGGCACCCGATAACACATCTTTGGGACCTAAATTAAATTTATATAATGCTCCAGTAACATAGGCGATACCCAAAAAAAGTATTGATACTGGTGGTATCGAAAAATTGATACTTTAAAAAGTATCAGTATCGATACCTCGATACTTTTAAAAAAGTATCGAATACTATCAAAGTATCATTAATAAATAATAAAACAAAATTCATAAAAGAAGTTTACTAAATTAAAAATAAAATTTATTATTTTGTACAATGTACATAAAATACTAATTACAAAAAAACATTTTTTTTTTTATAAATATTTTAATTTTAATTATATATAGTTAATTAATGTAATTTATCATCACAAAATAATCAGAACCATTGTTCTTTTGGAACCGAATATAAAAATAAAAGCATATTTAAATGCTCGCCGCTCAATCTGTTTCGTACCTCAGATTTTATTTGTCCAGCTTTTGAGAACATGCGTTCGGAAGGTACTGTTGACGACAAAATTCTCAAATGTTTTATAGCAAGATTGGAGAGTTTTGAAAAAGTATTTGAGTTGTCTTTCCAATATTTTACTGGATCACTTTCTCTTGACAATGTATCAGATTTTAAATATAAACTTAATTCAGAATTGTATTCTTTTTCCCTACTTTCTGCAACCTTTTTGCATCTTTCTACTTCAGCAAGATCGTGTCGATCCCATACACTTTTCTTTTTTTTCTCTACTTCCATTATTTCTGATACATTATGAATATTATGATACATTTCAGTTTCTTTTTGATTTAAAACTTCACTAATAGATTCAAGTTCTTTTTTTTTTAACTCGCGATCTACATATTTTATTGCTTCTGTAACTGCTAAAAAATTTTTAAACGAATATTTTTTAAAACGAGGTTTTAAAAGCGTTGATACTGCTAACAATGGCACATGTTCTATTCTTTTAAACCATCAACTTGTAATTTCTTTAATTTATCGGAAGCAACAATACTGCGTTTAATCATTTTCACAACTTCTCTCATTTTATCTATACGATTTTAAGAAGTGGTGGAACAACCTTTATTTTTTCTACATTGTTGTCTTCTTTTTTTAACCGTTGTTCTTCATCCTTTTTTAGAGCGTTAAAAGCATCTGGAATAACGTGAGAGATTTCGTGGGCAGCACATACCAAATGTTTTTCTTTACCAATTATTTGTTGGCATGCTTTTTTTATTGCTGCTTCCCCGTCTGAGAGAATGGCAGACACTTTATCAAGACTTACGTTCATTTGATTAAAAACATCTAACAAAGTTGATTTTAAATACTCAGCTGTGTGCCTTTCGTGTAAGGGAAAACACCCTAAAATCCTACTTTTCCATTCAAATAATTCTGAAAAATAGTGTATAGTATACACGTTATACAGTAGCTAAAAGCTTTTTCAATTTCTTTAGTGAAGTTTTCTCTTAAAATGTCGTATTTACATTCTATTTTTAATGTAACTGTTTTCGTTGAAGGAACTTTGTACAAGGGTGCCAATTTTTGTATCAATTTCAAAAACCCTTCTTTTTCAACCGTTGAAAATGGCATTACGTCTCTGCATATCATAAATATAATATGATTAGTAATGTCATCTGACAAGGTTCCCTCTGCGAAATAAAGAAATTATACTATAGTTAATTAATCAAATATAATAACAAATTTTTTCTATTTTAGTTTAATATAGTTTAACTAACCTTGAAAAGATGCAATTCTTTGAAAAGCATTTGAAATATTTGTTTGATTAGAAATATCAAAAGAGTTCTGAAAAAAATTATATTATATTTAATTATAAGAACACTTTTTATTTGACTATATATATTATATAAGGTAAAAGTACCAGTCGTGAAAGATTCTAAAGAGTAAAGAGTAAGAAGTAAATAATTATTACATTAAAATTTGCGTGTAATAAATATATATTCAAATATCCAGGTTTAATTTACATAACCTCATTAATTTGCTTTATTTTTATAAATAATTTATTTTCTGCTTACACTTTTGCATTTATGCTTTTTAACATTTTTACAATTTTTTCTATAGTTTATATAAGCAAGTGTTTCATAACTGATATTTTTTACATGATAATAAATATTAAATATTAATAATTACTTACACATTCTCTTTTTCTTTTAGTGGAATTTACTTCACAGTGCTGTTGATTTTTTATAATGAAATTTGGATGCATATTTGCCAAATGTTTATTCATATTAGATGTATTATTGCTATACTTATATGTCTTATGGCAGTGTAAACACCTCCAATTTTGTTTGTCCGATAATAACTTGACATGCTTTCACACTTGACTTTGTGTCTCGGTAACAGAAGAATCACCTAATAAAATTATTACATTTTATTATACTTAAGTATTTTTTATTATAATTATTTAGACATAGTAATAAGAAAATTAGTGATAGAAAAAATGAATTTTTAATTAAAATTTAAATAACATTTATAAATATACTTATAAAAATGTCATAATCTAAATTATAATATAAACAATCTACTTACTTCTGGTTTTGCCATCTTTATCTTTTAAACAATTAGCTTTTAAACTTTTATCATTATCAATTGTTGTATCGACTTCAGTGACCACATCCTCAGCAGTGTCTTGATGAATTGTAGCATTTGTAGCAGAACTATAAACACATTCTTTTGAGACTTCATTTAATACTTGCTGAACGTCAATTCTCCTATAATCCACATCATCAATTGAAATGTATAGCTGTTGTATTTGTTTTTCAGTGTATATTTTTTTAGAATATTTTAAAGCCTCGGCATCAAATCTTTTTATTCTAGCATATTCTCCTGTTTTCAAATTTTGTATTTTATACTTTTGGCTATTGATTTGAAAAAATATTGTAAATCTTCTAGTGTCAGCTTAAAAATAGAGAAAAAACGTATTAGAAAAATTAAAAGATATTTTAATATTTAATGTAAAAGATAAAGATATATATAATATATTACATAGATTAAAATAGAAAAAATACTTGAATTAATATATTTTAAATTTTATTGTATAATTTATACACGTGTACCGTATTGCACTGTAAATTACAAATCTTTAATAAAGCTTAAAAATACGACTATTTAAACGGAAACGGAAAGAAAAGATTTGTTGGCTGTCGCGCACGTGTAATTATAATCATTAGATAATTAATATATGAAGTAAATAGCTATATATGTAAATTATTGCATGCGGCACCTCGAGGATTCAGGCACGTACTATCGACAAATTTACTTATCGACGGTGGTCACGTTATATTGTCGCGCGATTTGTTTATTACATTTTGACTTAAGATTGCTTTATTCATTTTAAAGAAATAGGCAAAATAATATTGTTATTTGTGTGTATATATATATCTACATTTTGTTTAAAATACTGTTGAAAATTGTTTATTTAATTGTTATTGTCTATTTCAATTCTATTCTAGAATGTTAAAAATAGAATTTCGCAATTAAATACATAAACAGTAAAAATAAAGTGGCGTAAAAATGTTGACACTATAATAATAAATAATCATACATACATTCATTTTCTTCGTCCGGAATATCCTCCACAAAAACATCACCTTCCATGATACGTTTTACTAAAATTTATTCGTAATTTTATACTTAGCACAATAATTAAAACACTTTTATGTGCATTTATATGAAAACATCATTTATTTTTATGTAAAAACAATATCATGTCAGTGTCAATTTAATCTACTGCAAAATATACATTTACCTGTTTTCAATTAATTAAATCACACTAGTAGTTGTACTCACTAAATTACACATTAAATATAAGTAATATTGCAAAAAAATTTATACTTAAATCGTACGTTTTCGGCGCGTTTTCTCAAAACCAAAAGGACCGTTTACAAATAACTAAACAAGTCATTTTTATGAACTAACTTACGGGCATACGACGCATGCGCGAATTCTTTCGACCATTCAGGTTGGTTCCTATTCCGGCGGGAAGTATGAACTCGACAAGCGAAGGAAACGTAAATTCACTCTTACGTTATAATATTAATAAGAGATCATCATTATAGACAAAAATTAAAAATTGATTTAATTAAAACAATTAAAATTTATGTTACTGTCAACTGTTTCAATTTTTATTTTGTATAAATTTAGTATATTGATTATTTTATTTAATAATTTATAAGGTACTTATGCGGACACTTGAAAAAAATGGTTTTTGGCTTTAGAAGGAACATTAATGTAAAAAAAATAAACTATACGGTTTTATATAAACATATGTAAATTATGTACATATGTATTTTTTTTTTTTTAACGTTACCTCTTCTTTCAAAAATGTGTTTCCTATTACTTCTTTCTTGCCAAATATTTTTTTTAATTTTTGAGATATTTGAGGAACAACACTTTTCTCTTCAATACATTGATATTCAGAATATTAGAATAATATCTAAAATTTAACATCTATAAATGAGAGCCGCGGTGGCTCATGGGTAGAGCTCCCGACTCTCACACCGAGGGTCGTGGGTTCGATTCCAGACGTGTACCTCTGAAAATTTTTTCATGTGCATTTTTCGAACACCGCGACTCAGTGGCTCGACGTGTCACTATAATGTGACGCCAGTTCAGGTGCGCGTGCGTTTCGTGCACTTGTCAGTGCATGAGAGGCACGGGCATCTGAACATAGGGAACGTTAGGGACGCGAAGATGTAAAGAGGATCGCGGTGGTTTCATCGGGAGGACAGGAAACTGTAATTATTAGACTAATTACAGTGACCGATGATATCTTCCGATGGACACAAGCACCACTGTTTCAACTACATGTGCTTTGTTTACAGACACACCGTTCACCTCCGTCGCTGATTAGCCCTGGCAGCATAAATAGAGCGACGTTAAATAACATAAAAAAAAACAAAGCTTCATACAAATGAATTTCTTCAAAAATTAACAAATTTAAACATATACATGAATGCTCTATATCGAATAATAAATTAAGATATTGTTTCATATAGACTAATTTAATTCACAATATTTTATCACATTCACTTATCTTTACTGTCCAAAATATACGTTCCATTAATATTGTTTACCAATATTCTTTAGCATGGGTAGAGCTCCCGACTCTCACACCGAGGGTCGTGGGTTCGATTCCAGACGTGTACCTCTGAAAATTTTTTCATGTGCATTTTTCGAACACCGCGACTCAGTGGCTCGACGTGTCACTATAATGTGACGCCAGTTCAGGTGCGCGTGCGTTTCGTGCACTTGTCAGTGCATGAGAGGCACGGGCATCTGAACATAGGGAACGTTAGGGACGCGAAGATGTAAAGAGGATCGCGGTGGTTTCATCGGGAGGACAGGAAACTGTAATTATTAGACTAATTACAGTGACCGATGATATCTTCCGATGGACACAAGCACCACTGTTTCAACTACATGTGCTTTGTTTACAGACACACCGTTCACCTCCGTCGCTGATTAGCCCTGGCAGCATAAATAGAGCGACGTTAAATAACATAAAAAAAAACATCTATAAATACATTTTAAATTTATTATTAGAACATATATGTATATGCAAAATAATAATTCTGCATACTATAATTACAATTCTAATAATTATTATTATTATTATTTTATAGAATAACAAAAACCACCAACGGTGCGAGGGCGAAGCGCGAGCTACATTCGGTCGTGCCTTATAAATTTCTGTTCTCAGGCTGCGCATGAGAACAGAAGCTTGCGCGCGATGTAGCGCGCAGGGCGGCTCAGCCCCCCTAGTTTTTTAAATATATTTGTGATAAATATTCAATTTATTATAATATTATATATACTTGCTTCAAATAGTTAAATATTTTTCAATTAAAAGATTGTGAAATAAAGCAAAAAATATAAGCAGAACAACAAATTTCAAATATTTTTAAATCTTGCTAATATGTAAAATCTTACAACGTTAATAGTAATTCTGAAATATTCATATTCTATTTGTTAATGCTTGTCGGTTTTAAGCAATGTTTGGAGTCCACTCTCGTACCCTTTTTGACCTAATACTCTCGATTATATTCAAATCTACTGATCTGGGAGGATGTCGTAGTCGTTGGAGGCTAGGATATTCCGCATAGCACTGTCTTGTTATCCTGGCTGAATGCACGGGACTATTGTCCTCTACAATGCTAACATTTTGTCATGAGAATCGTTCTTTTATATCAATGCCATGACCGGATATCCATCCCCAACAAATGACGGTTACTCTACCACTAAGTTCGTTTGGCAGCACGTATGGATCACTGGATCGTATACTGAAAGGTCTTCATACTCTTACTCTTCCTATAGTTAATAACAATTAATGATTAAATGATATATTATGACTAATATCTATAAAGAAATTATATGTACCATCTTTGCAAGTAGAGAATACCATTTCGTTGATGAATACAGTATTATACCATTTGTGAGGTAAACCTCACACCGATATTAATTTATAATTTGCTAATGGAGGGAAGCCTTGTCGAAGGGACATACCTGAAACAAGAAAAAGAGTTATTAGTGTATATAGATAGTTATAAGGTTAGCGTAGAGGAAATAGATATAAGTGAAATAAGATTTTAATACAATATCATACCTTTGAGACGACGAGTCCTGGGTGATCCAACGATGCTATCCCTGTGAGTCCTGTCCTTGGAGGCGATGAGTCCTGGGTACTGCCCATGGTGATTCCATTTCCCCTCGAGGCGATGAGTCCTGGGTGAACCTTTTGGTCCTGGGTCCGCTCCTTGGTAGTGTTGGGTACTGCCCATCGTGATTCCATTTCCCCTTGAGGTGATGAGTCCTGGGTGAACCTTTTGGTCCTGGGTCCGCTCCTTGGTAGTGTTGGTTAGCTGAAAGGTTGATAATAAATAAAACTAGAATATATATAGAAGGTTAGGATAGTAGGATTTATAGAGGGATAAAGTTTAGTTGTAATAAGGAAGTTATGTATGAGTATAGGATATCATATATAGGATATGGGAATAGAGGTTAGGAAGGAAGTAAACACCGGCTACGAATCCTGGCCCGAGCCATTCTCGTCACCGATATTTTAGTACGTAAAGGAAAGGAATTAATAGGGTTTTTATTGATTTGTTGAGGAAATCGGAGGATTGGAGAAAGGAAGGAGTTTAATAATGAAGAAGGAATGATACAACCATACCGCCACCGACGTCCAACCATGTTCCCACGTAGATCCAATACCATCTCCCGACGACCTGGTGATGGAGAACGAAGACAGCCACGAAGTCGATGACCCAGGAACTGGTACACTTCTCACACACACAAAGAAAACCCGCTCGCCGTCGTGTAAACAAACGACGCCCGACTCGCGTGCAACGGACTCGGCCGTCTGCTCGTGTACTAGGGTCAGCGCGGCAGAGAGGGGGGCGGCGCTCGCTGCTCTCGCACATGCACGCCGCGGCACATGGCGGCGCACCGAGGAGGGGAACGACGGAATGAGCGGGAAGTAGCCATCTACAGCGTGTGTGTACGAGAGAGAAAGAAGACACACCTGTTGCATTGGTGGAGGCGCAAGTCAATTCCTCAACGGAATACGGGTTATTTCGTTATTCAGTCACAGAGGAAAAGAAGATTGGTACGGGAATAGATGGCGCGGACGGCGGTAATAGTTAGCTATCTAATTAATCAGAAGGATATTATTGGTAGAAAAACAAGGAAGAAGTAGACAATCAGCGCTTTGACGAACTACGAGGACGAGCAGGATGCTACGAGTCCCGATCGTCATTCGTAGCCGGATAGTCTCATCGAGCGCACCTAGTAATTTCAATATAGTAGTTCCGTAGAAGCATTTATATATAGCAATAATTGTTCTAGTAGTAGAGTTTATTTTTGAAGAATATCGCTTTTCGTTGCGGTAAGTGGGCTGCACGGCCTTTAATTAATCTAATAATTAAAAGAATCGTCGGGGATTTCTTACGCGTCGCGTATAGACCTCCTACGAATTATAATAGATTATCGGTGATCGGAAGATCGGGCTAGCTCGCGGAAATTCATTTAATAAAATTTATTTCGTTGACCAAAATTGTAACGGTGATCACCTGTAGTGATCGGAATTTGGAAGTGATTTTGAATTAATAAATCAGAGTAATTGCCTAATTGATTCAATAAAAATATTGCGTTCTTTAATTTATTAACCTTATATCTCGATAAATTACCGTCGCACATTCTTCAAGGAGACAAATTGAGGAGTCGAACCGGGAAGCTATTTGTTATTGGTAAGACCTGGCGCCCAGTAAATTATAAATACGGTCTTTACCGAATTAATAAACTATATATATATATATATATATATATATGGTTCTCTGTGACATCGAAGATGAAAAAAATAAATATTGTTATAACTGTGGGAATATGTTTTAGAGGTATCCAGTAGTTCTCCTGAATTTTTTCAGATTTTTTCTGGGCCATTATATTAAGTTACAGAGAGTCAAAATTGACATTTTAGCACTTTTTTGCATTATATGCCCATTTTAATGAATTTTTAGCTCCCAGGGGATGCATTTTTCACTAAAAACATAATAATGACTTTTTTTGTAAAATTTTCCGAACTTTTCAATAAAAATACTTTTAAAGACATAAATGTATGCTGTCACACTCTTGTAAGCCATTTAAACCTTAAATAGTGAAAATCAGCAATTCTGCTCCGGACTCTCGTCACCGATATTTTAGTACGTAAAGGAAAGGAATTAATAGGGTTTTATTGATTTGTTGAGGAAATCGGAGGATTGGAGAAAGGAAGGAGTTTAATAATGAAGAAGGAATGATACAACCATACCGCCACCGACGTCCAACCATGTTCCCACGTAGATCCAATACCATCTCCCGACGACCTGGTGATGGAGAACGAAGACAGCCACGAAGTCGATGACCCAGGAACTGGTACACTTCTCACACACACAAAGAAAACCCGCTCGCCGTCGTGTAAACAAACGACGCCCGACTCGCGTGCAACGGACTCGGCCGTCTGCTCGTGTACTAGGGTCAGCGCGGCAGAGAGGGGGGCGGCGCTCGCTGCTCTCGCACATGCACGCCGCGGCACATGGCGGCGCACCGAGGAGGGGAACGACGGAAATGAGCGGGAAGTAGCCATCTACAGCGTGTGTGTACGAGAGAGAAAGAAGACACACCTGTTGCATTGGTGGAGGCGCAAGTCAATTCCTCAACGGAATACGGGTTATTTCGTTATTCAGTCACAGAGGAAAAGAAGATTGGTACGGGAATAGATGGCGCGGACGGCGGTAATAGTTAGCTATCTAATTAATCAGAAGGATATTATTGGTAGAAAAACAAGGAAGAAGTAGACAATCAGCGCTTTGACGAACTACGAGGACGAGCAGGATGCTACGAGTCCCGATCGTCATTCGTAGCCGGATAGTCTCATCGAGCGCACCTAGTAATTTCAATATAGTAGTTCCGTAGAAGCATTTATATATAGCAATAATGTTCTAGTAGTAGAGTTTATTTTTGAAGAATATCGCTTTTCGTTGCGGTAAGTGGGCTGCACGGCCTTTAATTAATCTAATAATTAAAAGAATCGTCGGGGATTTCTTACGCGTCGCGTATAGACCTCCTACGAATTATAATAGATTATCGGTGATCGGAAGATCGGGCTAGCTCGCGGAAATTCATTTAATAAAATTTATTTCGTTGACCAAAATTGTAACGGTGATCACCTGTAGTGATCGGAATTTGGAAGTGATTTTGAATTAATAAATCAGAGTAATTGCCTAATTGATTCAATAAAAATATTGCGTTCTTTAATTTATTAACCTTATATCTCGATAAATTACCGTCGCACATTCTTCAAGGAGACAAATTGAGGAGTATATATATATGGTTCTCTGTGACATCGAAGATGAAAAAAATAAATATTGTTATAACTGTGGGAATATGTTTTAGAGGTATCCAGTAGTTCTCCTGAATTTTTTCAGATTTTTTCTGGGCCATTATATTAAGTTACAGAGAGTCAAAATTGACATTTTAGCACTTTTTTGCATTATATGCCCATTTTAATGAATTTTTAGCTCCCAGGGGATGCATTTTTCACTAAAAACATAATAATGACTTTTTTTGTAAAATTTTCCGAACTTTTCAATAAAAATACTTTTAAAGACATAAATGTATGCTGTCACACTCTTGTAAGCCATTTAAACCTTAAATAGTGAAAATCAGCAATTCTGCTCCGGACTCTGGTAACCTAATACTGTTTAGAAGATGTCTTTTTATAGTCAGAAACTGCCTAAAAATTTCCAGAGTGGGTCTAAATCATTAAGATCACTTATGGTCAAAATATCCGGGAAAAGTGCCCGAAAAAATTCAGGAGAACTACTGGATACCTCTAAAACATATTCCCACAGTTATAGCAATATTTATTTTTTTCATCTTCGATGTCAAAGAGAACCACCCATATATATATATATATATATATATCTTTAATAAAGTGGAATCGAGTAGCGTGGTTTACGGGCCACGAAAGTGAGGACCACGTTACAATTGTATTGTAGATTTATCAATAACAATTAAACAAAATAATGATATGAGAGATATTCATGATCCTATTATGTTAAAACGCAAGGAATTATGGAAACTTTTACATTCCCCTAAAAAACGAGAAAAATTTATAGAATACCTTCATGATCTGTTAAGTTTTGTGTACATCGTCGTGTTTACATATGTAGCGAGTGTAAACACAGGAAACGTCCAACAGTTGTTAATTAGGCATTGACATTTCTAGGAACTGGCTAATGAGTGGTATTAAAAAATTTAATATTCTTTTTATTGTTGATATTATTACTATCAATTTTGATATATATAATTTCAGAAATCAAACGTTTGTTGTAATTACACTCGCTATCAACAATTTTTGCGCCATCCCAGTCAAATGCATGTTTAAAAAGAGATACATGTTGATTAACCACTGAATCTGGGTTTTTATTATTTCTATGTTCATTTATCCTAGTTTGTAAAAGTGATTACTATATATCCAATATTAACACGTGTCTTCGATCAGAAATGGACTCAAAACGATCGTCGCCGTCGGTGCCGCGTTCCCCGGTATACGGGTGTAAAGTGGGGGAGCACCCTGGCTCTCCCGACTAGTTGTACGTAGTTCGGGCGTGCGCGCACCCATGCGCCATCTCAACCGTCGTCGTCTGCTGAGCACGTGTGACGGTTGAGGTTAGGACGCCGCCTAACCTCCCGTCTTGTTGACATCAGCAGCGGATACGCCAGGTATTGTGAGACGACCTGGGCTCGGTCCTTGGCTCACGCTACCTCTCGGCCGTGGTATGGGTCGTGGTCCGCGTACTACCGTCGGGTATAGGTCGCGTCGTTTCTCGGCTCCGTCGCTAAAACATACCCATACCGTGGGTATCAATACTCATTATAAGTGCATCGGTGCACTTCGGTCCGCCAGCGAGGGATTCACTACCTGCGACGCGATCGCGAGCTATCGAAATGTAAAAATAATGCATGCACATGACTTGTAAATACAAGCCATGTGCATGTACTTGTGCGTTGTACGTTTTACAACGTCACACATTAAGTCAGAAATTAAAGAAAAAGTGACTAATATTATTAATAAAACTATTAAGAAAATAATCATACAAATATCACGGAAATAAACTTTAAAAACAAACTTTTTGCGACAAAAAAATAACTAGATAATAATTCTGATTTATTTTTAACTACGTCAGATAAAGGTAATAAAACTGTTTGCATGTATAAGCCAGAGTATATATCAAGAATGACAGAAATCTTTAACGATAATTCAGTATACAATGTTATTAAAAAGAAGCCTTTAAAAATTTACAAACTGACACTTCGAACATTTTAAAAAATTTAAATAATAATGTCTTTATTAAATATAAGTTTTATAATAATGTTCTCACCTGTTCTAATACTAGTCTAGCTAAAGGTTATGGGTTACCAAAATCCACAAGATTAATAACCCTTTCAAACCTATCATTTCAATAGTTACTAGCCCTACACACTTTCTGGTTAAAATTGTACATACAGAAATAAAATCAGCTATTAAACCACCAAAATCACATATAAATAATAGTTTTGAATTGAGAGAAAAATTAAAACAATACATACTAGACCAGAATTGTGTTTTAATGTCTTTAAATGTAATTTCACTTTTTACAAACATTCCATGTAACTTAGTTTTAGAAAGCTTATAAAGAAGATTTTCCGCTATTAACAATAAATGTAATATTCCCTTTAATGAGATTTGAGAATGTACAAAATTTCTGTATAATAGCACTTTTTTACATTTAATGACACATATTATCAACAGACTCATGCTACACCTATGGGTTCTTCTATCTCTCCACTTTTTGCTGACATTGCAATGGATGATTTGCAAAATTATTGTCTAGAAAAATTATTGACTTTACATAATTGCAAACCTCTTTTCTACTTCAGATATGTATTAAAAAAGAATATATAGATTTAGTTATTAATATGTTCAACTCTTATGATAACAATTTACAGTTCACTTTTGAGTTGGAAAAAGGCAGAACAATCAATTTCCTCGCTGTATCTTTATTTAGAACTAATGGTCATATTATAACAGATTGGTATCAAAAACCTACAGCATCTGGCAGACTTATCAATTATTTCTCGAATCATCCAATTCAGCAAAATAGAACATTATCTATTATTTAGTAGACCGAGCATTATTGTTATCTAATGAATGTTTTCATTCAAAAAACTTTAAAATTATACAAAAGTTTTTATTAAATAATGACTAGCCTATTGAATTCATAAGACGAAACATGTAATTTCGAATTAAGAAAATGAAAAACAATAGAACCAATAACCAGACAACTTCAAACATTAACCGTCTTAGTTATATAACGCTTTCTTATACCATTAATTTCAATAAATTATCACAGATTTTACACTCTTACAATATTCAAACACTACCATTAGTACAGAAAAATTACAATTTTATCATTAAATTAGGCAAAGACTGTACTAAAAAACACAAATGTTGTCTGTAAATTTAAATGTAAAAATTGTCCTGCCTCTTATGTTGGTGAAACGAAGCGTTTTTTAGAAACTAAGATAAATGAACATAGAAATAATAAAAACCCAGATTCAGTGGTTAATCAACAGGTATCTCTTTTAAACATGCATTTGACTGGGATGGCGCAAAAATTGTTGATAGCGAGTGTAATTACAACAAACGTTTGATTTCTGAAATGATATATATCAAAATTGATAGTATTAATATTAACAATTAAGAGAATATTAAATTTTTAAATACCACTCTGCCAGTTCTTAGAAATTTCAATGCCTAATTAACAACCGTTTAACGTTTCCTGTGTTTATACTCGCTAGATATATAAACACGACGATGTACACAAAATTTAACAGATCATTTGACACATCGATAATCCGATTAAAGGTACAAAATCTTTTATTATCAGTGTATTTTCATATGTGCGTACTCAATTGTAATGAATTTCATCATTATAATGACTTTAGTCTAATTAAAAAATCGCGCCTTTATACAGGTATAATTTGTGTCATACTATATATAACCATAGCTGTGTATATCAGTGGCGATTAATATAGTATACCATCTGTGATAGAATACTCTAGTCCTCTGATTTCTTTTGCATAATTTATTACTTGCTTAATTTATTTACTTATTTAAATTATTAATTAATGTTGATGTATAGAGCTGTAATTGAGATGGAGGTAAACACTTTAATAATTCAACTTCTGTGTATATAAATATGTAATTTCATTGCTTTAAATATTAAAACTTAATATTCCTAAATTAATAAACTTTATTAATAAATTAATAAATTAATTCCTATATTAATAAACTTAATATTCCTTGTTTTTATTATTAGTGCGACAACTCAGGGACACTACGATTTAAAATGTTATGTTAAATACAGATTTCAATGACAAGTAGTAAGTAAAATGTTATAAATCATAGGTTAAAAACTAAATCAATAATTATTGCTAGAAACGTCGCCATCGAAATAAAATTGTGGTTTATTCACCAAGATCGATTAAATATCATTTTGAAACTTTGCAAGTATGGTTTCCAATCACACAATGCGTTTTTACCACGAACATTTCTTTGGTCGATTTTATATGTAAAAATGAAATTACTGCAAGAATTGGACATTTTTAATAGCTAGCTGTTACTCTGCTCTAAGTTTGAATGCCTAGAAACTATGAATTAGTATAGAAAAAATACAAACATTTTTTTTCAAAAATAAAAAAATGCCACATTAAATGGACTTTATTCACAAATTAAAAAAAAATTGTTTTAAATCTATAACAGTAGAAGTTGGTGATTGTCTTGATGGACCAGCAGCAGGTGCTGAAATAAACGTTCCACAAGCTGTAGCTGCAGATTTGGCGCATGCTGCTGATCGTGTGCCTGCACCATCTGCACTAGCCGCAGAAGTTAATAATGGTGAGAATCTAACAAGAAATTAATTAGGTAACTTATATATAAAAAAACAACAATATCAAAATAAGTTTACATGATATTTGTAAGCTGTTGGTGATAATCGAAGAAATTTGTAGCAGTTTGTTAGAGTGATGTTACGACAAAGCCTGAAAATATCAAATAAAGACTTGAAGTTTTCACTATGACTAAATTTATTTATTTATTTATATAGAAAAAATCTTTTCAGTTATCAACAAAAATTGATGACTCGCTTCGACCATCCTTATCGACACCTTGGCATCTGTTGCAATAAACACGCACAAGGTTCACTTGATATTGTCATGCAAACTTCTTTGATTGTTTATGGCAAGCATTTAGATAAACATAGTAGCTATGAATATTTGCTCGAATAATTTTAACTTACCAACTGATTTAAAATTAAAAATTAAAATTAGTACAATGTTTTAACGAAGCAAAATTAATTTTTTTCTGAGCCCGCTGGATTTATTGGAGCAGTTGCTCAAGGGGCACCTGCTTGGCCTGCAGGTGTACAAGGTAAAACAATTTTTAAACATCATAACACTGTTGCTATGGTTTGCTTTATATTTTGTACTAAAATTATTTTACATGTTTTAGCAATTCCTGCAGATGATGCAGCTACATACATCAATAGAGCTGCTGCATGCATTAATGGAGCTGCTGCAGCCAATGGTCGAAATGGAGATGCCGGTATCGGCCATGAACTGCCGGCTTGCAGATGTAATTTTTTTACATATTATATTAAAATTTTTATCTGACATTCTATAATATAATTAAAAAAATTTTTTTTACAGCTAGGGGTAGGCGAGCTGGACATCGGCACCGTCAGTATGATCCGTACGAAGATGCCACCAGAAGAATGGCCGTGTTCTTCTCGTCTATGGTAGCAGACTGTACGAATCAAGCGAGGGGCCAAGGGAACGGTGGTAGATGAGGAAGAGGGGGTAGAGGACGACGTGGAGGAGAATAAAAACGAAAATATATATGCTTTAAATATAAGTATTTTTACGTTTTTTATAATATATATATATATATATGGGTGGTTCTCTGTGACATCGAAGATGAAAATATAAATATTGCTATAACTGTGGGAATATGTTTTAGAGGTATCCAGTAGTTCTCCTGAATTTTTTCAGATTTTTTCTGGGCTATTATTTTAAGTTACAGAGAGTCAAAGTTGACATTTTAGCACTTTTTTGCATTATATGCCCATTTTCATGAATTTTTAGCTCCCAGGGGATGCATTTTTCACTAAAAGCATAAGTATGACTTTTTTTGTCAAATTTTCCAAACTTTTCATTAAAAATAGTTTTAAAGACATAAATGTATGCTGTCACACTCTTGTAAGCCATTTAAACCTTAAATAGTGAAAATCAGCAATTCTGCTCCGGACTCTGGTAACCTAATACTGTCTAAAAGATGTCTTTTTATAGTCAGAAACTGCCTAAAAATTTCCAGAGTGGGTCTAAATCATTAAGATCACTTATGGTCAAAATATCCGGGAAAAGTGCCCGAAATATTAATAGAAATGTATATTTGTTGCCTTATAACGATGAATCTATTAGCATGATCATTGCAAAAAAATTTGTGCACTTACCTTGGAGTGGTAGAAAAGTATCTTCACTTGTTTCAGTATCCATCTAATCCCCTGTAAGCTGCTAAAAATACAAATATTATTATACAAATGTAAAAAATTAATTTTTGAACATTTATAATGCTGTATTTTTAGTTTTACATCCCTTACAAGAATTATAATACTAATCTGAAGGATTACTATAAATATATAAACATCATTATTACAATAACTGAATATACGTATTTAATACAAAAGATATATACATTAATCGGATATATAATTATAATGAATAATATGATAACGTGACAGTGACAAGTTTGTGAAATCTAAACAATGTATTGCTGAATAATAATAATAATAATGTTGATACTTTTATAGTAATCCTTCAGATTAGTATTATAATTCTTGTAAGGGATGTAAAACTAAAAATACAGCATTATAAATGTTCAAAAATTAATTTTTTACATTTGTATAATAATATTTGTATTTTTAGCAGCTTACAGGGGATTAGATGGATACTGAAACAAGTGGAGATACTTTTCTACCATTCCAAGGTAAGTGCATAAATTTTTTTGCAATGATCATGCTACTAGATTCATCGTTATAAGGCAACAAATATACATTTCTATTAATATTTCGGGCACTTTTCCCGGATATTTTGACCATAAGTGATCTTAATGATTTAGACCCACTCTGGAAATTTTTAGGCAGTTTCTGACTATAAAAAGACATCTTTTAGACAGTATTAGGTTACCAGAGTCCGGAGCAGAATTGCTGATTTTCACTATTTAAGGTTTAAATGGCTTACAAGAGTGTGACAGCATACATTTATGTCTTTAAAAGTATTTTTAATGAAAAGTTCGGAAAATTTTACAAAAAAAGTCATACTTATGCTTTTAGTGAAAAATGCATCCCCTGGGAGCTAAAAATTCATGAAAATGGGCATATAATGCAAAAAAAGTGCTAAAATGTCAAGTTTGACTCTCTGTAACTTAAAATAATGGCCCAGAAAAAATCTGAAAAAATTCAGCAGAACTACTGGATACCTCTAAAACATATTCCCACAGTTATAACAATATTTATTTTTTTCATCTTAGATGTCACAGAGAACCACCCATATATATATATATATATATATATATATACTTGTATTACTAAAAAATAATATAGAAAAAGATTGTATTAAAACTAGCTAATAATATATTTTGTTTTTAAAATACTTTAAATCCTCTTTTGTAAAGTTTAATAATAAAGAACAATTTTAAATCAAATGATTTATTATTTATTACCAGAAAAAAATTATTACAAATTCCATCAACTACTTACAATTAATTTAATAATAAATATATTTAATTATTTCACTCATACATTCCTTCCTAGTTAATTAAATTAATTTATAATTAAAATTAAAAATTAAAAACAAACTGTACGCAGAGGCACATTTAGCACACAATTTACACCTTCAGAAAAGTACTTCGTACACTACTGTCTGTATATCGCTATGATGTATTTACTTATGAAGAGTACGAACAACGAGTGAGCCATGATATTTTTCATGCTGTTCATCAATTGCATGCCCGTCGCAAGCTTATCACAATATGTGCACAACGTGTATCTGAAACAATCTGTGCTACATCGCCACCCACCTCAAAAAACTAATTGCTCTTTACCCTTGCCATTTTATGCGCATCGTAGAAAAAAAATTATTTATGTGGCATAAAAAGTTTACATATCCAAACCCTGTGCAACAATGCCTGTTGCTACTAATATTGATCCTCTCTTCTTCCTAAATTCTGCAAATCAAAAACATGAAATGAAAAAAAATGAACAAAATTATATATTTTGTGATGTGGGGACATCACTGAGGCCACCTGAAAAAGAATATATATTGTGACGAGACGTCGTTGCAATGGAATAAATAATACTTAATGTATTATATTATTTCGTATGTATATAGAATATTGTAACTTAAAATCTCGCACGTTGTTATTGTTTCGTGCGTTGCCTCTTCAAGGCCACGAAACACGCGTGTTTATGTCGACGACCGAGGATGTGTGCGAGCATCCGTATATACAATTGTTATTGTGTGTGTGTGTTAGATACTTTTCGGGAATGCGACAATTCCCGAAAAGCTCAGTACGCTGCCGGTCTTGACCGCGACAGCAACCCTTTGACACATCGTCACGTCTAGTTTCGCGCGCCACGGGAAGTACCGGACCGGTTCGTCCGTGCTCCGGGAAGCCGTACGCGAGTGCTCGTGAGTTCGTGTAGTGCAGTGCGAAGGACCATATACTTCGGGTTGAGTGTTTCCCGAGGTAGGCGAATCGCCGCGGCATCAGGCCGCCCCTGCAGATCACCGTCGAGGTCGACGGGAAACCGGGCCGACTCCACCGGCCAGCAGACGTCGGGGCGCCGACGCACACCAGGGCCTATGGATAAACCAGCCCGGTAAGTACCCGACATTGGTCAGTATACCTAAGAGTGTGTTGAGTGCGTGTGCTTGAATGTTTGTTCGGTAGCACACCGGTGCTATCGAAATCGATTGGGTATTGCGCGGGGCGAGCACGGAGGCAGCCCCTGCTTGCCGCGTATATACCACGCGACCGGGAGTACGCCCCGTTAAGTATTGTCGGGCACCTCCGTGTAATTAATTAAATAAATAATCATTTATTTTATTTTAACATAACGGTTGCGTAATAATTTTAATTATAAATTAACCCGCAAACAACCTTCCGATTCCCGATTTTCCGCCACGTGTGTCGGTACGTAGGAGATCGTCCTATCTCCGCTACCGTGTCCCGACGGGCTAATTTATTAACCCACGGCGACGACAAAGACGCGTTCTTCGGGCCGTCGTCCCTGTATTAAATAAACAAATTACTTGTAACTGGTATTAGGACGAAATACCACGTTACAAATGGCGACCGTGACAGGACGGTAGTTGTACCGCCTGCGTGTCGTGGATTTTCGGGTCGGTAAAATTTTTCTTATTTTTTCTAAATAAGTGTTTCTTGTATGTACAGGTTTACCTGTACTTATATAGGGAACGGCGGGTTATTTATTATTAAAATTTTCGTGTTGCAAGTCGCGTGAGAGAGAGAGAGAGAGAGAGAGAGAGAGAGAGAAAGAGAGAGCGTGAGAAAGAGCATATAGGTTTATAATGGCATGGATGCACGCCATTATGATTGAATTGTGTGTGTGAGTGAGAGAGAGAGCGAGAATAAAAATTTGAGATTTCGAGTTCGCGTTAGAGTAGGGACGCGCGGGTATCCCTAGCCGTATATTGTGGTTGAGAGAGAGAGAGAGATAGAGAGAGCAAGAGTGAACCAGTGCGTGAGAGAGAGAAACATTGCGTCGCGGAGTTCGATAGTGCTGAGTGAGCACGAGTCCGCTAGTGGGAGAGAGAGAGAAAATTCCAACTAGCCGGCGTTACACTCGCGCGGCGTAAGTGTAACGAGTATCGAGAGAGAGAGAGAACATACATTATACGGCGCGATGGCACGTTAAAAAGGACATCAGATCACTTCCTTTGGAGGAGATCTACGCCCAGCTCGATCGTTTGCACCTTAATGCAAATAGCGAAGAGTTTGAGTGTAGAGAGCGCCTTCTGAGACATAGGGTTAAGTGTTATGATCCTCAAATTGACGTGCCTTGGTATCCCAATTACGACGAGGATACTTCTGCCCAACCAGCGACCAAGCCTTTAGCTTGTCCACCGTTCTGGCAGAAGCACCAAAAGCGTTCCAGAAGAGGTAGTGTGATACCTTCTGGTACCGATAGGTCTATAGAGTCTGAGTTGTCAGACGATAGACCAACAAGTGAGCACATAACCCCCATTCAGGAAGAAGAGGGACATAGTAGAGTGCCCACGCCGACGGGTGAATTAAGACCGTTTTCTGACAATGCAGCAGGCATTGACACAGAAGCGGCAATTCCGACGGCTAATGCACCACCTTCGAGACAAGTGACGGTGTCGACCGACACACATACTGGTCTAGGTGAGACGTATGCTATAAATTCACCACATACGTCACACCGGGATCAGCGTAACTCGTTGGTTGGTAACCACAATCCACTGGAAAGGGGCGCCATTCGTCGTAACGATTTTGGACTGAACTCCGATGCACATGGCCGGTCTACTCCCAGCCATTTTAGTAGTTCTGGAGTTATTAAAAAGCGCGTTTCGGAGATTCATTCAGATAAGTCGCGGCAACAGACGAGCAGGGATTATGAACTCCCTTCCAACGATCGCAGGCAGTCGACTGATAATCGGAGGGAAGCTCCAGATTATCGTTCACACACAAAAAAAAAAAAAAAAAAAACCGAGTTAGATCGATGTCTAACACATTGATCATTGCCGCCGTACCTCGCCTCTGGCATACCGGCGGTCGTCCTTGTCACGTCTCTTTTGCTATCTACTTGTCTTCCTTATCTTAGACTGTGACGGTTTCTATGTTCTCTCTTGTGCTTCGGTTTTATTTTTTTTATTTTTTATTCCTTTTACTTTATTTTATCCTTTCTATTTTTGGGGAACTAGGGACTAGGACTTTCTATTTTTGCTGCTTCTTTCTACTCTCTTCCTTTTCTTCCTACTCTATTCTTCTTTCTTCCTAATATCTTCCTTCTTCTCTCTTCCTCTTCTTTCTTCTTCTTCCCTACTTTGGTTTCTCATTGTTGTTTATCTACTTATAAAAGAAGGAGTTCCTACCTAGCGTCCATTCATTCTCCCTAACTTTCATACCCTTTCATACTATCTTTCAAACTTTATCTTTCATCTCCATTCTTTCTTCTTTCTCTCCATTGCCATTTTTCCTCTTTCATCGTCATTCTCGTCAGTTATATTCTATCTAATAGAAAGTGTTAGTTTACCTATTGTCTAGTATGATAAGCTATCTTGATTACCTCTGTATCTATTTCCTTTCCTATTCCTCCATTTGTTAGTTACAATGGAAGTCTTTCTAACCTAACCACTTTCATTCCCTTCTCACTTATGCTTTTCCTTTTTCTCTCTCTTTTTCTCTTGTCTATCTACTTTCTGGAATATTGTCTATCCCTAACCTACTCACTCATTCTCTTCCCTTAACTCTTCTGTTTGCGCTTCTTCCTCGGTTTCCACTATGTCTACGACTAAATCTCTTTCTAGAATTTCCGTAGCATCCTTTGCAACTAAGATTTCTTTTGTCATCCTTGTCAGCCTCTCGGTCCCTTCCTTTGTTTCCAATAAGGCTTTTGTGTCTCTCATTCCTGCCTCTGTCTCCTGCATGTGTTTTAGTCTTATTTGTTCGTACTTCACGCATTTCCATATAACATGTTTCGGGGAGTCTGTCTCTCCGCAGCTGCACAGGTCTGATTCTACAAAGTTAAATCGCATTCTGAAAGTTTGAAAACTTCCATGTCCACTAAGAATTTGCATTAGATACTTGCTCGGTTTAAGCCACGTCTTTTTCCTTCTTTCTTCCACGTTTGGCATTATCTCATATGTATGTCTGCCCTTTATAGAGTTATCCCACCTCGACTGCCACACTTTCCTCAATTCCTTGTCCAATTCACACCTTGCATTGTATTTTCTCTTCCATTCATTGCCTGGTAGAGGATTCTCCACCGTCTGGTATGTGTAGCCCATGTATTTAAATTCCTTGTTCTTCCTTATGTAATACATTCCTATTTTTTTTCACATTTCAGATCTATCGGCAAGTGACCCGTTATCATTGTGATGGACTCAGCCGAAGTGGTTCTATATGCTCCCGTTGTCTTCATTAGAGCAAATCTTTGTGACATTATGAGCTTTTTCTTTTGGGCATTATTTGCGAGTTTAAACCATCCTGCTGCTGCGTATGTTATAATTGGTATATATACCCCTTTATATATTATTTCCAGAGAACGATAGCCCAAGCCCCACTCATCTCTAGCTAATCTCGCTAACCTTTGGAAGATTCCTCTGGTTTTCATTGAGATCTCCGTGACATAATGCTGCACACTTAAGCCTTTGCCAAATGAAACTCCCAGATATTTTACTGGTTCCTGTCTTTTAATTCTCTTGCCATTTATTTTAATTACTGGGTAACATTTTTCATGGAATGTTCCCTTGGCTAAGAGCATGCCACATTTATCCGGTGCATGTTTCATTTTGACCTTTTTGCTCCATCTCTCTATCATGTCAATTGCAGCTTGTCCTCTTATTTCTAGTTCTCTCCTGGAGTCTCCTTCTACTATCACTGCTTGGTCATCAGCATAGGCTATCGTCTCATGTCCTTCTCTTTCTAATGCGTGAAGTATTTCGTCGAACACTACGTTCCATAGGATCGGCCCCAGTCGTGAGCCGTGGGGACAACCTTTTGTCACATCTTTACTCGCAAAGTTGCCACCTTCGGAAATAATTACTTTCCTATTACAGAGGTAATCCCTAATTATTTCATACAGTCTCCAGGGGCATCTCATGTGTCTTAGCTTTTCCAGTACTCCTGGCCACCATACGTTATCAAATGCTCCCTTTATGTCAAGAAACATTATGATGACGTACTTCTTGTTGGATTGTTTCACTTTATTAACTACATAGAATATCGCATCTTCTGTGGATCTATTCTTCCTGAAGCCGTATTGTTTATCTGAAAGACTGGGTTCCACTACTTTTTCCAGTTTTCTGATTATCAGTCCTTCCAGTATTTTGCCTAATATAGATAAAAGGCATATTGGTCTATACGAGCTTAGGAGACTTGGATCTTTATCGATTCCTTTTTTAATAGTAATGACCTTCCCAACTTTCCACACGTTCGGAAAGATGCCATACTTTAAACAGCTATTGTATATCTTTAACAGATCTTCGCCGACTACCTCTAGAGCACTTTTAATTATTGTCAGATCGAAACAGTCTATTCCTGGAGCTTTACCTGGCTTCATTTTCTTTACCACTTGTACCATCTCTGTTATTGTAAACTCCTCCGTTTCTCTGTATTCGTCTGTATATCTATTGTTCTGCAGCCTTATATTCGCTTGCTCTTGTGTCTCTGAGTATATTTCATCGTCGGGGAACAGTCGGTCTAGTATCTGTTTTGCTGTTTCTTCCCAAGTCATCGTGTATCCACTATCTGTTAGAATATTACTTGCGATGTTTCTAATCCTTGCCTTTTTGGCGGACAGTTTGTACGGTAAGCTCCATGGATTGTCATTGCCTTGTCTAGTTACGAACTCTTCCCATTTATGGGTCTTTGTCGAGTCAATTTGTCTTGTATACTGTCTCTGGCCGACTTATAAACCCCTTTTCTTATATTACCCTTTGTTCGGGTTTCTTTCCTTTTGAAATTGCCGTCTCAGTTTGTCGTGTATTTTTGGCCTGAGTCAGTTCTTCGTTTCAACCATGGGACTTTCCTATTGATTTATCTTAGTTGGTATGGCTTTGTCCATACCATCCTTATGCCATTGGTTATGTTTCTTCAAGGCCGGCGATCGTTGAGCCTGTATCGTGATAGTTCGGAATTGGTTTCCAGTTTCTCTTAGAGTGTGTACAAATAAAACCCCAGTTAGCCTTGCTGATCATGTAACGCCTCATATTTTCGCTGTTTCTGTATTCTACCCGCTTCAGCCATTTCTACTTCTAACTAAGCCTTATATTCGCTTGCTCTTGTGTCTCTGAGTAGTATTTCATCGTCGGGGAACAGTCGGTCTAGTATCTGTTTGCTGTTTCTTCCCAAGTCATCGTGTATCCACTATCTGTTAGAATATTACTTGCAGATGTTTTCTAATCCTTGCCTTTTTGGCGGACAGTTTGTACGGTAAGCTCCATGGATTGTCATTGCCTTGTCTAGTTACGAACTCTTCCCATTTATGGGTCTTTGTCGAGTCAATTTGTCCTTGTATACTGTCTCTTGGCCGACTTATAACCCTTTTCTTATATTCCCTTTGTTCTGGGTTTCTTCTTTTGAAATTGCCGTCTCAGTTTGTTCGTGTATTTTTGGCCTGAGTCAGTTCTTCGTTTCACCATGGGACTTTCCTATTTGAGTTTATTCTTAGTTGGTATGGCTTTGTCACATACCATCCTTATGCCTTTGGTTATGTTTCTCAAGCCGGCGATCGTTGAGCCTGTATCGTGATAGTTCGGAATTGGTTTCCAGTTTTCTCTTAGAGTGTGTACAAATAAACCCCAGTTAGCCTTGCTGATCATGTAACGCCTCATATTTTCGCTGTTTCTGTATCTCCCGCTTACAGCCATTTCTCCTATCTCGAACGTTATAGTCCTGTGATCGCTGGAAGTCCAGATCTTTTGAACTTTCCAGTTACGTATTCTTTCAATCATATTAGGTGAGGCTATTGTTACTTCTACGTGTCCTTCTCCGACTTCACTTGCGATCGTTGCTATGCTATTAGGGTCATTTATCACACACAAATTATTCTGGATAATGAACTCTTCTAGCTTTTCTCCTTTTGCGTCCGTGTCTACTGGACCCCATAAGGCTGATTGGGCATTGGAATCGATACCAATAATAAAGTTCTTTCCTTCCAGTGCATTAATAATTGTTTGCAGCGTGTTAAGATGCACTTCGATATCATCCTTTAGTTGGAAGTATCCACTTATAAGATATACCTTATATGGTATCGAGACTTCTGCAACCGCAAAGTGTGTCATGCAGAGATTTGATATTTGCAAAACTACTGCGTTCGGGTCTGTTATTGCTATAGCAGCCCATGGGTTTTCCTTTCCAGAGACAATTCTTATTCCCATTCAGTAATCCATCACTTTATTCGACCTTGTATACGGCTCTTGTAACATTAAAGCTTGTATCCCATTTTCATACGCTTTTTGCCTGATTTCGGGTACTACCCTTCTCGATCGCCTGGCATTAAGTTGAGCTACAAATAACCTGTTCTTATTCTCCGTAATCCGTGTTATTGACAAGCCTTTCTAATGCCTTGATATAGCATGGGCATTTTGTGTCTAGAACGTTGTGTTCTGACTTTTTCTTGGCCTTTACACAGTTAATACACTTCTTCTGGCTATTCTTATTCGGGCATTTGTCGAAGGAGTGACCTTTTTCGGCGCAATGAGAACAGTACACCTCATTATGGCATACCTTACTTATGTGTCCGTAATCCTGGCACTTATAGCACCTGGAGACTAGCACGAAGTCCTGCACTTTACAAGATTGGTAGTCAACGAATATTCTCCTCTTTTCTAATAGCCTACTTCTCATTTCCGCTGTAACCTCTACTACCCAGTTCGTCCTAGTTCCCTCTTCCTTCCCGGTTTTAAATTTCGGGATTATCTGCCTTTTGGCCTCGTCTTGTGTGCATGGGTTCTGTTCTGCTATAATTTCGACGATTTCTTTCTCATTTATGTTCTTAAATAAGTCATAAATGATCAACCTCGGTCTCTGTTTTGTTGGTCTCGTCATTTCGAAGTTTGCCCTTAGTTCTTTCTTATTAAGAATCTTTTGCAGAGATTCTTCATTCTCCGTTTCTATCAACAAGCCCTTATTAATTGTGCGTAGGCTTCTTATCTGCACTTTCTCTACTCTCGGCCTGAAGTCCGCCTGAAATTTCTGTTTCATCTCTTTTTCTGTCTTAAAAGATTCAGCGATTTTCGGTCTTATCACTAGTTTGTGATTTTTCGGGTTCTTTATATTTACTTGTTTTGCCGTTTCTTTCGGCGCTACAAGTCTTTTCGCGACCCCTGCGTACGACTCTTGCTTGCTTTTCTCTCTCTCATTCATCGATTTTATCTGCCCTTCCAGATACGCACTTTTTGCTATTAAAGTTGACATAATCGCATGAATGTTATGGAGAGCCGTATGCGCTCTCTCGCTGTCTTTTTTGACGATGTACTTCTTTATTGTCTCTATTTGTTGCATTACATACATTGGTGTTTCCAATATATGCCTTTCTTTCTTACATTCAGGACGGACTTCAGTTTCTGTTTCTATATCTGATTCCGAAGAGGAGCTCAAACTGTTTTCGGCCTTTCTACTTGTCCCTGGCCTATATCTCTTCTGGTCCTTCGACTCCCCCTCCGAGGAGACACGAGGATTCTCGCAGAGTGTGCAGGTATCATCGAGGTTAACGATGACCAGCGAGAGAGGGTAAGAAAGCTAGTAGAGAGCTTATTACCACCACCAGGCGATGTGCATGGCTTTACTACGTTGATCGAACATCACGTGGAAGTAGAGCCAGGTGCACGACCAGTGCGTCACAAACCAAGACGTATGTCGCCTAAAGTCCTCGAATTCGCCCAGCAAGAAGTCAGAAAAATGTTTGAGAGAGGAATAATTGAACCGAGTGCAAGTGAATGGTCTGCCGCTCCAGTGATAGTCCGCAAAGACGAAGGTAGCTATCGTTTTTGCATAGACTTCCGAGATTTGAATGCGGTAACAAAACGTGACTCATATCCAATACCGAATATGGATTCGATTCTGGATAAGTTACATAATGCCAAATTCATCTCTAAGATCGATCTTAAGAAGGCATATTTCCAAGTGTTAATGTCAGAAATTAGTCGACATTATACCGCCTTCGCTGTGCCTGGGTCTGGGTTGTGGCAGTTCACACGGATGCCGTTCGGACTGATGAATGCACCCATGACATTTGCACGGTTGATCGATGCTCTATTTAGTCCCGAAGTTGAACCTCATGTTTTCGGTTACCTGGACGATTTAATCGTTATAACCGAAACTTTCGAGGAACATTTAAAATGGTTGGAAATGGTTCTAAGGACACTAGTGGATGCAGAGCTAGAATTGAACAGAGAGAAGTGTCAGTTCTGTTGCTCGAGCGTTACGTTCCTTGGGTACCGCCTGGATGGTGATGGACTTCGTCCCGATGTGGATCGAGTGGCTCCTGTCCTAAATTATCCGACCCCAAGAAATGCTAAACAACTTCGTTCCTTCCTTGGCATGGTCGGTTGGTATTCTCGTTTTATAAATCGAGAGTCGGATATTAAGATCCCTCTCGTGAGATTACTCCGTAAGGACCAGCCATGGGAGTGGGGACCAGAGCAGGACGCGGCGTTCCGTGAACTCAGGTTAGCTCTAGCCGGCGCGCCAGTACTCGCTCGACCAGACTTCTCTAAGCCTTTCTCGGTCCAAAGCGACGCGAGTGATTACGCTACTGGAGCTGTGTTAACCCAAGAAGATGAAGATGGTTTCGAGCATCCGATCGTTTACGTCAGCCGAGTGTTGAACAAGGCAGATCGTAATTACATGACGACGGAGAAAGAGTGTCGAGCCTTAATCTGGGCAATTAAGAAACTTCGGCCATATATTGAAGCGTATCGTTTCAAAGCTCTGACGGACCACAGCGCGCTCAAATGGCTGAAAACTCTTAAAGAGCCCACGGGCAGACTAGCGCGCTGGGTGCTTGAGATGCAACAGTGGGACTTCGAGATTGTGCACAAGAAAGGTGCACTACACTATGTTCCCGACGCACTCTCTCGCGCTGTTAACCTGGACTCGGACGAAGTTGAAATAGCCTCCTTTGACGTGATTACCGACCCATGGTACATCGCCAGATTGGATGATGTGAGGTCCAGTCCTCAAAAGTTTCCACATTGGAAAATGAGGATGAAATGCTCTATCGATTCACGACCGATAAGCTGCTGGATCCAATCACGGGTCAAGAGGAGGGATGGAGATTAGTTGTGCCCATTGAGCATAGGACGCGCGTACTAGAGGATTCGCATTGAGACCCGTGGACGAGAAGAGAGCGTAGCTCAGCCAGTCCACGTCGAGCGGATCGGAGATGTACCCCCGCATGAGACGTTCTTACATCGCCTGGCGCAGGGTTTGGGAGTACCAAACTCTGGACCTTTGGATGAGGTGCAGGCAGGCCTCAACAACGTGTTTCGACAAGTCGGCTACCCAGCGGAGTTGTCACTACTAACTTCGTACCCTGCACCACCGATTCCATTGGTCGAACCGCCCTCCGTTCCGACCAGGATGGACATAACGTCGGGGATGAGCAGCAACGTCATCACCGGGCCATCGAGACAACCCAACAACGACGCTGACCTTCTTCGGGAGTGTCGCTTGTTGTTGGAAACGGTGGCGGGAGACAACCCCGCAGCGAGAGACGTCGTCCTGCGACTGGTGATGGCCACCCTGGAGAAGAACCTCACCACTCCTCGACCCTAGTTCGTCTAGGCGAGGAATTCGATTGCGTGCGTGTCATTATTTATTTCATTGCCCTCTTTTCAACTCTCACATCAGTAGGATGATGTGGAGTTTAGTGGGGGGCTTTACGACTAGACGTCGTTGCAATGGAATAAATAATACTTAATGTATTATATTATTTCGTATGTATATAGAATATTGTAACTTAAAATCTCGCACGTTGTTATTGTTTCGTGCGTTGCCTCTTCAAGGCCACGAAACACGCGTGTTTATGTCGACGACCGAGAATGTGTGCGAGCATCCGTATATACAATTGTTATTGTATGTGTGTGTTAGATACTTTTCGGGAATGCGACAATTCCCGAAAAGCTCAGTACGCTGCCGGTCTTGACCGCGACAGCAACCCTTTGACACATTGTCACGTCTAGTTTCGCGCGCCACGGGAAACCGGGCCGACTCCACCGGCCAGCAGACGTCGGGGCGCCGACGCACACCAGGGCCTATGGATAAACCAGTCCGGTAAGTACCCGACATTGGTCGGTATACCTGAGAGTGTGTTGAGTGCGTGTGCTTGAATGTTTGTTCGGTAGCACACCGGTGCTATCGAAATCGATTGGGTATTGCGCGGGGCGAGCACGGGGGCAGCCCCTGCTTGCCGCGTATATACCACGCGACCGGGAGAACGCCCCGTTAAGTATTGTCGGGCACCTCCGTGTAATTAATTAAATAAATAATCATTTATTTTATTTTAACATAACGGTCGCGTAATAATTTTAATTATAAATTAACCCGCAAACAACCTTCCGATTCCCGATTTTCCGCCACGTGTGTCGGTACGTAGGAGATCGTCCTATCTCCGCTACCGTGTCCCGACGGGCTAATTTATTAACCCACGGCGACGACAAAGACGCGTTCTTCGGGCCGTCGTCCCTGTATTAAAAGTTATTGGTCAATTCAGCTAAGTTGTATCTGTTTTGAATAAGAAAAAGAAAATAAGATTAATTACAAAACCTTGGGTGAAAGGAACCTAAGAGTATATTTTTATATATTGTTAAATTAAATATAGAACAATAAAAAGCATAGATAAATTGATGCAAAAAAAAGATGCTTGAGGAATGGATTAATAAAAGTAAATATAGCTGGCACAAGAATGAAGAAAGCATAAGTAAATAAATAAAATAAATAAGTAAACAAATAAAAAAATGTACCTAGATGAATTCTCAGCTTCTTCCAAGTGTTATTTCTTCTTCTAAGTGTTATCTTCTTACTCTTATTAGCATTTCTTATAAGTGTGTATATCTAAAATAAATATATAACGTACGCACTCTTTCTTTCTCCATCTGCTATCTGCTATAAGTTAGTTGCTACTAATATTGATCCTCACCTTATTAATAAATTCTACAAATCAAAAACATCAATTAAAAAAAATTCACAATTCACAAAATTATATATTATATAACATATACATAGAATTTTTAAAACATACTTCTAAGAAAATAATAAGGCTCCTGTTATGACTTATGACTCATCGTGTATGCACACTGCAAACCAACCATAGTGACGAATTTGAAAAATAAAAAACTTGATCTCTTCGAGCTAACAATTTTTTATTATTGCCATCGTTTCGACAGTCATTTGGACAAACAAGAAGATGCTTAAGAAAACGTTTTAAATGAACACCAGTATTGTATTTGAATTTCAAACGATAGATCCGTTTTATTTCAATACGTTGTTGATACGTCTCATAATTTTAATTTTGATAATGTACAAATTTTAGATAGAGAAACTAATAATAAAAGAGAATTTTTAGAAATGTTATATATTTATCTGCATATAAAAGTATAAATAGAAAACAAGACATTTTTTACCTAAAAAACATTTATAAACAACAGCTGAATAATTTCTCTATTTAAAATTTAATTTTTAATCGATGTTTCGTTTATTTTTGATGTGTATGTATTGTATTATTAGCAAATTTTGTATCTCTCGCTTCTCCTATGGCTCTGTCACTTATCTTTTTATTCACTATATATAGATATAGATAACAAACAGGGAAAAGACAAAAATCGAGAAAAGAAAATCAGCAATTCATTTCTTCGTCGCAACTTTTCTTAAATATGCGCGAATCAATTCAAACAAAATTTGTCGTACAGTTAAAAAAAAATAATTCGGGAAAGGTTGCTTGAACCTTTTTGATTAAAGGCGTTTCGTCCTTTATCTCCAGTTTGGACTTTTCAGTAAGGTACTAGAATTCTCACCCTAGATGCCTGTCGCAAGATGAACCGCGAAGCCAGCAAGATGTTATGCGACTATATATATAGAAAGTAGTCGACAATCTACCTAACGAGTGTAGAGAGATGGTCGTCTCCATCTAGTGGTGGGAAAAACCACTAGCCAGAGTGCGATTACACCGAATCGCAGATTTATTAAAACAAAAATGAATTTAATTTTGTATATATAGACACATATACATATATACATGGGTGGTTCTCTGTGAAATCGAAGATGATAAAAATGAATGTTGCTATAACTGTAAGAATATGTTTTAGAGGTGTCCAGTAGTTCTCCTGAATTTTTTCAGATTTTTTCGGGATCATTATTTTAAGTTGCAGAGAGTCAAAGTTGACATTTTAGCACTTTTTTGCATTATATGCCCGTTTTCATAAATTTGTAGCTCCCAGGGGATGCATTTTTCACTAAAAACATAAATATGACTTTTTTGTAAAATTTTCTGAATTTTTCATTAAAAACTCTTTTAAAGTCATAAATGTATGCTGTCACACTCTTGTAAGCCATTTAAACCTTAAATAGTGAAAATCAGCAATTCTGCTCCGATCTCTGGAAACCAAATACTGTCTAAAAGATGTCTTTTTATAGTCAGAAACTGCCTATAAATTTCCAGAGTGGGTTTAAACTATTAAGACCACTTTTGCTCAAAATAGCTAGGAAAAGTGCCCGAAATATTAATATAAATGTATATTTGTTGCCTTATAACGATGAATCTGTTAGCATGCTCATTGCAAAAGAATTCATGCAGTTACCTTGGAGTGGTAGATAAGCATCTCCACTTTTTTCAGTATCAATCTAATCTTTTGTTAGCTGTTACAAATACAAATATTATTATACAATTATAAAAAATTAGTTTTTAAACATTTATAATGCTGGATTTTCAGTTTTACAACCACTATAAGAATTATGTTACTAATCTGAAGGATTACTATAAGTGTATCAACATAATTATTATAATAACTGAAGACACGTATTTAATACCAAAATATATGAATAAATCAGATCTGGGATTATAATGATTAATATTATTAATTGACAGTGACAAGTTTGTGAAATTCAAATAATATATTGCTGTATAATAATAATAAGTAAAAATTCTTTGCTGTTGGAACTTAAAGATTATACTTCCAAATTTATTTCTTCGGCTCATTTTTAATTTGAATAATGGGGCGCAATATTGGATAAATAATGGGTAAGTAATAATGTTTGCTTTTATATTCATGTTGTTCATTTTTGGAAAGAAAATCATAAAATACATTTATCAATTGAAGCATTATATGAATTAATTCTTCATTTATTGTATCTATATATTTAATCTACACACTGCAATATATTTCTATACAAATTTTTATAAAGATATCTTAAATCTAAGAGAGATGGCTTTTCTCGAGAAATGCCCTTTTTCCAGTTAATAATAATTTTTCTCATTTTCAATCTATAAAAAGATCATTTTTAATTTTTTCTTTATGCATTAAATCTATAAACATAATTAAAACTACGTTAATATTCAAATAATAAGTAAAATAAAAATTTTTGCGGACACAATTCAATGAAGTCAATCAGTTGTATTTACGTTGTAACTATTATGTGTTAACACTCTATACGTTGATTGAAACTCGTAACATTCCTCTATTAAAGATATTTAGTTTGTATTTAGTACGACTGCATACCTGGACATGGAAACATGGTGCATAGAAGCGAACGAATTTTGCGAAAAAGGCAAAGATCACCAAGTTCTTTATATAAATCAAAATGTAAAATGACTGAAAAATTCTGGATTAAGTTATGTAAATAGTAAAAATCAATTGATTGAGGGAAAATCGATTTCGTTTGTAAATGAATATTGTCAATATACTAGATAATGGGTTGTAAGAGAAATGTACCTATGCGTATTAGAACTGATTTGAGGTCCTCCCTAAAATGTATGTATGGATGTATGGATGTAATCATGTATCTAAGATAACTCAGTCAATTTTTGATTGATTTACCTGAGATTTACAGGGTAACTTCGTCATAATCTAATTAGAAAATGGTCCTATTTTCAGATATATACCACTGAAACACTTTATGTTATAGCATTATTTTTCATTGCTTAGAAACGGTTTTGTAGCATTATCTTGAAATCTATTAATCCTACATAAAACTTTATACCGACGGAATGTTCCTCTCAAAATAACAAAACTTTTTCCTATTGTACACTTTACGTTCAGAATAATATTTTCAAAGATAAATATAGAAAAACGGTCAAAATAATGAAAAAAATACAAGAAAATACGGTTTTTCGCAATAAAACTAAATCTATCGTTTTTACGGAAAAATTTTTAATGACCGAAATGTTCGTTTTAAAATAATAAATCTTTTTTCAATTATACACTTAACGCTCAGAACAACATATTTGGAGGTAAACATAGAAAAACAGTTACAACCATGAAAGAAAGTACTAAAATTCACGTTTTTTCGTAATAAATCAAAATGTATTATTCGTACACAAAAATGTTAAACGAATGAAATGTTCGTCTCAAAATAACAAAACATTTTCATATTTTACACTTTACTCTTATACCCTGGTAAAAACAGAAGAAAACAATTAGGCATCACTTGTCGAAAATTGAAGGTGTTGACCAACGGGTTCACCAACATTTATCAAATGACACGGCTTATTCCGTCACATTATAGACGGCTCCGTTGGTTAACTGTTGGTTAAATTTTATTTTTGTACATAATTATTTATTTTCTTTAATTATCTGAAAATTATTTTTTTAGTAAAAGTAAATAAATTATTTTTAAAAAGTATTTATTAAATGCGTAAATTATTTATAAAAAGTATTTAGGTATTGCATTATTTATTAATATCTTTCAAATTTTGAGGGTAAATCAAAGGACCCCGTAACACGCCTATGGAAAATGTGGTTTCCGTCAATTTCGCTGAATTTTTTATATGTTGTGTGTCTTGGCGTCCTGAACAAAAGTGTCAATAGGCACAAAGCTTTAAACGCAATAGGTCCCACAGTAGGGGCCCATGAAGTCAATATTACAGGGTATCAGCTCTAATAGTAATTCTCGGAGCTGATTGCACTTTATCGTACACTGGTTTTCGTTAATATGGCCTAATTTTTGGTTGACCGCATGTCTCGGTATCCCCATTCCCTGTTCTAATGGGCCCAAGCCCAAAAATTCGATAGGACTTCAGACGGGCCCCACTAAAAGATGCATAAACGACCATTTTCGTTAGTTTTTTTTTTATCAGGGTAACAATATTTTCAAAGATAAAACAAAAATACTGTCAAAATGACGAAAAAATTACAAAAAATCAGGTTTTCTCACAATAAAATTAAATATATCGCAGTGCATGTGAATTGTGACATGAACCGAAAGCGAAGATGATAAGCACATAATTTAAAGTCATGTTTTTATTATTATCTCTTAAGATATTATATTACATTTTGTAATATTAGGCCAAAAATCCCGAGCTTTGAGAAAATGAATAAAAGCTGAATTGTTGAAACAGGAATTTTACCCTATACTTACAAAAGGTGCGAGTGCGAAGCGCGAGCATTACACGGTCGTGCCTTATATATCACGTAGCGATGCAACGTGTTCGATCTAGAGCTCCGAAGCGGCAAGTCACGGGCCGCATGTGGCGAGCTAATTTTATTATTCAGCTTTTATTGTTTAATTTTTTATAATTACACTAAAACATTAGAAAATTAAATTTACAAATCAACCCAAAAATATGATATGATATATTTATTTCATTACACATACAAACATAATTAAGTTCATTTACATGGAAAATATAATTAAATTATTATTATAAAAAAATTAATAAATGTATTTTATGTGTTTCTTTCTAAAACTAAACAATACGAATACAAAAGTAAACATTATTATTTGTCCATTACTCATCCAATATTGCGGCCCATCATTTAAATAAAAAATGCGGTGAAGAAATAAATAAATTTATAAATTTTGAAGTGTAACCTTCGAGTTTGAACAGCAGCAAAACTATGAAAATGAAATACTTAACAATCTGTATAACGTTAAAATTAGTTAAAATGTACGTTATATTTACACGGCAGCTCAGTTACAGCTCTTCAAATTTCAATACTGATATATGCAACACAGTGGCGCAACATTTCGACGAATTTCGGTTGTATATGCATTCAGGTATATTATGTCCATTGGGTATTTATGCCCGAAATTTTTTTGCGGTATGTAGAGAAACAGTAAAAGATAATTTTGAATTGGCTCACGCATGTGCTACCGCAAGTTCGGGTGAAAGTCAAAACAATTGAATTTAATCCCGTATATACATAGATGCAATCCGTGTGATACGCACCAAGAGATAAAAGTTTCTGAGTGTGACTGATATTGTGACCATTTTGTTACAAGAACAATAACACCAAATATTTTTTATTAATTTTCTAATGAATTTCCGTTGAGCTATTTGAAGCATGAATTTACATTTAAAGATGATCGATAAACAAAAATTAATTTAATTATTTTCGTTTATGTAAATTATATAAATACTAATTCAGTACGAACATTTTACTGTAAACATATTAATTGTAAAAATTACAGCAAAGGAAGCCATTAATAGTGCGAGCGCGAAGCCCGAGCTATATTCCATCATGCCTTATAAGTTTTTATTCTGAGGTGCAGCCTGAGAATAGAAACTTGCTCGTAAAGCGCGAGGCGGTTGGCGCGTAGGGGGCTTTGCCCCCCTAGTTTGATATTCATGAAGCGATCAGTACTTCTTTAATGACTCTTCTACAACCATGCGTCCAAAATGTGCGCGTGCACAAAATCGCTTCATGTATCTAGATTTCCTCTAGGATATTCATAGTTTTATTTGTATTGCAAACCTTTATTGAAAAGTACTGGTAAGTAAATATTTAATGGAACTTATAATAAGAAATAAAAATCTTGTTACTAACCTCAAAGAAATTTTATTATTTATAAAATTGAATTGGAGTACTAAAAGCTTATATTCAGATTGTTTTCCCATCACGCTTTTGAATTTAAGTTATTCTAAACTGGAAGTAATAGAATAGTATTTTTATTTTTTTTATTTAGATTCTTATATATGTTGATATATAATTATTATGTTGATGTCATCATTCATTTTTTTTTTATTATTTTAACGTCGCTCTTTTTATGCTCCCAAATCAGTGCTAATCAGCGACGGAGGTCATACGATGTCTTGGTGCAGAAAGTACTTGTTGAAAATACATTCGCCAGTGGTGATTGTATCAATCGGCCGTGGCCGGGAATCGAACCTGGGACCTCCAGATTACGAGCCCGACGCCCTACCGACCGAGCCATCGCAGGCCTCTCATCATTCATTTATTTGAATTAAATATAACATATTTATAATTATTAGAACTATATAAGAAGCGAAGAAAGAGATTTAGGAGATGGTGGTACGAACCTCATATCAGAATGAACAGCATCACAGGATATGGAGCTTATGCAAATCTTTTTATTATATATTTATATTTTATATTTTAAATGTCCAGGCTTTCATGTATTTGTATCATTTAGCTGAACACAGACTCACAAAACACAGTTGGAGAAAGCCTCTACCAACAGAAGTAAGACTATCTATTACGTTAAAGTAAGTATAAGTATTAATAGAATAACTTATTGAAAATATTAATATACATATTATTTTACAGTTATCTAGTACATGGTAACTCAGTGATAAAAAGTGCATGGTTCTTTGAAATTGGAGTGTCAACATTTTATAAACTTATAGCAGAAGTTTGTGAAGTTTTATGCGATATCCTGACTCCAATTTTTCTCGCACTTCCTTCAGCTGATGAATTTAGAGTGATATCATATAGATTCAATACTGATTTACACTTTCCAAATTGTATTGGAGCTGTAGATGGAAGAAATTGTCCACTAAAAAAACCGAGTAATAGTGGCAGTCTATTTAGAAACTATAAAAAATTTTTTGCAATCAAATGTTTTATATGGATTTGTTCTCCATTCTCTCAATACTATCAAACCCGACTCATATCCCATGCGACAACCAAAGATTAATGTTGGCGATTATAGTGAGTTGTTTCATCTTAAATTTAATACTCGACAAAAGAAGAATTGAAACTTTTCTGTTTGAATTTTAAGGGTCATACAATGATGCAGAAATGTTTGCTGCCAGTGATTTAGATCAAGGACTTGCAAATTCAACAATACCTTTACCACATTCCCTTATAGGTGACGAAGGATTTCCTATAAAAAATATCTCATGAAACTCTTTGTAAGAACTAATAATTTGACAGTCTCTCAAAGAATTTTTAACTATCGATTAAGCCATGCTCGTTCAGTAGTTGAAAATAGTTTTGCACTTTTGTCCAACAAATGGTAAGTTAATAATGTAGCATTACCATTTAAATTAGAAACTTGCGATAAGTAATTATGAGTACAGTATGCTTACATAATTTTTTATTATATTTTGAAAGTGGTCATATTATCAGATATATGATGTGACTGAAATTTCAAATGTAGATATAATAGCAAATGTCAATGTAAATAATGATGTGAATATACATGGGTTAGAGACATTATGTATAGGAGTAAATTTATGTGAATATTTTGTTTCACCTGAGGGTTCAGTTCCATTTCAATGGAACAAAATATAAATAATTCTTTAAAATTTATTTTAGTTATTTATATATCTGAAAATGTAACAGTTAAAATTTTATTTTATCTTACGTATCTTTATATCAGTAAATAATTAAACCTATAAAAAATAAGTAAAACATGTTTTCAGGCGTACCGTAAGGTACCCAATTATTGATCATGAACCAATTTCTGATCAGTATATTATTTCAATAAAATAATAAGATTTGCATAAATTAAAATGTTGCTACACACAATTTAAAGGTTAAAAAATCAATAATTGGTTAGTAGACTTAACTAGGAATTGGCATACGTACCGAAAATTTACTGATCAGAAATTGGTACTTCCCGCCTTTTTTTCTTAGATTGTTGCTTACTTTAAAAATAGCTGTTATTTTATTTTTCTGACATGGCTAAGAAGAAGTTTAATACTTGTACTTTCTGTATCCGTAAAAATATATACGATTATTAGTCTTTTTAACATTAAATTATTCTATAAACGTACGGATTTGCCTTAATTGATCAACAATTGGGTATGTGACGGCATATAACATGTAAACAATAATATTGTAATTAGAGGCACATTTTCGACGCAAGGATGTAGAGCGACTCTACATATCATCTTAGGTTCTATAATTTATCAAATGGTTTAATTCTTTTATGGGCAAAAAACTTACATACCTTATAAGAGAATACCGTCAAAGAAAGTTTGACGGTAGTTTTAGTTTGCTTTATATACAAATAAATCGTTATTTTTTTACAAGTAAGTATTCAAAAATTTTCAGTTTACTACTTAAAAGCTATTGTAAATGAATATTTACCCTTATATTTAGAATTGTGTCCACTGAAACTACTAAAACCTAAACATCATTTTTAAGTCATTATTGGCGAGTCGCTCTTGAGTTAGGTCCATTGTGGAATATAAGCACAATCAGATACGAAAGCAGAAGAACATAATGATAAAATTGTATCGCCTTCAATAACTAGTGGACTCACTATGGGTATGCAAAAGTATTACCAGACCCTACACTAAAGATTGAATTAAGAACGATTAAGCGAATACTTACCATCACTATCTCTTCGATCGAACATCAGGAACGAAATATTATAAAGGGTAATGACTTTGTCTTGCACGTCAATCCTAAAATACTCTTAGAAATATGTGGTTGGAAGTAAAAATTTTCATAAACGTACTAGTAGGTTAGCTATGCGGATCTTGGCTCACTTCCAGGAAGTAAGCCAAGATCCGCATAGCTCTTGGCTCGAACCCCTCCCCTCTCCCTCTCCCCTCGTAATAACCTATAGCTAGAATGTATGTGCGTTCTAGCTCTGAGCCAAAACCCGCATAGCTCTTGGCTCAAACCCCTCCCCTCTCCCTCCCCTCCCAATAACCCAGAGCTTTTGGGTCGAAACAATCATATCACCTCCCAGATTCGAGAATGTACATACATTCAAACCCCCTCCCCTCCCGCAATTTGAGGATGAATGTAAATTAAAAGCCCCTCCCACGAGACCGACGGAGGCTTCTTGCTTTACTCACCCGCCGAGTATTCGCTAAGTATTCGCGGAAATTTGCGTGTTTAACACTCGTCCCTGCTATTCTGTTCTATTCTATTCTCTTTGAATTTATTTTGAATTTATTTGTAAATTATAAGTATATTAAATAAAACGCAATAGAATCAAAGAGAATAGAATACAAGGGACGTTCGAGAAAGAGTGTCGCGCTGTGCTCGCGTATATATAAGGAGGGCTAATCGAGCCCTTCGTCACTCATAAACAAGACATGGAGCAGTTTTATTATATATTCCCGCAAGGATGGGGTGCAGCGTACGGGAATCAGGTAAGATTATACATATAAATTCTCTCTCTGTAACATATAAATATACTTTTTTTCTTTTGCAGCATCAACTGCCATTTATAGTTTTGCCGGCGACGCCGATGGTGCAGTATTCATTGCCTCCGCTTCCTCCGCTTCCTCTGCGCATTATATCAGGAACCACTGCCCACGATTTTAAAACCACCTTCTCCTATTTCTCCTCTTCTTCTATCCCCAATTCCAGTATCATCTTCCTCACCTTCCGGTAGGTGTAATGCGCGGAGGAATCTGCAAACAAGGTTGGAGAGAGCGCCGTCGCTGCTAGAATTGCTTCAACTTCCACCACTGCCGCCACCGCCTCTACCAGATATGCCCCTTTTAGATGTAGAGGGGGAAAATGATATCCGCCCGTTGTCGTCGTCAACGACGAAGCTACGGTTCCGCCGACAACGGGTGGTCGAGTACCAACCTTGGCTGCGTATGCCCCCACGAGACCGCGCCCAATAGCAACAGGTACTCCCCGATCACCGAAAATTATATAGTTTTTTATTTTATATTTTTGTATTTTTATCCTATGTATTTTATTTATGTATTTTTTATTCTATGTATTTTATATATTTTATAATTACATATATTAATAAAGATTTCGAATAAATATGTGTGTGTGTGTGTTTGTGTGTGTTTAATAAAAGAATATGTATAAATGATTGTGTGTGTGTGTTTAATAAAAAATATGTATAAATGATTGTGTGTGTATGAATGTTTTAATAAAAGAATATGTAAAAATGATTGCAATCGTTTACATATTGATAGCAAATGATTTCACTTGATAGCAATCATTCGGTTACTGATAGCAAATGTTTGCATTTGATGGCAATTGTTCGTACATTAATAGCAAATGTTTGCACTTGATAGCAATCATTTGCACATTGTTAGCAAATGTTTGCGCTTTAATCAAATCGTTTTAATTTAGTTAAATTATGCATATTTATTTATAGTAAATGGTTATGTATATTAGAAAGTGAAAAGGGCCCCAACCATCGCCCCTTCCTGTGAGACGCTCCTCTTTAATGTATCGTCACTCCATTAACTTTCTAATTTTTTAATTTTATTTTTAATAAATGTATAAAATATTTATTGGCATAAATAATTTAAATAATTTAAATAATTACAATAAATTTCCTAATTGTATATTAAATTATCATTAAACCTTGACCTTGTTTCCAGCTCAACATCTTCATCTTCTTCATATAGTCCTCTTAAGAGCCATCTCTGCAGGTTTTGTACATTTTGTACCGCACAAATAGGACTAACACTCCGTGTATGTATAGAACAGATGTGCTGTTCGTATTTGGTCAGCTTCTTTATACTTGGACATCCAAGATCATCTAGATTAAGAAAAAGACTGAAAATAAAAAATTGTTAATTAGAATACATTTAATCAATAAATAAATAAAATACACTTATTGGCTTGGCAACAGCTTATTGAGCCATTTCTTTTTTTCTAGTCCCTTTACAAAAATTCTACCCGATTTGTAAAAAGCGTTGCTTAGGGTTAGCTGCAAATCTTTGTAAGCAATTTCACCCGATGTCCATGCAATGCCGTAAAAAATCATTTTAAGCCATCTATTACAGCATTGGTATTCCTTTAACAGCTCATTTCATTTGTGCGGTGACTGGAAATGGTAAACAATTGGAACTGCGTCGTATTGTAGGTCAATTATTGCGACCTCTTTAACGATAAATTCGTTAAATAATTATTTAAAATCCCTGGACATCTATGATGTAGTCAATTTTATCTCTCAAACACTAGAAAATACGTGAGTATTATAAAACAATGTCTTATCTATTTTCTGTTTGCAAACTATTGTATAATACATGCTCGAGAAAGATATTGTCTTCCTCTAGACGAACACCGTTACACATGGTGTACCTTACCTATGCCGACGACAACCTTTTGAAGAACAACCTGGATACTCTTCCTCGAGACTTGTTCTCTATCACGAGAAATGGAAACGAATATGTCTCTGCTTCGATCCGCTGCTCTTTTATAGCCCTACGATGCTACCTATCGTATCCTATCCTCCCTATCATCCCTATCCCCATTCTTCCGAAACTGTATAAAAGCCGACTCGCTGTTGCAGGGAGCATCAGTTCATCGAGTTATCTCGACTAGGACATTATATAAGTATAATAGTACAGTATTCACAAGACAATGTCAGTATTTATGAAGGAGGATGGTTACACTTCGGAACAGATAAAGCTGTTACTCCGAAAAGGTGTATTTCCTTACGATTACGTAAGTTCATTCGAAAAATTAATGGAGAAAGAACTTCCGTCTCAAGAGGAATTTTTTAGTAAGTTGTACAACAGTAGCATCGCAGACTCAGAGTACGAACATGCTATAAATGTTTGAAACGTGGTTAGCATTGAAACATTAGGTAAATATTCCGATTTGTACTTGAAAACGGACGTGCTACTACTCGCAGACGTGTTTGAAAATCTCCGGAGGAGCTGCATAGACGCGTATGGACTTGATCCTGCCCACTACTATACTACTCCTGGCTTGACGTGGGATGCGATGTTAAAATATACGCAAGTAGAGTTAGAACTACTTACCGACGTGGACATGCTGCTATTCGTCGAGCGAGGAATCAGAGGAGGCATTAGGCAATGCTGCAACAGATATGCAAAGACTAATAATCATTACATGGTTGAGAATTTCAAGAGTGACGAAGAAGAGTTCTACTTGATGTATTACGATGCAAATAATTTGTATGGATGGGCCATGACGCAGCATCTACCGTACGGAGATTTCAAGTGGATTGACTGTATGGGTAAGCATGATTTCTTCAACGTTCCGGACGACTACGACATTGGATACATCCTCGAAGTCGACTTGGAATATCCGGGACACATACACGACTCGCATAAAGATTTGCCATTGTGTGCAGAACATCTAGCTCCACCTGGCTCGAAGCACAAGAAGCTGATGACGACGTTGTACAGTAAGCAGCGATATGTTATACACTATCGAGCCTTGAAGCAAGGCCTTGCACATGGGCTAGCTTTAAAGAAAATTCATCGAGTGTTGCGATTTCGACAAAGTCCTTGGTTGAAATCGTACGTGGATTTGAACACCGAGAAGAGACAAAACGCAAATAATGAGTTCGAGAAACTTTTCTTCAAGTTGCTGATCAACGCCACCAACGGGAAGACGATGGAGAATGAACGGAAACGAGTGGATGTAAAGCTCGTCAACAAGTGGAATGGTCGTTACGGAGCAGACGCCTTAATCGCAAAGCCGAATTTTCACAGCTGTTCGATCTTTGAAGAGAATCTCGTCGCAATACATTTAACGCGCACGGAGATCAGCATCAACAAACCAATATATGTTGGTTTGTCAGTACAAAGTCATGAAGGAGGACATCGATCGTTTCGACACATCGAACTACCCAGAGAACAATCAGTTTGGAATGCCAAGAATGAACAAGAAGGTCATAGGTCTGATGAAGGATGAGTGCAACGGTCAAATAATGACTGAATTTATAGGCCTTCGCAGCAAAATGTACAGCGTCCTTGTAGAAAATTCTAGATCTATAAAGAAGGCTAAGGGCATCAAAAGCAATGTGGTCCAAACAAGCATTGAATTTAAAGATTATAAGAAGTGCTTATTCAACAAGTCCACTGTGACTTGCCAACAAAACAACATCCGCTCCAGGAACCACGTAGTGCGGACGCAGAAGGAAACCGAGGTCGCACTTAGCCCCCACGACGACAAGCGATATCTTTTACCTAACTCGACAGACACCCTCCCCTGGGGTCATCGCGACATTTTCGATGAGGAAGACCAGCAGGTTCTGGAAATGTTACTGCAGCTGGAAGAGCAGCAGATTGGAGAAGAGGTAGCGCCAATCAGCGAAGAGGTAATTAGAGAGAGGGAAGCTGTCGAAGTGGGGACAGGCCTTAATAAGCGAGCGCGATCCGACGATCCGCACATTCGTCTCTTGGATGAGCTGGATGAACAACCTCCTCTATCAAAAAAGAAGAAGCTCTAAATCTCCAAAGTATGTATTTTAGGTTATATCTTATGTGCTCTTTATACACATTGTAACGCTGCACTGGGGATCAGGGTGCAGGTCAATGAGAGTCAGCAATTAATTATAAATAAAATATGTATTTATTATAAAAAATGATAATTATTGGGTGGGCGCCAGCCGCGTTAATACGCAACGAATACCGATAGTACGCGGGTGATAGCAGCGGAACTATGCTACTGCTTTCCAACCGCCGGCCGCTACGTGGCCGGGTTCCGGGTTTATCGCTATATACTGTAGGGACGGAAGGGGTAAGTACGGGAAGTACCAGGATGCTCGCACGCACGTTATAGGGTACACGGCGGTACCGTCAGCAGAGAGATAATTAGTCACCAACCTTTTCAACAAGTCCGGGACACTTGGTCGGGAAGCTGCTGTTGCTCTCTCTCACACACTTGGTCACACTCGCTAGTTGCGTTCGGTGTAGTCGGGTCGAGCGTCCGTAGAGCTCTGACTCTTGGCGTGCTCGAGAGCTCCGTGTTTGTACCGCGCGCCTGCGCAGTACGTATTCGTGCGCGGCACCTCGATCTTGCGTCGCGCGAGCGAGTCGAGTACCGCTGTGTTCAGGCTGTATCGGTACAAATCGGCTGTATGGTGTATGATGACCTGGTGCTGTTTACGTCTCGTAGATGCGGTATAACTTCTTTCCAGGTAACTATGTTGTCAATCCATTTATTATTTCCTTGAAGACTAAACTATTTCCACATCTTGTTCTTCAGTGTACGATTGAAAAGTTCACATATAGAAGCTTTCAAATTAGAATATGTAGAGTAAAGATTGATCTTAAAATGTTTCATAAGATCTTGAAAAGATTTATTATAAAACTCTTTACCAATCTCTATCTACCTGTAAATTATTTGGTATTCTACCTTGTCGCAAAATGGAGTTCATGGCTGTAGCAACGTCTTCGCCTGTCTTTCGCTTAACTGGAACGGCCCAAGCAAATTTTTAAAATACATCGATAACTGTTAGCATATATCGAAAACCTTTATTTTCTTTTGAATAAGGTTTCATTTCTACGAGATCAGCTTGCCATGTTTCATCGTAACCACGCACGTCAAACTTTCTTCGTGGATAATTACGTCGAGCTGGCTTGTGAAGCTCTTCTACAACCGCTTTCTTGTATGCTGTCATCATTCGACGTTTACCTACATAATGTTTGAGATGTTTGTACTACCATACCTTTTATGCATGTGCTCTTCAACCGAGATAAGCTTTGTTCTCTAATTTTAGCTCACTTGCATCTATTGAACGACATTTGGAGCTAGTTTTAATACTACATCTTTGATATTCCCAATATTGATGTCTCGTTTTGTAATCATTTTATCTATTTCATCTCTGTGTGATTCAACAATATCGTCAAAATTTTTTAAATCCCTTTTCAATTGTGTAATAATGTGCGATACTCTACTGATCTCCATTCGTATCGTTCGCTGTAACGTTTCTAGATTTACTGCTTTATCAAGCTGATCAGGAGATGCAACATTAAACAATTTTTTGCTCTCCAAGTCGTAGTGACCATCGTTGGTAGTTTTGAAACCCACACCAGGTGGACCTCGGCTACCTTTATTTCGTTTGAGATTACGTCCGAACACGTCAACACTCATTGTGAAACTGACTATGCAGTGAACTTTCAGTTTAATATATAGCCAGCTTCACGCTTACTGCTTAATCTTGCACGATCGTATAATTCAGTATAATCCGTCAAGTGGTGACGTGAAGAAGCTTATCTAACATGCAGTACATAGTTGATTTACAAGGTTTTAAGCAACCTGCTAATGATTTCGTAGTAAAGGAATTTGCATTTGTACCACTCAACGAGGACCATGAACCGGTTGTACTTTTGTTCAAGGAACCTTATCCTTGAAGAAGATTTACCGACAAATATAAGCTAGAGAATTCTCAGCTTGCACAAAGTCATGGTCTAACCTGGACGTCAGGAAATATTCCCTACAGTGAAGTAGGTAAACATCTTTGAGAGGCTTTGCACGATGCAACTAATATTTTGGTAATGGGTTCATTAAAAAAAACTGGCTCGAACGCTTTAAATTTAAAGTTTATGACGTTTTGGAGATGGGTAACTTACGGTTACATGACACGAAAGTGGTCACTGTTTGCCCTAATCATAATGGCGCGTACAAGACTAACTGTGCCCTCCACAACGTTAAACTTTTAAAAAAGTTTTACAATGACACTCGATCTGAACCCATGGATTGGGAGTAAGTTGGGAGGGGGGGATTGTATAAATGGACAGCAACCACCAGATCTGACATCATTCAACATTCACCACCAACATGGGTAACTATATCAGTTCCAAAGGAGAACGTGCTTATCTTGTCGCTAATGACAAAAAGAAGAACATAGTCCAGGAAACGGCTTCAGAACGGAAGAAAGTTAATGAAAAATATTCAGGATATACGAAAAATGTGAGTAAACCGGTATCTATTTCTTATGACGTATGCGACTGTCATATGAGCGTTTTTCTTAATTAGTACGATACATTATAAAATAATTACAGTTTGCATTACACATCTCATAAAAAATGAATCGAGTAAGATATCCTACACCCACTATGTTGAAAGTAACAGAGAAAAAGTCAGTGATGGTAAAGAAAAGACTACGTACGAAGCTAAGCCTGAATCACTTTGGAAAAAAGTATCTAGTAATACTCGATCTTTATCTGAGCGAGATGGTTATAAGAAATTTGAGTAATTAAATTCGATTGTTCAAATTTATTAGAAAATTAAATGGAGAGATGATTGAAAAGAGCATCTCACAGAAAAGGGCGTTCGTTGGGGCTCTTTTCATTTTCTAATATACGTAAAACTCACTTTATTTAAAATTTTCACAATTTGATTAATTGATAAAAACATACGATTCCATACGATTGCAAACAATTGCATACGATTGCAAATGATTGCATACGATTTCATACGATTCCGAACGATTCCAAACGATTCCAAACGATTACAAACGATTCAAATGATTCCTAACGATTGCATACGATTCCAAACAATTGCTAATGATTGCTATCAATATGTAAACATTTGCTATAAATGTGCAAGCGATAACTATCAAGTTGCACACGATCTAATTAAATTGCACACGATTTATTTAAAGTGCAAACCTTAGAGCATATACTACTGGAGGCAACTTTCCATTGGCCGAAAGTGTAGATGACGTTGTAGAAAGAGATAGCTGTTGGGGGCTACAACCTTTCTCTCTCTAGCAGCACGCGATTGGTTGTCAACTTCTCTTCTGTTGCGATGATTAATTTGATTTTCGAAAAATTATTTATTATCATAATAAAATTATAAGAAGTTGAAAGCAATTTTTAAGCAATACTCGAATTATAAAAAATAATATTTTATTTATATGCATTTAGTATTACTTATTTCTTAAAATAAATACGAACATACAGTATAATTATTATATGTGGAATAAATTGGTATATTGATAATAATAATTATGGTTAAATAAATAACCAGATGTTAATAATCTCATTATTTTTATTCGTAAACTTTTCATTACAATCAACGAAAAAAATAGAATTAAACAACGCAACAATGCAATAACATATGTACACACACACATATATATACAGATATATATATAAATTATATTAAATTTACTCGTTTTTAAAAAGAATTAATTTTGAATAAATTCTTCTAACTTTTTTTGCACAGTGCTTATGTTTTTATGCTTCATAATGTTTTATTCGTATGGCTAAGTATATTTTTATAATTTTTTTAATTAATTGCATTCTATGTTGTTCAGGTGTATCAGAGTGATTAATTTGTAAAATGTGATTTGGAATCATTTTTAAACTCTCTTTAAATAATTCAGCATGGATGCCTGCCCGAGATTTATATAAGATTCGAAAATTTCTTTCTACAATTTTACAGATTGTCGTTAAATCAGTACAAGGTTTGCTATGGTCGGTTAGCACGTTTACGGTATGCAAGAATAACCAATCGCGTGCTGCTAGAGAGAGAAAGATTGTAGCCCGTAACACCTGTCTCTTTCTACAACCTCGTCTACACCTTCGGCCAATAGAAAGCTGCCTCTAGTAGTATATGCTCTAAGGTGTAAACGATTTGATTATAAACGAACGCTGCTCGCAGCTAGCACGAAAACAGCAAGCAGCCGACGCAAGATTTTGGCTCAGAGGTAGAACGCACATACGTTCTGGCTCTGGGTTATTGAGGGGAGGGAGAGGGGAGGGGTGCGAGTCAAGAGCTATGCGGATCCTAGCTCACTTCCTGGAATCTTCCTGACCTACTCGTACTTTCTCTAATAAAAAGAGTTTGGTTCATTTAACAATGACCGACGACTAAAATTAAATCTTTGGTAAGTCAGATCATTAAGCGTCAAGATTTTAAAGGAAAATTATAAAATACGCCATAAAAAATAAAATTAATACAGTAAAAAATGTCAATATTTTGTTGAGAAATGTCAATCATTGATGAGAGATAGTTAAATTGGAGTCTCTCTTTTTAGACAGAGTGTAGAATATCTAATCTACGAGATGACCCAGAAGTTTTCACATGAAAACGGTAATAAACTTTAAAAAGGCTCTCGTATGTAGCGGTCGTGCCTAAAAACGCATTAAAGTTATATTGATGTGCATCTATATGAATTTAAAGTACCTAATCAAAAATAACAGCTAATAGATATTTATTTAACATTAAAATATTAGATATAGGTATTAGTAAAAATCTTGTTTTAAAATAAGACAGTCAATGAGGTCAAAGAACAACAATAAGTATTTAAATTACTTACAAAATTTAATTATTAGCAGATATAAAAATATAAATCTAAACAATTACAGATACAATATTAGTTAAAAGTTGTATGAAGGTCCTTAAGTTTCAGGTGTTTTTATCTGGCTTTTTAGTTGAATTCAACTTCCCATTTGGCTTACTTTTGCCTGATGGCTTCCTTGGCTTTTAATGGCACTTAAAATTTAACATGACAGAGTATAGAACATGTAAAACTTAAAATTGGATTTGAAAAAAAAATTATTAAATTTAAAATAGATATGTAAACAACGAATTGTATCTTAAGTTTAATTTTAATTGCCAATCATGGTTGGAAAACGTCCTTGGAAAATCGAATCTCTGTAACAATTATATCAAAGGACGCGATAGCGCCCGACGCAAGTATGGGCGCGTAAGCCATATATACAGTTAACTCAGTCCTTATATTTTTCATTTCATAACCGTTTATTATATACTATTTATTTTCATGAAATCTATGAAACATTACTTTTCCTATTTATTTATCTTCTGTTTACATCTAATTTTGTCCGAATTCATTCACGCATAATTAAGAAAAGTCGCGATAAAGTAATTGGATGTCGATTTCCGTTATTCGATTTTTGTCTTCTCCCTTTTTATATATATAGTCAACTCGAAACAAAAAGAGATAGCAATAGTATGGAAAATCCATAAGATAAAAAGAGATACAATGCTTTCCAGTCCGTGAGAGAACGCGTACAGAAGTAAAAACATATAGAAGTAGTTGACACGTGACCGTGAGAGGGAGCTAGTTTCAGGTGAACACTTTCGTCACAGCTGAATCGTCCGGCTGATTTTGTGTGAAAAGTTATGAATTACAATTATTTATTTGCGTAATTATTTCCAATACCTCACATTATTCCGTTTCGGTATTTTTTATTGTACTGCAATGCAGATACTGTTGCAAGATAAGGACTTCATAGTCGCTCTTACCGTATATCAGCATGTCAACCTTTGACTTCTCGAGGAAAGAGAGAGTGAGATGGAGATGGAGAGAGAGAGAGAGAGAGAGAGAGAGAGAGAGAGAGAGAGAGAGAGAGAGAGAGAGAGAGAGAGAGAAAAACAAACATTGATAAAATTCTAACCATGAAAACAATGTTTTCATTTTCATGCAAGTAATGGTATAACTTTTTTTAATCTTAAAGTATAATGTTATAAAAATTGTACAAAAAATAAATGTATATTATTACATTATTTTAATTATATTTATTATATTATTATTTCATTTTATTTACATAATTTTATCAATAAATTGAAATGCATCAACTATATTGTCAAAGCAGGGAATAGATAAATTACCAAATTAAACACAAAATTTTAACAAAAATTATAAATTAAATTTAAACATTTTTTCTGTAATTAACAAAACATTTTTTGTAATAAATAGTATTATAATTATAGAATTTATATGATATAAATTTAAATAAATCTGTTCCCTAATCAGGCTTAGCCCTATCCTTTTTGCTAATAATGTAGCTAGAGATATTACAATTTGTAAAATAACATAATATAATAAATCATATTCTATATATTTGGTGCTCGCAATCATCGCAAGACCATGACTGAGCAATAATAAAAATATATGCAATGAATATAAAGGAATCTTGCTTTAGAACTAAAAATCATTGAACGGTTTAAAAACTGTCAAAAATTATATAAAGGCAAGCATTTGTTTACGTTATAAACGTACATATAACATTCAATTAATTTTAATAATTGACATTATATCTATTTTAATTTTTTTTATAATTTTTATCTCTGAAAATGTAATTTTAAAGACTTACTTATGAAGGTTGTTTTTTAGTTGTTTTAGTAAGTATAAATAATTGTTATCTGTACGGATTTTAAATTTAACTAAAATAATGTGAATTATATGTATTAGAAAAATAACCTTAGATCTTCCAGTTCGGAGTTCCTAAATCAAAATGAAGTACGAGCGTAGCTTTGACAACAAAGAAGCTGTGAATTTATATATTTTCATAAATTACTTTATGTATATTGGTAAATTTAATTTTGTAATTATTCTAAATTGTAAAATGAGCACAAATTAATTGTAATGATTCATTAAAAATTAAAATATGAGTTTAATTCGAACACTCGTACGAGCAAGACGTGTTTATAATCGCTCTTCGTAAACATTATAAGCGCGTGATTGTATAGGACGAGTTAGAAGTGTAGAGTGCCGAGTATGGCAATTTATCATCAACATTTCAATTTTAAAATTTGATCTATATTTAATTAAAGTGATCTTGCTGAGTCTCTGACTACAGAGACTCGCGTACATAATTACTAACGTTAAAAAATGGCAAGTAGTCAAGTAGACCCAATACAATCGTTTGCATCTATAGCTCAGTATGAAAAAGTACTAACTAGGGAACATGCTATCGTAGTGGATTCAGTCGAAGGTTTTTCAGTGCAAGATTATGCAATTGCTCTTACAAATGTTGTTAATCCAAAGAATATCCTGTATGATTCTCGCATAAATCAAGGAAGAGTGTGTTTTTATTTAAGTGACAGCGAACTGGCAGAAAAACTCGTTAAGGTTAAAAGTGCGATAACCGTAGGTAAAAATGTTTTATCAATTAGACCCTTGTTATCAAAGGCAAGAAGAGTCCTAATCTCTAACGTTCAACCCTGCATACCCACGGTAGTTATTCTTCAAGAATTGAAAAAACTAGACATAACGCCGGTCTCTAACATAACTACGATCAAGTCAAGCATTCAACATCCATCTCTAAGTCATTTACTAAGCTTTAGAAAGCAAATGTTTATAAAACCTGAGGACATTTCGAAAATACCTGGAAATATAAAAATTACGTTAGATGAGGTGAACTTTTGGATCTACTTCTCGACAGAAAAACCAACATGTTTTATATGAGTCTTCATAGAGTTTCTGCAATAGAAAATATATTTAAATCAAATCGACATAAGCAACAAGTATCTTTAATTAAATATTTATATATTTTTTTTGCTTAAACTCCATAGAGTTTCTGCAATAGAAAATACTGCAAAAGAAAATCAACCATCGGTACCAACATTCAAACTCCAATAGTGAATACCAATATTGGTCCAACGTTGGATACCAAAGTTCAAAATCAATAATGGGTACCAATATTGCTCCAACGTTGGATACCAACGTTCAAAATCAATAATGGGTACCAATATTGGTTCAACGTTGGGTGCCAACGTTCAAACCAATAATGAGTACCAATATTGGTCCAACGTTGGGTACCATTATTGATTCAACATTGGGTACCAATATTGATTCAACATTGGGTACCAATATTGATTCAACGTTGGGCACCAACATTGGTCCAACGTTGGGCACCAACATTGGTCCAACGTTGGGTACCAATATTGATTCAACGTTGGGTACCAACTTTGGTCCAACATTGGGTACCAACATTGGTCCAACGTTTGGTACCAACATTGGTACAACTTTGAGTACCAATATTGATTCAACATTGGGTACCAACATTCCAAACCAACTATGGCACAGGGATGGGCGATTCTACTCGATTCTCTAAAATTTATTCGATACTTTTTTTAAATTATCAATTATTTATTCGATTCTTGAAGAATCACTACTCCAGAAACAAAGAATCGATACTCCAGAAACGAAAGAATCAATACGACTATACGACAGCACTTATATGAATTACGAAAATATTCTGTATTAAATGGTTTATAAAACTTAAAACATGACAAGAGGTTTACAATACTTAGAACACGAAAAACGGGACAGAAGCACTGAGCAGAGCAGGATGATGTGAAAACCATGCGGTGCCCGACCGTATTCCAATTTACGAGGTTGAAAAATGTATAAGAATCAAAGACTGAATACTGATAAGATGATAATATTAATATAGTAATAGTGAAATAGTGTCTATAAGTAAACAGAAATCTGTATAATCATAGAGGCTATTAGTATGTACAACATAGCTATTACATTACAGCATAGATTAACGAAAAACTAATTTTGAAAATTTAATCTCCAAGTATTTTTAATTTCAAATTTTCAACCCAATTTTTTGTATAAGATTATATAAATGTGTATCTAATACAACGGCAAGTATTTTGTGGATGTCTATAGAAATCATTTATATATTTATTAGAGTCTCACTTTCAGTAATTTTATTATTCATTATTAAATATTCCACATTGAATTTGTGCTTATAGATAGTACTTTATATAAAACACCTTCCACGAAGGTGGCAACATTCGCAAGTATGGTTTCCAATCACACTTTTAAAAATGTTATCTGATAAAAAAATCTTTAATTCTTACTCCCACCGTATTTTTATTTATACTAGAGTCCGATAGCGAAGCGCGCTCTAACTGTTTTAATACTTTCCCACAAAACATGAAATATTTCTATATTTTTATGAAATATTAATATGTCTATGCAAAATTTATTATTCAAATTTATTATTAAATTATTAAAAAATGTTATTACAAATTTCATAAAATATTTCACTGTAATATTTCATGCCATGTGGGTTGTTATTTTTTAGAAACGTCTCCTTTTGAAAGTGAAAGGAAATGTATCCTCGCAATATAAAGTGATCCGATTCAAAAATACAATGTTATTAGCCTTGTCACCCGTTAAAATTAAACATTTCAGTAAATGATTAGAAAAATCAACAATTCGTAATCTTGTGCCATTGCATAAACCTTCATTGATGCTAATATTTCTGATGAGCATGATAATGCAGTTTTTTCTCAGACGCAGTTGATATGGTGGTAAAGATGGAGGATTTAAAGTATTCAAATATTCCGGTGTGAGTACCTCGTTCATGTCGTCACCATTATCACAATTTTCGGTACTGTCAATACCAGTGTAAATACGTTCTGTATTCGGATCAAGTAAATTGGTAACATGTTTATTAATTTCTTCTACATCAACGTTTCGTGGTGCTAAAATAGCACTTTTGCCAATTTCTTCGAATTTTTTTTCATTGATCAATTTACCAAATATACTATGAACTAAATCACTATTTGATTTCAGTATACAGATTTCAGGAAGACTCATATTATCATTTTCTTCATTCAAGATTCCATTTCCAACATCTAATAAGAACTTTGCAAATTCAATTTCATTTGGACGTACCCTCATATTTTGTGTAAGAGAATATTTAATGAAATGTTTCCATTGTTCACTATACTTGATAGAAAGATTTAATATTTCCGTACGGGTTCCTTTAACTTTGATACGAAGAAGTTGCCTGAAATCTCCTCCTAGAATCATGATTTTACCACCAAAAGGTAAATTATTATTCATAATATCTTGTAGCGTTCTATTAACTATTTCGAGAGCATATCTTGGCGCCATTGGAGCTTCATCCCAAAAAAATACATCAGTTTCTTTCAAAAATTGAGATTCTTTAGATTGAAGCTTAAAACTTGAAGAAGAATTCGTAGACATGGGTACTGGTAAGCCAAACGTTTTATGAACTGTTCGTCCATTAGAAAGCAAGGTAGCTGCGATTCCTGTGAAGGCCATTGAACAAATTTTCATATTTTGTAATCGATAATAAGATAGATTGTTGTATAGACACTATACTTGATAGAAGATTTAATATTTCCGTACGGGTTCCTTAACTTTGATACGAAGAAGTTGCCTGAAATCTCCTCCTAGAATCATGATTTTACCACCAAAAGGCAAATTATTATTCATAATATCTTGTAGCGTTCTATTACCTATTTCGAGAAGCATATCTTGGCGCCATTGAGCTTCATCCCAAAAAAATACATCAGTTTCTTTCAAAAAATTGAATCTTTAGATTGAAGCTTAAAACTTGAAGAAGAATTCGTAGACATGGGTCTGGTAAGCCAAACGTTTTATGAACTGTTCGTCCATTAGAAAGCAAGGTAGCTGCGATTCCTGTGAAGGCCATTGAACAAATTTTCATATTTTTTATCGATAATAAATGATAGATTGTTGTATAGATAAAAGTTTTTCCAGATCCTCCAGGACCATCAATGTATATACATTTATTTGGTACGCGAGAATTACAATCAGTTGCACGAAGAACATAATCTACAATTTCTTTTTGTTGATTATTTAATTTTTCATATTGTTGTTTGCCAATGTCTGTTGTAAGCATTGTATTTTCTTTAGGCAAAATAAAATCAATTTCTACTGACTATCATTGTAGGAAAATCAGCCAAACTTCGACCTTCATTTATTAATAAGCTATTGATATGAGCATACGCCATATTATGGCTAACAATCGAATCGTTATTTCGCGAAAAATCTTCCGACATAGGATCTTTGAATCTGCTCCACAATTCTTCCGGGTGCATTGGTTGACAATGTATGAGAATTCGAACAAATAATCGACGTAAACCTTGAGGCATCATCCACAAATTTGCTTCTTCCATTGCTCGAATCCACTCTTCATCATCTTCTATGAGTCCTAAAGCTAAACATGCAGCAGAAAATGAAGACAGAAGTTCACCATCAACGGTTTTCAAAGAATCAAAACTGGTTGCCCCTTTTACATGTAGTAATAACAAACGCAAGTGAAATAATTCAAATTCAGTTGGACTAACCGAGCGTATGCGACCAAAAACGTTAAATTTATTTTTTCGGATTTCCCATTTTGTTATTTTAGTAACTGCATTTTTCTTGTATGTATAATGACATGGAATGTCTTTGTAAAAATATTGTTTCGCATTTTCATCTTCCAAATTTAGTTTGAAGTAATCTAATAACATGCTACTTGACTGATTTAAATTTATTGGAGCGTTATTCGTGTTATCATGAATCACAATATATTGTTCGTCAGGTAAATGTACAGATAATCGTTCGATTGAATGATTTTTATGTCGTAATGGTTTACTTAATATTCTATGTGCTGCTTCTACAGGACCAACATATCGGGCTTCTACAAAATCTTGACATTCATCATGTTCAATTACTGCTGATTCGTTTTGTTCAGTTATTATTATATTTGCTGCATCATGCCCTTTATAAATATATTTATACATGTATTTGACAGTTTTAATACTTGATACTGCTTCCACATTAATATGGCAATTAAATGTTTCTAAAAGTGTAGGAGAATATGGAACTACCCATTGATTATCTATAGTTCGATTGTTAGGTTGTTCAAAAGTAACACCATTATCCCTTCTGCGATAATAAGGATAGCCATTTTCGTCCATTGTTGTATCGTTTTGAAAATGTTTAGGAAAATGTTTAGAACACTTACCATCAACCATGCACCAATCACCACATGGTCCATGTATCATATTTTTCATAACGATTTCGTGTAATCGAGGATTAGTTGATGCATCAGGTATTTCGGCTGATATAAATCTGTCAACAATTTCAGGAGTAGTTATTTTAAAACTATGCTTTAAAGTAATTAATAAATGCATATGCGGCAAGCCTCGTTTTTGAAATTCAATAACATATACGTAAGCTGCCACTTCACCAAAATAGTTTTTCTTTACCACAAAATCAAGCAAACGTTCTTTTTTCAAATCAAAAACGCGAGCAGATATATCAGGTCGATCAGCAGTTTGTTGATTAGGTAGAAGATTCTCCTCAATTTCTTTCCATTTCGGATTACATGTCATAGTAATAAACAGACATGGTTTACCCTTTTCATTAACTATGGCCATTGCATCTTGATAGCATTGTTGCATATCACGAGGCGAACCTATAAATGTTGATGGTAGAATAATTGTTTTACCGATTCGAATTTCAGTATCGGTGGCAGCAGCATTGTTCATATAATCATGTACACGTATCTCCACGTATTTCTTTTTGATGACTTCTAATATAGTGGATCCTATCTTTTTCTATTTTTACGTAAGAATCTACTATCCATTGCTGAAACAATTTGCGACCCATAAGAAACGGATTAAATTCATTTCTTCTAATTGCTATTTTATATCTAGTATAAGCCAACCGGGTTATGCGAGTGTTTTTCAAATAATGATTTCCAACCCTTTTAAGTTCACTATGCCACCCTTGCGTACCATAAGGATAAAAGAGTGGATAGATCCACGGTTCAACGTTAGGATCCATTGTGCTGACGAACTGCAAGGATTTCTTTTTTATATCCCGAACTGTTACGTAAGATTCTGGAATCTCGCCGTCTGCTGTTGTTAAAAAAATTGCAGCTACTTCATTTACACGTTGAAAATGATATCTTCTCATATCTGTTCCTGATTTAAGTGAAAATAGTAATTGTAACTCACCAGGAGTATTGTTATCGTTTGATCTTTGTTGATTTTCTAATTCTTCTTTCACCATTACGTAAGATTTAGCATAATCACTATTTTTTCGGATTATTTTATCAAGTATTCTCATTGTATCATGATCTACCACTGGACGTTGACTTATTCTATAATTAATTGCTTCTTCGGGATCAATTATAAAAAGTTGTCCATAGGAAGGACTTTCGTTATCAGCAGGATATAATGCAGTATTAATCTGGTAATATATTTGTCCTTGTATTTTAAAGCAATATGGTCCAGACCGTCTGGATTGAAAATTAAATAAATTTGCATTAAAAGATGCAAATGATAATGAACTATTGTAACTTCGAATGTGTTGAAAGAAGTTATTAGAAGAGCAGTGCGAGTTATCGAACATACATCTAAGTTCATTAGGAAATGGTCGTGGAGGATCCAAAAGAACCGATCCATGACCACAACAATCGCTAAAAGATAATCCTTTATTAGAAATTTTTTCATCAGCAAAATGAGCAGCGTTGCAGTGCTTACATAAAAAATTCATTTTCCCTAGATAATCTTCTTTAATTATTGATGGTTGAGGTTGCTCCACGATATTTGTAGCTCTATTAATAATAAGATCGCGAGCTGCTTCTCTACGACATCGTTGATGCTCAGCATTTCGTTGTCGTCGATTCCTTTGATAAATAATTTCTTCCTCAGGAGTACGTTGATTTTTGCGACCGCGTGGCATATTGATAAATTAAATTAAAATAAATAATAGACTGAATGAATACACAAAATTAAATATAATATGTTACTTAATCCTTTAGAATAAATATAAATAATTAAATTATAAAAAATTCAAAAATTAACATAATGTTAGCTGTTTGATGCGCAGTACATTTTTAAATAGAAAATATTCGATTAACATTGCACCGAAATTAAAAATATAATATTTTAATAATTTTACTATTTTTATTATTATATCATAATATTTCAATATTATGAGAAATTAATATTTAATATAATATAATATTATAGTAAGAACCATGTACATGTGAACAAAATGTATTTTGTTAGTTCTTTATAGATTTAACTGAAGTTGAAGTGAAAATGTAGTCCAGGTTAAAGGTTGTTGTAAAAGGTTTAGGTTAATGTTTATATAAGGTTTATTAATATAATATATATAGGTTAACATTGAGGTTTTATTTATAATATCAAGGTTTAGGTAAAAGAAGGTTATGAGTAAATGAAATCAAAAATGAAAATGTAAATATTAAATTTAATATAACGTTTATTTATTGACAGTAACAAGCATGTTTAATTATTATCTTAAATAAGAATTGCGATGATAAGATTACGTTGATTCCAAACCTGAAACAAAAAACAAATAATTAGTTTTTAATGCTGCAGAAAAAGTTTGTATGCATTATATATTTTACGACAATATATTTACGTTTGTACAGTTTTGATGGTTTCCTTAAAAGTAAGAGATTCTACTTCAAAACCTAAACAATATAAAAAAATATATTTTGTAAAAAAATGGTATCATACAAAATAAAAAAAAACATTGTATACAATTTATAATTCTTTTAATAATAAATGCTTGTATAATGTTTGTGTACTGTATTTATATAAATAGCAAAAGGGTTTATCCGTTAAAAAATAAAAATTACATGTTAACGTCAACTGAATTTTCTGGTTATTAGTACTGTACAAAACACTGGAGAGTGTGGTACCAGAGTTTTAAGTTATGTGTACTGGACTGTACTATAGTTAACATAACCTTGTTATATATGGTAACTGTAATTTGATAAAGTTATACCAAAATTAAAAATTTTCTAATTCGTATAAAATTGGTAAAATATATTCAAGGATTCCCTTTTTTAATTTTCTAATCCCCTCATCAGACTTGTACAGCAGAAAATTTCATTTTTGCTATTCCCAAACATTTTACAGGCAAATAATGATAAGGTAAGGTATAAAAGATTAATGTGCAGCACTTACCTAGAAATATGGATTTTTTAAAATAATTACTTCCTTTCTTGCAAGATTGATAGAAGTGCAAATATTTTCACTGATGAATGTACACAACTATACTCGACGAAGATTAATTCTTTGCAGCTGAGTTCTTTCGTATTAAGTTGCACTCCTCTATATGATTTTCACAATTTGCATTTATTTGATTTTATCAAGTTACGTAGTTCATGGCGACGATTTCGACATGAAGGCCTGCCCACATAGGTACGTACATTTACGTATACAATCGGCGAGTCAAACTTGCTAGAGAAATATTAGTTACATTTGATTCAGTCAACGCGAGAAAAAATGTATAAGACAGTGACATTGAATGATACTATTCTATTATCAATTTTTTTTTCTTCAATATTTGTAAACCCAAATATAACTAACATTTCTCTAGCAATTTTGATTCGATCATACTGCATACGTAAACGCACGTACCTATGTGGGAATACCTTTAGAATTGTTATCATGAACTGCATAACTCAATAGATCAATCACGTTGCACGTTTAGAAAACCATAATGAGCTGACAAAAATTAATCCACGTAGAGTACACATTGTTTTTTAATTAAAATTTTACGTAGCTCACGATATTGTTATAGTATACATAATAATATCGTTTGCGCTACATCGCAAATTAAAATTTTAACGGATAATGCTTAATAACGCGATGAGTATAGATTGGAATGGTTTTTTTCAAACGTATAATACATCAAGTATTAAGGTAAACGTACCAGTGCCGGAACGGTTTTTGAATAGGTATATGAATTTTACTTATTTTTGAGCAAAATAAAGAGCTATACCATTAATCTTTGTTCGCTTATGAAAAATTAATATTTTTTCTTATTGATTCTATTTTTTTATACTTAATTTTAACTCTTATTATTAAATATGAGATAAAAAACTGATAATGTGAATTTGTACGCTATTTGGAACATTTAAAATAATTTTGTAGGTTAGAAACTTGTTTTTTAAATAATTTATTTTCAACGCATAGTTGACTCTTCAAAGATGATGTAAAATATTAAAATAGTTATTAGTTAATAAAAACTATCAAAAAGACATTTAAAAAGTGTAAATAAATATAAAATATCTTAATGTTAAAAGTGTTTCACGAAACGGACAAAATATAGATTTATGTACCAATTATGAAACATTTTTTCTTGCTGTTCCAAACTTATGGACATGAGAAAATGATGTACATATTTTGGAACAGTATAATTTATGAATCAATTAGATAGAAATTTGAATTTTAGTGTACATCATATAAAAGTATAGCTTATATACATAATATATGTTTATAAAGTAGAATGAAATATGTTTAAATAGCTTAAAATAAGGCTTCGGAAATCAGTACTACTTGTCACCATAACCTTTCAAATTAGTTAACTTTTGACCCTTTTATAATTTTTTTACTTGATTACATATTTTTTACGTTCTTAAATTTATAAATCTATATATTTCTTAACTTATTTGAAATTTGGTTTATTTTTTTCACTTATAAAAGACTGAAAGTTTTGTTAAAATATAATAATTTAACTCTATGTTCCACAATACGGCACGTTCCGCAATATGTACTTTTACCTTATATACTTAAAGAGTATTTTCTACTCACTACTGCATCCAAATTTTAAATAGCAGAAGATATACATGTGAATAGAAATAATTATAAAAATCATAGAAATCATATTTTCAATGCTATTATGTTTCTCACCGAGATAGATACAGATTTTGACTGCTAAAGAGAAAACCGTTTTGAAACAATAGAAAAAGCTGTATATCATTCGTATATTATGGCAGCAAGTAGAATTTGTATTGTTTGTAACAATTTATTGTTTTATTATTTATGGTATTGGTGTATATTTACTTCATGGTGGTTAGCTATGTGGATTAAAGCTGATGGCGGAATAAGCTATTATATTTACAAAATTTTTTTTATAGTAGCAATGGTTTTTAAAGATATGGAAGAAGGTGATTATTATTAGACAAATCAATGTAACCTTTAAATTATTAGAATATAATTTTATTTCATTTCAGTGGATATTCAATTACCTTCTGTGCTTGAAAGGGAGTTGAAATATTTTTGACAATGATATGTTTGCTACCGTGGTTTATCATTACCATCAATATTTTTGCTTGTGATTTTTTATTATGTAGAAAATGTTTATAGGTATATTATCTCTATTATCTATTGTTTTTAAGTCATCTTTGTAAAATTATTAATTAAATGTGTTATTGCAGGACATTTACCACTAATACATGTAAGATTTTAAAACAATTTTAAATACTCAGTAAAATAATGTTACGTTAATTGATCATTCAATTTAGAAACTATTTGCTGAGGGTGACACAGCTAGCGCAATTCAATTTTATAATGTATATTTGAAATATGATCACAATCTCATGTTGCACTTAACAATATAAGTTTTACTGTGGAAAGTGAAGAAAAAAATAAGTAATCATAATCATTAATAACGTTATATACGTACAGTGAGACAGAAATTAATTAAAAATTGTTGATACAGGTATAGTAGGTAGAACAGGCTCTGGTAAAAGTTTGTTGATCACAGCATTGTACTGACCCTACTCTAATTATCCAACGGTAGAACCTTGATCGACAGCGTCGACGTTTCAAAAATTGATTTGAGATTATTAAAAAATCAATTAACTATTATACCACAAGATCCAATATTATTTAGTGGACAATCAGGTATTTACAAATAGTATTTGAAAAATTGTATAAATTAGAAAGGTTAATTAAATTAAATTGTATAATTTTTCTTATTTAGATCCTATAAAAATCTATTTAGATGCAGACATTTGGAAAGCATTAGAAAGAACATATTTGAAAGATAAAATAGCGTTAAGTCATTTACAGCTTTGATTAATTAATTGGAATGAGTGGAAAGAGATTGAATATGGGCGAAAGGCAATTACTATGTTTCACAAGGGCTTTACTTAGACACAGTAAAGTTAAATAGAAAAAATAAATAAATAAATAAATATTCTTGTAAATGTTATTATTAATAATACAAAAATATATTATTAGATCCTGATGTTGAATTTCCCATTATATGAATAAATAAATGAACAAAATTTAGTCATACAAATTTATTTTGTACATTTAAATGTAACGCAGCTTACATTAGTTTTTGTACTTATAATGTACGTGTAACATGCATATAAAATACTGACACTGCAATCTTTTGTAAAACTAAAGTTCTATGGAATGATTAAATTTTATAAATTTTATAATAAAAATTTATAAAATTCTAAACATAAAATAAAATAAAATTTTTATTTTAATAAATTATCTACCGCAGTATAGTCTTTACTAAAAAACAGTCTTTTTACAGAACAACTTTCAAGTTAAATTATTAAATTATTTTCATTACTATAATCTTTACACTAAAATGTGCTATAAACATACATATCACATTCACTATAAAAAATCACATTATTCACTTATATTAACTGACATTTAAGTGTAAAGAATAGTAATACTTAATTCTAAACTCGTGGTACAGATTCTGGAATAGCAGGTGGTTGTCGATGGTATCCATAAAACGTCACAACAGTATTTTGTTGAATGATGGCCTCGAACGGGACATAATTTTGTTCTCTACGTTGGTAATTGATTAAAGTAGATTTGCTTTTAGCTCCGTCTAAATATATTATCTGAAATGATAAAAAATTATTAGTTTTTTATAAATATATATATTTTACCATAATGTACAACTTATAAATAGCTAAAAAATAAATACATTTTAAAAATTACTTACTCGTCCAATTTGAATTTTGGATTGATATTTATTTATGAGGGTGTCTCCCCAAATAAGAACAGTTATTCTCTTTTGATCATTTGTCAAAGTAAATTTGAAAAGTACGTAATTTTTAACTGCTCTTCGGCCCTCTATAGATTCAACATAACCTAATATCTCCCTAAAAATAAATTTTAATTAGTTAACTTTCTCATGTCTGTAATATAAATATATAAACTGTTAATATATTAAATACGTACACAGTGGGATCTTTGTCGACCATGTCTTCAAAAACATCATTATCCGAGTACGGAGGCGACTCTTCATAGTCGTTATTCAAGTTTATAGCCATTCTTTGCTCACGGTTCCCACATAAACCCACGTTGAGTGAATAATTCTTATCTAAAAAAATAATAAATATTAATATTCGTACATAATAACATACGTAGTAACATATTACAATAATATATAATTTTTATATATTATTAAAAAATATAAACAAATATATATAAACTATTTATATATATATATATATAAATATAAACAAATTTATATTACAATTTACAATTAATATATAATTTTTTACTTTAACCTATAAAAACAATGGCTTCAAAAAAGTTTAATTATTTATTGTATTAATAAAATAAAAAATAATTAAGTGATCCGTTTAAAAAATATATATATTATACATTTAAATTACTTACTTATATAATTGCTGATGGATGGCTTGCAAATTCTGTGATGAAAATTTTCTTCCCAATAGAACATCTTTAGTACCCAAGAACCTATCTATATTTTTTATAACAAAAAATCGAGTTCCGGAACACGAAAGCAAATCTGTTATAAGACGGTCTCAAGGTTTTTTGACTGTCGTGAAAGCGACATTTTTTTCTTTAAATATATTTAATGCCGATTAATATGCAAGATTGATAAATATAAATATATAAATAAGTAAAAAATAAAAATACTAAATTTTTAAAACTCAATTAGAATAATTAAATTAAAATATAATAAACAAAAAATCAATTTAAAATCAAAAAATAGAACTAAACGCATGCGCAATACGTGAACCAATAGCATAGACGTTTCACTTGGCTTCAAAACATCCGGTCATCACTTTTTTATATAGGGATTTTGCTTAAACTTCATAGAGTTACTGCAATAGAAAATACTGCAATAGAAAATCAACCATCGGTACCAACATTCAAACTCCAATAGTGAATACCAATATTGGTCCAACGTTGGATACCAAAGTTCAAAATCAATAATGGGTACCAATATTGGTTCAACGTTGGGTGCCAACGTTCAAACCAATAATGAGTACCAATATTGGTCCAACGTTGGGTACCAATATTGATTCAACATTGGGTACCAATATTGATTCAACGTTGGGCACCAACATTGGTCCAACGTTGGGTACCAATATTGATTCAACGTTGGATACCAACTTTGGTCCAACGTTGGGTACCAACATTTGTACAACGTTGAGTACCAATATTGATTCAACATTGGGTACCAACATTCCAAACCAACTATGGCACTGGGATGGGCGATTCTACTCGATTCTCTAAAATTTATTCGATACTTTTTTTAAATTATCAATTATTTATTCGATTCTTGAAGAATCGATATTCAGAAACAAAGAATCGATACTCCAGAAACGAAAAAATCGGTACGACTATACGACAGCACTTATATGAATTACGATAATATTCTGTATTAAATGGTTTATAAAACTTAAAACATGACAAGAGGTTTACAATACTTAGAACAAGAAAAACGGGAAAGAAGCACTGAGCAGAGCAGGATGATGTGAAAACCATGCGGTGCCCGACCGTATTCCGATTTACGACGTTGAAAAATGTATAAGAATCAAAGACTGAGTACTGATAAGATGCCCTGGCGGAAATAGTATTTGAAAATAACTGCAAATAATTGCAAATAACTAAAATATTTAGTTGGGTTTGAGACGCTAATCACTATTATTTGTAGTTATTTGCAGTTATTTGCAGTTATTTACAGTTACAAATAATTATCTGCAGTTATTAGTCTTTGTTGAAAGTTATAACACAAAATATGACAGATATTATAAAAGTTAATAGCAATTATTAGCAAATATTAGCAGTTTTTATTTGTTTTTAATAGTTATTTGCAATTATTTGCTATTATTTGCACTTCTATTTTTGTGCTATAATATAATTATAAAGAAATTGCATATAACTCCAAATAACTGAATATAACTGCAAATAATTGGTATAATCTATTAGTAACTGCTAAAAACTGCAAATAATTGCTAATACTTATTTCTAAAAACTATATAAACCTACTTAGAATTTGACAAAACTGCAAATAACTGCAGGTAACTGCTAATAATTGCAAATAACTGTTAATAACTGCAAGAAACTGCAAAGAGCTACAAATAATAGTTAATAGCGTCTCAAACCCAACTAAATATTTTAGTTCTTTGCAATTATTTGCAGTTATTTACAGTTATTTGCAGTTATGTACAGTTATTTGCAGTTATTAGCATTTACTATTTCCGCTAGGGTGATAATATAAAAATAGTAATAGTGAGATAGTGTCTATAAGTAAACAGAAATCTGTATAATCATAGAGGCTATTAGTATGTACAACATAGCTATTACATTACAGCATAGATTAACGAAAAACTAATTTTGAAAACTTAATCTCCAAGTATTTTTAATTTCAAATTTTCAACCCAATTTTTTGTATAAGATTAAATAGATGTGTATCTAATACAACGGCAAGTATTTTGTAGATGTCTATAGAAATCTTTTATATATTTATTAGAGTTTCAATTTCAGTAATTTTATTATTCATTATTAAATATTCCACATAGAATTTGTGCTTATAGACAGTACTTTATATAAAACGCCTTCCACGAAGGTGTCAACATTCGCAAGTATGGTTTCCAATCACACTTTTAAAAATGTTATCTGATAAAAAAATCTTTAATTCTTACTCCCACCGTATTTCTACTTATATTTTGCTTAAACTTCATAGTTTAAATAGAAAATACTGAAATCAAATCGACATAAGCAACAAGTATCTTTAATTAAATATTTATATATTTTTTTTGCTTAAACTCCATAAAGTTTCTGCAATAGAAAATACTGAAATCAAATCGACATAAGTAACAATTATTTTTAATTAAATATTTATATATTTTTTTTGTTTAGACTCTGTAAAAAGTTTCTGCAATAGAAAGTACTGAAATCAAAGCGGAATAATCGACAAGTATTTTTTACCATGTATATCATTGTATTTTTTGTAATTATACTTTTATATATTTTGCTTAAACTCCATTAAAAGTTTTTATTAATTTCCACAAAACTGTTAAAAAGGAAACTTCTTTTTTTTATTCTCTTTAAATAAACAATGTCTATCCTTTCCGTGCATTACATCAGTAGATAAAAAATTTTATAGAATAATAATAATTCATTTGTGCAAAATTAATTTCTGCATAACTAATAAAAAAGTAATTTCCCTCTTTTTCATGTTCTTTAAATATAAAATATTAGCACGATGGAAATATTAAATGTACAGAAACGTACCAAAACGTACGAAAATGTACAAAACCGTACAGAAATGTACAAAAATGTACAAAACTGTACATAAATGTTGAAATTCGGACACATTGTACGGTTTCGTACATTTCTGTACATTTTTGTACTGTTTTGTACATTTTCGTGTGTTTTGATACGTTTTTGTACGTTTTGGTACGTTTTGGTACGTTTTGGTACGTTTTGGTACGTATTCGTACATTTTAGTACATTTTTGTACCTTTTCCTATGTTTGCTTACGTTTTCGTACATTATCCTACATTTTCTTACATTTAATAAATTTCTATAATATATTTAATTTAAATTAGATATATTATGGAAATTTATTAAATGTAAGCAAATGTAGGATAATGTACGAAAATGTAAGGAAACATAGGAAAATGTACAAAAATGTAAGGAAACATAGGAAAATGTACAAAAATGTACTAAAACGTACTAAAATGTACTAAAATGTACTAAAATGTACGAAAACGTACCAAAACGTGTAAAATAAATGTATGTACAAAAAGGTACACTTTTTTACATTTATTAACTTTTCCGTACGATTAACTACATTTATTTACTTTTCCATACGATTATCTACATTTAACAAAACTAGCCGCATGTGTTCGATAAGACAGTTATTTATTAAATGTACGAAAACGTAGTAAAACGTACAGAAACGTACGAAACTGTAAAAAAATGTACGAATTGTCCGAATTTCAACATTTATGTACATTTTCGTACATTTTCGTACATTTTGGTACGTTTTCGTACATTTTCGTACGTTTATCATTTCCATTGGGGACCACACGTCGGATTGCTATCTTACTTTTGAATAATACGTCTGATTTGAATTAAATAGCGAATTGCATATACATGTTTATATAAAAGACTTATAAAATATTTTAAGGTTTGTTATTAAGTAAGATTTATAAGATTTATATAACGACATTATGTGTTTCTAATGAGGCCTATAATCGACACAGCGATTGATTTTTATTTGCTTTTGCAGTGATATGAAGCACTAATGGTTGATAACAATATAATGGTAAAAAAAGAATATATAATTCGAAATCGGAAATACATTTTGGTTTAGATGTAAAACATTGGAATGCTTTATTTGACCATGCATATTATTTTACACGATAACCTACTATCATCGATATATAAGAGGATATTAGTAAGTCAAAAATAACTCAATTGAAATACTTAATCAACGGTGGTGCAAGTATTATTTTATTTAAAGAACATGAAAAAGAAAGAAATTACTTTTTTATTAGTTATGCAGAAATTATTTTTGCACAAATGAATTATTATTATTCTATAAAATTTTTTATCTACTGATGTAATGCACGGAAATGATAGACATTGTTTATTTAAAGAGAATAAAAAAAAGAAGTTTCCTTTTTATCAGTTTTGTGGAAATTAATAAAAACTTTTAATGGAGTTTAAGCAAAATATATAAAAGTATAATTACAAAAAATACAATGTTATATATGGTAAAAAATACTTGTCGATTATTCCGCTTTGATTTCAGTACTTTCTATTGCAGAAAGTTTTTACGGAGTTTAAACAAAAAAAATATATAAATATTTAATTAAAAATAATTGTTACGTATGTCGATTTGATTTCAGTATTTTCTATTGCAGAAACTCTATGAAGTTTAAGCAAAATATAAGTAGAAATACGATGGGAGTAAGAATTAAAGATATTTTTATCAGAAAACATTTTTAAAAGTGTGATTGGAAACCATACTTGCGAATGTTGACACCTTCGTGGAAGGCGTTTTATATAATGTACTGTCTATAAACACAAATTCTATGTGGAATATTTAATAATGAATAATAAAATTACTGAAAGTGAAACTCTAATAAATACCCAATAAGCACAAAATATTCTTTAAGAAGTAAAAAAGAATTCTTTAAGTATTAATATTCTACTCTTTTTGTAAAAAGAATTCTTTTAAGATCTTTTAAAAATTATTATGTAATTCTTGAATGTCCGCTACATAGTATTACTTAAATTATTTAAAAAGAATTCTTTTCAGGTAAAAAAATTTGTTTCTACTGTTTCATATATGGAAAGGGATTTATAATTATTCAAAAAGTATTCTTTTTAAATGAAAAGTTATTTTAAAAATTACTTGCATGGAAAAAGTGGGAATCTTAATATGTTAAAAAAGAATACTTTTCAAGTAAAAATAATATATTTAAATAAAACATGTTATTGAATTAAGTTGTTTTTTTTGAGTATTTATTAAATTTAGAATTAAAAATTATAAAAAAAGGTTGCAAAAACAATTCTGGAATACATTTTTTTGACATTTTTATTAAGACATTTATTTGAAGCATTCGATTTATAAACTTGTTTTTAAATATTCAATTAACATTAACATTATTTATTATAATTGATCACAATTTCTGTAATTATTAAATTATAACTTTAATTTCTTTTTCGCAAATGCATTATCAACATATTCTTAAAATTAATTAAATATAAAGCATTGAATTTTTTTAATGATTCCAATACGTAGCGTACTTTCACAATTATTTGAAATATTGTATTCATAAAATTATTTTTAAATATTATAATTGACATTATTTATTATAATTACGCAGATAATACCATTTTAAATTTAGAATGGTTTTTTAATCAATATTTTTTGCTGTACACAAAAACATAAAGTATTCTGTTTAAATAAATTGAGAAATCCGTTGCACTGTTATCAGTAATTAAAGAAAATTTAAAAAAACAGTAGTAATCTATTATTTTGATTAAACTATTTAATTCTAACGCGCTTAAATTAATTTTCTTTGTGAAAAAACTTTTAAACAGTTATAAATCCGTCTTTAGTGAGTACATTTGCAGTTTAAGTACAAATTATAATTCTTATAAAAGGAGCTTAAATACACTGAAATCATCTGAAAAACATCAATGTTTCCATATTATATTACAAATATTGCTTAAATTACCAATATCCACCGAATGGCTGCGTCAATTTGTTTATCAAGATTATTTTTGATATCTTAAATTCTCCTGTTACTCATTTATACTTATAAAATAATCTTAATATTTCAAATAATGTATATAGCACGCTTATATTTAATTGCAGAATAATTCCATTTTATTTTTAGAATTACTTTTTAATCTAAATTTTAATTTACAGTGTTTAACAAAGTTTGATATGAAAGTGAAAAAACACATTTTTTCATCCCGAGAACGGTCACCCATCCAAGTGCCAACCGCGCTCGGTGCTGCTTAACTTTCATGACCGGCCGAGGTGCGTTTCCGCCACTCCGCCACCGTGTCGGTTACATTTTAATAGTATTTTATTATAGTTGTTAAAATGTATTTTTGGGAACGAAATGTGCAAAACGCTTAGTTACAGCACGTTGTACCGAAAAATAATATTCGTTTCCCGTGCGAAAAATTTCCGGCTTTATAAATTTGTTTTTATTTTTAGATTTGTAAATTTTTAACTATTTATTAACAAATAAGTCAAATAAATAACATTTAAATCTGTTACATAACGAGTTATTTAAACTTTTTACTTTTATAAAAAGGACATTAATTCCTAAAGACACAATCGTGCTTGCATGTATGAAAAAGAAAACGGATGAAATGAAGAAATGTATCAAATCATTAATATGTAGAATATACGTCCATGTGCAGGTATATGAGTCTAAAGGTTACAGCGCTTAAGGGCAGGTCGGATATTGATATTGCAGTTCTGCACATTATTTTAAAAATTGGAAATTTTCGAAAATTTTCTGAGCTTAGCGCCCTAGTCAGTGATGTAAAGAAGGGCGCACTGCTAAGAAGATGTGAAAAAAATTAAATTTTTCGGAGAATAGTGCAGAACAGGAATGTCGACAACTGTGCATAAGGGATAGGCGTACGACCTCGTTTTAAAGCAGCACAAAAAAAAAATTTTTTTCTTCATACCTCGATCGAATCAAAGTCCTTTTTTTACATGGTTTCAAAAACTAGTAATTATCCATTAATAATTAAATAATTACTTTCAAAAATTGTAATTACATTAAGAGTCGTTTATAATGACATTGGAAAATTGAAATTGCACTCAAAACCATTTGTAATTAAATTGAAAAATTATAATAACACTCAAAAAAAAATTTGTAATTACACTCAAAATTAAAAGTAACTGTAAATTGCTTATAAAAAGTTAAATTTAGAGTTATTTGAGTATATATGGGTGATTTCACGTCAAGTGTGCAGGTCAAAATTTTAAAATGTTCCAAAGATTATGTATAGGCTGCAAATTGCTTCAAAGTAAGTAAAAATTTTTAGATAAAACAATGAATATGCATTAAAGTTATAGCAGTTGAAAAAAATGACTTTTCTTGCTTTTTTCCATTTTTGACCAACTTTGAACTTAAATATCTCAAAATGGGTTGATTTTTTCTAGTATATATTAAATGGAGAAAAGTTTGTAAATACTGATTAGAATTAGTTGCCACTTCAACAATTACCTAATTTGCAACTATGGATTAGCTATCCAGAGCCTAATATATAAGTTTTGAGTTTGGCGTATTCGACACAACCTATATGCCTGATCTTGGGTCAGTAGAATCTCTATACTTTTATCTTTTCAACAAAATATGACCTGAGATGGGATCTTGATTTGAATCAAAGTTATATACATAACAAATCATAGAAGTGAAAAAAAAAAAACATTATTTTGGCAGGTGACGTTAGATTTCACCTTCTTAAGGGTTTTTAAGCTGTTTAAATGAAAAAAATTCTTAAATCGTTTAAGTCCTACATTTTTTAGCTTACATGAAACGTGGTATAAGTTAATAAGTGTCTCCTAATACTCAGGAACTGATATAACAAAGTTTTTTTATATTCTTTGACTTATAGGTACCTAATAATTTTAATTATTTTAATAAACAGTTATATTTTTTCTGTCTTTTATTGATTTGGTTGATACTTTGATAGTAAATGAGTTAAAAAATTAAAAATTGAAATTGCGTAGGTAGGCCTGTAATTTTAAAAAGTTAGAAACACTTTGATTCGATAGTTTTAGAGTAACAATTTTAATCGGTTTTTATGATATACATTTTTATTACTAACTTATTATTGGAGGGTCTTCATAATGAGACTGACATTGTAAATTTCCAATATCTTTATAAAATTAGTTTTCATTAAATAATAAGAATTTCTTCATATGCTTATGGTTCATTAATACTTTCTTACATATGGATATTAACATTCATCTATATTATTTTTAAACAATACATTATAATAAATAAATAAATAGCATATTATTACGTTTCTTTAGTTAATATTACAACTTTAAAATTTTATTCAAAATACACTTACAACATTAAAAAATATCGAATTAATGTCGAGTGTAATATGTCTTTATATAACTTCAAAACTTACAACATTTTTAGTGAAGATTATTAGTGATTTATTTAATTTACGGTAATAATTACTAAGTAATTAGTAGATCGTTTTTGTCGAAAGAAATACAAAATAATTAAAATCAAGGGTGCAAAGTTGCTACAAATAAAATTATAAGATATTGAAATTTAAATTATCATGACGGTCATATTTGTAGCTATTAAAGGTGACTCAAACGAGGCTGTAAAATATATAGCGTTTAATATAAAAAGTTTTATTATTGATTTATTAAGTACACTGAGAAAAAGTTTTGATTAAAAATTCGAATAGTCTATAGTGAAAAATCCACAGACTAACAAACTAAAGAAAATTACAGTAGTTATTAGAAAAATTACTATAGTCTATAGGAAAATTTACTCAAATTCTTGTATTATTTATTATAAATAGTTTGTAAATTTTAAAACGAAACTATACTAATTTTCCATTAGAGCATAAATTTATGACAATTTTACTAGAATTTATAGTAATTTTTCATGTGGATATTGTCGTTTTTAATATAATTCTTTCTGCATCCTTTTATGTAAAATATTTGCGAATTTGCTTAGTGTGATTCTTCTATACAAGGTTAGCGGATGTTCGATCTAGGGCATTAATTATATTATAACAAAGACGACAATGAGAGATATGGAAATACAATCATTCCCTGCCATTAAAAAAAAAGGCTTTCTCAAAGTTATTTTTTTTCAAATTTTCTTAAAATTCTATTTTATTTACATTATATTTTTTTCATCTTTTTATTGAAGAGATAAATTGTGTGTTGGAAAAACAATTTTTTTTAAATACATTATGACAGATGTAACATCTAGAAAAATGACAGATTCGACTTGCTAGGAAAATTGAAAAAAATCTCTTCAAAAGTGTTCCGCACAAACTCTTTCCAAAATTAAAGGTTCTTTTTTCCATTCTTATTTTTGTTCACATAAATCACATAAACTTACTGTTTCTTTCAAAGCTAATTTATTTTCTGTAGTTACTTTATGTTCTTCTCTAAGAAGTAGATGAAAAAAAATATTTTTACCATCACATGCTTTATTATTACAGTGTAAACTCAATACATGATTTTGTTTTTACTTGATAATTTTAATTTTGTAGAAAGCACTAAATTTTTTTCCATCATAAAACAAAAACACTTATATTTATTTTTTATACTTAAATTAATAAATTATTTGTGATTGTTTTTTAATTTTTCCTGGTATAATGATATGTATTATATTCATTATAATATTTATTTACTATATTTGCTACATAACATATATTTAAAATATATCATTATATAATTGTTACTGTATATCCTAAAAATAATAAATTTATAATATTAAATTATTAATTATCCATAACCATCTAAAGAAATTTTTATTATCTATCGAAAACTAATAATTCTATATAAAGAATATAAAGAATTGTTGATAATTACTATTTGCTTTTTTGTTCATCAATTGACATTTCGAAGGCCCACTATAGTGAATCAGTAATAAAAATTTATGTCATAAAACCCAATTAAAATTGTTGGCTTAAAATTATCGAATCAAAGTTTATAGAGTAGAAAATGATTTTGATCTATCTCTGTTGCAGCATAGTTGAATAATACTTTGTGGAACTATTTATTATACTTTTTTAAACTGAATAATACTGAATTTAGAAATTTAAATAAATATTTTCTGTAGTATTAATTTTTCTTCTTTAGTTAATTGACTAAAGAGACTGGAATCTATTTTAAAAAATTCATTTTTCAGGTTCTTATCTCCTACAAATGTCATTTTGGAAAAAAAATTTAATACAACAGATAGAGAAGTTAAGTTAATAAGATAATTACCATTTACATTCAAAAAATGTACAAAAAAAGTGAAAAAAATTCATAGTCTATTTTAACTTTGAAATATATTTGCTCTAAATTAGATGAAGATATATTTATCAATATTATTTATTATTTTTAAACAATTTTAAATAATTTTTTATAATACTTTTATAAGTAACTTTTATAACTATCTTTAACATAAAAATTTAATCTAGGGACTTTAATATAAATAGATTTCAAATAAAATTGTTTATTGATCTATTTGAATAAAATTTTACAGGCCTAATACCTCAAGTTGGACAGCATCGGTATTTTTAACACAAACAAGAGTATAATTAACTATATTCAGATGATTTTAAGAAATTAAAATATTTGAGGTTAAGTAACGTTTACCTCAGGTATGGCATCCTCTTAAGGATATATTAGTTAACAAATTACTTTTCCTATATAATCCTGCTTTGAATATTGGCTGTGCTACTTGTACATCTTATTTAAGATTTTTAACCTTTTTGAAATATATAAAAATAGACTACATTAATGTCTGCACTTTAATTTACAAGGTATTTACGTAACATTTTCAGCAAAAAATAATTGAATATTTTCCCAATGTTGCATTTTGATCTTTTTCTCTTTTGTCCTAATCGTTTCTTCGTTTCCGATTATAATCCACAAGGTTTGGAATAAACTATATTATACTTTTTTCTCTCTTTGTATTTTTAAAAATTCAAAACAAACTACTATACCTTTTCCCTCTTTGTATTTTAACTATATAAGTATAATACACTGATTTTTACTCCTTTATGTCTTTACTAAACTTGTGTTAAATTATTACATGTTTTTTTGTGTTAAATTATTCGATTTTCTAATAACAAATAATTTTATTATAAATGCATTAAAATTTTATTTAAAAAAAATTAGACATAGATAGACTAATGCATATGAAGGTGAGAATTGTGATTGTTTTTATGGTTCGATTTTAAATTCATTATGTTCATTATAAATAAAATATTTATAAGTACTATACTGTACTACTTTTTTAAAATTATTATTTTCTTTTTGTAGACTGTGTAAAGAAATTTCTAAGACAGTTAATAATAAAATTCGAGTTTCGAGATCGAGATAAGAGATTTATTTCGATTCGAACGTTTTCTCTACTTTAATAAAATAAATATATATATGTATGGGTGGTTCTCTGTGACATCGAAGATGAAAAAAATAAATATTGCTATAACTGTGGGAATATGTTTTAGAGGTATCCAGTAGTTCTCCTAAATTTTTTAAGATTTTTTCTGGGCCATTATTTTAAGTTACAGAGAGTCAAAGTTGACATTTTAGCAGTTTTTTGCATTATATGCCCATTTTCATGAATTTTTAGCTCCCAGGGGATGCATTTTTCACTAAAAACATAAATATGACTTTTTTTGTAAAATTTTCTGAACTTTTCATTAAAAATACTTTTAAAGACATAAATGTATGCTGTCACACTCTTGTAAGCCATTTAAACCTTAAATAGTGAAAATCAGCAATTCTGCTCCGGACTTTGGTAACCTAATACTGTCTAAAAGATGTCTTTTTATAGTCAGAAACTGCCTAAAAATTTCCAGAGTGGGTCTAAATCATTAAGATCACTTATGGTCAAAATATCCGGGAAAAGTGCCCGAAATATTAATAGAAATGTATATTTGTTGCCTTATAACGATGAATCTAGTAGCATGATCATTGCAAAAAAATTTATGCACTTACCTTGGAATGGTAGAAAAGTATCTCCTCTTGTTTCAGTATCCATCTAATCCCCTGTAAGCTGCTAAAAATACAAATATTATTATAAAATTATAAAAAATTATTTTTTAAACATTTATAATGCTGAATTTTTAGTTTTACATCCCTTACAAGAATTATAATACTAATCTGAAGGATTACTATAAAAGTATCAACATTATTATTATTATTATTCAGCAATACATTGTTTAGATTTCACAAACTTGTCACTGTCACGTTATCATATTATTCATTATAATTATATATCCCATTTATTTATATATCTTTTGTATTAAACACGTATATTCAGTTATTGTAATAATGATGTTTATATATTTATAGTAATCCTTCAGATTAGTATTATAATTCTTGTAAGGGATGTAAAACTAAAAATTCAGCATTATAAATGTTTAAAATTTTATTTTTTACATTTGTATAATAATATTTGTATTTTTAGCAGCTTACAGGGAATTAGATGGATACTGAAACAAGTGAAGATACTTTTCTACCACTTCAAGGTAAGTGCACAAATTTTTTTGCAATGATCATGCTAATAGATTCTTCGTTATAAGGCAACAAATATACATTTCTATTAATATTTCGGGCACTTTTCCCGGATATTTTGACCATAAGTGATCTTAATGATTTAGACCCACTCTGGAAATTTTTAGGCAGTTTCTGACTATAAAAAGACATCTTTTAGACAGTATTAGGTTACCAAAGTCCGGAGCAGAATTGCTGATTTTCACTATTTAAGGTTTAAATGGCTTACAAGAGTGTGACAGCATACATTTATGTCTTTAAAAGTATTTTTAATGAAAAGTTCGGAAAATTTTACAAAAAAAGTCATAGTTATGTTTTTAGTGAAAAATACATCCCCTGGGAGCTAAAAATTCATGAAAATGGGCATATAATGCAAAAAAGTGCTAAAATGTCAACTTTGACTCTCTGTAACTTAAAATAATGGCCCAGAATAAATCTGAAAAAATTCAGGAGAACTACTGGATACCTCTAAAACATATTCCCACAGTTATAGCAATATTTATTTTTTTCATCTTCGATGTCACAGAGAACCTCCCATATATATATATATATATATATATATATATATATATATATATATATATATCTACATAAATTATTTTCATTGTTAAAAAGTTTTTTAATTAAATTTTTTTAACAAACTTAATTAAATTACTATATTCTTTCTACAAATATTCTTCAGTTATTTATATAACTCATTTATATAAATGTATTAAAACACTCATTTTACATATTTTTAGATTACTTACTTAATACCGTTTAATGACTGCATCACGAATTGTTATAATTTTGAAAAAGAATGCTTTTGTACTACTATTTAAAAACTTGTAGAGTACTAAAAGATTTCTTTTATGCAGGTATAAAAACACTTTTAGTCTAAAAACTCTTAGATTACTTATTTAATACTTTTGGATTTCTTATTGAATACTTTGTTGGTGCTCATAACTTGAACCGGTTTTTTTCTTAATTAAAAAAGAATACTTTAGAAATACTTTTTTAAAACTTATTAAGTACTAAAAGAATTTTTTTTTCCGGACATTCAAGTATACTTAAAGAATACTTTAGTTCTGAAAGTGTGCTTACTATATATAAAAGATTTCTATAGACATCTACAAAATACTTGCCGTTGTATTAGATACACATTTATATAATCTTATACAAAAAATTGGGTTGAAAATTTGAAATTAAAAATACTTGGAGATTAAGTTTTCTAAATTAGTTTTTCGTTAATCAATGCTGTACTGTAATAGCTATGTTGTACATACTAATAGCCTCTATGATTATACAGATTTCTGTTTACTTATAGACACTATTTCACTATTACTATTTTTATATTATCATCTTATCAGTACTCAGTCTTTGATTCTTATACTTTTTTCATCCTCGTTAATTGGAATACGGTCGGGCACCGCATGGTTTTCACATCATCCTGCTCTGCTCAGTGCCTCTTTCCCGTTTTTCGTGTTCTAAGAATTGTAAACCCCTTGTCATGTTTTAAGTTTTATAAACCATTTAATACAGAATATTTTCGTAATTTATATATGTGCTGTCGTATAGTCGTATCGATTTTTTCGTTTCTGGAGTACCGAATCTTTGTTTCTGGAGTATCGATTCTTCAAGAATCGAATAAATAATTGATAATTTAAAAAAAGTATCGATTAAATTTTAGTGTATTGAGTAGAATCGCCCATCCCTGTGTCATAGGTGGTTTGGAATGTTGGTACCCAATGTTGAATCAATATTGGTACTCAACGTTGGACCAATGTTGTACCCAATGTTGAATCAATATTGGTACTCAACGTTGGACCAATGTTGGTAACCAACGTTGGACCAATATTGGTACTCATTATTGGTTTGAACGTTGGCACCCAACGTTGAACCAATATTGGTACCCATTATTGATTTTGAACGTTGGTATCCAACGGTGGAGCAATAATGGTACCCATTATTGATTTTGAACTTTAGTATCCAACGGTGGACCAATATTGGTATTCACTATTGGAGTTTGAATGTTGGTACCGATGGTTGATTTTCTATTGCAGTATTTTCTATTGCAGAAACTTTATGGAGTTTAAGCAAAAAAAATATATAAATCTTATCTTATATTATATTAAAGTGGATCGACTTTTGGTCTCCGGTTCTCCGGTTCTCCGGTAGTTTAAAAGTGCATTTTTTTAGTTTCAAAGTTTTATTTTAATTGGACTTTACAATTTTGGGCTTTACATTGCCTGGACCTTACATTTTTTGGGCCTTACATTTTTGGGCCTTACATTTTTGGCAAAGGTATTGTAAAGTTTTATTTTAATTGGTCTTTACAATTTTAGGCCTTACATTTTTGGGCCTCAGAAATTTTGGGCCTTACATTTTTGGGCCTTATAAGTTTTGGGCCTTACATTTTTGGGCCTTATAAATTTTGGGCCATACATTTTTGGGCCTTATAGTTTTTTTAAACAAATAGATATTCGATCTATTATATAGAAGACGATCGACCGCTTCAAAAGCATATTTTGAAGTCATAGATATTTCATCCCATATTATTAATTCTACTTCTTTTAGTGTTTTACTGTCTTTTGAGTTATATTTTATATTGCATGTAGTATTTTCTGTAATATTAAGAGGTAATTTAAACGTTGTATGTACTGTTTTTCCATTTTTTAATAAATTTGCTGCTATTCCTGTCCAAGCAACACATAGAAATGGTATATTTGAAAGATTTAGATTATGTATCAAAACGTTCAGTAAATAACTTTTTCCACTTCCTCCTGGTCCATCTATGAAAATACAATTTTCTTTTTTGTTCTTTAAACATTCTAAAAGATATTCATAAATTATTTTTTGTTGATCTTTTAATGAATTGACTTTATTTTGAAAATCATTAAATGCATAAGTTTCTTCATAGCATTCCGTTATGTCATCAGATTTGTTTATGTGTGTTGTTATATGTGGTAAATTAAAATCATTTAGAGAAAATCCATTTATTTGTAAATTTCTTTCAATTATATTTAATGCTAAATTTTCACCAATATTTTTTTCTAATTTTGGACTATAAAATAAATATTTGTATTTTTCATATAAATTTCTTGCATTAATAGGATTATGAAAAACACATATAAATGAAAATAATTCACAAAGGGAAGTAGGAAACTGTACTTGTGTTGCTTCTTCTAAACATCTATCCCATTCATCATCTTCATTTACTAATCCTTTAGCAATAGCAGCTTCGTAAAATGAAGGATATATAATACCATTGATTGTGCGCAAATCTTCAAATGAAGTAGCTCCTTTGACATGCAAAAGTAATAATCTAATAAAATATCTTGATCTATTTTTTGGATTAACTAAATACATTCTGCTTAAAATAGGTTTATTCAATTTTTTTCTTTTATTCCATTTTTTTAATTTATTGTCAAATACATAATGAATTGGTATTTCAGAATATAAATAGTTTTTTGCATCAGAATCGTTTTTATTTAATTTAAAATATGCAGTTAAAGTCGTTTCTAGAATTTTATTTATTATTTGTTCTTCTTTTCCATCTTCAAAGTATACTTCTTGCTCATTTTCATCGTGAATTGCTAATCTTATAATAGCATGTGATATTTGGTGTAAATTATATTCTAACAGTCTGTGTTTAGCTTCTGGTGGACATAAATACCGTCACATACCCAATTGTTGATCATGAACCAATTTCTGATCAGTGTATTATTTCAATAAAATAATAAGATTTACATAAATCTAAACGTTGCTACGCACAATTTGAAGGTTAAACAATCAATAATTGTTTAGTAGACTTAAATAGAAAGTGGTATATGTACCGAAAATTTACTGATCAGAAATTGGTACTTCCCGCTTTTTTTCTTAGATTGTTGCTTACTTTAAAAATAGCAGTTATTTTATTTTTCTGAGATGGCTAAAAGGAAGTTTAATACTTATACTTTCTGTATCCGTCTAAATATATACAATTATTAGCTTTTTTAACATAAAATTATTCTATGAACGTACAGATTTACCTTAATTGATCAACAATTGGGTATGTGACGGTACCTTCACGGAGAGAGGAAAGTATGCATAAAAAAGGTACTGCACTATAGCATAAATAATGTGAATACTTGAGAATCAAAAAAGAAGGGATTGGAATCGAAAAATTTTACGTTAGTATTCAAATTTTATGTACTCGCATCGACATAAACATTGTGGCTACCGACGGCCCAACTTTTCGGTGCGTGGTACCTATTTTTCCAATCTAAGATTGGAAATTTAAACGCTGCTAATAGAAGCAAATATTTAACTACCTGATATTGAATTTTCATATACCTGGTACATGTATTTAATACAATAAATAATATATCAAATTTATTATGTTAAATTATGTTGATAATGTAATTTTTACTAAAAATGGCTTATTTAAAATTACCAACCATACGGGATACTAAAAATTCCTACATTTGCATATAAAGGGTTTTGAAGGTCGCTGATTATAACTTGTTTGACACGAATTTTCAAAAATCCAAAACGGCCGCGAGACTCGCTAAATCTAATTTATAATTTGTTTTGATTTTAAACCTTTTTTATTAACTTACTTATTTAACATGTCATTATTTGCTTTACTTCAAACATAGTTATTAAAGTCTTGTCTTACATTAACTTTTAAGGTTAACCGACTACTAGTTACATTCATATTATGTAAATTTAATTATTGAGCTACTGTTAATGCACTAAGTAATTAAGTTTAATATATATAATACATATTTTTCTCACACTTGAATAAGGAAATAAGATCCTTACTATTCCACTCCGTTAAAATGTTGACAACAAATGCATCCATTATTAGTCCATTATAGCATTCGACATCTAGATACCGTAGATTGGAAAAACAAGTACCACGGATGATACCCAAATTGCTCGTACTATAAGCACGTAATATATTGGTGGCGCCACTTGAAAAATGTGTACCCATCGTCAATAAAATAGATGGTAATACGTACACTAAAAAAATAAGTTCTAGGCATGGCGAAACAAAACGCTAGTACTTATTTTTAATGTTCCACAAAAAATTGGAACCTGTTTTATGGATGATTATCTCTTTCCGTGTTGTATTTATATATTGTTTTATTTCATCATCATCACATTCTTGACTAACAATTTTTTCATTTTCGTTGGAATTATCGTTAAAATTGATATTCATATCACGTATTTCAATAAATGCACAGTCATGTCCTTTGTAGCAATATTTAAATAAGTATTTTATACATTGTACAGTTGAACATATTTCTACGTTGATATGGGAATTAAATTTTAAGAGCAAATAAGGATTATATGGAACGACAAATTGGTTATCAGCTATTTTCAAACCATTTCTACTCTTAAAATGAATTTTTTTGCCATCATCTCTTCGCATATAAATTGGATATCCAGATGATCCAAAAATTGTTTTTGAATTATACTTCTTAGGAAAACTTTTTGTACATTTTTGTGTAGTTTTATCCATGCAAGGAGAATTCAAGTTTTTTATTCCGCAAGGACCATGAATCATGAATTGTTTTACAATACTGTGTAAACGTGGATAAATTTCTTCATTTGGAATTTCTGCACTTATATATTCGTCGACTATTTCAGGAGTTTTGATTTTTTCATTTAGAAACAAAAGCATATGCATATGTGGAAGTCCTCGCTTTTGAAATTCAATGACATATGTATACGCGATACTTTTTCCTAAAACTCCTTGTTTAACTACTAATTCTGTTAGTTCTTTTACTTTTTGTTGAAAAACTTTAACAACAATATCTGGTTTGTCAATTGGGTCTTCATATTTTTCTATATTTTCAGTTATTTCTTTCCATTTTGGATTGCATGTCATTGTTATAAATAAGTCTGGTTTTCCATAATGATTTACGAGGGTCATTGAATCAATATAATTTTGTTTTAAGAATCTTGCACTTCCAGTAAAATTGGATGGTAAAATTATCATTTTTCCAATTTTAATATTTTCAGATTCTTTTTTTGTATGTAAATAATCCATTACACCTTTCTAACAATCGCTTCGTAAAATGTTTTGATTTTTTTTAATAAAATATAATCTTGAACTTTCAACTTTTACAAATGCATCGATTATTGCCTGTTGAGATACTTTTCCCAAATTAAGATATGGATTAAATCCATTTCTTACTGAAAGCCTATAATTATAAAATTGTAAATTCGAAATATTATTATTACTATTTTTACATTTTAGTTGAGGCATCCATCCGTATCCTCCATTTGGATAAATAAGTGGGTAGGTCATTGGATCAGTGTGTTTACTTATAAGTGGAATACTGATTGGTTTTTCATGTCTTGAGTATATAACAATATCACGTTCTGCTGGAGGTAGACCATCTTTACCTACAAATACCATCGCAACTTCATTACAAACAGCTTCATTATATATGTTTTTATCTAATTTTTCATTTCGTTTGATGGACATGGTTACTGTTTTTGGTGCGCAACCTGTTTTTGCACATCGTTCTATTTCTTCTTTTTCTATTTCATGCATCATTTTATAAGCTTTAGCATACGGACTAATATCTCTTAGTAAGATATCTAATTCTCTTAATAATTCTAATTGTGTATTTGAATTATTTTTATTAGTTTTTCTTTCTATTGTTGCTAATTCATTATCAAGAACGTATAGTTGTCCATATTTGCGAGCTTCATTTTCATTAGGCTGCAATGCAAAAACATTGTGATATATTTTACTAAAAATTCTGATAACTTGTGGTCCAGAACCACACAGTTTGTCATAATTTGCTCCAAAACTTGCAAAAGCTAAGGCACTATTATATGTCCTAATATTTTTTCGGAAATTAATACTTTGTTCTGAAAATTCTGTTGCTAATTCCTTTAAGCGATTTAGATATACAGGATTTTCTGATAGTTCTACTTTTCCTTTGTGACAGCAATTAGAAAATTTTTTGTTTGTTGTTTTTTCAAATAAAAAATGTTTGGCCTTACAGTATTCACAAATTTCCGTCATTGAACCTAAGTAATTTTCATGAATTAATTTTTCTTTAAACTGCATATTTGCTATTAAACCTATAATTTTTTATTTACTTTGTGACGTGTCCACTGGGGATTAGGGTGGAGTCACGAATAAAACAAAGATAAAACAAAACGATTGCAGGTTTATTGCACTCAAGGTGCTCACGAGTAATACACGGCAAAGCAGCGGCTTTGCCGTTCAAAATTGCCAGTCACGTTGGCCGCGGTCGCTCGCGTTCGCGCGATTGCGGGCCGTCCCGCACCTAACCACGCGTCGCGCACACACACTTCAAGGAAGCTGGATTTGGGAAGAAGGAGCACGGCTCACCTGGACGCTTATCTCCTGGATCCCTCGGACACACACGTAGTTTGTTAAATTGCCATATCTGCGTCTAACAAGGTCGGTGGTCGGTCGCAGTCTGTCGATTATCGGCACGCACGAAGCGAGAGAGTTTCTTCTCTGCGTATTGCGCAGGCGCGCCTACTCTCGCGTCTCGAGTCGTGCGCGCTCGGCTCGGTTCGTACTGGCCGCTCGGGCCGTGATTTCGCTGCCTCGACGGAGATGTCGTCGACGACGATGACTTCGTGGTGCTGGATGGCGATTCAGTAACTGCGGCCCTGCTGAGAATACTATCTGCGAGGTAAGCTCTTAAATCGTTCCTTTTTACCTCGATTTTAAGCTAAATCGAGCCCCTCGAGTTTCTTTATTGCAGGTGCCGTATATTGTCAATACGGGATCTTCGGCTCGGAGTGTCCGGACAGCTGGAGAGGTCATTCCAGGCTGGATGGGACCTGGGGATACAGTACGGGTCATTCCTGGTGCTGGACAAGGCATAAGGATGCTGGATCAACGGAGCAGTGATGTAAAGAGGATCGCGGTGGTTCCATCGGGAGGACAGGAAACTGTAATTATTAGACTAATTACAGTGACCGATGATATCTTCCGATGGACACAAGCACCACTGTTTCAACTACATGTGCTTTGTTTACAGACACACCGTTCACCTCCGTCGCTGATTAGCCCTGGCAGCATAAATAGAGCGACGTTAAAAAAACATAAAAAAAAAAAAAAAAAAAAAAAACGGAGCAGTGTGTGTGTGTGTGCAATTGTGCGCAGTCAGGAGTCGCATCTCCTTTGCTTCGGGTTCTCCTGCTTACTACGCACTGTAAGCCTATATCGGTTTCACACATTCGCATATGTGTGTCTATTAGGACTTAATTGGTGTGTATAGCACGCTTACTTCGCATAGTAAGCTTGACAGGTGCTATATTATACCTTGTCTCGCTATTTTATTTCTAAGTGACATGTAGTATAACTACAATGTCACAACTTACAAATTTCAATGTTTTTTCGTTTTTATTAACGAGATGTTTTTTTATTTTTTCTAATTTGCTTTTATTTTTTGAAATATTTGATTTATTATATATATTATAATATTGGCCATTATCATTAATTTTTAATTTTTTAATTAATATTACCGGTTCTTTATTTTTGTTAATATTTCTTACACTTATTGATGGTTTCAAACTTCTTTTCAAATAAAAATTCATTAATTCATTTACATTTTTAGTCATTTCTGTATTAGTTTTATAAATTTCTCTTTTGCGCAATGCTTCTTTTTCTCATTTATTATTTAATTCATCAGAATTCATTTTTTTCATGTTTTCTATATTTCGTAGTTTTCTTTTTAGTTTATTCTCTTCTATTTTGCAATTATCAATATTTTTACTTTTCATGTAAGCTTCTCTTTTGCGCAATGCTTCTTTTGCTCGAATTTTTTAAATTTCATCATTATTCATGTTTTGTAATTTTAGCATTTTTTGTTGTTTTCTTTTTATTTGCTTTTCTTTAAGTTTATTATATTGTTCATTTTTAAACTTCCAGTAAGTTTCTTTTTTACGCTGTCTTTCTTTAGTTTTTTTCATTAATTTTTCACCGTCTTTTATTTGAATTTTCAATATATTTTCTTTTTTTTTTAATTTTTTTTCAACAATCGATTCATAATTTTTTGTATTTTCAATTTTAAGAATTTCTTCATTTTTATTTAATAAATATACGTCATTTAAATGAGTATTTTCTAAAGTTAAAGAGATATCAGTATCTTCAGATGAACTGTAATATGGCATTTCATTGTCTATTTCCATTGATACCGAATCTACATGATAATTTTTTTGTTTATTATATGAATTCATTATTCTATGTTGTTCAATAATTAATTGTTTTTGAATATTTTTTTCAATGATATTGATTTCTTGAGCATTGAAGTTCAATTTTTTTTCAATATACGGAAATTTATGATAAATAGACCTTTTCGATGGTATTATTGAATAATCATAATTTAGGTTTTCATTAGCAAAGTTTTGTAAAACTGGAAACATCGTAATATTATTTGATTCGTATATTTTTAATAAATGATAGCGTAATTGAGGAATGTCAAATTTGATACTACATGGAAATAAGTTATAAAGAATAGAAACTGCGAAGGCTATTGAAAAAATTCCACAATCATAATTATTTGTCTGTGATTGCACTGGCTCAAAAGTAATTTTTAGATTTGATTTATTTGGAAATAATCTATTAATATAAACTTTGTGTTTATTTTGTAAACATTTAGTATTTAAACTATCATAAATATGCACAGTATTATTATTGTAATACATGCAAACCCAATGACCATTTTGCGAATTTCCAGAAAATAATAATTGAAGGTATTCTCTATTCATTGGTATTGGTTGAATATTATCCGGTTTTTGAACTAAAAGTGTTGATTGCATATTAAACATAGTGTGGGATCTAAGTATATTATTGAATTCTAAAATGTGTTCATCATTTAACATACAAGAATCTCGGTTATAAGATTGTAATCCCATTACAACTAATTTTTGTTGTTCTGTTAAACCCATTGTAGGTAACGTAGCTTATCAATAATAATTACCAATGTTTTTAGTGTTGATTCTATATTTAAACTGTATCTATATTATGAACTAAATATATAAAATTTTTATTAATAATCTTATAAAAAAATATTATTTTTTAATAATAATTTTATTTTATTTTTTTTTATTTTTTTTTTTTAATTTTTTTGCTGAAAATAAAAAAATAAAAAAAATTAATATGCATGCTTAGATAAAATAGTCATGTTTTATAATTGTTTATAAATATAAATATATCAGACATAAAAATATAAAATAAATACAAAACAAAAATTAATATTATAATATAAATAATGTTAATATAATAATATAAAAATTTTGATTACAAAAAATATTTATGACCAAATTCAAATGATATTTAAATTTTTTTAGTTAAAATACATTAAAAGTTAAATTATGATTAGTAATATATATATATAGCAGATTGATTATTTTATATACACAAACATCATGTATACTCTTTTTAACATATAGTCACACATGCACATATACGTATTGTAAATACTTTTATTTGCATATGTATAAAAATAAAATAAAATGCTAATTTGAACAAATGTGTTTTTGTAAAAATTTATATAAAATTGTATGTAAAGATATTAATTTTAAATTTGATGTAAAATCAAATTTAAAATTCAAAATTCCTCATAAAGTTTCAGCCTGATCTTTTAAATAATAAGAGAAATTAATAAATTTATTTTAAGCTTATTATATTTTTATGCTAAGGAATAAGTTGCTGCTTCTGGTATATCAAAATTATTATTTTTAATGATAGTGTTACCCGTGACGGAAATAAATTTTGAGTTGTTATATTCATAAATTTTTCCTCCTTTTACCGCAAATACATCGTTTTGTTTATACATAACTAACTTGGCTTTTTAATTCCATAATATTAATGTAACCTAAAAATCCAGATTATGATACAAGTTGTAAATAAATTAAATACAAAAAGAATAATTTAGTGAATTACAAATCAAATTTATCAAAAATAATTTTTTTATTATAGACTTTATAAATATATGAGCATTTCTACGCGACACAACTTTATTTTTAAATTTAAAATATTTAGTATTAAAAACAATGATTTATATTTGCTAAATAAATAGAAAATTATTTTTTTAATCTATTCACATATTTTACAGGTTTTTGCTGCGTTACGTAATTCATTATACTTTTGAGCACTTAAAATTGATCTTCCACAAAAATGTAATAAAGTTCGTAAATCAAAGCAGAAACTTATTTTTAAATTCAGTGCTAAATTATTAAATTATTATTCAGTGTTAAATTATTGTATAAAAAGTATTTTTACAATGACTTTTTCAAGAATAATGCCATACCTAGAATTGTATGTCTCATCTTTGTCAAAATAAAACGCTGATTACTCTGCTATAAGATTTGTTAAGACTTTAAATATGTTTTACGTGATTAAACGTAAATTACACAATGCAATCGAATAAATACCGGTATTAATTTTAAATTTCGATAGTTTTATAGTAAAATATATATATTATATATAAATTCTATAAAAAGTACCACTACATAAGGATCTAAATTAATTAATTATCGATATTAGTAAGAAAAAACGTAAAAATCGCGTATTAAATTTTGATTTAAATTGGCTGCCAGCGACTTATGCATTCATATTTCCCGTGTTCATGAAGTTTTCTAACATTATTATAACATAAAGAATCGAGTAGAGTCGGTCCGGTAAGTGCCCATTGCGATTTAATTTTTCCTACTTTTTGGACCAAGTTGTGTCCGATTTCGCGTAGAAATGCTCCTATATATTTATGTATTAATTTTTACTTACAGTGTTGTTATCTGAATCATTTAATATAACTTCTCGCTTATACATATTTGCCTTAGTTTTGATTGTTTCAAATTCTCCAATTGCTGATACCCTTCCTACAATATCTACAAAAAAATATTTTTATAAATAATTAAAAATCGATTATTTTTTTATTAAAAAATTATTATTTACTAACCAACTAAAGTACCCTTGGATAATGAATTAATTTCATGGAATAGAACGAATTCAAAAACTATGTTTGGAATGTCTGTTGAGGATTCACATTCTTTAACAATTGAATCTAACCTTAATATAATTTCAAACTTATTTCTTGTATTATTAAATTT